>JAQISU010000060.1:4765000-5965000 GCA_029339505.1 Unio delphinus | reverse complement strand
ATGGAAAAGTTCAAATGTATCAAAGAAATATATTCTTTAGTAGTTTAGCCATGTACAGTGGAGCCTCGTTAATCCAGACACATTCATTCCCAGTGGATATGTCTGGAATAACGAGTTTTCCGGATGATTGAATCATGCACATTTTGTTTATTTTACGGTATCACTCTGTATATATGTACATGTATATGCAAGCTTTAAATGATATGTACTGTAAAAAGTACAACGATTACAAACTGTTATCTCGCAGTTTAATGCATTATGGTAAACTAATAAAATGCAGTAATTTTTACAAGTCGTATTTTACAGCTGTTATAATGAAGAGTTTAATGTTTTTTCAGCGTTTATCGTGGTATAAACTGTCAGTTGCCGACTCACACCACAAATAATGCCCAAAGGGCATGTTCAGGGTTCTGGGTTAAATTATTCGTTCATCTTGGTCAATTGAATTTGTAAACAGCATAAGACATAGCTAATATTTCTCTGAGAATAGATTCAGTATTAGGATCATTATCAGTGGAGATACATGTTGATCTTAATCTGAGTCAAGGACTTTGGAATTCCTCCATGGAACAATCTGTTGTACTGGATATTTGCCACATTCTTTATTATAATTATACTAATTTACATTATCTTGTTTAACTTTTGACCCTCATCCTGGGTTCTATTTTTGTGTCTTAGCTTAATGTTGTTTGCTTGAAAAATTACTCATTCATGCCTTAACATCATGAAGCAGACTCAGTCTTATTGTATTCAGATTTTCATTTGGGTGGAATTATATTTTCAATTATTATTTTCTGGAAAGACAGTGCTCATCTGCAGTATTCTTGGATAGAAACATTAATTGGGTATTAAAGTGAATTCGTACAAGAATATTTTTGGATTATAATATTGTGATACATCGAAAAACTCTTATCACATCACCACAACCCAGGCTATTGGCACATTACTGTGTTCAAGACTAGGCACATCAACACATTTAATATTGGAATTCACTTGGAACTTTATATCTTTGGAATTGTGATAAAACTTTTATGACTATTTGTGATTTAATTCATCATGCTGTGATTTTCTTTCTCTAATTTTCACTATCTTTTCTTGGCAAATATTTGTTTGATTTGACATAACTTGTTGGTTTCATTCTTTAATGATACTACATTTAAGACCATAAAGTTGTGACACCTATTGGACCTAACATATTTATTAAGCTCTGGCATTGGCTAGTTGATTTCACTTCATGTTTGAGCAGTAACTCTTACATCCTCATAAGAGTACTTGTTATAACACTGTTTAAGCTATCTTCATATGTCAACGTCCAGTAGTGGATCAGTTTCTTTGGCTTGCAAAGATGATTTGGAAATGGGTATGTGGCTTATGCATCGAACATTGCAGGTTTGCTTCACATTTTTTGTTGATATTTGTTACTTGTATGTCTTATTGCAGATGACTATGGATGAGAAATATGTGGAAAACATCTGGGCCTTATTAAAAAATGCCATACAGGAAATTCAAAAGAAGAATAACAGTGGCCTCAGCTTCGAGGAATTATACAGAAATGCTTACACAATGGTTCTTCACAAACACGGAGAGAAATTGTACACTGGACTGCAGGAAGTTGTCACAGAGCATCTTATAAAGAAGGTACAATTGAGAAAGAACGTTGAGAGATGAGGTGTTGGATTTAAAATGTTACCTGTATAACTGCTGAGATAGTGACTCTTTCAAATCATTGTGCTAACAGAGAGTATATGTTATTTTATGGAACAAATGAATAAACCAGTGCATACTATAATTTAAAAACATTTAGACCTTATGAAAATTTTGAAAACAGCTATAACAAAAATCAGGGAAAGGGGTAGGTCCTGTAAGAGTAATTTCGGTCCATACTCGTATCAAGATGAAACTTATATTGACAAAATATCCCCCTCTCTTTCTTAATCATGTATTTAATTTTTATCCAGGACTGCATGAAGGAAATTAACAATTAAATTGCTTTGGTTTTCTTCTCAGAAGTAAAAGGTACACCACTTCCTCGATAACTCGTCCCCTTGATAACTTGCAAACCTGCTTATAATGCAGAGTCACACATGGATCCCATTTTTCTTTTCATAGAAAATAATTCCATCCACTCCCATTGATCCCTATTTATGCTGAACTGGAAGAAAATCGCAATCTAAATTGCTAACTGAAACGATATATCACTTGTTTTATGGTCAAAAACGGTAGAGAGGGCCTGGAAATTTTAATCAACACTTTGAAATTATCAGCTTTTCATAAGGAGTCGTAAAATTGGTTACATTTTCTTTCCAAATGACATTCTCAGTACACACTCTCCCTTGATAAATCGCGCACATCAAGGTCAAAAAACATCGGCCACACCATAAGTGATGCACGAGTTATCGAGGGACCTATAATAATATCATAGCTGCCAACTGTCCCGTATTTTGGACCTGAATACGGGTGTACATTTTTGGGGCAAAAAATTACGTTTTTTAATTATAATATAATAACATTTCTTTGGAATTGTCAGTTTAAAATTGGCACTCGGTTCTATTTTGATAGAATTATCATATGTATATACAAATACAGTTCTACAATACGATTGGTTCAGTCGACATCTAGGCTACCATGCCTGTCGTTATCTGCCATCTTGGATTTTGCAATAGTTACCGCTGTTGCTGTATCTCTTCATAATATCATAATATTCAGCTTGTAATCATGTTAAATTGGAAAGCGGAATATTCAGAATTTTCTCCAGGAAATAACTGGAAGGACATTTTTGTCGTCTTGTATAGATTTGTGAAACCATATAGTAAAGGAGAAAACTACGTTTTGCAAATTGTAACATGAGTTTGCTATTGGGCATATAGGCGCCCATGACATACAAAAGCACGAAAAAGCTAATAAACATCAGCTTCCTGCTGCATCACACACAGCTCAGCCAGAACTTTTGACGTAGATAAATGCCAGAGAGAACCTTAATGTACCTTGATCAATAATTTCATTTTTTTGTTACTCCTTGATTTCTTTGTCGCTGAGCAAAATCCTCCCTTGCTTGATTCAATATAAAAAGCATATTTAAAGTGATAAAACAACACAGGTCTATTTTAATTGATTATTTTAATGCAACAAACACTTCGCCAAGTTGCAGATGAAAACAAAGCTGGCAGGTAATTAGGTCCTCACAGAAGTACTCGCAGGCTTCGATGTGACGGTTGATTGACTCTTTTCATGTTTTCATAGAAAAGAATATGTTGCAATTATAATGTTTACATTGAAACGGAAATAAAGGATTAGATTGTGACTTTCACATAGCAAGATATTTAATTGCTGTTTATTTCATTCTCTGTTGCCACCTGTTATCATTTACCAGACATTTTAATTGATTGCTAGTTCATCAGACTGTTTAGATCCCTGCGGGTTTGGGGTTGTAGAATTGGATCGATGTACCTCACTACATGTCACAAAAAGCGACCAAGTACAAGCAACCTGTTTGCTGTGGTCTGCGACCCATGTCGGGGGAGGAAAGAATCCTGGTAATTGAGCAGAGGCTTTTCCGATGCAATGCACTGCTTTGACCTCTACTTCTCTGAAACAGGCAGTCGGGATGGGCCCAGTCTCAACAAATCAGCTGGTCATGCCGAGCCCTAGGAAGTATTTATTTACTTGCTCACCTTTATCTTTCTTTTTGTATCTGTCTTGATACCACAGTTTGCCCCTACATTATATCCCTTTAGCTTTCCCTTTCCCATGTCTTAGAAGGCAGTGGCTTAATGGGTCAATCAGTAGGTAATTTTACCGACCCTAGAAAGTGCTGACTTCACGGGTCAATCCTAGGTAATTTTATCTACTGAGTATAGCATCTGTGTATCCCTGGCACATGATAAAAGTGTCCCCTCATTGGGCTCCATTGTGGCTGGGGATCATAGCTTCCTGCACACAAAAGAATGGTCATGAGCAAAAGATTTGTAGGAATCAGCATCAGGAAAGAGTCGAATGATAAGCAGTAAGCTTGATATTGAGAAATTTAAACAACTGGTTGAAATAAAGGTATCTTTTAAGAAACTCAGTTGATTTTGGGTTTTTTAAAGCTAATTCAGATCGTTGGGTAACTGATATTAGAAAGAAAGAAATCGTACCAAAGAAAGAAACTGAACTCGCAGAAGGAAATAATAAAAGAAAACTTGTACATAAAAAGATTTTTTTTTTTTTCACAGAGGCTTGAAAGGCTGACTTACACTTTTGTGTTCACTAAAAACATCCATGAATTTGATCTCTATGTGGTTTTGATTCTCTAAATCCATAGCATGCAAGTTATTCTATTTAGAGAGCATGTTGCCATGTAGGGTTCTTTTGAGTAAGATCAGTTTGGTCCAACTCCTCAAATTCATTCATCTGTTCAACTCAATTACTTTATCTTTTCAGTGTGCGGTTTATATGCCCCTTTGTTGCTGGTGTTGCTGATGCAGCCATTCTTGCTACCATATTTTCCGGCCTATAAGTCGAATTCACCAATTTGACTTATTTTCCATCTATATATAAGTCAATTCGGCGTATAAGACGAGGCCAGGTCAATATCTTGGCTTCATATTTTACACTAGTAATGGTATTGTTGTATGATATTCCATATTACTGGCAGTCGTGAAAAAATTCCATTACCGATGCTAACATGGTTGTGATTCTACTTCTGTACATATCACTGCTATATTCTGTTATCAATTGACACAGCTGAATAAACAGTCCATGCTTGTTTTATTATAATTGAAAGCACATCCATGTTGTAGTTCATTGTATTACCTGTAGTTACGAACGTAACTTGTATTAACTTTCAATGACACAATCCATATACAAGACTAAGCCCTGACTTTCAGGTAAAAAAGTATCGACTTAAAGGCTGGCAAATATGGTACATGTTTGTTCGTATGACAATTGTATTGACTAGGCCTATTATTGAGCATCTTAGCAGTGTCAGATGATATTGTCTTTAAGCTGGGATTTGGCTAAATGGATAAAATGTAATTATTAGGGCATAACTGACTTTTGATCCGGAAATCGGATTCCACCGGATAGTATGAACTCCGATTAATTGGAGTCGGACAAGGCAGGAACGACCGATTCGGATAATAAAAATAATAAAGTTGAATTTCTATAGCACCGTGTCTAACACTGCGTGTCATTCGATAGTGCGTTAATAAAGTTAAATAAAAAGTCATAAAAGTCCAATATGGTCAACACAACCACTCTGTGAGACAATCTATTTGAACTGGCGGGTGAAAACCGGAAATGAAGTACTAAGTAACATGCTAGACACGGCAAAACCAGATACCAGAAACCTGGAAAAGGAAGATGAAATTTTTTAGAAAAAAAATACAGATTTAGCATTTTTGATTAATTGAATTGTATCCGGAATCGGAAATCAGTAGAAAAATACTAATCGGTTATGCCCTAGTACTTATAGAGAACTTTTGTTTTAAATAGGTGTATAAAAAAGTATTTCATAAGCAAAGAATTGACTAGAAAACTCTTGAATATTTGGTTAGATTACAAACTTATATTGTAGATAAATAAAGTTATTTTTTGTAACAGTAAGCATAAGACTGCCATACTATTACACTGTTTTTAAGTTCAATTGATGTCTGCTGGTGTATAATATATTTATAGTTACCTATAGGGTTGACATAAGGACAGATTATGATAGTCATGAGCAGCTTTGGGAACCTGGGATACTGTTATTGGATGGTATCTCAGTTTACCAAAGCTGCTCTTTGAGTTCTGCAAAAACCTAAGACTCCATTGTATCAAATGGTCTGAGATTCCAATCCATTATTGTATTCAAAGGTCCTCAAATACATCCTCTTTGTGAGAAGTGCTATCCATATTGTTTGGGATACATAATTCAGTCTGATCTGGTAAGAACTGCACCTTGATTGTAGCAATGTTGTTTTTCTCATGGTTCATCAGATCTTTTCTTTTGAAGATTGTTCGGCATATATGGCATGAGTTAGAAACCAATGTGTATAATTTTATTGTTTCACACCAATGATAGGCAGTGCTTAATTGATACTGCACAAAAAAACACATCAGTTATCCATTTTAGCTGTCATGTGGCTGGGAAGTTGTGTCTCAGTGTATGGTGTAATCAATCAAAAGCAAGCATATTGAAAAGTGTGAGCAAAGTGTTTCCTCAAAATAGTTTACAATTCCAGCAATTTGACTGGGGAACCAGAACGACTGTTTTCATGATGGGACTATAATAAGTTAAATATGCCCCAGCTCCCATTTAAACAGAGTTGTTATTTTCTACTGGATGTAGAGTATGTAATTGGTATATTCAAAAACGTTTTTCTCTCTCTCTCTCTCTCTCTCTCTCTCTCTCTCTCTCTCTCTTTGATAAATGGTGCTACTAGATCGCACTGGATCAGATTTAATATTTTATATTTCTGTTACAGAATCTGTGTTGTCAGATTGGTTAAAATGTTTAGACACTGGGGAATCTTCATAGTCATGTATTTTCACTTGGAATTCCACATTAGTTTCACCTACATATTGTTTTCCACATTGATGGTAGGTGAGTAGGTAGATGACATTTCATGTGGTACATCATTCTCTTTGTTTTATGTTTGAGGTTTGTAAATGTGCTTCTAAAGATTTATCCATTTTCGTGCAAAAGCTGCTATTAATGGTCTCCCAATCAAGTACTTTGTTGGAAAATGTTTTACCTGTAAGTCAAAAGGTGTACATGTACTTAAGGGTTACATAACGGACCTAATTTGAGGTATGCTGGACATAAAAATGCAATAAACCTGCAGTTTGGCTGCTATGATTGAGTTGAGGGTGAAAGACCTATTTAAACAATTTTAATTTATTCAAATCATTGCTTTTCAGGTGCGATATGATGTACTGGAGTCCTTGAACAACAATTTCCTTCAGACACTGAACAGCACTTGGAGTGATCATCAAACCTCCATGGTGATGATTAGAGACATTCTCATGTACATGGTGAGATATGCTGTTGGCTCTTGTTGATTTTATTTTAGCATGCACACCATGTATCTATGTTCTTTGTGTTTAATATGAGGATTTAGTTTGAGTATTTTGAAAGTTGCTATGAATACAATCTTTAAGACATAATGAGAACTTTGTTGATGCTGGTGATTTTCAAAATCACCAAAGGTGATTAGAATTTGATTATGATGACTTAAGTCCATACAGATTTTGGCTGTTGAAAATTTTCTTGTGATGCTGCCTACAAATTTTTGATTTGAAGCTGATAAGGTTATTTGGTGCAATGTAATTTCCATGTTGAATAAATTGATTAAGGGATTCGGTTTCTTAACAATAGACACAGAGATACATAATTTAACGATAAATCTATTATTACTTGGAAAATAAATTGTTTTTAAAACTATATTATTTTAAATAAGAATATTGGTTGGTAATGGAGTGTGTCTAATTAAAAGTTGATCTTGAAACATATACAATATAGAAAGTCTATGTTGCATCTTTTTCTGACACTAGGTAGTTTTATATGTTGATATTAAGGTTCACAAGAGAATCATGAATAGAGTCTTGTACTTCTAAACCAAATCAACAACCATGATATCATTAAATCTGATTGACATTCTACAGAAATGTCAGGTTAGTTATTATGTTACCAGGACATGAAATTGCTTGTGTCATTAACTGGGACTAATCCAGATTGCCTTGTTCAAGTGGCAGCAGAAAAAATCTTAGCTAATTGACCTTTCGAATTGAGTAACAAGCATTCCGAGCAAAATTTTGTCTCCTTGCATGCTTAGCAATCCTGATTTCAGGTTTTCCCACTCAAGCGATGAGAGACTGAACCTGGATGCATGGAACATATCACACAAAATCCCCTGAAAAAACCGCAGTGGTGGGAAGGATCTCCCAGTCAAAAAGTCACCAGTCAAGAAAGGATATGATGGGAATCAGAACATTTCTCCCAGTGTCATGAGCAAGAACACCATGCCCCCATCAGAGCTTTAGCACCACAAAAAAATAGCTAGATTCCTCGTTTGTTTTTAGATAGGAAACTAGCCCACATCATCATCAAGGACTACCATGCCATGATCATGAACATGCTTTAACATAATGGAAGGAAGGACATGGACCAAATTATGACCTTTAAGAGCTTCTCACCCAGATTTCCTCCAGACTGAAGCTGTGACTTTTGGTCCATATGGAAGTGACTGTGTTTTGAAATAGTGTAAAAATCATCAAGAACTTCAGTGACCCACCTCATGCATAAGACCTGATCTCCAGTCATCCTGGTTCCAGTAGGTGGAGCAAGTTATCTAAATGTCAAAGAAGTAACTAAAACATGTGCAGCTTGTAAAATTGGTTCAGTTTGTCAGGATGACCTTGCTTCTGTTGCCAGGAACATGTTCCTCACATGGGAAACCAATCATGCATCATAAAAACTACTTTCTTTCTAAGACCCTTTGGCCCAAGTGAAAAGTGGTTCAATTTCTCAGTTCAAGGGAGAAAATATATGGTTTGAATGGAACATAACAATGTTTAGGACCAGTGTCTTGCAAGATTCAGTGTTCAGAAAATTTGGCATATGTGACCATTTGCATGTAACAATGGCATTGGGGCTTTAATAGCTGGTTAGTTTTGTGCCAGTAGTATAGATCTTGCCTTATTCAATATATAAATTAATTTTCAAATTTCAGGATAGGGTTTATGTTCAGCAAAACAGTGTGGACAATGTATACAACCTTGGTTTGAAAATCTTCAGAGATGAAGTAGTACGCCATCCAACTATCTGTGATCACCTGCGTCACACACTGCTAGACATGGTTGCAAAAGAAAGGAGAGGAGAAGTTGTGGACAGGTGAGACATTTACTTGAGCTATATTGTTTTTTATGCAATAGACAGATTAGTGTCTTGTTTTTTTGTTTTTTGTTTATGCTTTGTAATTCCATGGTTCATGAAATGAATTTAGCACACCTGAAATTTTCATCGTCTCAGTTACACAAAAATTACAACATTGATGATCTTTTCATCCTCTTACATTTAATTGAAGATGACAATCTTTTAAAAACCTTATGGCATTATTTTACAAGACCAGCTGCTCTTTCTCAATTCAAAGTGTTTTAATTTGGGGGTGGTGGTTGCATTTTAACAAGCTCTTTTGGGGCTTTATTAGGGACTATTCTAGAATGCTAGCTAATTAATTAAACAAATAATGCCAAAAAATAATCTGAATGCACTAACATTTTGCATAATATTTTTTAAGCTCTACTTTAATGACTTCATTTAATCCCCCCTTCCCCCTCCAGGTTAAAATAAACGCACCCAATTTCTTTAAAAACAAAAATATGAGAAAATCCCCACAACTTTTCAGTTCTAGAATGAAATTTTCATTTTCTCGTCTAGAAACACAAAAGTATTTATTTCTGTTATTGTTACAAATGTTATTCCATTTATTCTCTGCTTACATATATATCAATTAAAGATAAACAGATGATGGACAGGACTTTTTTAACATGTATGTTTTCATATGATTGTAGATTTGAAGGAAAGCAAATTTCTTTGAATTGATTTTAATGAGATATAAAACCCGTTTTTGTTTTCTGAAAATGTTTTTGTTGTGTTTTGTAGAGGAGCTGTAAAGAATGCATGTCAGATGCTGATGACCCTAGGAATAGATTCCAGAAATGTTTATTATGAAGATTTTGAAAGACCTTTCCTTGAGGAATCCAGAGATTTTTACAGGGTGATTTAACCATTCTATTTATGCCCTGTGCTCATGTGGAAGAGGCATACAGGCTTCATGTTTGTATCTAAAATCTTGTTGCCAATCCTAAAAAGGTATTGCCAATTAATTTTTTTATGTTGCCCCATTTTGGAGCCAAATTACTATCCTGAGAATTGCCTCCAATCTTTGGGTGGATGACTGATTCTGCTCCTTACTGTCTTTGTCAGCAGCATCACTGACATCAGCTTAGTTAAAAGCCACAAGTTTCTATTCCTTACACAAAGAAGTGTCTGGCAGCCAGTTAAGTTTTCTCTTCCAAATTATACACTTATCTCAGACTGGTTCAGAAAAAGCAAAGGATTTATGTGAAATCTCAACATTTATATAGGTGTTTCACTTGATGTAGAGCAAAGTTACTTTTCCGTCTTATAAAAATAGAAGTGACAATGTGAAGAGGGAGAAATTAGTTGAGGTTACTTGTAATGGAAATAGTTTGTCAGCTTGGAACGTTTATTACAGTTCTGCAAGTGAAATAATGTTATAAAACAGAAAGTAGTCAAATACTTGAAGAAAATAGCAAAAGCTTTTTTAGCATGAATCAGAAAACTGTTGCATAATAACAATGTTAGCAGCATTAGATGGTAAACTCAAAAACAGGCAACTAACTGTTCCTGATAAAAGGTAACTACTTGTTGATGGCAGATCAGCTCGTCTCACAATCTTATCAGTTGAGGTATTAGATATATTTATTAATCTCTTAATAGTTTTTTTGTTTCAAAACTATTTTAAAGATGCAGAATTTTGGTTTGAGGATTTGAAAACCATGTGATTTCACTTTAGTGACAGATAAAGTGTTGCAAAAGAAGGTAGTTTATTCGTGTTTTATGCAGATATTTGTAGTTAAAGATTAAAATAACATAGTTGGAGTATCTTGAAAAGAATCCAGTATGCTTTGAATTGGGGCATGAAACATTTGAAGAAAAAATGTTTAACTAAAAATTTCTAGGAACTTGTGCTCAGAAAGGCTAGACATAGCAGTTGTACTGTTCTCTATAGTTATCTTAGGCTATAATTTTTAAAGTTTGAAAAACCACTTTAATTCCTATTTAATACTGTGATGACCTTTCACATTGCATCACCAGGCAGTATATAACATTACTTCATATACCCTTTGTCTAATGCAAAAAGGTATCGTATGTTTGAAATATGATTGTACAAGCCAGAAGTTTAATTCTGATCTCTTTTTGTTGACCTTAGAGATGTTCATGTGTATTTTACATGTCTGTGTGTTAGGGGCAACAACTTAAATGATTTTTAGCTCTACTGACAATGGTCCAGAAGAGCTTATGTGATGGCTTTATGTCATCAACATTCTGTTTATCAGTTAAGACAAGTTTTTTATCACTTCACCTAAACACTTGGGAGGATTACTATGAAACATTACACACACTTCTCATGCTCTAGTTACTCCTACATTAAAATTGTGTTGATCTGACCTCAAAAATGTCCACCATGGAAGTCATATTGAATATCATCTTGTTTGATACCTCATTTGATAAGCATCGCCCAACACTCTTGAAGTGATCATCTGTAAATCCTTCTGTGGAATGCTTTCATTTTATTGCATGCCCATAGATGCCAACCCACACGATTTTGGCATGAATTTCGCAACTTTTTCAGCGATTCACGAATTCACACTATGTGCAGAAAATTCACGAATTCCCCCGATTCTCAATTATTTAAAATGTGTAATGAAATAACATTACCCGTTGAGTGCTAGTCGTGACATCGGTAGTCGCTTGCTGAAACGATGATTGATATTAGTGAACTGAAGCTGATTGGTACAGTTGGCCTTATAGCAAGCATTTTAGCATATTTTAATCTTTATATCCAAGAATAGTTTTTCTAATGCTTTTAAGAGAAACTGTGGCCTAACCAGAATTTTGTTCTGCACATGCATCACCAATGCTGGTTTAAATTACCATTCAACAACGCATCTTGAAAATGTCTTCACCACAAAAGAAAAATATAGTCCGAGTTTCCTCTGACCCTTGTTACACCAGTTTTACTTAGGAAACTTGTTTAATGTCCATGTATTTTGCAAAATTTGTATAGTTGTGTGACTGAAAATAGCCAGATACTTTCATCTCATCATTCAGCGGATCAAAGACATGACGATTGCTGGTGCTCATGATTTTTTAGAAAATAAATCAATATATCTCGATGAAAGGTCGTTCAAAGTTTGCTGGGCCATCTAGTAAAAGGTTCTTCCCCGTGTCAACACCAAAAGGTGTTTGTCACCAATTCCAACTTTTTGATAGGGAATGGACTCGGACCCTACACCCCAACATAAATGTCCAAATATAAAAAATGGTGTGGCAAGGGTCAGAGGAAACTAGTAATAGTAAAAAGAAATATATTGCCCAAAAAGTGAGGTTTAGTTTGGAGTATACCAAACATTTGCTGTGCATTCAGTTGTTCGCGGACTCTATGATCACTTCACAAATTCACGTTAAAATTCACAAATTTTTATAACTATTTTCACGAATAGCGAGCCTGGATGGTTGGCAGCTATGCTTTTGTATTTATAAGAGTATATCAAAGGAACATGTTGCAATAGCTGGGCGGTAAGTTCAGAGACTTCAGCTAGCTAGTAGCTTGGTGGGAAAATGTGCTGAAATTTACAATGACTGAATTCTGAGACAAAGGTCCTGAGATGTACATGTGGTTATTATAAGAGTACACCAGAACTTTAGCTTCCATTATTGTGTTCATTTCTGATTGTAGCCAGATAAATAGTGCATGGGCCCTTGAAATCAAGACACATCAAGACTTGAACTAAACATCGTTTGCAAATTTGGATAAGTATTTCGGGTTAAATGGCAAACTGACAAAGATTTTAATGAGATTCAGAAGAGTGCTGAAGTTTCATGAACTGACAGTTTGGATGGACTAGTAGCCAAGTGTAAGAAAGTGTGTGATGACTGTCTTAATGTTTGGAATACAACCAATCTTTGGATTGACAAAATTTGGTCTCACCCTGAAGGACTAACAAGAGTTACACTGCTGTCAGTCTATTCTGTGCATCTAAGGTCACCAATATTGGTGCAAGACCCATTCCAAATTCAATTGACAAAAATAAATTTTTGCAATGCTTACCAATTAAATTGTCATCAGAATATTGTATTCAAACTACTACTGAGCATGGACAAACAGGATACCTCCCCTATGTTTCCACGACTCGAGATATGGCAGTCTATTCTTTGCATGTATTTGAGATGTAATATTTATGCATCAGGCTATGGAAATGAAAATACATTACTTCGGACTCTTTCTGACATTTCAGTCAAAATATTGAATTTTCAACCAAAACCACGTGTGAACCAATGTTTGCAGAAATGACGTATCGTTGTAAAGAATTACCAGACGTGCCAAATATACTGATACAGTTGTACATGTCAGTGTTATAAAGAATGTGGAAATTAAACTCAATGGCAACAGTCTGTAAAGTTCAACATTTTCTGAGATGGGACTGCAACTTTTGCCTGTGGGACTCCTAGTTTTACCATAATGGGAGTCCTGGATTCCTAGTTTTAAAATCTAAGCGAGACCTCTGTCACTAATTGTGAGCCTGGTGGGTTGACAACTATGCATGCCATCTTTAAGAAAATAGTGCTGAGATTTTGAGACTTTGTCTTTTGGAGAAATATGCAAAATAACACCAAAGATCTGCATGTTTTATGATGATTTATGCCAGTAGCATGGGGATGCTTATCTTTCAGACAATGAGTCTATATCTATTGGGGCTTTCAAGCATTAGTACCAATAGCCATACATTGTTGGAGAAACAAATACTTCTAAGTAAATAGTCGTAAAATCTCATAAAACAAGCTTTTCTGGTGTCATATGCATTTAAACTTTTGTTTTTGCGTAATTATGATTGTGAGACATGCTGACAGAAAGTAATTGTTGTTTTGCCTTTGACACCATTTCTCAGTCCATGATAGGATGCTATACATGATGTCAGTGGAGGAAGAACCCAGGAAAACCTCAGAACCACTGATCTACGAGAAGCTACTGGCAGTTTTCTCACTTAGACCCACCATGCCCAAGCCTTAGACTCAAATCCATGCCATCAGAGTTGAGAATGCATGATTGGTAAAGGCAAGCACCTTTGATCACTCAGCCACTTGGTGCCTTTGACAGAAAGTTGGTAATATATCAGGTTCTGATAACAAGACGGAACACCTAAAAGACAGAGAGATTCTTGGAATGAATCATGGAATATGACATTCACCATCAGCCACTAAACTACTGGAGGATTACCATGAAACTCGACACAAACATACATCCCACTATTTAGACTTAAATGAAAATGGACATACAATGTGGCCACCATACTTGAAAATTTTATCGCTACTCTTCCAGAATAGATTTTCATATCAATGAGTTTTTCACTGAAATGAGGTTTTCACTAAAAGACTTCTGATCATGTCTAGTTAGCCCTGCATAAAAATGGTGCCAGTCTGATATCAAACATGGCAGTCTTCTTGTTTCAACTCCTTCTTAGCATACAGTTGTATCAGCATTGAGCTTTAACTACTGTATTTTGTAGCCTATAAATCAATGCAGAGTATAAGTTGAATTCACTAATTTTGTAAATTCTCCATCCTTCATCCATATATAAGTCAATTCGAAGTATAATAACTCAATAACTTGGCTTCATATTTTACACTAGTAACTTCCGGTTTCGTGAATATTAATGGTATCACTGTATGATATTCCATATTACCAGCAATCATGAAATTGCCTCACTGATACTAACTTGCTTGTGATTTTACTCCTGTACAAGTAACTGCTATATTCTGTTATCAATTGACACAACTGAATAAACAGTCCTTGCTTGTTTTAATTATGATATCCACTGCAACAAGAGCCACAGGGCTGTGCAAACTATGTACATGTTAATTAAAGGTCTAAAGCATTAACCCAATTGTTCCAGTTGAAACCAGTCTTGAGTGCAAGATTCAACAGATAAGATAAACTCAGTGAGGCTAACAATAGGAAATGAAGCTATCCATAGGGAAGTCCGAAATGTGAAGAAAAAGACCCAGAACTGAGAAAAGTTGTAAACAAAGACGAAGATAAAACTTTTTATTATACTTTAACATATCTGTGAAATGCAGTATCAAATTACACAAATGAACATTATTTCACATGTTAATGTGATGTTGTAATTCATTGTATAACCTGTAATTGAACTGTTCTGCATTCCGATTAAGAAAATAATGATCAAGAGTTCACTAAATCATCTATAATATCTGAAAATCCTTAAAGTCTTCGTCTTCCATATCAGAATGAAAAAGGGCAGTCATTTCCAAATTGTCAATCTTAACCCTGTCTTGTCATGGAAATTGTTCAATTTTTCCAGAAAGTCTTCTGGTAACTTCTGTGCCATAGTAATTCGTTGTCTTATAAGTCCCCACCTTTGCATGAACCTAAAACACCATGACACACTTCCACTGACACTTTCAAAATAAAGCAGTTGTGATTTCCTTTGCCTTGAGTCTGAGATCAACAGAGTTAATTCCACGACGCATGGTACATTGTGTTAAGACATTCTTCCAATTTTTCTTTAATATTAATCCACCTTCCTTTGCAGCCATGATTTTTTTTCTTTGTTATTTGTTGTTCTTTTTTGTAGCACATAATGCAACCGTAGCTTTATGCCAATCCTGGACACATTTTTCACACTCGCCATATTTCTTGTGAGCAGCCATATACCCACCTTTTTCATCAGCAAAGTTTACCACTTCCAGCTTAAAAGCCACCGCATTGTGAGATAAGTTGTATGATTTGTATGGGGATATTTAAATGAATAATTGTGACTGAAAAAAATTGATCAAGACATACCAAACTCGTTAAAATATATGAGTAATATAGCAATGAAACCGATGCCCATGGCTAAATTCGTAATCCACTTGATATTAAAAACGGGTAGTTTTATTGATGCAGATTATTGATAAAGAACATTGGGGTACTGGTAATACTGTTACTACGGTAGTATCAGTAGCCAAAGCCAACATTAGAGTTTAAACTATTGCGGCAACTGGCTTTGTTGGAAACCAATGACCAATTTATCAACTCCAGGTAATATCAAAGAAAGACACTGAAACGAGAGCTGGTTAAGAATGGATATAGGTGATGTGTTGAAATTACAATTGGCTTTAAACCGAAATGTGAAACTAAAAATGGATCATTGATAATCTATGAGTAGTCCATCTATATATCTGATTATAGTTTAATTTAAACCATGTTTATTTGAGAAATTTCGTAAATACAATTATAAACATCATTTGGGGGATTCAGTAGAAAGCATAATATGCTGTATTTTATAAATAATCATAGAATGCTCAAGTTAATGTGCATTACATCCCTTTGTAGGATCAATTAGATCAATGAAAAAGCTATGCCTGTAATCACTCAAATGTGTCCAGCAGTATACTGGAAAATCAAATATCAATGGACCAGTTGATAAAATTTTATCAGGAAGAATGAGGTATTGTTAAAAAGGATTAATTTATAAAAATTATGTCATAATTTTTGTTGGAACAAACAGTATGCTTTAAATTAGTATATTACACTATAGAGAATAGACAATGTGTGCTATGCGGCCTGGTGAATTTTTTTTTACCTGTAATTGTTTTCTTTTATTTCATGTTTTAGAAATAAGAAAATACATGCAGAATGCAAACTAAATAATGACAAAACTTATAAATATCAACGCGGTCATATTAGTTTATAACAATTTATTGACATAGCAATTTAACAAGAATTTGTGCTTCTATGTGACCTGTTTTCAATTATGCTGATTATATAGCAATTTTAATAGCATAACAGGTACTGTAGTCTGTATATAAGTCGATGCAGTTTCAATGACGATCCATATAGAAGTCTATTCAGAGTATAAGACTGAGAGACGACTTTGTATAAGTTGGAAAATACAGTAGAAGAAATGGTGCTGATCTGATGTCCATTATGGTTGCTATATTGAAAATGTTTTTATTGTTACTGCTTCTGAATGAATGGTCATATCTAAATGAAGTTTAAACTGAAAGACTTTTTATAATGTCTGATTGGTCACAATTTAAAATGATGTCAGTCTGATGCAGCCAGCTGGAAAAACGTTTTGTTGTTATCTCAGAATGAAAAGCAATTTCAATGTTATTTTTCCCTTAGGACTACTTATGATGTCTAGTTATTCTAGATTGGAAATGTTGCCACTTGCACATCCAAGATGGTCACCATAGTAGCCATTTTGAAAATGTTATTGCTACTCCTGCATAAATTATCATATCAGCATGGTTTCTTTGTTTTTACTAAATCACTTCTTACAGTGTAGAGTTAGTCTTCAATGAAAATGACATCCAGTATGCCTGCTTCAATGGTCATCTTGACATTTAGTTATTACTATTTCTTGTTGATGAATAGTCTAATCAGTAAGGGTTTTTCAGTGAAAGAATTCTTATGATATCTAGTTGGTTCTAATGAAATTGGTGCTGAGTTGACAAATAATCTTAGTATCCATGCTTCAAGATTACTGATCAAATTGACCTTGTGCTTTCACCAAAAGACTTCTTATGATGTCTGTTGTTACTGAATTGAAATGGTGTCAACTCTGGTATCAAATAATGTCACCATGGTAACCATCTTGAAAATCTTGTTATTGTTACACCTTCAGAGCAGAAAGTCGTATCAACATGTGTCTGTTTCTTGTGAGCCTAAACAATAATTGTGCCAATCTGGCATCCAGTGTGCCCACCTTGGCAGCTAATTTGAAAATCTCACTTTTTCTGAAGAATCTCAGAGATGGTTTCAGTACTTGTTGGTTACAAAGAATGTGTGTGTGATTAAGCTTTTTAATGTAGCTTTAACAACTTTTCAGGCATGTTGCTACAATGTCTGCATTGTGGCAGTTTATAGTGATGTCTAGCACTGGGGCATCATGTCCCACCCTGTTAAATTGTCCTGACACCAGGCTGATTATGTCCTAACACTAGCTTAATGCTGAGTGCCAAATGAGGCAGCTGTTATGTTAGTACCATTTTTGTAAAGTCTTAGGTATGACCCGGCTGGGATCGAACCCACAACCTCCCACTTCCATTGTGGACACTCTGACCACTAGGCCATTAGAGTGGTTTGGTAAAAAAAAAAAAAATGGTCTTGTGCTGAATTTCAGGCAATTCTTTTCAACCAGTAGAGCTTCAATTACTTTGAGTGACTGTATAACCTTATTCACTAAAAGAAAAATGGTGTAGTCTTTCTGATTTTTTTTAAGCACCTTTTTCCAGTTAAATTATAATGTCAGCATTAGTTTTCATTTGTAAAGGCAGATAAAGTTTGCAAAGAGGTAGATATGGGAATAATGGTTCATTAATTTCCTTACCCCTGTATCATGTTCAGGTCATGAAAATGATAAAATTTACTGCAGAGATGATAAGTCTAGTGAGCTAACTGGTAAATTGACCAATGCCAAGACTAAGTCAAAAAGGAAGTGAAAAACTGGTGAGAATTCGATTCCAGAATGGTGGAGCCAAAGAAGAAAAACAGTCAAAGACACATGCACATGCAAGAAATCTTTTGAATGCTTAAACATTTCCAAGACTGAGGACTATAATGTTGGATGGGCATATTGTAGACTTTGACTTCTTCAAGACTGTTCAAGTGTGGTTGGCTGCATCAAATTAGAGAATCTTCAATTAAAAAAGGTTGGGGGCAGGTGGGTCATACTATAAAATGGACTACATTATTATGATGTTCGTCTGTTATGATCACCCACTGTTTTAAATGAGGGGTGTCAATTGGCCCTATTTGACTCAACCTGGCTGTAACACTACATTGAAGATAAACAAAAATGAAACTTGATGGTTTTATTGTTGATGGATTAATAATTACATTACCAATTATCAGTGACCAAAATTCCCTCGACATATGAAATTGTTCTAAGTAATTTTATAATTGTTACTTGAGTTAAAATCCAAACAGACATTGTCTTACTAATCCTTGGTACTTATTTTTGCAGAAAGAGAGTCAGAAGTTTTTAGCAGAGAACAGTGCCTCAATGTACATAAAGAAAGTGGAAGCTCGAATAAATGAGGAGGCTGAAAGGGCGACACACTATTTGGACAAAACTACAGAGGACCCCATTGTTAAAGTATATATAAGAACATATTCTCATCTTGCTTTTATTGTAACTTGCTGTGTCAGCATTTGACAGTTTTTAAATTAACATTTTAAACAATTATTCTGTAAATCACTATTTCTGTTTTTTTTACATTAAATTTTTTCAAATCTTTGATTCCAAATCAACCATGGTGGAAGCTTAACATTGCTATCACTTTGGCATTTGTGTTCATGTTCATTCATCTGTCCATCCACACTCCAGATTCAGGTCATTTTTTTTCTTCTGCAAAATGTTCAAAATTTTAATGCTTGCTAAAAAAAAATTTGATTTACAGTGGATATTATAGGATGGTTTTGAAGAAAACTATAGTATTTCTCAGAACCGTTGTTCTTCATGAACTTAATTATTATCTCACTCTCAATATATAGAGCAGATATAGCATTTTGCCTTTAGTTTCTTTGGTTATGTTTCTTTGTGTTTTGTTCAATAATGCCGCAAGATCGCGGACCCTGTTTCACCTACGTTAGAAAATGTCATGTAGATGCATATCAGTAAGTGTAATTTGTCCATATAAAAGCTCTGTCACTGTTATCTGTCGTATTGTGAGCATAGGAATGTAGAATAGGCAAGATGTGCACTTCTTGTCATAAGAGACAACTAATAAAGGTTATCTTTTTAGTTTTTTTTTTTTCTTTTTTCTCCTATGATTATGTTGACAGTGAATAGGTCTTTGATGTTTTGAAATAAGTTTACACCTAATTTGACGTGGGAATGCCTCAGCTTACTCAGCACTAATATCCAGGATTTTTCAGATGAGTCATCAAACAGAATTCAACATGCAAACCTAATTTTTATCCTTAAGTGTTTTTTTGTATTTGAGGTAACCTTTTAGCCATGGGATGCATCATATCATGTTCTAGCTGAGAAGGTCTTGAACATTTTTGAAGTTTATATAAAAAGTTTCTTTTTGTACTTGACCTCCTTCAGTTGGCATTATCTTTTGTTTACCGAAATGTACTCAGCACTGTGTAGCCAGGAATGTGCTGCTGTGCCATTAAAACCTTATACAAACATATAGGCAGTGAGTTTTTTCAGCCATTTTTATTTCTTACTCACACAGTATCTTGAACTCTGTTTTACGTTCATCATTAAAATGTTGTCATTTATATGCATCTCAGCATGAGTCACTCAGTCACATCAAAGCTAGTCTCTGTGACCTAATTTCCACTCTAGTTAATTGTGTCTTTTGGGCTGTTTGTTATGATGCACAATATCTTGGACCCTCTTTGGCCTTCACTAATGACAATTGATATGTGGATATATTTTAGGAAGTGTAACTCGATTTTCAATCATATCAAAAGTAGGTCATTGCACCTAATTGTTAGGATTGAGTTACTTTTCTTTTTCAGGCCATTTGTTGATATCAAACTAAATATCTTGGACCCAAATACTCTTATCAAAATTGGTATGTGGAAGCATCTCAGCCAGGAGTTGTACACAATGTTCTGCTCTTATCAAGATTTAGTTTTCTCAAGGGGATAGAGGTTGGGGTTGTAAAATAAATATTAAGGAAACAATAGGTAATAAGATGTTAAAGGAATTACAGCTCATCATGTTTTGCATTATTGCAGGTTCTAGAAGAAGAATTGATAAGCAAGCATATGAAGACAGTTGTAGAGGTATGTATACCTATATGCTTCTACACATCTTTGTGTAGGGTATATTATAAAGGTTTTTTATTTGCTGTCATGTATATCACTTTTTATTCCACAGCCATAATGTTACCATACTAGGTGTGCAAACACATCCAAATGTCCAATTTATTGTCTTTGGTTTGGCCAGGGAAGCAAATAATGCCTTCCTGACAGGGAAGAGTAGTGATCTTGATTGGATAAATCGAATGTGGGCATATCCATAAGATGTTTGTCATCAGGCTTGTCTTTGTCTGCTGGTCAGGGATCAAGTCAATATCTGTTCAGTGTTACTGTTTAATCCCGATAGATATAGTGAGCTAGGTTGTACTCATCATGCTATGGATAGGGATTACATTGGCATCTCCCTTCACCCCCTTTCTCTGTTTTAGTTTAATCTCTACAAAATGTGTTGACCCTCCTTTCCAGAAAGTATCTTGTATTCCCTCTATGGCACCATGGCATGGATGACCCTCACTGACAGTGACCTTTCCGTCATGAGAATAATGCCCATGAAGTGAGGGCTATTGCTACTTCTTTTACCTACCTAAATTCCTCTTCATTTGAGGACATTATGAGAGTCATGTTCTGGTGTATCCCAATACGGCTGCCCCTATTAAATTGATCATTGGCATATCAGAGCAAGGGCACATTTTTGTTGGGTCCATTAGTAATGGTATAAAAAGTGGTCCAACCCACTACCAGTGGTGAATTCTCCAATCATAATGGCAAGTACATCATTTTTATAAGTACAGCATTTTATATCAGTTTTCTGAGGTTATCTGCCTCCTTCCAGAATGGCAAATTGAGTTATGTGGTAGTGGCAGATAATTTATTACTGCTGTTATAAGTGTAGGTGAGGTAAACTAACTGAATTATAGTATAATACTTACCTGCCACTATTGTGAAGATTCCCTCTTACATGACTGATCTGATGTCCTAAGAATACTCTAGATCAAGTAAAAGAGGACTATTCTGTATGGGCCAGTGACATGAGTACAACTGGAACTGTGTTCCTTCTGTTCTAGTGTTCTAAAACTTGTATCCTAATTGGAGGATGGAATGTTTTTTTTTACCTTGGATGTGGGAACTTGTGTCTTCAAAAAGGTTAGCAATGTAGTAGTGTTAGGTAAATGTAATTTAAACAAGTTTTACCCACACCCCCACCCTCCCAAAAAACCCTCCTACCATTTATTGACATACTTACTTGAAACTGTTAAGAAGATTCCCTCCTGCCACATGCTATGATGTCCTGTATGCCATGTTCATGTTGAAAGAGGATGGTGTTTTGTATGTTGGTTTTCACTTAGGATTCAGGGTGGGGTTGTGTTCTGGCCCTCCAATACCATTTCAAGAAGATATGTAGCTTGGAATGGGGCATTGTATCCCAGAAAAGGAAAGCAGTTCAGTAGTAGTGGGTAAGTATTATTTAATAAAAATTAGTTTCCCCACCCCCAACCATTCTAACTACAATTTCTACCATTTCACTCTATTGGCGAGAGTATGTGGACACATTTCTAGCAGCATACATAGTTTTGAACTTTTTTTTTCTATGCTGTCTTCTCAAGTATTTAATTCTAAAGTAAACAAGAAATATGAGTGAAAAACCTGCAAAAGAATATTTTCTGTTTTACTGTTTCCTTTCAGTTTAAAACATTGTTTATGCAAGAATTGCATAGAGATTTTCAACAATGTTGCAAGTTGTTTATATCAAAACTTCTTATGGTTATCACATTTAATTAGGTAAGATTTTAATTTACTTTACTGAGGGCTGTTTTATATAAATTTGGCATTGGGTAGGGGGAGGCAAGTTGGATTGAGCATGTCTGAGTTTTTTAATTTATTGCAAGGGTACCATTGGATATAGGGGGCCGAGTGGTCTAAAGCGCTCGCCGTTACGGATCACTGCCATCTCACCTCTGTCTGTGTTGGTTCGAGTGTAAGATTTGACGAATGTAGTTATGTGAGAAAGCTTGCCAGTAGCTTCTCGTGGGTCGATGGTTCTTTCTGGGATTTTTTCCGGGTTCTTCCTTCACCAATAATATTGGCCGCCATGTATAGCATATCATGTGCTGAAAAATGGTGTTAAATCCTACAACAACAAATATTGGATGAGAAAACTGAAATTATTGGGAAAAAAATGCTGACCTGCACCCCTACAGGAAAAATAACCTTGTTTTTCCTCCTGCACTTAGAATTGAAATTTGATAAGTTTGACATTTTTAAGTAATGTAATCACAACTTTACTGTCATTACAGATGGAAAATTCCGGTGTTGTGCATATGCTAAAGAACAACAAAACAGATGGTAAGTTCATTTTCAGTGTATGATTTGCTTGAAACAAATGAACAAACTAGTGCCTGGTGTGATGCAGAAGTAATTTTCTTATGAATGAGAAGCTGTTGATTTATGTCAAATAGCAATATACTAATTGTAAGTCATAAAAATGATTATCATGTAGTTAGTACACTTTACATATAATGAATGCAGTTGAATATTTTTGATATTACAGCATGTTAACAAATCACTCTGTGATTCTGATTAGTCCAAATAAGCCCATGGAATTCTTTTAGATTTCACCTAATATTGTAATTAGCAACTACATTAACATCAACTCAGCTGTGGCTACAATTTCAAAGTCTCTACACATTTATAAAGCTAGGCTTGTGCTCAAGATATTAGTTGTACATCAGTCTTTTCTAAAAAAAAATGCAAGAGTCAATTGATTTATGAAGCATTTAATCCATCCATTTGTTTGTACTAAATTGAAAAATTTTTGAATTTAAAGGGTATCCTTAAAAATTTGAAATTTAAGAAGTCTGTTTTATCCTTAAATAGTCCATGAATGTTATAAAACAACTATGATTTAAAATTTATCACTTTTTAATTTAAAAATGTTTTATTTTCCCCAAAAAATGAATAATAAAAATAACATGGGATTAGATTAGTGATCAAACGACAATTCCTTAATAGTTGTCAGATGGAGCAGTGTCTGTCTCAAATAGTGGAGGACTAATCACATGTGCAAACTTAAGTGGATAACAGATTTTGTAAGGAATGAGCTGTGTTGGCAATTCAGATTGGTACCATGGCCCACGTTCCGTAAAAAAAATGTTCCTTGTAAATGAATGTAAGTATTAAAAGCTCTATGGAAAAAAGAAATCTCCAGGCTGTATGAACCGTGTCTATTGCATTCTTGAGTTTGATTTTAATGAACTGCTGACAAATAAAGTTAAGCAATGAGATTTGAAACTTGCCACACAAACTCACAAGCCCATAGAAAAACTATAGGTCCTGCCCATAACCAACTGGTGCTACATCTCATCATACAAGAAGACAAAATGTAGTCGACAACCTAATGGTGAATTTAGGTAGGCATGAAATACCAACCCTTAGTAAGATTATTTATATAATGAAATATGGAACATAAAGTCAAACACAGAATAAGATATTTATATCATATGTCAGCTTCATTAAATTTTATATAATTGAGCATAACATGGCCACTATTTCATTAATGATGCCCACAGTCTAGCTATAACTCATCTAGAGGCTGATTTCTGCATCTAACCAGTGATGAATAGTCAGAAGTAGAATCTGAATAAGAATTACAAAGCTCATCTATTGACTTTCATTAGTAACTGTATCAGACCTAGACCCAACCTTTAAAGATGTGCTTGTGGTATCCAACTTGCAGCTGTATTACAGAAAGATGAGTTTGACATTGCAGGAACTGAAATTGGATCAGATGCATCCACATCAGCAGAATGCAGCTGAATCCTTATAGTTTGTTAAGATAAGCATCATGTATGATGTACATGTCTGTAGCTCAGTGGATTTTGACCTAAGTGTCTTGAAGTGTAGATAAACTTGCCTTATTAAAACATCACCTGCATCAACTCATTTTTTTAAACTGATTTACATTTTTTTCTTTATTGTGTGTTTGCAATATACAGTCGTTCCTCGCCACTTTGCGCTTTGACTATCACGGTTTTTTAAAGGGTTGTTATTTCATGTTCAGAGGGCTCTAATAATGTTAACCCTTTCATCACTACAGACCAGTTTTCCGGTCATGGGGAAGTAAGTCTTTAATCCTGCAGACCGCTTTACCAGTCTGGGCCAGTGTGCTTATTTAACGTCATAGTACCAGACTACATACATTTTGGGATATCTCTAAGAAGTTCCTTATTTTAATGTAGATATTATACTTGGATTATCTCGCGAGTTAAGCTTGAATTCAACTAGAAATCTCGAGGCATGCAGGCACATTCTAAGCGCGTTTTCCGAATGGCAAATTTCTATTCAAAATGGCGGACTTTGACACAAGATAAGAATGAAGTATCAGATTATGAATTATCAAAATATTTAGCTGTTATGACCAAACACAATTGATTGAAAATGAGAGAAAACATCTGGAGATGCATTTGAATTGCTTTTTGGGAGACATGATGGCGATAAAGAGGACTTAAAGGTTTTGAACCAGACGAAGTGTGAACTCCATGTGTGTTTGTTCTCGATGAGCCAAAGTGATTTATTTCAGTTTTCTGAGAGAGTTGGACCACCCGCAGTGTTAGGTGGCTCCATAAAATTTTTGGAATACTTTGAAATCGTTGATTTAAACGAAAAGTTTGAAATTATCATTCATGTAATGTGTTAAATAAATAATTTCTTGTGCATTTTACCTGTTGTGTTACCAGTTTTCACCTGTATATTAAAAGTTTTAATATATATGCACATTTTGTTGAATTATTCTTACAAGTTGACTTCTAACCTTTATTTTGATATCAATACAGAAAGATATCTTTAAAATTGGCAAAGTTATGTTCTTTCAAAGTCCACAGTTCATTCTGCTTTACAAGTCCAACGTTACTTAGTGTTTGGGGCTCAAAACCTGAAAGTTACCATATTTAGAGGGTCGTGAACAGGTTTTCTATGCTCTAACTACGAAATTCACTTATCACGGTAGAGTCTGGAACTGATTAACCACGATAAATGAGGGATGACTGTAATTTGTCTAATAAATAAATAGATCCTGTTTATTTACATATAGCATGCATAAATGCAGTGTCATGTTTTTGCAAGTGAACTCCCTCAAACTAGTGGCAACATTATTACACAGACCACTCTTTTTCATGATACATTGAATGAATAGTGTTGTACTGTATGTTGATACAAATGGTGTTCAAACTTTCATGCACAAAATGAATTAGATACCTTTAGCTACATTATGAGAGGCTTATGTTGAAATTCATTGAGCTACAGTCTCAGATATTAGTCTCAATATTGAATTGAACGAAGTATAACAGTATTGCCCTGGTCTCTGTAAGCATCTTGTTTCTATTTTCCAAGTGAAGTCTGTAATTGCTATCACTTTTGTTTGATATTGTCATAATCTGATTGAATACTTCTTTTTTCTGTTTACTTTTTAGCCTTTTATAGCTTCCAGACATATAAAAAAAAAATTCCACATGTTGACATTGGGAAATGGAAGTAACATGTGTGGCATCAGATATCACATAGATGCAGAAGAGTCTATTTTGAATTACAAACATCTAGTATACACAGACTAAAATTATTCATCTTCTCATTGCTCAGATTCATTAGTGGTCATAAGAAACAAATTTACAGTTCTTGGATTTTCACTTATCTGTTAATTGCATAACAAAGATATAACTTTTAGATTAAATTTACTCAATGTGCCTTAAAATCAGCTGTCTAGATGGACCAGCTACTTGTTTTTTTGCCCCAATCCACCATGAAATAGGCTGGCATTCTACCAGAGGCCATTGTCAATTTCATACTCTGAATGAGATATGTGATCATTCAGAATAATAGAAAAGATGGTCTGAATAGAGATGAAGGTAAGCATGATGAATTTGATCTTGTATCTAAGTTCATGCAGACTACTGTTGGTATGCGGTGGATGATGGGTGGGGGCAGCTAATCAGATCATCATTGATGCCAGAAAATCACTTTGCGCTCTGTAAAATCAATCTGCATCTTATGAACTTTTTGAAAACTGTTTATGTAACACCAACTGTTATTGTTGGGAAGGCAAACTTTTGATTGGGGGCCTAAATTATTTTGATCTCAGGAAACTACTGATAGAAGCATGTTAAGATATTGTGGCATTTCTGATCCTATGTAATGCTATATGTTAAACATCTCCACACCATTTGCAGGTTAAAAAAAAATGTATTTTTATAGAACCCTTATTACATTTGAATACTTGTTTCTTATTTTAATTATTCTTTGCAGATTTAGCATGCATGTACAAGTTACTAGTCCGAGTACCAAAAGGTCTAAAGACAATGTGTGATTGTATAAGTGGTTACTTGAGGGAGCAAGGCAAAGCTCTTGTAACAGAGGAAGGGGAAGAAGGAAAAAATGCTATCACTTACATACAGGTAAAAATTAGTTAATTTTTATTTAACTCTTTCTCTGCACAACAGTTTTGGGGTGATTTCACATGAATAGACTAACTTTTCTGGAGAGCATTAATTGCTGAATTTCTAATCTGTAATATTTACAGTTATACCATTATTGCTTTAATAACAGTTCATGTCATAGTAGAAATATTGGGGATAAATGTTTATTTTTTTAAGTTTACACTTCTCCCATGTTAAAGAGTTTTGAATTGCTGAGGAATAAGTATAAACTGACCTTTATAGTAAGTTTTTATTACTTCACCAACCAAATATGCAGGTGGATATAGTGATTGTACTGTCCATTGGTTCATCTACAGACATGGTGGTTCCTGTAATGTAGCTTTAGTTTCTTATAGTAATTTTGTATGTAAACCCATGTATTTGCCTTACGCATGGTTAGAGGCAGAAGTCGACTTATTTTGGAACTGCTAGTTCCAAAACTAATGTCACTAGAGCTGAAAAGGTTTGCCTTACTGCAAGACAGGTCAGTTTCCTTGCTCTAATTTTCATCAAACTTCATAGGCTAGACTTAGCATAGCATCTCCTGATTGGTTCTGAGTCAGAAAGAAAGGTACAAATAACTGGAGCTTACATTGTAATGGAGGGATTGCGAGCTTCTGAATAAGTCTGGTTTCAAACTTCACAGGTAGTTTACACTTGGGCAGAAATTCTCAAATCCTTTGGTCAGAGGCAAATGTCATAGCAATTACAATTGTAAGTCTTGGTTATACATGATTAGCCTAGTTAAAGTTTCCTGCACCCAGTTTTTTAATAGCTGCATCACTTTTGACAGTGTCAGCTTCTTTTCGAATCCACAAGTAATAGATAATAGGTCACTGCTTACTCTACTTGAAATTGCAAATATATGTTAATTTGACATCTATAATAACTATGGCACCAGATGTGATAGGGTTGAGAGGTTCGTGTGATAGGTAATCAGTCTTTCTTTTGACAGTTCTTCTTACATTTACTGAATATTATCTTTTTTACCTTTTGTTTTGCCAGTTAGTGTTCCTTTAAGTTTATTTGGGTATTTGTGTTATCTGAATTTGACTCGTGGGTTGAAGTTGAAAAGACTTCTAAATTGGTGAACTTGTTTGTCAGAGCAGGGGCACATGCATCATTTTTTGCTCTGACTCTTTACAACTAAAGGCAGAAATGTAAAAGTTTATGATATTATTTGGGGTTTGTAGCAAAATATAAACAATTGTCTGAACTTTGGGATCCTCATCTGGTTTTAGGTTTTTTGAATGGGATGTGGTGGTTGGCTGGGGACATTTATTTATGGATATGATTGAGATGAGCACAGAAAGATGTTTCTTACTCAGATTTAATTTGTTTAGTTTTGCATTATGATTGCATTTACATGTTCACACATGGTTTAACTGTTGACAATTTCAGAGTTTGTTAGACCTTAAAGACAGATTTGACCACTTTCTACACGAGTCTTTCAATGGTGATAAGGAATTCAAGAAGATGATATCCAGTGATTTCGAGTTTTTCATCAACTTGAACCCTAAGTCACCAGAATATTTGTCCCTTTTTATTGATGACAAGCTCAAGAAAGGAGTGAAAGGAGTAAGTATTTTAAGCTTTGTATAAAATTTACTTAGTATCTTAGTATTCTAAACAGGAATGTTTGTTGCTACTATAAATATTGGATTATCATTATAAAATTATGTTCAACTAGGACATAAAATCCTTAAAGGAGACCAGAAACCAATGGAAATATAGAATAATAATAACAACACTAATGAAGAAAACCTTATTTTGAAGTATTATATGCAACCGCAATTCCAGTATTTAAATATTGGCATATGTTCAAAGAGCTGATTTTCCATTACCTCGTATGCAAAATTTCCGCACCTGTTCGGTTACTCTCGTGATGTGACTTCATAGTAGCGACTCCAGCATCACGACTGGCAGTTTTGTATTGCTTACGGGTGTAAATAGCACATTAAGAAAAAGCTGTGGACAACATTTTTTTTCTCTTTTCCAAATCATAAAGGCATAAAGAAAGTATGGATACATTATTACAAGCGAGTCAGTTTCAATGCAACACCATACAGCATTCCGTGCTCATTACCTTTCTCATTTGAATGTTACCAGAGGGATCCTGAAAAATAGAACCTCTAGGATACACGAATGATAAGCCTAGACTAAAAGTTGAAACTGTTCCAGACATACCATTGTATATTTTAAATTCTGGTAAAGAGTGTCAAACATATGAGTTACGAAAAGAGGCAGAAGGCCAAGTAAGTGCTAATAAAAATATGACAGCCCGACACTTGATCATGCTGATATCAGTAAATGTTTTTTTTTTTTCAAGATCACAATCTTAATTAAAGACACCACTGTCCTATGTGAAATTGACATCTGACTTTAATCAAATGGAAGCTTTGCTAAAAAATAAATAAGATTCTTAACCCTTGACACGGTCGTGTTTTGAGAAAAACAATTTTAAGTAATCTTAAAAATATTTAAAAAATTAATTTTAAAAAACACAACCTTTCAGTATATGCCTATTACATGTAAAATGTATAAACGGTAATCTGTAATGATTGGAACTGATATAAAACTGTCCCTTGGGCAGTTTAAATAGCAGTGATTAAAAGAAAAGAGATCAGATTAAAAATTAAAGTTTCACATTAACTGGCAGACAATAGAAATTGGCTGAGGTGACTATTGACCCCGCCCATTTTGCCCCATTGTGCAAGCGCCCATGGGACACGCCATTTCTCCCTGTGATACGCCTTATTATACCCAAGGACAAGACCCTTTTTTCATATTCTGGCCTGCATAATAGTTGGAGGTTAGAATTAAGTACACAAACATAATGGCAGTTTAACAAATTAACAATTATTCCTTATCATTGCACTTATCTTGTGAAAAGGACTGGCCCTCTGACATAATTCAAAGAAACCATGTGCTATAGAGTGTGTATGTAAGCATCAGGATTTGATTGGCAAATAAATGATGCCCAATTTTGTTGTAATTTCGAAGCCAAAGACTTCATTTTAAGAGTTCAAATCTGCAGTCAAACGTTACCGTACATGTATGTGGCCATTGTTTTCCCACATTTTATATCCCACCCTATATTTCCTTTAGTTTAAGTGTTAAGATATGTAACACTGTTTACTGAATGAACTATTTATTTTGAATTAGTTTTTTAGGGCACATATACTGTGTCATATATTTTATTTTATTCCTTCTTTTAATTTAATCATGGTAATGAAGCTTTACATATATGATAGAGGAATGTCAGGTGTTAACTTGCCGAGTTTCTTTGGCGGAAATGGAGATTTTGTTTGCAGAGAAAATTACACAGCCTTCATTGTGATCATTCATGGGTTTTAAACTAATTGATGACAATTTTATTTTACAAGAAGTACTTCTGTAGTATTTAAACAATCTGAAATTTACATGAATAATGTTTAATCTTAAACTATTTACTGAAGACAAAAACTGTCGTGTGATATTATTAATTATTTCTTCACTACAGTATTCAGAAGTGATAAAATAGAATATGGCATCTTCGGATTGCACACTTGATAAAAATTTATATATGGTTTGTCTTCTTTTGAGAAATGAAAAGTGACAGACATATTGAAATAATCGCTAGTTCTCTGCAAAAAATCAAGAGATATTACGAGATAGGGAGGCAATACCTCCAAAATTGGGATTTTTCTTTCTTTCTTCTCCCGGCTTGAAAGTTAATCAATATGAACTGTTTGGGTTTGTGGAATTTCAGTCAGGTCTAGTAAGTTTAATTAAGTCATCAGCCTGGGGCCTGTGCTTAAAACATTTCTTTCAGCACTGACCAGTACAGTACGTAATCTATTTTAATGAGGCATGTTAAATACTTACAGATTTGTCAACAAGCCAACTGTAGCATACATGTAAAATAAACTGTAATTGAATCATAGAAAGGAAGCTTCTTAATGTTTAAATTAATAACGTATGATTTCCTCCTCGCAGATTTATTTGTGGGGTGCTGTTTTTTGTGTGTATGTGTGTGTGTGTGAAAAATTACTTCTGATGAAAACCGTTCTCAATGGCCTTTCTCGCTTGCCATGTTTCTGTTTGTATACAAGGATTGGCTAGTATGACATCACGAGACCACGTGATCTGTCGTCTCATTAAAACTCGGAAATACTCGGCAATTTACGGAATCATGGTGTCTTCTTCACAATAAAATCAATATCCACACACAATATTTTTTTTTATAAACATTATATTTGAATTAGAATTTGTAAAGAATTACATTTTTAAAATATAAATTTTCATTTCTAGTCTCCTTTAAAAGCAAATTTTTTTCTTCATTCATTCTGATTGATAGAAAACAATGTTTAAAGATGTGTTTCACAAGATGTGCATAGATTTGTTTGTTTTCTGGTATTATATAGCTACAAAGGAATTTTTTTTATCAACATTATATTTGAATTAGAATTTGTAAAGAATTACATTTTTAAAATATAAATTTTCATTTCTAGTCTCCTTTAAAAGCAAATTTTTTTCTTCATTCATTCTGATTGATAGAAAACAATGTTTAAAGATGTGTTTCACAAGATGTGCATAGATTTGTTTGTTTTCTGGTATTATATAGCTACAAAGGAATTTTTTTTATCAACATTATATTTGAATTAGAATTTGTAAAGAATTACATTTTTAAAATATAAATTTTCATTTCTAGTCTCCTTTAAAAGCAAATTTTTTTCTTCATTCATTCTGATTGATAGAAAACAATGTTTAAAGATGTGTTTCACAAGATGTGCATAGATTTGTTTGTTTTCTGGTATTATATAGCTACAAAGGAATTTTTTTTATCAACATTATATTTGAATTAGAATTTGTAAAGAATTACATTTTTAAAATATAAATTTTCATTTCTAGTCTCCTTTAAAAGCAAATTTTTTTCTTCATTCATTCTGATTGATAGAAAACAATGTTTAAAGATGTGTTTCACAAGATGTGCATAGATTTGTTTGTTTTCTGGTATTATATAGCTACAAAGGAATAAATACTGCTAGTAAGATCATTGGATTACTATCTTGGATTAAATGATCTCTAACTTATTAACACACCAACGATTTATTATAACCTATCTTCTTGTGCATTCTGTTTTTCTTTTCCTTCACTTTTGCGTATTAGAACATTAGAATAGGAAAGCTGATAATACACATCCATGCTTATTGCAAGAAACTTTTCATTTGCATGGTCTGATTGTAATATGACCTAAATTAGCGAGAGCCTCCTTTCAGTTTGAATTACATTTATCGTTGAATTGCTTCTTGCATTTGGGTATCCATATTGTGTTATTGTTGTCATTACTGTTACTATTAAAATAACACCAGTTCTTTATTATCATCACTACATTTGCTGTTACATTTACCAAAATTTCTACTATTGTGTTTTTATTGCTCTTAATATTGGTGGCTATCAGAAGCATGGAGTCGATGACATCAGTCTGTCCATAAATGTATGCTTAAACTTCGGTGTACATGTCTATATAATTATTTATGGGTCCCTCTTTAGCTTGTACCGATATATAAATCTAGCCTAAGAAATATATAATATTGATAATAATTATGTAAAAAATGTTTAGATTATTTAAACTTTGGGAATTTTTAAGTTAACCTTCTATATCTTCATCCAAACACTTTCATATTCACACACACTTTCATAACCATTTCCATCTGAAATAATTGGTGTTGTTAATATTATTCTTGTGACATCTTAGTTCAGCTAAGACATAATTTTACTGATTACTCAATCACTTCATTTTTTGGACAAATACATCAGATTGCCTTTGAAGGAGAGAGCTGCTTCATCATTTTGCCTCTGGCAACCATTTAGCAAATTGTGTCCTTTATGCAATTCACCTCTTGTCATAAATGGTCTCATTCAGCTTTCCAGCATATATCCATTCTCTTTTACTAAATATATTGTTTTAATTACTAATAGCATTAACAAACTGCATGATCTTATAAAAATTTGTGACCAAGTATAGTGCCACTGGTATGTCGGGTCCATTTTATATCTCAAGGGAGGTAACTTGGATTTAGGTACATTTTTAGCTCCTAAGTTACTGTACAACTGTACATATTTTCCTGGATGCATCATAAATAGCACTATTTTTGGAGTTGTGTTTTCCCATCTGATTTTATCCAAATGAACCCACCAGAGTGTATTGTCAATGCTTTGATTGTTATTATTATTAATATTATAGAATTATTATTGTTGTTATTATTTGTATTCATTGCTGTTATTTATAAAATTAATATTATTATTGTTATTATTATTATTATTTTCTTGTTGCTGTTATTATTAAATTCATTATTATTATTACTGCTCCGATAACCTAGTTGTTAGATCATCCACCTCAGATGTGGGAGGTGTTGGGTTCGATTCCTGGCCGAGTCATACCAAAGAATATTTACAAAAATGGTACTTACAACTGCCTCACTTGGCACTCAGCATTAAGAGGTTAGTGTTAGGACTGCTTGGTCTGGTGACAGGATAATGTGACTGGGTGGGATATCATGCTACATGTCTGAGGCATGATGCCCAAGTGCTAGACATCACTATAAACTGCCACACTGCAGATATCATAGTGATATGACAGAAAAAATGGAAAAGCTACCTTGATAATTTAGATCACACATTCAGATTATTATTATTATTATTATTATTATTATTATTATTATTATTATTATTATTATTATTATTATTATTATTTCAGATGACAGAACAGGAAATTGAAGGAGTGCTGGATAAGAGCATGGTCTTATTCAGATTCCTTCAAGAGAAGGATGTCTTTGAACGCTACTATAAACAACACCTTGCTAGACGGCTGCTGCTGAACAAAAGTGTGTCAGATGACTCCGAGAAAAATATGATCTCAAAGTTGAAGGTCTATATACATTTACACTGTAAACATATCATAAATGTGTTCAGATTGCAAAAGTCTTAAATTATTCTTATCGTAATATACAAACCCATCATTTTTTAAGCTTTAAGATCAATGTCAGATATTGATGCCAATCGGGTGGTGGGGACCTAGACACGCCATAATAAAGATGAAATCATTAGAAAGCTAAAAATCAATGATTATGAATCTGTTCATATCTTTTGTTTATGTGCAGTGTTTGGCAGAGAGTTTGAAATATTCAATGAGTTTCTCTCTGTGAAAAACAGTATGTAGATAAAAGGAAACAAGTCAGCCTGGCTGTAAATAGGTTAAAAATTGTGGCAGAGGAGAAGAAGAAAAAGAAGATGCAAATATTTATGAAGAAAACAAAGATTTTAGTTTTGGAAAAAAGGAAGGAATTCAAGGTCCAGGCATTGGAGGAAGGAGTACATTTATTCTCATTTGCTCACAGGAAAATGCGTATGCTATTATGGAAGTTTGCTACTTTAAACAAATATCTTGTATATTTTTGCATGGATGCCAAGTTTTTATCAAATTGATGCTAGAACTTTATATATATATATATATATATATATATATATATATATATATATATATATATATATATATATATATATATATATATATATATATATATATATATATATATATATCTGTTGTTGGGTTGATAAGAGCGTTATGTTTACAGTCATCTTCCAACTCTGTGTTCTCATTGTTCCCACTGTTATACGATATCAATGTTTTGTGTGCCAGGACCCAGTTACATTGGAACAAATTGACCATTGATCTTACACACAAAGACACTATGATCTCATTGAAGACTGCTCTTAAATTCACTTAGTTTTACCACAAGAACTGACTCAAATACATAATATTGTTTCCTTAATTATTTATCAGAAAGTTTTTGTTTTATACTTTCATGGTGTTTGTTTTTGTAATCTTGCTGTTGTATATATTTGTATGTATTATCTATTATTGTAAATTACCTAGAGCTTCTAAAGATTAGGTGCTGAAGTAAGTCCACATGATTATTATCATTATTAATGTTGTTATTGAATTTATGGGTATCGCAATAAATGTTTAATTGTCATTCTTTGATTAAGTAGCTAGGCAGTATTTTGACTTTTTTACGTCTTTTACATTTTATGCCATACTTTGGAAAATAGTATGACCCGTCATTATGTATGATGCTATATCATTTCAGACTGAATGTGGCTGTCAGTTCACCAGCAAGTTAGAGGGAATGTTTAAAGATATGACAGTATCCAATACATGTATGGATGAATTCAAGAATTTTGTCAGCCAGACAAATGTAAGTGTTCCTGTAATCAAGCAGTATTTCTGCTTATGTTAATTTGGAAAATTGTTTGAACTTTAGTTTGTTAAAAGTGGTCATTATTGGCTTATTTTTTAAAGGCAATAATTTTGTGCTCACCTGGTCATAGGCTAATTGAGCATATGGCATCACCCTGCATCCCTTGTCTGTTGTCCTTCTCTTAATTTCTGATCAGACCTAGAGTAGATATGGTATGCAGGTTTTTATCACCAATTGAATGGATGAGTTTGATAATGATCATACATCGAGTGGCTGAACTTGTGAAGAATCTAGTGGCCATATTTCTGATGAGATAGGTATATATGTCTATTCAAGATCTCTGATGAGGTTGATTTTGAGCAATGATTATGCACGTTAATTAGATGATCTTTCATCTGACTGGTTGAGCTTGTTGAGAACCCTGATCATATTTTGATCTCACCTGGTATGTAATGCTTGGATCTTCAAGATCCCAGATCAGATTATGAGTTTTGTTGTTTGTTGGTTAAACACCATTATTTAGCACATTTATGGCTCGATACATGGTGGCCAGTATATCTGGTGGAGAAAAACCTGTGTAGAACCACTAACTCATGGCAAGCTTTCTCACATACCCACACTGAGATTCTAACCCATGTGGACAGAGGTGGGATGTTGGTGAACTGTAAAGACAAGCTCCTTAGACCACATGGCTACCATGACAGACCATACGTAATAATGAGGTAATCATGTATCTGATTGATTTAGCTTGGGATCACTGGAGGCCATATTTCTGAACAACTTTTGATCACAGCTCATATGTGAACTTATACTAGTAAAGATGTCAGGTGAGTGTGATTGTAAGCAACATCTACACTTAATGATTAATGATATTATTAGCTGAGCTTAGTAATAGTCTATATATGTTTCAGATTTTATAGATTATTATTGATAGCACTTTTGGGATGTCAAGAGATTCATTTGTACTATGTTGATATCGTGTATACATGTACAGTAGTGCAATGCATATAATCACTTGCCAGTCAGCATTAGAAAGCGATGGAAGTACATGTAGCTTATGATAAGGACTATATGGAACATCCCAACCTGAGAAACTAGATAACATCATTAAACCAGGATGGCTTTGCTCTGTCATGACTAAATTCACCAAATATCACTGATCATAATGGGTCAGAACGACAATTGATGATGCAGTATCAGCCACCAGAAGAATGATCTTTGTCCAGTTTCACAAACCCAGCTTATTCTGCATGATGCCCTGTTTAGTGCCTCAGTATCCAAGAGATGTCACTTCACTTTGTTCTTGAGCCTGTACTTACTGACAGCTTTGAAGTCACCATGTCTAACTTGGATATTTTTTAAGTTGGTGAGCTGACATCTTTGACATTCTTCTCCATCCATGCAGCAGTTAGCACACAAGACATGAGCTTCAACACCTCTATCCAAAGTGATGAAACTTGCTCCCATGTCCTCTCGTCATTATCAGATATTTCATATATATCTATATATATAGATATATAGTCAGTTATAAAACCCAATCATCAGCCTTTCTTATGAAGGATGAATAACTATAAATGCAAGAAACAGAGAATAGAGGCAAAAATGCACACACACACACATCAGCATTTACAGACACGGTGCACACACACACACACACACACACACAGACTCGTACCAACAATCTTCTAACATCATGGCTACAAATGTTGATGAATGATATGGGACTGTCAACAGCTGTCTGGTTGACAACTCGATCTGCAATAGCCTTTTGTGACCGACATGGCCTGACACAGTTTTCTGCCCTTTACACCATGCCAGCCTGTCTTGACCATGCTCAGCACTCGTCTGGGCCCTGCTACTTTCTTGATAAGTTGAGGCTGGCATTGCTGGCCCATCCAATTGTCAGGTTCCACAACACTTGTGGAGATAATACAGCATTATCACTTACTTGAATGTTGTATCCAAACAAGGAAGGCACACAAGGATAGAAAGGAAGAGGACAACCTCAGTTTGCCACCACACTCCATGGAACAGATGGAATTTGGAACAGGTGGAATTTAGCTTCATTTCAGGAAAGAAATTCACTGTAGGCTTCTAAGCAACTGCCTTTAAGAATGCTGCAACAACAGAACTTAGAAATGAATGGGTGCTTTTTGTGATAAAATTATAAACCCATAGAGCTTTCTTCTTGGTGACTCAGATGCTGTTTACATTCTCACTGCATTGATACTGATCCCACTTGTATACATACTGCTTGGATGTTCAGAGTTAGCTAAGGATATCACTGCTACCAATATGTCTGCACCTTTACATGGTTAGCATACATGCCAACCATTACGCTTTTGGTGTAATCATTACACTTTTTTTCACTAAATTACGTATTACACATTAACGTATATGGATTGCGCTTTTTCATTATATCCACCTTCCCCCCAAAAAATCATTTATTTTCTCGTTTTTATTAACCTTACATTAGTCCAACAGACCATATTTTCGAAATGATGACTTCTATTTAACTACAATAAAAGAGTATGCTTATTCGTGGACTTGCGTGCACTTTCCTAATGCATGTAGTATCATGTTCTATTAAATAGCAACTATCCTATTATCAAGAAAGATCCATGTTCTACTTTCAAACTTTCGACCCCGTATTCTATTTATAGCAGCTGTGTAGCTTAGTGAGGGGAGAACAGACTGTTTTTCTAATTTTAATCTTTACATGCAGATTCTTTGTTCTAATTCATATTTAGTGCAGAACCATTCTATAGATATATGTGCTAAAAAGTATTAGTCAATGCGTATATGAGAGCAAAAATATGTCCTTTCAAATAATTTCACAGAGGGATTAGAAAAAGGCAAAACAAACTTAAAAAATATAACAGAATCCTCCAAATATGAAGACACAAGGGCAGCATCATGTGACATCTATTACAGGCCGTATGTAAAAAATTGTAATATTTGGCACTAAAAGTCTTCAGATGGAATCGAGTTGATGCGTGTGTAAAGCTAAAGTGCTACATATAAAAACTTTAAGCAGTAAAGGATGTTAAAAGATGAGAGGGGCAAATAAATCATTGTTCATTTAAATTTTAGCATTATATTAGTGGATTATGCTATGTCTGCCTGGATTCCGCTTTTTGACTACTTGGATTATGCTTTTTTCCTTGTTAGGGGTTGGCATGTATTCATTAAAAGCAAACAAAAACAAGAAGTAAATCTTTATGAAAGTTTTGTAATGTTTATCTTGACCCCTGTTAGATAAATAACCCTGTTATGTCAGGCATCATTTTTGGTCTGAAGTAACGTGAAATAGCTTAATTTGATGAATTGCAACTTTTAATATCCATCTCAGTAAATTTTACAAGAAATGATATGGCATTTCCACTATTACCGGTACCTCATATCAAAGTATTGCGATCCATCAGCCAACTCTCCTTCTGGTGCTTTGTTTTGCAGATGATCACTTATCAAAGTCGGGAGGGATATGGGACTACAGATGTATGAATGGTATCAGTTGGCTTCTTAAAGAATTTAATGTTGAGACAGTTAACTTTAAAGACTTTAAACCCATTTTACAGTTTTTCAGTACATGAATACAGAGAGTCTCATCTTTTTCAAAACAAAGGAAAATTTTATCAGTAAAAAACGGCTTATGCATATACCAGTGTAAAAGAAACCTAAAATCAACAAAAATAACTGATTTTCATGCACAATATTGGTCAGTTATATGTTGCTGCTAGTCAAAAGTCATCTTTAACAAAAGAAAATACTTTTTTGTTTTAGAAAGTATAGTCCTACATGTACATGTACTTAAATTGGCCTAGATTTTGGATAGCATGAGAAAGTCATTGTCTTGCTGAGGCTACTAAAGGGATGAGGCTATTCACAGGGGGGAAAAAAACCTTTAAACCACTGACGTTGCAATAACTTAAGTGTTGTTTAAAAAAAATGTGTAACTTGTTACTTAATTTAATTTAAAAGACCTCCAGTCTTTTTTTCTTCTTCTGCAACTAGGCATGACTGAATTAATATTTGTATTGTGTGTTAGGAATGCCATTTATCTTTGGAAACAAAACTTGTCATTTGTGGTGTTTCAGATCCATAATCATTATTATGCAGTAAATTTGTCTACTTAAACCTGATATCTCGAGACCCTGTTATGTCAGGGATATTTTTGACAACCCCAACATAATCTAGATAACTGGGTTTGACTCTAATATAAAAAATTATATTTTCATCTTAATTTATTCTAAAAAGTATCATTCAGTTTATTTCTTTAAAGAATTATCTGATATTTCATGCCTACAAAAATGCTGAAAAGAATATCTTGGCAGTAAAGTTGTTTTAGCATAATTTCTCATTTTGACCAATTATTGATTAGTCATATTTGAAATTAATCATCATGAAATCTGCCTTTGGATGTTAAATGTATTGTGCCACCTTCAAAAAATATTTGGAATTGTATTGAGTTAGTATGAATAATAAAATCAAAGCATATTGAAATTTTTCATTAAGAGCAAGATTGAACTTGTTCTGAATATACTTTGTCTTTGCATTCATTTGATTCCTAAATCAGTAACCAAGATTTCAAACCCATGTAATAAAATTAACAAATTTTATTTCTCTTTTAGGTAAATCTCTCAGGTGTAGATTTAGTTGTTCGGGTTCTGACCACTGGTTATTGGCCTACACAGTCTGCAGCCCCACCATGTAGTATACCAGCTGCCCCTAGACAAGCCTTTGAACAGTTTAGAAGGTAAGGAATACAGTGAAACACATCTATGAGGAACTGTAAGGGATAAGCTACCTTTATAAAACAAAAGACACAATTGTGGTAGAAAGTAGAATACTTACCTGGATGATTTTCAGGGTTTCTCTGCTACTGGGAAATCATGAAAAAATTGGGAGAATGATATAAATTTTGTCCAGTCCGTAAAAGGTCATTGAAGTTATTTTGTAAATATTTACAAAAGTTGGGAAACACCAGTGAATTTTCAGCCACCACTAGATGACAGAAACAGTTATGTGATTTAGTAATAATTAAAATGATTGTAAGTTAAATTTATGGAATTTTTGGCCAGAAGTTTTTGAGGATGCAGTATGTATTATTTGTGTACTTGCCATAAACAATTCTGTAGTCAATCCAAACACTCAGTTAATTTGATTTGTCTGGTTGACTGCTTTGTCCTCAGACAGCTCCATATCATTATCTTTTCTTGTGTAGAAAGTATGAAGACCAGTCTAACATCACAACAAGCCAACATGCCTGTTACACTTTTCCTCAGAGAGTTTAAACAATAAATCACAGTTTTTCATTACCAGTTTGTTTTGATATCTAAAATTTATTGAACATGTATTGTGGTAAAGCTTATTATTTGGTAGTTAGTAAAGGAAACATGGTGTTAAACATTTTTGATAGTAACATTGGCCACAAGTTGCCTTTATGGTGAATTTTACTAACAAACATTGCTAAATATGTAGAAATCTACCAATTAATTTGTGGATCAAATTGACATAGTGCATCAGCCGATAACCTCATGGGGACCACTGGGAGAGCATTATTCCATTCAGTACATTTCACTTGTAAATTAAGTTAGCATGATCATTACCAAGTTGGAGAACACATTGCCATTTTTTATTGATAGAATAGTAAGTCAAATTTTATGTAGTCTAAAATGTTGAATCTCTTAACTGAACATTAGTGCAAAATTATTATGTGACGTTTAGCTTTAAATAGTGGTATTGATTCATAATTAGGTCACAGTATCATTAGGACTTGGGAACATGCTACACAATGCCATTATATCAGCGATTCTCAACCTGTGGGTCGCGACCCCGTCAAGGGTCAAACAATGATTTGCCAGGGGTCGCTTACGACCATCGGAAATATACATTTTTTTGTCTATTCTAATGTGTAAAACTATTTAACAATATATAATTACATATTGCTTTTGTGATTAATCACTACGCTTTAATTATGTTCGATTTGTAACAATGAAAATACATCCTGCATATCAGATATTTACATTACGATTCATAACAGTAGCAAAATTACAGTTATGAACGAAAATAATTTTACGGTTGGGTCGCCACAACATTTGGAATTGCATTAAAAGGGTCGCGGCACTAGAAAGGTTGAGAACCGCTGCGTTATATAGACAGTAATATGTCACACCCTCCAAAACAAAAATATCAGGTGAGGCATCTTAATTACAGAACTGGATGATCATCTATTTTCAAATTAGCATTGAGCATTCATGTGCCCAATCCCAGGTGCTGTATTACATTGCTCCTGTATTCTTCTTTTTAAGTTTTCCATCGTATAACATCCATAAATCACACCATAAAGAGTAGTGCTTATAATCTGATGCCATTTTATATAAAACTGTAGACTAGTCCGCTATCTGACTTTTTTTTTATGGATATAATAAATCTGTAAGGATAGGTTCAGATTGATGAAACCCCCCCCCGAGTCAAAAAGTTGTTATAAATAGAAAACAAGGAAAATTCTAACATGTTACTGATGTTTTTAAAGCAGATTGGCAAATTTATACGAGTGAAATTAAAAGAGATGGTACTAAAAATGATTTTCACAAGAAAAAATTTTACTGATTTTTATTTATTATATTTTTAAGTTATCAAAACAGCGTAATTCATATATTGGAGAACATAAACGTAATTTGCTGAAAAAGCATAATGGCTTGCATGTATGCATTTAACCCCCAAAATACTTATCCAAATTTGCAAATGGCATTTTCTTCAATTCTCTATGTGAAAGAGACAAATGGTTGTAATATTTATTATAACAGTGTCCATCTTCTAATTTAATTTGAATCCTTAGGCATCATCTTTTTGATATCATGTGCACTATACTTATTCGTCTTCACTCTGAAATGAACACAATGATTAATTAATGAGCATGACCTCAACAGATGAAGAAAATTCTTGAGACATCTGTTTTGAGAAACCTTGACCTTTTCTTTTAGCTGGAAATCAATTTGGTCAGCAATTCTTATTGCGTCCTATGGGACTCGCACTCAGGTTTGGGTTTTGGTGCATCACTTTTAATTTTATTGCTAGTGTTGTGCATTATCAGAAGCCCTAAAGATTAATTAAGAATTAAACTTTTTCCTTTATAAGATAAGGGTCTAATAGTTTTTCCTTTGTTGAAGAGAAAAAAATTAATACTGTTATAGAAATCTTCACTTTGTATATCATGTATATAAATTTAAATTGGTACATGTACCAGATCCTTGTATTTAGTTTTTAATTGCTGGCACTAAAAGCATTTATTTTCCATAATAAAATGCTATGTCAGTTAAAAGATATTCTACCTAAGACATTGCTATCGTTATTTGCAGATGATTGTTCTGATTTCTTTAGAATTAAAAATTTGAAGAACAACACACAATTAATTTGACTTGTTCATTTTATTGTTGTTTGCTCATACCAACCTAATGGAGTTCATTAATGTTAAGTTAATATTTTTGCTCTGTAAATTGGATTTACATAACATGCAAATTTATATGAATTTTCAGTAAACTTGTTTATTTGATACATTTTGTGGTTTAGTTCATGGTTATAGGTCTGATTCAAATGTTATGATAGTCTTGAGATAGAGAGAAAAAAAATTAATTTGAAAAATGCACATTTTCTTTGCTAAATGTTCATTAATTCCATTCAGTAATGGTCATATGGGAACCTTGAAAAAATGAATTTCTTGTCCAAATCTGCTAAAGATCTGGAAATTTTTCTTAAATGACTGTGGGAACCATGGATATTTATTAATAATAATGCGGACTTTGTATCATGCCTATTGTTTATAAGCTCTAATTGCTTTACAACATCTGTAATGAAATGACTTTAAAAAAACAAAAACAAACACCATGAAATTAGAAAACAAAAAATGCTGATAAATATAATGTAGGAAACATTATTAGGTCTTTAACTTTGTTCTTGCAGTCGAAAAAGGTGAGTTTTAAGAGCACTCGTGAAAGGAATCACTGTCTTTGTGTCTAATTTCAATTGGCAATTCGTTCCATGTTGCTGGGCCCTTATATGCAATAGAACGTTGTCCATATGACTTCATTTTCATAGTGGGAATAAACGAGTATACAGTTTGTTGTACCCAATGTGTGCTGTTCTTATCTTTTTTTTAAAATTATTGTTTTTATAGACAAAAACTAAAAATACTGGTTTTGTCTGTAATAGAATTGTATAGAGCATAACAGCATTGATTAATACAAATATTTTAGAGAAAGGTAACTGCTTTCTTTATAAGATTTTTTGCTACAGTTGATACTATAGAACAAGAGGAAAGCGCTATGTTCTGTCATTAACCAAAGACGTCAAAACAAACCCAAGAAATGGAAATAGTTGTTGCCTCATACACAGCAAGTGGAACCAGAGGCGGTGAAAAAGAGAATATTGGGAAACAAAATTCCAAGACATGTGATTGATTACCTACCACTGGTTAAGTAAAGAAGCAAAATGGAGGGATGCTATGTTATTTTTTGAAATTATACTAAAGAGAATCCAGTCACTAATGATAATGGTTACACAGGTTAGCATATGTTCTTCAAAACGTTGGCATAAGGCCTTGCAACAAATGTGATACTGCAACAATATCCTAGGGACAACATGATCAAGTTGTGAAAAAAATGTGTTCAAATATGAACACCGGTTATCTAATTTAAATTGGACAAAATTGCAGTGTTTCTCTCATTACAAACAGCCGATTGTTGGAGGAATTTAGTTCACAAAACAGAATTCACAGCATTCTTAATGTCAGAAATTTTTAATAAACTGATGAGTATTCAGATAAAATGGGGTCCTACAGCCCATTTCCCATTTTCAGATGCTTTGAAAAAGCAGATTGATAAGAAGCAGAGATGAACAGCAAATTATATTGGGTATTGAGATACTTTATATATTTGAAGTCCAAGAAGTGATATGAAGTCATTAATATTCGTTTAGATATTCATATACCTTATAATAATATTGTCTTTCATCAACCCCCATTCAGCATTGTACCCCCTGATTCCCCTAATCCCCACCACCTGGAGGTAGGTGTGAGGGACCTACCCATCATAAGATAACCCATGTCAGCATCACTAAATATTTTAAGAACCATGTTCACCTAACTGAATGAACAGTAGAATTAGATCACATCTTTTGTATGTATTGGGTTTGTATGTATTGGGATGTAATAAGAGGCCATATTTGTAAGGTATAATCCTTTATTGTAAAATCCTTGTCACTTTACAACAGTGAATGATGTCCTATATGTATGTTTCAGATTTTATCTAGCTAAACATAGTGGTCGACAGCTGTTCCTGCACCCCCAGTTAGGATCTGCTGACCTTAATGCAGTATTTTATGGTCCCAAAAAGGAGGATTCCTCAGAATCTATCGGTGCTAGTTCCTCTAAAGGGCCAAGGAAGCACATAATACAGGTGTCTACCTACCAAATGTGCATTCTTATGCTCTTCAACAACAGGGAGAAGTGGACCTATGAGGTTAGTATTGTTCTTTTCCTACTTTTACCAGTATCACAAACTTTGGTGGCTTTGATTTGACTCGGTGTTAAACTTGTGGTTAGTTTTCAACTGGCATTTCCACAGATGGGAGCATTGGCGTTGCAAGGGTACATTTTTAGCTCACATGGCCTTCTGGCCAAATGAACTTATCATATGGCCTCATTGTCTGCTGTTCAGGATTTATTTATCTCCAAAAAGCCAATTCAGTTTCAAACATAATTAGCATAGAGCATTTTGGAATGACGGCCTTTCAGGTTTATACAGAGGATATCAATCCATTGACAAATGTAGCTGTCATTACTCAAAATGCAAAAAAGGTCCCAAACCAACTTCTTTAAAATTACTGTTCAGAATTTGAGCAAATTCAACAGAAGCACCTTGGCTTGAAGACCTTTTAAATTTATAATGATGATACCCATTCTTTAATCAGACATTGCTGCTGCTGCTGTAACCAAAACAATTACATCATCCATTAATGTATTCTATTTTCAACTTTTCAAAAAGCACGACAGTTTAAACAAAAAACAAGATATAGAGAGCTTTCAATGATGCAGCTCTGCCTTCAGCTAAACAGTAAACAAATTTGAAACAAAGCTTCAACAACTGCACAGGGCTGTAACATTTAAATATTCATTATATCCATGGAAGGCAGTTTTTGTTAAAAATATGTTGTTGGGTGCTCTGATTACTTAGAATTCAAGGAAAATGGTACAAAGGGTAACTATTCCACATTAAAAGTGCATTCTACGAGTCCCAGGTATGTTTTATTGGAACAGCCCTTGGCAGGTTTCAACCAAGTTTGATAGAAAGCATTCTGGTATAAGGGCTTTAAAATTTATACAGATACACAAATCATATCTGTCAGCCATTGAATATAGCTGCCACTTCTAAAGATGGATAACCCTCAGAATGATATTTTAAAAAGTACCAAAAGGAATTGGACCATTTTACAGTTAACATTCAGACATGAAGGGCCTTTAAGTTTATACAAATGATGGATTGGTGAAAATTTGAGGTGATAATTGGGGGGGGGGGGCAGGTAGTGTGGGTTGGTGGAGCAGGGGTAGATACAAAATATATGACGAGTAATGTCATGTAATACTAGTTGCTGACAACGTGCAAGTTCTACCTAGACATGTGTTGACTAAATTCACAAAGAAAAATGTAACCCATTTTGATCATTTGAATCATTCTTAAAGGTCTAATCAAATTGGCTCTAATAATAGCTGGGTTTATTCTTCAGAGTGCTTGTTTGATTGTATAATTTCCTTAAATGGGTAAATAAAATAAACTATTGCATGCTTTTTTTATGTCATGTGACATAGTGTTTACAAAAATGGCATTAAAGAGTAGTTTGTGACTATATTGCAGATTGATTTAAGACTAGTTATAGCAAAAATATTAACAGGTGGAATGATCTTCTGTTTGAAGAATTAGACAAGGAAGTGCAAATTGTGTATCTAATTGGTCCCTGGACCCTCAGTCTGTTATCATTATTTCATTCTTTCTGTTTTATTTATGTCTGTAGATGATGTGTGCCATTCCGCTGTTCAAGTATGGCTCGATTACCAAATGTGGAAAAACATTCACACAACTTTTTCTAATAATATTGCGGATCAGAATTTAACCTATACCATGCATCCTGGCAAAAGATCCATTCATTACTAGACACTTAAATGCTGATGTTCCATCAGATATATGGATACAAAAATAGGAAGGGAAGAAAACTGTGAAACAATGGCTTTTCAAACAAATGCAGTCAACATCTTAGGAAGGAATTAGAAACCATTCTTCTTAACCAAATGTTTTGCCAACTGCTCTTCCATTGGCTATTAGACAAGTATCAGCCATGTGAGTTCATCTTGGTTGATGTTTCATGCACTGTAAATGCTATAATTAAATTGATATTGAAATGTATCTCTATTAGTACCATACCTTTACAGTAAGAAAAACTAACTGGCCTTCGTTTTGTCATTTACTGGCTTTGGTTAAGTTTTCTGTATTTGATTCATGATCTAGAGTTTTTGGCTGTGCTAAATGTATGCTATCCTTCCTAGAATTGTGAAACTTGATATGGTAATGCATCTTGGTAAAGTTCTAACCCCATATTGCACAAAAGAGGTCTTGGGGACCTGTATTGCATGCTTCATTGACTTTGTTGACATTTTTTGTTTGCGGTGCATTGGGGAGGGGCTGTGCATGTGAAAATCATGAAATCATGAAGCTTTATAATTGGACACATCTGTTTGTACTACACTCTTACAACCGAAGAGGGTCACTATAGCACATTTTATGCCTTCTAGCATAGGTTAAATATAAATTATTTTAATTCCATCTAGTAATGAACTTTTTTAAATGTTGAAAAAATTATTTTTATCCTAGAAAAGACTTGGAAAGTCTTCTTTAAAATTTTTGGGAGCAAACATATATCCTAGCCTTAACAGTTGGCCCTTTCTGATTAGAGCAGTTAGAAGTAGGTATAAATATGTTTATTCAGTAGTGAACGTTTTATGATAATGCCTGGCATTGTATATTGTTATAGGTTTCCATCAACAGCTTAAATATGTATTGTACATGTGAATGAGTGGGAAGTAAATGAATGGGCTACATGTATTTCTTGTGAGGATTTAGATGTAGTGACTGATCAAGGTAATTTCTATGCAACACTATCAATCAGATAGTGGTCATACCAACAATCACTCCAAGGTGATTTGAAGCCTGTTACTTCCACCCAATAAAATATGGCTTCTGCAGAGGAACAATAATAATAGCAGACTTTAAGAACAATGGTTTGAAGGAGAAAATAAATTTTGGCTTTTGCAAGCACATTATTGTTGTGGTAATATCATTGAAAATATTATCCTTTTTTTTATATCCTTTATGTCCTATCATGGGGGCCAGTATTTCACAGGTCCAGTTCATTGTTGTCTGAATTTATTTTTTGCATAGTAATTAATGTTAACAATTGCTATTGAACTACTGCAATCTTTCTTTATTTTGTGTTTCTTTTTTCAAAGGAGGTTAAAAGTGAAACAGACATCCCAGAGAAAGACCTCATGAGGGCAATACAGTCCTTAGCAGTTGGAAAAATAGCTCAGAGAATTCTTCATAAGGAACCTAAAACTAAGGAAATTGGTAAAGTGCACAATGTTCACATTTAATCAAGTTTATCCTGGACACTAATGTGTAATTAGCTGGATTTGGTTCCATTCGACAGTAATCAAATACTTCTGAAAGAGGGACATGTATAAGGTGAAACTGTGTTTATTTGAAACAAGCACCATGGAGAGAATTTGGAGATTCCTCAGTGCTATGGCTGTAACTGAAATTTGTTTTAAGTGGTAGTGAAACAATGTACTATCTAAAGCAGACTACAGATCAATGTGGCTGCTTCCATATGCTTGAGAAATGGATTTGAACTAGTCCAAAGTACATTGATTGCAGTTATTAAAATTTAGGGGCATGAATTTTGACAAGTAGATAATGCTAGTTTCTGAAAGTATAACCAGGACTGCTTGGGAAGATAACAGTAAATTCTTTTTCTTACCAAATCATAACCTTTGTAAACTATGAAACTCTGGAGCAGATAGTTTCAGCAGAAGATAAAATGATATATTTGGATTGAAATATACCAGAAGTATTTAACAAATTGACAAAACAGTCTGTCATACAACTCAATGTTTTCCAGAATGCCATTTTTATGTTACTCCACAACAGTGGCAGAGGCATATTATCTTACCCTTCTTTGCACTCTCTATAAATATTGTTATACCTGGAATATTGTAACCTGCTGAACGGATGCATCTTGATGAGTATGTTACTCTCATCACAAGTATATCTCTATGTCCCACATTTCAGGTTTCATTGACTTCGGTGAGGTCTCATGCACTATTTATACCAGAAATAATTAAAAGATAATTGTATGACTGATGAATTTCTATTAATATCACACCCTTTCAAAAAAGTGGTCATAGTGACTTGCAGCATTTTACAGGCCTAGTTCAAATTGTTGTTTTTTGTGTTTAGCTCATGGCCACATTTGCTATTATTATAACTGAGACAATCAAACATGATTAGAGCATGCATCCTGGTGTGTCATTGATACCTCTATTTATACCTCATTAAGTTTGGTTCAGTTTGATCATTTGTATTGTTCAATGCTTGACTTGTCAAACTAAATTATTGTATATGTCGTTCTTAGTACTGTACCCATACTAAAAAGGAAATGGATGAACATTTCACATTTTACTGTCTTAGATGAAGTATTTGCATTTAGCTCATGACCATATAGGTTTTGACTATGTACATAATTTCTAGAATATGAAACTTGTGGAGGGTATGTATCTTTAATGGCATTTGTTTCACCATTAGGTTGTTATGTGCTTTGATGAATTGGGTTACATTTTGTGCTTGTTGTTCATTTATCAGGCCCTGTTTATACCAGAATCATTAACTTGATGATGATATACATCTACATTACTGCAGCACAGTTACAACAATAAAAGCAAATCATGACCTCTATTTTATCTTTTGCTGGCTAGGATTAAATTTTGCATTTAGCTAATGGTTGTGTGAGCTCTGGGCACACAATGTGCATACTTTCCTACGCAGAATTGGGAAACTTGAGTGGGTGCAACTAGACAAATCCTACATCCATATTGCAAAAAGAGATCTCTTTGTCTTATATGTATTGTATTAGTGACTTTGCTGAAATTTTTATTGTCTGCTGTTTGTGTTCCAACCATGAAACTTAATAATTGGATGCATTTGTATTGCTATGACAAACAACCTTAGAAGGTCAGTGTGACATACATTTTATCATTTAGTGACATTGGGTAATTATTTGTGTTTTTTATAATTTTGATTTATTCTTGTTTTTGTTGTGGGTTAACACCATTTTCAGCATATGATAGTCTGTCTATACATGGTGGTCAGTATAACGGGTTGAGAAAAGAACTCAGGAACACCTGGGAAGAAAAACTGACCCAGGGGAAGATACTGGCAAGCTCTCTCACAAACATACATTGGCCAGGCCAGAGACTCAAACCCCACACACAGGTGAGATGACAGTGATTGTGAAGGTGAGCACTTTAGACCACTTGGTCACCCACTCGATGCAATGTAAATTTATCAAGGTCGGGGAAAATGGTAATATCTTTTCCCCCGACCATGAAAAGTCCTTGAATTTTGCAAATATTGATGAAAGTCTGAAAAAACCGGAAATTTTCCGCCACCACTAGACACCCAAAACTATCACATAAATGAGTCGTAACTAAACTGATCATGAATTAAATGAGTTAAATTTATCGAGCTCTAGCCAGAGTAATTGGTGGTTGCAGTATGGATCATTTGGGTGCATGCAATAAATATATGTTGAGTCAATCCAAGCATTTAATGGATTAGGTTCATCTAGTTGTCTTTCTTTTTTCAAAGTCAGCTTGATATCTGTATCTTTTGTTATGTAGAAGGTGTAAAAACCAGTCTAGCAACACAGCATGGTCATGGCAAAGCATAGCCACTTACTGGATGTTTGAGCAAACGTAAACGTTAGGTTAAGTGATACATGCATGAAATAATATGAAAATCACTTATTTTCTCAGAAATTAAGAGTATTGAAATTTGTTATGATTTTAATCTGCTGAAAGACATAAACAATGGCATTGATGAAATGTTACCTAATAGTTGCAATTTGCAATGCTAATCACATGAGAACACAAATCTAACAACCCAAATTTTCAAATGTTGTGGTGAAAAAAATATAATTTGTTTTAAATGAAAGTCATATGCTGGTTGTAATAAAAATATGAAAGTGAAAGAACACAAAATTCTCCATATTTATATATTCCAAGAATAACTTCTGGTGTTCTGTTGTAACACGTGACTACCACGTTGACATTTGCTCTCTGCTTGATAAATACTGTTAAGTCTGGTCAGATTGCTGGTTTTTACAAAAAGTATCAGGCTTTCATTTAATATAGTTGAATTTATGTACAACATTACAAAGGAGTTTGTTGTTAATATCATGTGACTGTTGGATTTTCGATGTCATCGTTTGAGAGTACAGGGTCAGGTTTCATAAATGCCGTAGTTTTGTCTAGTCTGTCAGTGGATTAAAGACTGCCATTTTTGAGAAAATGAATCCTTTAGTATCGATTTCATGCAGGTATGAGTCGATATAACATAGGTTTAAATTTGTTAGGCCCACTGGTAAGCAACTACCATATGTTGCTACGCATGGTGGCGGCAAATTCCAAATTTTCTGTTTGCAATTGCAAAGACCCCACACCCCAACCTAAATGTCCAAATATGAAAAATGGGATTGGAATATTCAGAGGAAACCCAGATTAGAAAATGGACTGCTATTCATTTTAAGCCAAATTTGTTGACCAAATTGTTGACTCTCAGAGCTGAAATGAGAAATTGTCATCCCTTGTATTATATATTAAGAAAAACTATACAAGCCCCTGTATCATTAGGCTTGGGGACTGGTGTAATAAATTATTTGAAGACAAGTTGATTTTGCAGAAAATTCAGTCCTTTATATATCAGTATATCATTTTAAAGGTCTTTTGTCAAGATTTAAATCAACCTATTTGAAAATGTTTTTAAATGATGGATTTTTAACCAGATTATCTTAAGGCGATTAGGTTTTTTGAAAAATATTGTTTGGGATTTTATTGGTTCAGATTAATTTAGGGTTAAACTCTTTTGTTACAAGAACACAATTATTTGCATTATTTGTTTTTTATGTACTGTAATAGGGAATGTATTTCTTTTAAGGTGCATACATATTTATATATATACACACACATTCTTTAGAATTATCGGTTTGAAAGGAAACAAAACTAATTTATGTTCATTACATTGTTCCCAACTGGGAACATAATGCAGGTCAGAAAAATGCTTGTAATGTTAGAATTTTTATTCTGTAAATTGAAATGACTTTACATGCCAATTTGTAGGAAAATAATGAAAATCGTTTCGTATATTACATGTTTTGGTTTTGTACATAATGATCTTTTCTGACTTAGACAAGTTTGGAAAGTCTTGAAAGAGAAACATCTTTAGATTTAGAAATTCCAGTCAGTAATGAGTATATGTGAAACTTTAAAAAAAATTCATCCTGGAAAAACACTGGAAATTTATCTTTAGAAAAGAGTGGTAACCTTGATCTATGCTAGACCTATATATATTCAGGGTTCTCACAGGTCATGGAGTCCTGGAAAAGTTATGGAATTTAAAAGTAAATTTCAAAGGTCTTGAAAAGTAATGGAATTTGTCAAAACCATGCTAAGTTTTGGAAAGGTTATGGAATTTCTGTCAAAGGAGTTTTAAAAATTTATTACTTCAAATGTCATAGAGCACAGAGAATCAATTAAATTAAATGCGATAAAATTACAATCGATAAATGGATTCATTTCATAAAACAAGTGTAAGTTTCCTAACAGTAGATATCACATGATTGCCAGTGTAGTTTGAGTGGAAAATTCAAATTGTAAGCAGTGCTACTTTGAGTAATTACCACTTGACAGTCTGTCAATACACAATTATTTTCTTCCGAAAAGTTTTGTTTTTTTCTTTGATCTAACGTACCAGGTAAGTACTAACTTGGTTTCGTTTATATTTCTCTCTTCAGTTTGTTTGACAAGAGTTAGTTCCCCTAACAGTAGAGCTCGCTTGATTTCCAGTGTAGCTTGATTAGAAAATTAAAATGGCCAGCTGCGCAACAAGTTCACTTAATCATCTCCAATATCTGAAAATCCATGGTATGAAAAATGGCAGTTATCTCAAGGCTCAGATCATTGGAAATGTTCTCATTATCTGTCTCCATTTCATTCCATGATGCACGGTGCGTTGTGTCAAGACATATTCTTTTAATTTATCCCCAATATTAATCCATCTTGCTTTGCAGCCACAAATTACCTGATTTTTTTTGTAGAGCATAATGCAACCATAGCTTTATGGTAATCCCGGACAAATTTTTCACTGACAGTATTTTTAATTGGCATATTCCCACCTTTCTCTTTTGCGAACTTTAAAACTTCCATTTTAAAGGTCGCTGTGTAAGACTTTGAGTGATTTGATGGGAGGCATTGTGAGATCAGTATGATTTGTATGGGGATATTTAAATAAATTATTATGACTAAAAAGATTGATTAAAACATACCTAACTGATTAAAATGTGTCGGTACTATAGCAGTGAAAACAATGCCCATGGCTGAATTCTTTATTTAAATCAAGAGAAGGATTGGCATCATTTCCTGTGGTTCTTAATCCACTTAATATTAAAATCTGGTAGCGTATTTGATGCGGATTAATGATAAAGAACAATGGGGTATTGGCAATATGGTAACTAGTATTGATAGCCAAAGCCAATTTCAGGGTTTAAACAGTCACGGTAACTGGCTTTGATTGCTGTTGGAAACCAAAGACCAATTTATCAACTACCGGTATAATCAAAGAGAGTCAAACGACAGCTAGTTAAGAATGTATATAGGTGATCTATTGACATTACAATTTGCTTTAAATTGAAATGCAAAACTAAAAAAATGGATATGATGATCTGTGAATAATAATTTTTATATATCTGATTTTAGTTTAGCTTTAAAACGTATTTATTTGAGAAATTTTGTCAAATACAATTATAAACATATGATTTGGAGGGTTCAGTAGAAAGTATAATCCATGGTATTTTATAAATAATCACAAACGCTCGAGTTAATATGGATTACATCCTTTGTATGATCAATTAGATAAATGAAATAGCTATGCCAGTAATCGCTCTTGCGTGTCCAACAGTATATCAATTGACCAGTTTCTAAAATTTGATCAAGAAGAATGAGGTACGGTTAAAAAGGATGAATAAAACAAAATTATTTTATATCTTTTTTTAGGAACAAACAAACTAGTACAGTATCCTATAAAGTATAGAGTGTAAGTCTGCTATGCGGACCAGTTTTTTTTTTACTGGTAACTGTTTTCTTTTTATACATGTTTGAGAAATAAGAAAAATACACACAGAATGTAAAACTAAATAATGACAAAATGTATAATATAAATGCAGTCATATTATTTTACAACAATATATTGACAGTTTAAAAAGAATTTTAACTTCTATGTAACCTCTTTTCGATTATGCCAATTATAGAGCAATTTTAATATTATACCAGGTACCATATATATGTCTATGCAATTTCAATAACATAATCCATATATAAGTCGATTTGGAGTAAAAGACGAAAATTATAGACTTATATGCCTCGAAAATATTGTACTCATATTGGCAGATGAAAATGCTGAAAAAGCCAAAAAAGGACAATAGCCTAAGCCTGCTGACTGCATCCAATTCTTTCAGAAAGACTTCAAAATATAACACAAGAGACTCTGAAGGACGTTGAAAAGAAAATAGAGTAGAAAAGTTTGCTTCTCACTAAATACAAGAATACAACTAAAATATTGTAAATAGGAACACATACAAAGACAACATAGGATTTGTTCTCTTTTGAATACAGAATACATTAAAGGTGCCCCAAGTGGCCAAGTGATCTAAAGCGCCCCCTGTTACGGATCACTGCCGTCTCACCTCTGTCTCCATGGGTTCGAGTCTCGAATTCGGCCTATGTGGGTATGTGAGAAAGCTTGCCAATAGCTTCTCATGGGTCGGTGGTTCTTTCCAGGTTCTTCCTCCACCATTAATACTGGCCGCCATACATAGCCTATCTTATGCTGAAAAATGGCATTAAAACCTACAACAACAAAATACATTGAACATTGGATTATAACATGAATCAAGGTGTGCAAGCCCAGGTAAATTTAAAATGTACCTACCGGTATTAAAAAATATTTGACATGAACTTATTTGTTTGTTTTTTTTCCATTGATGTCAATCTTTACATTCATTAACTTGCAAATGCAAGATAGTGTGGTCCTTGAGTTTGCGAAATGGTCTTGGAAAAGTCGTGAAATTTATTGGAACCCTATATATTATAATCTGCTCCAAAGGTCCTATCTGATCAGTGCAATTGGAAGTATTAATGACTTGACATTGTTTATGGTGATAAGTTACTCTCTGCAGGTTAACAGTGTATTGTGCATTTGTTTATGGTGATGGGTTACTCTTAGAAGGTTAACAGTATGTTATGCATATGCATGAGTATTGGAATTATATGTGTGGACTGCATGCTGCATGCTTTTCATGTGAGACTTCATCTGTAGTAGCTAATCCAGGTAACTGCTGATGTATGAACTATGTACTGTTCCTTTCTCTCCAAGGTTACTCAAAGTCTGTGATTTGAACCAAGTAAACTCAGACTTTTAAAAGGTGAACAATGATAATGGCTTCTCATACATATTTTAAAACAAGGACTTTATAAAATAATAATACAAGAGACAAAATAATCACTGGTTTAATCAACTCATTATTATACTAATACTTTTATATCATGGAAAAGAAATGTTTTTTATTATCATTTTGTCTGTTATCCCCAGTCATAGTAGGTAGAAGACCCCTATGGTGGCTTAGTGGTTAAAGCGTTCGCCTTGGAAACAGGAGGTCGTGAATTCGATCCATGGCCAAGTCATACCAAAGTCTTACAAAAATAGTATTATCAGCTGCCTTGCTTGGCGCTGAGCATTAGGTGGTTAGTGTTAGGACTGGTTGGCCTGGTGTCAGGATAATTTGACTGATGGGACATCATGCTATATGTCTACGGCATAATGCACCAGTGCTAGACATCACTATAAATTGCCACAATGCAGACATCATAGCGATATGACTGAAAAATAGTTAAAAGTTTCATTAAAAAGTCCCAATCACACAAACAGTAGGTAGCTAGGTGCATGAGTGGGTGGAAGGGTGACTATGCAGGTGTATTGGTTGGTGTTTTCAAAGTATGTCAGCATGATACTAGCTGTATAGTGCAAATTTAAAGATACTTTTATATTGTAGAAAGATTAAAAAATGTAATGAAGAAAAAATTGCAAGAAGACTGGTTGTAAAAAACGGGTCAGCATGTCATTGTTGGGTTAACTTGAGTCTAAACTTATTTTCTGCTTGGTGTTTTGAAGACTAGTTAAAGCTTGTAAAGGTGAGCTGATTAAATTTTGATTAGTCTCTCTTTTATAAATATAAGTTTGTCAATTATGAGAAAAGCTGCTCAGCTACACTTTAGACTTTTTTGTTCAAAATTTTAAGAATTACTTATAAATTAAGTTTAGTGTGAAGGGTGAGGATTGAAAGCTTGTATGAAATTACTATATTCTTATTTTCCTTGGACATAAGATACCAACATAAGATGTGTTGTTGACACCTATTTATGCATTCATTTCAGAGCCAGACCATGTGTTTCTTGTGAATGATCAGTTCACATCCAAACTTTTCCGTGTCAAGATCCAGACAGGTCAGTGTATAAGAGTTAGTTGCAGATACAAACATCAGGAATGATAAAAAGTCACACCACCATGCACACACACACACACACCTACACACTGTATGAGAGAGAGATTTTGCCTATTCTATTACAGCTGTCTTGCTGTAACTTCACAAAATTTCATGTTGTTTTTATCAAGTACATGCACACATCAGGCTCTGTTATCCAGGCCAGAAAGATGGAAGCAGTGCTCATTATTTCAGCCTGTTTATTTAGAACAAAACGTTTTATGCATTCTACTATACTTTCCAGAAAATCATGAACAGGTTTGGGTTTTAATCTTACCATTGGGTCAACCCAGGTTGACTATCACTGTGTGTCCTTGGGCAAAGCATGTTACTCCTAATTCCTGTGCCATAAAACAATAAGTCAGACCAACCCAAAGCAAATAATTAGTTTGAAATTAAGAATTTAGTTTCTTCTTAAGGTTTCTTTTTTATGGTCGAAATGCTGGAAATGTTGTAGTAAATAAAGATCCATTTTACTGAAGAAGTGTTCTTGTTAGATGGTAGAGGAATAAAGAGAGCTTATTCAGCCATATTCAGTTCAGTGGTAGTACATCCTGTGGTGATATTTAAGGTGAGGTTGTAAATGCTGATCTTTGATCTTTGTAATTGAGTATTCAGTTAAAATAGCCCTTTCAACATCCTTTGAATAAACCTTGTTTTGAGTGACCAACCAACTGCAAACAAAATTTAAGTTCTTTCAAGATTTACTGTACTTTCTCCTACCAAAGCAACTTAAAGATTTTATAAGAACTACCTATATCGATACATAAAAGATCTTACTTGCACATAATTAGAACCCCACATCAAGTGGGGGAGCCATTGAACAATCACCCATTATGTCCTTCCATCTGTCAGATGATTCACACTGGTAACCAGTATAGCTTTGCAATCCCTGCACATAAGTAGGCACCATTTGGTGGGTGAATTACTTGTTATTCAAAGTTTTGTCTGTTTTAAAGGTTACAATCTTTCAGGGATGATTTTGAGTTATAGCCTTTTTTCCTTTAATTCCAAATCTCCACTAGAGCAGATCTTTTGACCTTCATAAATCGGGAATCATTAAACATATTCTGGTTTTGTTTATTGTGTATATTGTCTAAAATAAAAAACTAGATTTGCCTTTTAATAGGTTTTAGTCTCTTCAGCTGTGTTTGGCCTGTATCAAGCAAAGTCTGCTCTTTTCATGGGAAAAATTTTGCTTGCAGTTAGATTAGCTCAAGAACCCATCATTGTATTCTGATGGAATTCAGTAAGATTATCTCTTAGACCTAGATTTGCCTTTAATGTGTTTTGTCTTGAGTGCATCATTTACCTTCCAATGTCAGTCAATTTATATCTTTACATTGGATGTTGCTTGTAATCAGCATAGCTCAAGAATTTGAAAATTTTCTGATGATATTTTTGTTTTATAGATTTTCTCTTGTCTACTTCATTTTGGGCAAAGTTGTGGCCCTGTTGGTCAGCTGCAAATCTTTACATGAAAGATGCGTCGTGATGACTCATTGAAGGAGGTAGATTTTAAACATTTCACATCATCAGAAATCTAAGTATTTTATGTCATCAGCTAGAGGAGCGTTGGCCCCTGAATGTCCATCTTCTAAATTTGGTTATCCAGCATGTTTCTCTGCTTAAAGCCCAAAGGAGCAGATAGTAGTGAATGGGGCCATGTATGATGCACCTGTCACTAATAGCTCTATTTCATTTTCTTTTCAGTGGCAGCCACTAAAGGAGAGGAGGAACCTGAAAGGAAAGAGACAAGGACAAAAGTAGATGAGGACAGAAAACATGAATATCCTTTTTTTTATATCTGCCATAAGGCAAATCATATCATGTAATGATGTCGATCCATTGATCAGGTTCACTTGTTTTTTACACAAATAAATAATTTGAGCTCTCCACCATTTGCTGTTGCTGAATGTTGTAAATACTTGCATGTGGTGTAGAGAAGTAGCCAATCAATTTCTGTGCATAGTCATTGAAGAAGAAAAGGAGTTAGACTTTGAAAACTGGTTCTGATCACTCCACTTAGATGGGATGATTCCTGGGTCATTGATCTAGCAGTGGATGTTACTAGGAAAATCCTGGTAATGCCCAAATCACTGAAGCATCCCAGGATGCAGGTTTTCCATTTCAGTCTTGAGAGGATCACCGGTGTTAGGTCTTCTGCTTTGAAGCCATATGAGGGAAATAATCACCTTATGACTTTATTTCTTTGGTATTCTGTTTGTTTGTTATTATATTTTACGGTGTGCCTAACAAGATGAAAGATGTAAACATGACAAATTTTGGAATGCATTGTCTCTACTGCCTGAATATTTAAGGGAACCTACAAGCAACCTATTTAGGATACACGATGAGACAGTTGTGGAAACCTACAAGCAACCTATTTAGGATACACGATGAGACAGTTGTGGAATGTGGTTACATTGCCCATATGGGAATCATTTATTGTTGCAGTCAGTGGCTTTTATACACATAGGCAAAATATATCTGCACATTTTCTCTGTCCATAAAAACAGACAACTTACAAATATCTCAACTCATTTGGTCACTTTAAGACTTTGTAAATATGTATAAGACAAATTGGTGTTCTTACCCAAAATTAATTTTGATTTTATATTCACTCCCTTTCAACATTTTGTTTCGTGTTTTGAATAAGACTATTTTAGCCATTTTGCTTGTCTCAGGGCTGTTGTTGACATAATGTTATTCAACTGATCCTCCTGACTCTAAATTTTTTTAAAGCTTATTTCTTTCTTGAAAAAAAGAGAAAATTTACCAATGGAGGAATAAAATGTTATTTTCCTATTTTATAAGAATCAGTGACACTTTATGGTATGTCTGCATCATTATTAATGAGTTTTTAACATACTTGCATGTAGTTAGCATTTAGTATTTGGCCAGCTGAACCAGGCTGAGGGTAGCCCACAGGTCTTAAAACTTTGGTGAGTTATGCTTTGTTTACATAGCATGTATATACTGGATTTGGCAGCCTGTGAGGAGAAACCACCAGCTGGTCAATGGGCAGAAAGGCGATTCTCAGCAAAGCTCCATGGAGTTTTAAATGCTTGACAAGACACAGGATGTCCTGGTCATCCACTGCATTCAACTCTGTCTCCTGCGTCATCCACCCATCCCATTTCATCTCCCACTAAAGTCCTGTGGCAAAAGGCAAGTGACAAAGCTGCAGGTATTGTTACACTGGCAGCTGTAGCCGCAACTTGCACACAGGCGGCTCAGATCATTTTGGTCGTTCACTACTGACATAGTAGCAGTGGAGTCCAGCAATGGCATCAACAGTAATTCATGCACAACATAAACTGCCTGACTGGCAGTCTTCAAGCTATGCATATCTTACCTCATCAATACTACTCATCTCCTGATACTAATCATCACCAGTCTACTTTTGTAATATATTTCTAGTCAGTGGGTCTTAATAAAATTAACTGATACTTGCTTTTTTATCAGTATCATGAGGGCACATTTTCACATTTATCCTTAACTTGTTTACGATTGAAGCTGCCATCGTAAGAATAATGAAAGCAAGGAAGAAGCTCCAGCACAATGTTCTAGTTGCAGAGGTACAATATATTTATTCATTATTTGCAATTTTTCTTCTTTTGTCTGTCCTCTGAGAATATACTAATTTATTTACTAAAGTGCTGAATTATAGATCTTACAAGTTAACTAAAGTGCTGAATTAAAGAGGGATTTCTAAGCGTTGTATTTGATTTACTCAGCCAGATGTACTTGCTGATTTTTAAAAAATTTGGATGCTTTAATTTGAAATATGTGACACCTGTTGTGAATAATATTTTGTCAAAGTATATTTTGTATATTTTTTTATAACACTATTGAATGAATAACAAAATTTTTGAAAAGTTTCAGGAAAATTTGTTCTCTTTTAATCACGTTTCACAATCACATTATTTTAAGAATATTAGCCTGCTACCTAGCAAATCCAACTCTACTAAAAGAAGAAAAAGCATTATCCTATTTTTAGATCGGCAAAGTCATTTTTGCCCATTACCTCCCTTTGAGGCCAGCAGGTGTCACCAGTGTTTAGCTTCTCTGTTGTAAAGACTACACTTTGTACAATTTATATTCCAAAATCCAGCCATTTTGCATTCTTGTGTGCCCATTCAATGGTCATTTGGGATTTTTGTGTGGAATTAATGCAGGTTGTATGCATAATTTAACAATTTCTTCCAATTTTTGAACAATATGTCTCTTGTTGAGACTAAGTCTTGTAAGACCACAATCCCACCACAGTATTGTGGACCTTATACAAAGTCATTACTAGTTAATGTGCCTTTGACTTGATATGCTTCCTCTGTCCATTACAGAGCTCTTATTAGCAAAAATCTGAAGTGTTGCTTGATAATTATGCTTAGTTTGTTCATATTTCACACAGTTTTGATAGAATTTTAGCATAGTCATTGGGCCTGTAAGTCCAGGTGCATGGAGCTTATGCTGGATCAGTTGGATCCAGCTTTTAATACTAATGTACCAGCCATCCAATAGTCACCGGCCATCCCAGCATAGCCAACCATCCAGTCGATACTGGCAGTCCAGGCATTACATCCTTTACCTCAAACAATAAATATCAGCAACACAAACATTAAATTCAAACAGCTAGTACAAAACCTAGGTGTTACTCTACACATTGCTCTAACATGTCATGAACATATGCAAGGCTGCATATCTTGAACTAAGACGCATCAGTTCCATTCGCAAATATCTTTCAGTTGATGCCACTAAAACACTTGTGTTCATTAGTACTTTCAAGACTGGACTATTGTCTCAATTCTGTCTGGTTCGTCTCAATATCTTCTCCAGAAACTTCAGAAAGTTCAAAACACAGCTGCTCGGATCATCTTTAGAGTACCACGATCAGAGCACACCTCCCCACTGCCCTGTACCCTACAATGGCTATCCATTCGATCCAGAATCCAACGCAAACTTTGTTCTCTGTGCTACGTTTCACTGACTGAATTCAGTCCAGCATACCTATCCGGCCTCACCCATGAGTATACACCAGCAAGATACTTACACTCCGCTTCTGACAATCGTATACTCCTTATTCCCACTATAAAAATGAAGTCGTATCGACATTTTTTTGCATACTATGGCCCAGCAACGTGGAATGAAATTGGCCATTGAAATTAGACACAAAAACACAGTGATCTCTTTCAAGAGTGTTCTTAAAACTCACCTTTTTGACTGCAAGAACAAACTTGAAGACCTAAAAATGTTACCTACCTTAAATATTTTCAGCAATTGTTTTTGTTTTCTAATTTCATGGTGTTTGGTTTTGTTTTTTAGTTTTTTGTATTCATATCATCATAGATGTTGTAAAGCGCTTAGAGCTTCTAAAGATTAGGTGCTATACAAAGTCCTCATTATTATTATTATTATTATTATTATTATTATTATTATTATATTCCACCAGCATCCAGGCGGACCACAAACCTGATCCATTGGATCTAATTGATATTTAAACTACATCATTGCCAACCAGCCAGTTATTTCATCATTGGAACCTTTTCATCACATCAATCCAGCCAACTATTATTTGCAGGGATCTTAGTGATAAATCCATCCATCCAACCATATTGTCAGCAACATGCCCTCTGCTTGATGGAGATTTCAGTGAAAAATTTGTTTAATAGCCAGGCCTTCTGAGTGGTTGGTATACAGCTGAACCATTTTTTTTATACCACCAGGTTCCAGGCCGACTTCTGTATGTTCATTGCTTGTCCACAGGGATGGAATTTAGTCTTCATGCCACCTGTTATATCTTCTCTAGCTCAGCAAGTAGACCCAGATAGGCCTTGACTCAAAGTGTTTACATTGGAACTCCTTCAAATCCACTGTCCTTCACATCTTGCTCAGATCTGACCTTGGAAAGAACCGAAGATAACTTGCAAAACTGCTGTCAAGGACAATTTCTTTTTGGGTGTTGGCTGCCTCAGAATGCCCCCACCCATACTGCTACATTAAAGAATTGGTAGATCTCGTTGCTGCTCCACATACTATAGCCAATTCTTGGTGGGCTTGGTCAATCTCATCGTAATATGAAATGTTGCATGGGTTTAATCCATGTCACTCCTACCATAGCCTGCCTTTCTGATGACCCTGTTCTGGTCACCGTTGCTTTGTAGGAAGAATAGAGGAAGTTCAGAGGCAGGCAGCTCAGGTACTGCCCCTCCACCTTGCTGCTCAACCAACACAGGCTTTTTGAACCACTCATTTCACATCATTATGAAGGGATGTTAAATGGCCTCAAGATGAAATCTCCAGTCACATGTGCTCCAACATCGATCCCAATGATGTAGTCATACAGTGCCAGTAAGAAACTGATTTTTGAGCTCACTGGATCTCTCTATTTCCTCAAGTGTGTGGGAGAGCCTGATCCAGGTCATTCAGAGGTTCTTTGGTTTTTCAGTCATCAACAGTCCCCTCCCCCCTCTTGTTGAACACACTGTCCGATTGGGAGTCAGATGCCTTTCTACAACAGGAGATATGCTTGCTCATCAACAAAGACACTGGAACTTGTGCATACAAAGGCCTCAATTCCCAGCATTTTGCTCAAGACTGTTTGTTTTTCAGAAAGCAGACAGCAAGTTGAGGCTCACCATCATCTGGAGTCTCCCCACCCAATTGAAAATGGAGATGGCAGGGTCAATCCACCTCTCCTTGAGTCAAGGAAAATATGCTGTCATCTTGATCTGACATTCATACTTTCACATCCCTATTCACAGCATCTTCTGCACACCATCTATTAATTCCCCATTCTACCCTTTGGCCTTAACATCAGCCCCAAGTTTTCACTCAAATTATTGATTGCATCATCTCCCATTTCCAGTCCACTGCAGTGTATCTGGACAACATCCTCCAGAAACACATGGTAAATTCTATCCTACTCTTAGCAGGAACAGTCTTCTTTTTCTTCTAGCTCATCTGGGCTTTCTAGTGAACTGGGAAAAGTCAGACCTCCATCCATCCCTAAACATTATCCATCTGGGTATAGTGTTCTTAACTGACTTGAATATGGTGCTGCTTTCTCGTGTTCGCATCACCAGAATTGTTGAACTCCTAGAGTCTGTTTCCAACAAGACTTTGATTTCATTGAAAAATTTGCAGCTCCTTGGTTTATTTAACATAGCAGTGGATCTGATCCCGCTTGGCCACCTTTTTATGCACCCCTTACAGATGTCATTGCAGATTTAGTGGCACCCTTTTTCAAGTTCACTCAACACACCATCCTGATCATGCGTGAAGTTTGATTATTTCAGTATCAGAGACTAGAAAAAACGGTATGCACTAGCACCAGGGTGTACAGTTGGCTTGCCCACCTGTTGCCGGACTTCACTGCCGTCGGCTGCACATGATGGTCAAGGAAGCAGCCTCTGCAAATCAGCATCCTTGAAATGAAGGCTGTCATCAATTCTTTTCACTTCTGTGAAGATTGACTATCAAGCAGAATGGACCTCATATCTGACAACATGGTAGTGGTGACCTATCTCATCAAATGATGGCACCAAATCAGCCAAACTATTTGAGCCCTGATTTGACAGTTTCTACATTGGTCCTACAAATTCCTGGCAGGCTTGATGTCTTGACCAACACTGTATCCAGGAGAGGTGAAGCCCTTCACATGAAATGGTATCTCCACCCATTCACCCGGACCTGCGGCCTCTGGGGATGCTGATAAATCTTTTTGCAACAAGGTGAAAGCACAAGTTACCCAACTTTTCTCTCCAGTTCCAGACCCAGAAGCTTGGCTGTGGATGCGCTGTCAACATACGGGGTTGTGGTCCTTTGTCTACTCCACCCCACAGTCCTGATACCAAGAATAATCCAGATGTTATGGGGTCAGAATTGCAAGATGATTCTGATAGCCCTTTTGATGTCGGACATGTTCTGGTCACTGATCTACTTGAATTAGCGATAGATCTTCCCAGGAAGAATCTGGCTAACCCAAGTCTCCTTATGTAACTATCGTCCAGGGTGCTACATCCCAGCTCGTATCATCTTTTTCCACACACTTGGCTTTTATCAAGACACTCTTGCTAGACAAACAATCCAAACCTTCAGTTGTGGAGAGAATCTCTATAGCATGAAGGCCCTCCACTCCAAAGGCTTACAAGGAGAAGTGGCATGTGTTTAGGGATCAGTGCCAGATCCATCACATCATCCTTTACGTGCCTCACTCTCTCAATTGACCAACTTTTTCTCAGGCTCTTTGAGGAGAAATAGTTGGCCCTGAATGCTATCAAAGGCCATCGATCAGTGTATTCAAACACATTCTGACATCATGGCAGATGTGACATTGGGCATGATAAAGACCTTTCAGATCTTTTAACCAATTTTAATGTCCAGTGACCAAAATCCATAACATTATTTCCCAAATGGAACTTGTTCCTGGTTCTAACATGGCTCAACTCAAGCAAGTTCGAGCCCATAGCCCATACTTTGCTAAGGTTTCCATCTTAGATGACGTATTTCCTGATAGCTTTGAGCTAAATGCCCTTTCAGTCAACCCGAACCATCTTCAGTTTAGAATGGATGGTTTGGTATTCCTAACTCGACAAGGCTTTGTAGCAAAAAACTTGTTACCATCCATCCATAATCAATGAGTTATTCTTTACCTCTCTTCCATAGAGTTGTTGTTGTTATAGTAGGGTTTAACGCATTTTACAGCACAAGATAGGCTGTACATGGTGGCCAGTATTAATGGTGGAGAAGAACCTGAGACAGAACCATCAACCCACGAGAAGCTACTAGGAAGCTTTCTCACATATCGACATTGACGGAATCAGAGACTCAAGCCCACGCAGACAGAGGTGAGATGGCAGTGATTTGTAACGTAGAGCGCTTTAGATCACTCAGCTACTCAGGGCCCCCTCTTCCATAGAGAGTATCAGCCATGCAACTAGACATGAATAGTCAAATCGTGGCATGTTCAGACGCCTCTTTCTCCAGTACAGAACATCACCCTTCAAGCCTTTGTTTCATGGATGAAGTGGGTTGGACGCTTGGCATTTTCTGAGATATCACAAGATCATAGTCGCCTCATGAAGATAACAGCTCATGAGATTAGAGCCATTTCAGCAAACTTCACTTTTACATGCAATGTTTTAGTCCAAGATATTGTAGAAACTGTTGGCTAGCATGCAGAGTCATTCTTCTCAAGTTTTGACCTCAGAGATTTAGCATCACAGTGAAAATGTTGGGATCTGATAGAGCCAATATCAACAGTAGGGCTTGTGGCAGCAGCACAGACGGCCACCAGACCCAACTAGATCAATCAGCACAGTCTCTTAACGTCACTGGATTCAGCAATTTAAAATTTTGGTAGGTGAGAGGATTTCAACTTTGTCTTCTCAGACATATACGAGTCCCAGGTCAAGGGATCCCAAGTTGTGTTGCTTGTGTCACAAGGAGAATGGGTTATTTTTCATGTGTGGATTACAACCACTCATCCCCAGAAGGATACCCAAGGAAGAGGTTTGATGCTCAGCATCCTCCCTCCTCTTGCTTATTCCCCTAATGTAATGTGATTGGTAAAACATATTCAGTGCAGAAAGCAAATTTTTAAATAATTTTGTTTCTCTGAGAAAAACCCTCCCAACCACCCTACTATGCGAGCATCCGCTTTAGTGTCTCATTCAGCTAAAAGCTGGCAGCACCTGGTGGTATCAGTGGAGGTAATGGGCAAGACCTAATGCCATTTATCTGTCTAAAAATAGAATAGATAAGACTTCTTTTGTACGGCTGAATTTGTGAGGTAGCACACTAATATTCCTAAGATAACGTGATTTGATAAGTGTTCTTGGAGAAACTTAATTTACTTACAAATTTGCTTTCTCTGTAAATATGATTTACTTAATAACTGTTGTATTGTGTGATTTCATTTCTTGCTGACAAAAGGTAACTGAACAACTGAAGAGCCGCTTTTTGCCAAGTCCTGTTGTGATAAAGAAACGAATAGAGGGACTGATAGAGAGGGATTATCTAGCACGCACCCCTGAGGATAGGTAAGTCACTTTATCTTTGCAGAATCTTTTTCTGACAAAATGCAAATTATGGTAGTATATTAACATTCTCTTTGTTATGTATGCAAACTATAACTTAACAATGCCATGATCTTTATTTTTAATCATGGGAATTTTTATAGAACCCATTACACCAACATGCCTAAAGTATCACTGCAAGAGTGTATGCTAATGCAGAGGAAGTCTACATTATTTTGATTTAAGAGGTGTAAATAAGACATTGATGAAGAATTAAAGTTAAAATTACAAAAGAATTTTCAGGGTAAGTTGTATTTTCCCCCATTATTTCCTTATAGATAGAACTTTTTATTTTGTGATGTCCATTTTTTTCTTTCTGTACAATGACTCTATTTGTCCACCATCTCGAATTTACCAAAGTTTGTGGATGGCTTGCACTTCAGGTATTGCATATCCCTTTAGATTTTGTATCAAAAACTTGGATGTCAGGGTCACTGACTGAATGGAGAAAAATGACGTCTGCACAAAACTTTAGTTCTCCATCATCTACAGTCACCAAAATTTTTAATAAGCTTTTACTGTGGCAAAGGAAAAAGCTTATTGATTTTATGGCCAAAATGGTAAATGTTCAGGGTCGTTGTGATTGAAAGAAAAAAAATAGCTTCTGGACGTTGACTTTGAGTTCCCCATTATCCTTAGGTACTAAATTTTGTAAATATTGTGTAAGGAAGAACCATCTTTATTTCAAGGACAAAATGCCCAAGTTTAGGCTTAGTGATTGAAAATAAATGCATTCAGCACAATAACAAATAACATGTTCTACATCACTGACCTCGACCCAACCCTTGGATGGTTTCCACTTAGAGGACTATTAGGCATGGGTTGGATATATAATGTGCCATTCATGGTACTCCTGTTATGCTAATAAGGGTGTTTTTGATGGAGAAAAAAAATTGTTGTTTTGATTTCATTGTTTGTTTAGGCAATATATTTCTCAAAATGGAATTTGTTTTTCTTTACAGGAAAGTGTATACATATGTGGCATAGATCAGCTTTGCTTTACTCTGTCTCCATGGAAACTGATTATAGCTTTAATGCATCCCACTAGGGAGGATAAAGAACACTACACAATACACCACCCTGTTCCACTTAGAAGGAGACAGTCGCAGGCGATGATAGCTATCAGGAAGATGGCAATTAACTTTTTTAATTCTGTGTCATAGGCTATATTCTTCAGACACCATACTGAAGGAGCCTTTACTTGAAAGCTATATTTTATGGAGACTTGATATGACTGCATCCTTGGGGACATACTGAACTGTGTTGTTCACTAGTTTGGGGCTTTCTTTGAGAACTTATTTGTCAGTAGTAGTTTTTTCAGGTTTAGTAGAAGCCTCTTAAGTACCTGTATATGATGAACTTAATATGTATTGGGGATTATATTTTAATTAAAGAAAAAATAAGAAGAAAAGAGAATTTTTTTTATGGTATTATCAGATTATCAATTTAAAGAATTCTTTGTAAGAAGTCTCATGGGACTTTATTAGTTCATTTACAAATGTTTAGGTAACATTTTTGCCTCAGAAAATCCTGGACAGATATAATGTACTTCCATTTGAGAGGACACAAAGTCTTGATGCTAGATTCATACATTTCATAACAATATCACCTGTGAAAACAATTTTGTCTGTAAAATGGTTTGTCTGTCTATAGGTTTAGGTATGTCGGTATGCAGGTATGAGTATGTATGTATGTATTTTTGCATGTCTTGTATGTATGAATGAATGGATGGGTGTAGGTGTGTATAGGTATGAGCTGGTAAAGGAGAGTTTGTGATGGTTTGACTAATTTTAGATATTGTTTTTCACAACCCATATCAAATGGAGGGAAAATGTATTGGACTTAAAAATCTAGTTTTGTATTTATCTTATCTGTCTGAATATTCTTAGAGGAATAAGCATTTTGGCTTTTTTTTATATCTAATTCTTTTCTAGCTAAAATGCTTCCATTACTGCTACTGGAATTTCTCAGCATGCAGGGCATGTCTAACTTTTAACTGTTTTTGTTTTCTTTCTGGGTTTTTTTCTTGTGTCTGCTACAACTATATGTTCACATAATATATGATTTGTGTAGATTGTATTGAAAATTCTTCTTACACTTTCAGATCAGTTTTCTTTGTAGTTTTCAATGATTCATTTAAAACAAGGACAAAGAATGAAAAATTAAAGAGGTCAGACAATACATGTAAAGAAAATACTATAAATATGAAGTAGGTAAAGCAAAATTAACAGTCTCATTTCTTGCAGTTTTATAAATTTAAAAATGCTGATATAATCTATAAAAATATTTCCCCATTGTTTTCTTTGTTGTTGTTGAAGCAATTAATTGTATGTAAGTTTTATTAAAAGGTAGATCAAAGTCATACATTATTCGTGAATATTATAATTCCTACTATTTATCATTTAATCAGCCATTAGATTACCATTTAGCAATGCAAGCTTCGGTTACTTATAATTTTCAGAGTTTGTGACAGGGGTTACAATACACAAAATAACTATTTCAATAATTGAAGCATGTCCATCTTACTGTGATTAATAATGCATGCATAATTTAATGAAATTGAGAAGTTACTTTACCCAGAGTACATATATTATAGTTCAGCATTAGACTAAAATGTATTATTCGGGTTAGGATATTCATTTTTACAGAAGTAACTTTGGCTGCTTTGAGACAAACTTGTCAGAGAGCAAATCATGCACATATTTTCATCTCAGCTAAGTTTAATATGTCCCCTATGGGAGCTTGTCATTCAGCACTGGTTGCTACAATTCATCTTGAACGAAGTACTGTGTTGGATGGATTACAGCAAGGAATCTCATCAAATGTGCTGGCTTAATAAACATTCTGGACAGGGCATTGAAGCAAACAAAAAAAAGATATATAGGATAGGACTGTAGTTTGGTGAAAAATTAAGACAGAAAAAATGGAATTAATGATTAAATCACTTCACTGTTTTGCCATACCTAGAGCGATGGCTACTGTGTAATTTGACTGACATGTCAGAATGAATGGAAGCATGATTTATTTGTACACTAATATACTACAATTAAAATACTGTACCATTTCTCATCTTGTGTTGTATCTTTTTTCTTCTATCTTTGTGTTGAGCATCCTTTACTAAATACCATCTATTCTCACTGATACGTTGAGGGTTCAGCTGCAAACAATGCATTCATTGATTTGCCATTGCAGAATGTGCTGGTAAATCAAGGTCTGTCTTGTTCTTCTGATTAGTCATAACAATTGGCATGAAAATATCTTTCAGAATTGATCCAGATCTGTTATCAAATATGACCAGCATTGCTAAAGTAGAAAAGCCTGTAAACAGCAACTCAGTAACTGCTGAACATTATTTGGCCAAATTTGCATTAGATTTTGTCAGATTTGTTCAAATGATGCTCATCAGTTCATTTGACAAACACATGGAAAAAACTTCTAAAAAAAGAGCATGCAACAGAATTTGACCAATTTTGTCAGAAAACATCTTGGCAAGAAGCACTTTTATATTAGTTAAAATTATATCAATCCACCATCAGATTCGGCTGTCATTAATAAAAAGAAAAGACTTTTTAAATGACTTTTCAAAATTTGTTTTACTGATTTTGACAAAATAGCATGATAGTCTCTCAAAAGCATTTTTCAGATGGTGCCAATCTGCCATCAAGTACAGCCATCTTTACTAATAAATACCTTTTGAAATGACATCTCAAAAACTGTTAAACAGAATTTGATCAAATTTCACAGTTTCTTGACATGTAGATCATTGATATTTTTTTCATATGATGACATTCTGCCATCAAATATGGCCACCATTACTACAAAAAGATCAACCTATTTTTAAAAAAAAAACTTTGAAAAAAAGTTAATTTACCCAAAATTTATAGCATCATGGGATAAAAGGCTTCAGATTTTAACAAATGATGCCAATCTGCAATCCATTATAGCTACAGTTACTGAAAGAAAAGATTTAAATGACTTCTCAGCAGAAAATTTACCAAATTTGACAAAAGCCATTCTGGTAATAAGGACTTTAAAAAATTAATGCCAATGACCATTTGCCATGAAATATGCCACCAAGGCGAAGAAAAGACACTCTTTCAAAATCTTTTCAAAAACTACTAAACATAATTTGGCTATTTTAACAATTCTGGCATGAAGCTTTTAAGTTTCTATAAATAATGCCCATCTGTCATCAATAATGGCTGCTCTTACTAAAATAAGAATTTTTTTAACTTCTAAAAGAACTTTACTGAAACATAATGTGGTATGAATGTCTTACAGATTTATACAAATGATGGTATTGCAGAATTTGACAAATTTTGACAAAAAAATAGCAATAAGAGGTCTGTCAATATTTTTTTTTACAAGTGACACATGTACAATCAAATATAGGCAAAAATATAGAAACGAGATACCTTGAATTTTGTTTTCATAAAATATAATAAACTGTATTGAAAGAAGTTTGAACAGAAAGCATCCTAGTTACCCAGATACATTGGTAGATTGTTTGTTCTGTTGGGTTTAATATCATTTTCAGCCCAGTATGGGCTAAATATTGTGGCCAGTATATTTGGTGGAGAAAAACCGCAGGAAAAACCACTGACCATTGAGCCCACAGACAGGTGAGATGTGTGAATGATTGGTCACACAGAGGCCCTTTGTCAGATTCTATGATGCGTGAATTTCATTTGAACAAGTTATGAAAATTAAAATTATACACAATAAGGATTATAATGAATGAGTTTTAATTTAAAGTAAAGAAAACTAAAAAATTTCTATAAACCAGTAACACATTAAGTTTACTATATTAATAATTTCATAATATATTTATAAGACTAATTTGTATTATGCAAGTTATTAGTATGCTGGACTCGCTAAGAGTACTGAGTTTGATTAATTAACTGGGTGCGGTTGGTTGTCAAGTGTTTTTAGGCAAGACACCATTCAATGCCCAAATTAAAAAAAAATTAAACCACAAGGCAAAACATCTTAAAGTTTACTTAATCCAACCAGACCGGAATTGAATTGTCTCTCCTGTTCATGAAGCAATTTTATTGTTAAGGCAAAGAGCTGTATGGGCAATTTGCATTTTTATGCAATGTAGCCTCAAGGCTTAAGAATAAACTGTTGTCTAATTGAATTGTAAACTATATTTTGTAGACCTTCAGTACTGACAAAGGCTTTATGCTAGTACGTAGTTGCTAAACCTTTTGGAGTCACTTTATCCACTTTTTTCATAGTTTTAAGACAGCCCCAGTTTGATCAAAGCTGTTTTAATGCTACATAGTTGCTATTCTCTTTCACAATGTAGTCAAAAATGAAAACAATTCAGTTTTGATCATTTACTGATTGCACAATTGATTCTGAAGTTATTGTATTGTACTGCAGACATATTTCTGATTTGTAGGATTATTATTATTTATCCAATAATTACTTCTGCAGGTAACTTAATATTTAAGGTTAACAAACTGTGATTCTGCCTCAAGTTGTTTTTTCTGCCATATGAGCTCCTTATTTATTTTCAATTCAGTTATTAATAAAACATTGTTCTCTTTTAAACATTATTCAGCAATATGCACATTGTAAATATTATGCTCTTTTTTTTGCCTCAAAATAACTTTGTTTTTAATTAATCTTGCTCATTTATAAATTAGTGTTTCAATACAGTTAAAACTTTATTCAATTTTCATTTCTTTGTGTAATTCGCCCAAATTACATTGTACCAAATGAAAATGAGTAATATTATTCGATAACAGAATAATCTGTACAAATTCAGCGACTCCTTTTAACTTTGGTTACACCATACCATCGATACTAATGTAATAACATCACAGCATTTCAAAGACTGATGAAGAATCTTTGACACTACAACAAGAAAGTTTAGAGAAAAAAAAGAAGATAATGTTGAGAGTAATGATTATGATCATGATTGTTCAACTGTAACATCTGCTAGTGTGATTGTGCCTACAATAACCTATCCAGTACACTTTATTTCTGACATGACAAATTACTCAGATAAATGATATGACAATTTAGTAACACCTAAACAAATTCAAACAAAACAATTTTAACTTGCTTGTGATGAGTTAACAAAATTATTGTATTAAATGTAATTGCATGACAAAGATACAGGGCTGATTTTTTTTTGTTTTGAAATCTATAGTCGATTATTTAGGTCGTATGGTAAGCAAGTTTGCCTTTGGGCAAATTGAAAACATTTTATAGGAAATAAGCTTTTCTTGTACATATACATCAAGTATATATTTTTACAGTACTTTTTGCATTCACATGTTATTTTTCTATATTTTGTGTTCTAATTTTGCTGTACCATTTGCATCACCATATTTTAAGTTTTATTTATCAGTTTTTCTCTCAGTCATCATTTTACCACTGATCATATCAACATAAGTTGTCTCAGGCATCTTTCTTCGATACATCATACTGTACCTTTAGCATACCTGTGACCCAGAACATATTTGGTGAAAGGTGTCTAAAATATTGATTGCATTATTGATATATGAAGCTTAATTTCAATTGCAACTCAATGTCAAATAAAATTGTAAAAGAACTGGAGGCTCAAAATGTATATATCTATGTATCATTAAATGTGTTCTGCATTGTTCTTCATGTATATGGCATAAAACACTTTAACAGTTTGCCATACAAAATTATTTGATCATTGTGTATCTAGTTCACACGATTGTTATATCTTCTCTGAATAAACTTCAAGAGAAGTTTAAATGTCCTCATAATTATATTTACATGAGTTTCATTATCCTTCATTTTATTCTTGTGATCATTGGAAAAGACAGTGTATCTCCTGTGCAGATTTTTTCAACCATACATTTTTTATATTCTGTTTTCATTTATTTATTTATTTAGTTGTTTCATTCATTACCCTGGTAGGACATTAACTATACTGTATTTGCCATATCGCGCTAATGTATGTACCATTTCTGCACTCAATTCTTTCTTTTGATATTCTACCATGAATCTAATCTGTTGCATTCTTGCAATTCGTTATCTTTGAAAACTAAAAGTTTGCATTCTTCATGATATTGCTGTTTATGAAGCCTCATTCATTTATTATTAATGGTGTACTGTTTCCAGCTCGTTTTCAACTATTAAACGAGTCATCATACCTTTTCCATTTCAAACTTACATACATTTACTGATAAATCGTTTGTATAGTGATATTTATTCGAATTTTTACATGTCTTTTTATTCCTATTGAGGTAACATTTGCTTGTAAGAAAAATGCCTTCGCTGTCTCCATTGTTTAGGTCTTCCAATTTGTAACCATCTAGTTCACATACAGTTAATTGTCTGATTTCAAACACCTAATCATCAATATTAGGAAAATAACCTTTTCTAAATATTGATTAGATTTCTAAATTCCGTTTCATATATTTTCGTGTTAACTGTTTCAGCGCGGAGCAATTTCTAAATAATGTTAGTATCACAATATATTTGTAGCCATCATTGTTTTTTCGAAGTCTTGCATGTTAACAATGTTTGCCTGCCACTGGCCATCCACGTGACGTACTATAAGCTCTTTTAAAGACAGCTCTTATATAATGTATAGGTAGAATGTTCAGTAAACAATTTGTTTCATTCAGTATATTTTATTTTATTTTTATATTTTGGAAAGCACCTATACAAGCCGAATCTTATTTTAAATATCTTAATTATTGTCTCCAATGAAATTATGTACATGTTAAATATGGTATAAAAAAAAATTCTTTGCATACTTCACGTCGGTTTGTTTGTACATCGGTGTTATCAAAAAGCTAGTATAAGACCCATCTACAATAGGCACTTTATTCTCTGGAATTTCCTCCGTTTCTTCCACCCTTTCAAACGTATGAATGATACCAAATTGTTACGTGAAATCTTAACTTTAACTCTGTTCTCCATAAATGCTATATCTTTTTATACTGAATGGATGTAGATTGACGTAGTGAAATTTACGAGATCTGCAAGCTGTACTACAATTTTTTTTGAATACCAATTTGTATATTCCCCACATAAAACAAAGTATTCCTTATACATGTCATACTATTTTAAACATCATACTAGCAAGATTGGTGATACTTATTTCAATGTTATCGTCATCAACATATTCTCTAACGCAGTGCATGTTTATTATCTTTTCTGACGTTTTAAATAAGCAAAATAACTTTATAGTGTTTTCTTCAATGCTTTTTTTGTTGTAACACAGTTAACTTTATTCACTCTTTTCTCCCCATACAAAATTAAAGATAAATACGGATTGCCTCTCGACACCGATAGAGTTGCTTCATGTTAACCTAACCGCTCCGGTGGTCTAGTGGTTAGAGCGTCCGCCCCGGAAGCGGGAGGTCGTCGGTTCGATCCCCGGCCGAGTCATACCAAAGACTTACAAAAATGGTACTAACAGCTGCCTCGCTTGACGCTCAGCATTAAGAGGTTAGTGTTAGGACTAGTCGGCCTGGTGTCAGGATAATGTGACTGGGTGAGACATCATGCTACATGTCTGCGGCATGATGTCTCAGTGCTAGACATCACTATAAACTGCCTCACTGCAGACATCGTAGCGATATGACTGAAAAATTGTTAAAGCCACGTTAAAAATCCTAATTCTAATCATGTTAATCTTATTAAATGTTTATTTCACCTGCCTAGAGCTCATGGACTGAATACGGTGAAGCTTTGTGCCACAATATGCAATGTGTGCAAAACAAAATCAAATCAGTACACAGGTTATTCCGTTGATTAATTGTCTTCAGTTTAGTAATTGATTTTCAATGTACCCATAAATTGTGCTCTTCAGGTTATGTTTACATTTGATTTGTGATGCTAGTAGTATAGTGGAACCGCTGAAGATCTTACTGGAATTAACATTAGTTGATATGTTTGAATTTGGCCCTGTCTGGGGACATTAGAAAATTAGCATTAGGAATCATCTTGTCCCCATACTGTTGTATAAATTAAGAGACACATGGACCTGTATGGGAACAAGCAGAAGAGTTGTGTTAGAAAGGTAAGTTAATGTTTACCACACGACATATACCTTCCAGCAGCCGCCTTTTATTACTATCGAACACACCAACTATATTATTCAGCAACCGTTGCTTGATTACAAGTCAACACACCACCTTTTCTTTCCTACAAAATGGGTAAGACACACGTCATACTTAACTGCAGACAAACATACTATTACATAAGAAGGATAGGATGAAAAGAAAACTATATGAATTGTTTTAGATAAACTACTATACCTATCTTTCACATACAAACACAAGAGAATATTTAAAATGTTTTAAGTTATAGTTGTTAAAATAGACATTTACAAAAGGTAGACGAACACGTACATAAAGTTTTGGCAAATTATTACTGTCTCTCTTGATATCTGGCTAGCTCTCAAAAGGGTCGCCGAGTTTCTTCTCGCTCAGCAGAGGTCATACATCGTTGTACCCGGATGTCTTCGTTTCTTTTCGTGGACACCAGGTGCATATAAGTAGACTCGTTGGCCTAGCTTTACCACAGTCTTCTTTATAATCCTCCTCCCGTATCCAATGTGGACGACCCATCAGCGAATTTATCCAGTTTTTGTTGAGCTTGTCGAATTGTGTCTTTTATTTTTCTTCCTCTCCTTTTTCACCTATGTGTTTTCTTTTCCCTCGTTTCCTTCACAAATACTGCCCTAATGTTCTCTACTTCTTCATCCATCACGTCTCTTACTAATTCCTTAGCTTTTACCAAGGAGTTCGTTTTCTCACCAGATGCAACGAAGAGGGAGGACGTCCAGTTATTGTACCGTCGAGGAGGTGATCCCCATTCTCCAATAAACTAACTACCTCTCTCAGCTTTCCCACTCGAAAGAACTGGCTGACCATTTTACTATAATACGATTCTACGACGAGCAACTCGAATGAACATGAATTAAAGAGTATATCGGCCACTTGGCCATGCACGTCTGTACCCTGGTTGCGTGTAAAGCACGCTTTTCAGTTTTTTTTTTAAATGTGCACACGCGCGTTACCTAATTACTCATCGGATGGATAATAAACACGCGTTTGACGCATAATTTCGTAGTTGAAATGTCTGGGTGAGGAAAAGGAAGTAATGTCCAGCTGGAGTACCTAAGCGTCAGCGGTATCCTTCTGAAACGCCATGGATATACTATCTATCAAATTCTGCTCAGTTATCTAATTAAGGATGTTCGTTACAATCTGCAGTCTGCAAGCCACATATTGTAACTGAGATCAAGCTAACAAGGTGAACGAATTTCAAACTTTGCACGATTTTAGAATTAAGTGTACGTACTTTACGTTAAAATATCTGCAAATAAAGGGGGTGAGTGCCAGTGGCGTCAATGGGGGGGGGGGGCGGACTGCACCGGGTGACACCATTAGAGAGGGTGACACCAAAATGACTGTCAATACAATTTTGAATTTTCTTTGCAGACAGGAGGTCGTTTTTTCCGCACATGACTGTCTATACAAAATTTTAATATATGTGCAGGAAGGAAGGTGTTCATGGGGTGACACCATGAGTTATGGCACTGGGTGACACCATCCCAAGTGTCACCACTGGTGAGTGATAACCTCTGTTGGCGCGATCACGTGCGGCTTCAGATGGTCGAACAGTTGAACCTTTCACCTAATCCGCCTCTTGGTGCTATCAGGATCAAGTGGGTCATCGAATACCCAACTATGATGGGCTTGAACGAATTCTTCCATGGTTCACCGAGTTCGTTCAGGATCATCATCGCTACTGGGATTGGGTACCCACTATATTTCTGATTTAAAGTTTTGATGATCGCATTCATCCGGTCGACGCTTTACTGTGTGCACTATACACATCTCAATTCTCATGTCCGGAAGCAGAAACGGACGAAAAAGGGCAGAAGATTCGTACCTCGACGTCCAAGTATGCCTCATTTTGATCCTGGTTTTAATAATTAAAATTCTTTGCCAAACTTGAACGGAATTTTGAATGTAGATTATATACTTTTATGCCATTTTAGTGGAGAGATTTTGAATATATTTTTTAATGGTTTCTGCCCTAATTTGACTCGTTTGGGATCATTGTTCCAACTAATATTTTTCCTGTGTGCATGAAATTTTGAAACTGATGCCCGGCATCTTCTAATGAGCAGTGTGACCACGCAGCTGCGCTCCTTAGAGGGAATCATTGGTCAGGATGGTTTTATGCTAAGGAGCATTGTACCTTGTTAATCGGTTTAGTTTATGATATTATTCAATCTGTGCCACCTTGAATAATTTAGTTGTTTTATGTTACAATTCAGTGATATTATAGACGTGTGGTTGGTTCTGAGATTGATTGTTTCAATATATATTGAGGGACCTCTCCATCCGGTGGCCTCAAAACTAGAGCGTCAGTCTCGTAAGCGGAAGGTCGATATTTCGATCATCGACTGTGTCGTATCAAAGAATTACAAAAATGGTACTAACAGCTGCCTCGCTAAGCGCTCATTTTTAAGAGGTTAGTGTTGCGACTGGTCGGCTATGGTGTCAGGATAATACCACTGGGTGGGATATCATGTTACATGTCTGTGGCATGGTTCCCAAATGCTAGACATCACTATAAACTGCCACCCTGCAGGAATCGTAGCAATGTCTGAAAAAGTATTAAAGCTACGTTAAAAATACTAATCAAACACCTCCCACCACCACCACCACCACCACACACATATATCTACTAAGGTGTTATTCTATGTTCGTGATTGTCGGGGTTTTCTACTACCACCGCAAGTGATATTAGCCACGTACACGCACCTGACCCCCTAGTGGGGACGACCGTCAAATACCCTTCCCGATGACCGAGATCCCCTCACACATAATACACCTATGTGATTAGTCCATTGCTCTTTTTATATTCCCGTTGTGTTATGTTTATGTCACCGACTATGACTTTTACTGTGGTGGCGTAAAACCTCAGCTGACAATAATGCCAAGTAAAAACATTGTCAAATTCACTGCGTTGTGACGGAAGATGAATGTTTATACGTTGACATCGAATATTTAAATGTCTTAGTAAAAATGCTTTGCCTTCAAAGACACGTCCAGCCAAACAACCATGCGAAGTTTGTTACATAGCAGTTAGGTGTGACGGGAGAACTATGCGAAGTTTGTTACATAGCAGTTAGGTGTGACGGGAGAACTATGCGAAGTTTGTTACATAGCAGTTAGCAGCCAAACAACCATGCGAAGTTTGTTACATAGCAGTTAGCAGTCAAACAACCATGCGAAGTTTGTTACATAGCAGTTAGGTGTGACGGGAGAACTATGCGAAGTTTGTTACATAGCAGCTAGCAGCCAAACAACCATGCGAAGTTTGTTACATAGCAGTTAGCAGCCAAACAACCATGCGAAGTTTGTTACATAGCAGTTAGGTGTGACGGGAGAACTGGCCACTAGTATTATATTGCGGCAAGGACTTTGTTAAAAGTTTTCTTAAATTACACTCGGTTAACGCGAACAGTATTCAATAGCAGCTCTATTCACCCGCAGTTATCATTATGACCGATGATAACATGCGTGAGTTTTCCACAGACACTCATTGATGAATCTGGGATTGTTCATTTACCAAATAGGCAAAGCTCGTCTAACGATGGAATATAAATTCCAAAGTCCTTGATTCATTACCACGTCACTGGTAAATATAGAGGTGCTGTACACAACGCTTGTACTCTACAGTTAATAATTTATCCTACCAAAACAAACATTCATGTTGTGTTTCATAGCTTCCGTGGGTATGATTGCTACTTGATGTGCGTTGCTTAATTAAGCAGTGACCACGACATCGATAAGCGTGATCCTCAAAAAGATACAGGACATTTAGACTCGGATAATTACAGTTCATCGATTTGTTACAGTTTATGAATTTCTTGTCCAAAACCAAAATCGAGTTGGAATTGTTCAGTGACATCGATATTCATCTGTTTATTAAAATATCTCGTCGTGGCGGAATTTCAATGGCGAGTCATAGCTATGCTCAATCCAACAACCCAAACCTGAGCGGATACGACCCCGCTGCCCGGAACAGTTCTCGCTTGTATCGAAATGCAAAAAAAAAAAAAACCCAAAAAAACCCCCAAAAAAACCCACATTTATGCTGGGCAATATTGCAACCGTTACTGGTTGGTGGATTTCACTTGATTGACCCCCAAAAACATCGACGTGACAAACACGTGTGCGATTATAGCATAAACATTGACCTCAGATTCTTCTTTGAAGTTGTTCTAGAATATCCTGGACATTTACACGAGACGCATAAGAAACGTTATCAGTGCCTCGTACGTTGCTGCCCCCGTATCAGTGTTCGATCGCTGATGAATCTGGACGCAAATCCACTGAATGAAGAAAAAAGCCAACGAAAATGTCATAAGCCAAACTCAGTTATGTACCACACTAACGAAGCCTCCTGCTGCATCTGCGATTGGGTTTCCGTGTAGCCAAGATCCACATTGTGCTTGAATTTTACCAGAATGCTTGGATAACACCGTATATCCAGATGAATACCGCTCTGAAAACACGGGCCATCAATGAGTTTGAATGATGTTTTCAAGCTCATGAACAATTTAGTGTTCGGAAAAACCACGGAGAATCTGCGCAAACGAATTCGAGTCGACATTTTCCGTAATTGTCAACAAGACAAACTTCGAAGGCTCTTCGCTAACCCGGCATTTGAATCTTGAAAGCTCTTTGATAATGGACCTGTTGACGCTCACGAGTAGAAAATCGAACTTAAACCCAGGTTTAATTTGTCAACTACGGTATCATAGTTTTTTTTTTTTAATAGTGCATGTTTATCCATTGATGGAAATGGAATCGAATTCATGATAACGTTGATGTTGCCACGATGATTTTTGGGATTACCAGATATAGGAATATTACACGAAAACAGCTGCCTCAGCAATGTTGATCAACGATGAAACTAATAATGCAATCATACACCATATACAACACCTCTTTCTACTCGTGCTTATTTTGAGACAAACCATGTTCCTCATACCACCGTAGTCCTTGGCCCCAACCCAACTTTTAGCATTGGATTTGTACAGCGTCGATCACAAAGTATTAGTGATTCATTGAGGCTCTTGTGTGCAATTCCGCTGTCACACATTTTGTGTTGGCAGAGAGGTTCGCAAGATTATTTTTGGAGCTAAACTTACAGTCTCTTTATTCCATAATATTAACGCTAACAATGCAGTTTGGCTCATAGGAAGCGCTGTTGGTAAAGTTGTATTAGAAAAATTGACTTTGAAGATGCCTGTGCTAACCCCTTCAGTGACAATATAATTACATTTGTTTTCTTTTATACAGCCGTGAACCACATGAACGCAGTCGTTTCTTGCTCGTACCACATATGAACACCTACCGATTGGTATTACCGGACAATTGACATGCTAAATAATCACTCAACATGGCCTTATTACACTAGGGGCCCCGAGTGGCCGAGTGGTCTAAAGCGCTGTCTGTTACGGACCACTGCCATCCCACCTCTATCTGCATGTGTTCGAGTCTAAGATTTTGCAAATGTAGTTATGTAAGAAAGCTTGCCAGTAGCTTCTCGTGGGTCGCTGGTTCTTTCCGGGGGTTGTCCGGGTTCTTCTTCCACCATTAATACTGGCCACCATGTATAGACTATTGTGCTGAAAAATGGCGTTAAACCCTAAATCAACAACAACAACAACTTTTTGCACTAAAACATTTGTTTGTGGCGTTTCAACATATACATTGAGGTAATAACAAACTATTAGTAAGATTAAATTTGACACCTTAGAAATGGCTGAAGTTTCATTGTGGTAAACAGTCATTAGGATTATTCTGAAGAAATTCGTCTTAACTATGCTGCAGAAACCTCTAATATTGCACGTGCATATCATAATTTGTGGTTGTATATGAACCGGTTATCAAAACATTGAACTCACTTGATTGCATATTTAATGACACATCAACCTCGTTTTTATTTTGACAAATAAGGACTTGCACCATCAGTTTCATTTGTCAATTACTTAGCTAGGCACGGTCGAATACTACTGTTTTATTATATTATACTAGTCCAAACTCGGTTGGATGGGCCAATATGGGGCCATCTTGTAGTTGAAGCATTGTATGCACTGAAGCATTCAAAAACTCCTCAAGTACCTATTGATTTCATTTTAAAGTACGTTTAATATTACGCACGCACGCACGCACACACACACATACATATACATACATACATACATACATACATACATACATACATACATACATACATACATACATACATACATACATACATACATACATCAACATTTACAGACGTTACTTTGCTCGAAGACACTGTGCTGTGTTGGATCTTAGCGGATTTGTCTGAGTTTACCGGTCGCGTTGTTGGCCTTCACCCAGGTGACCTTGTGATTGCTGAAGATCACACTGGTAAATTTACAACGTCCAATGTTGAATTTAAGATATTATTTTTAAGTTGAAAGGCCTGTCGCAAACAATTTGGCTGAGGTCACTGGAAACGGGAATCAGAGACGCTGGTATGTTGTCTGCGTTTATTAAAAACTATGTTGATACATACCTAGGTGGGATGAAGCATTACGTGAATGAACAAATCGCAGATGTTATTCTCAACACCGCGAGTAGTAAGTTCATTTACCACATACCTAAAACTGCTGACCAGCAAAGAAGAGGAAACAATTTTGATGACAAAATAGCAAATGGCCGAATTATGGTTGATAACGCAAATGGTTTTGATAAACCTAAATCGAAAATCTTAACAGCGCGCGAGTCTGGATGGTATTTATTTATTATATCATGTACTAATTAGAGTCAATGAACAGCAATTGTAGATATGCAGCCTGGTCCACGATTACAACACGAGCTCGACACGGGTGCTCTAAAATCATTCATTTATACAACAGTAATTTTGTTGATATCAAAATATAAAATTCAGTTTGAAACATTTCACATCTATCCGACAGGCTACTTAATCGTCTTTGGCGTTTATGTTTTAGAGTAGATTTATTATATACGTAATGATTCTAACCGCAGTGTTGAGGTTGCATAATTTTCAGACACCGTGTTAGACTAGTTGATAGCGGATGCTAACATTGATGATAATTTTATCCCACCTGTCGATGAATATCTGCGCCAAAAGGCGTTACCAGACCCTTCTAACCACTGAAATATAATCATGCTAATCATTGAAAAGAAATTGTTTGTTGGAACTACCCAGGTGTGGACATGCCAACTCTTGTTCAGTTGGGTATAATAGCATAAGCATGTGAGAACGCTAAAATCATTAGCTGCAGCACCAGGTGCCAAAAAAACTTGGGGGTTGGGGGATTGTTTCTACAATGGTGAACCAGAATTCAACTATGTATCCACACCGGTTACGCTAACCAAGCATTGACTCAGTTAAGAAAAGTCTAACTGTTATTCAACAAGGACACGCTTGTTCTGGTAACAGTATTTTTTATTGGGCAAAAATCATCGTTAGATGCAAAAGGTACAGACGTAATTGATGTGTTTTTAAATGAAAAGGGTGCAAATTCGTCAGAACGCAAACTATTGGAAAATTAAATTTTCCCGATGCATAGGTTTTCTATGATGTATGACAAGTGTAACAGTTAAAATAAAAAGGTAATTGGATGGAAGTGCGTGTGCGTATTGCACTGAAAGTGATAAGTCTGGACTGGGTCTACCAATCGAGCAATTGAAATACTCGATTGTATTATTAAATATAAAAATATGATTTAATCTCAGTGTTATCGATGTGAAAAATTAGCCGAAGTGAAGAACCAACTACGAGATGAAATTACCAAGAAAACCGCGTTGATTGTAAATTACAAACTCGCATGTTTTGTTGTAAATGCTATTTACAGTCTAGCCGCATCAGCAACTGTTGGTATTGGTGTTTCTGGAATCACAGGAACAATATCCGTCGTACGTGCACCAACTGGAATTATTATTCAAGCGTACGTGTCTATGCAGAACTGCTTGCAGTGGCACAAAGCAGTCTCAATACAATAATGTCACTGTATTCGATGGCTATCATGGATACAATAACTTGCAACGCTGCATTCGATACATCTAGTGGAAAAGGAAAATCAAAGAGTATGGAGAAGAAATCATGTGGTTGCGGATTTACAAACAAATGTTTTTAATAGTTTGCTTTAAAATAAGTAAATAAATACAAAGACACTTTTCGCTATAAATTATTTAGGAAAACAAGTCCAAGAACGATATGGAATATAAAATAAAATAAAAGATATAGATAAAGGACTATCACACCAGCTCAACTCAACTTGCAAATAGTACAGCAGTATCCTTATATTTTGTATTAGAAATTGTAAAATATACTCTAAAACAACGAAATGGAGAAGAAACAGGCAATCAAATGGCAGAAGAAATGACATTTCAAAGATGAACCTTCAAAAGTATCAGGATTATCCGCCGTTGCTAGTAGTTAGTAAGCTCACTCAAACGCTCAGTTATGTTTCGATATAAGCGAATGCCGTTCTATCCTCTGTGCCGACTAACTTATACTAGCTGGTCTCTCTTTGAATACAAACGCATGGTAGATCTTCGATTTTGATGCAGCCTGCCTCCGTTGTAATCACACAGCAAGCTTTATATATAGTATGGGCAAGTATCGATCGATCCAGCACTTTCTGCCATGCGACCTGACTGGATTTTTTCAGTGTGCAGATACCGTACATAGTCACAAAAACATTCTAAGCGTTCCATAGGTTGAAACATGCGTAACATTAATCGGGCCGGATTAGTCACTTCTTGCAATTTTGGGCACTGATACATGTCACAAGCCTCTATACCCGTTACTGCCCCATGATGAAGTATATCCGCTGTTAAGATAGGAACTGGCAATTCTCTCTCTCTCTCTCTCTCTCTCTCTCTCTCTCTCTCTCTCTCTCTCTCTCTCTCTCTCTCTCTCTCTCTCTCTCTCTCTCTCTATATATATATATATATATATATATATATATATATATATATATATATACATACACACACACATACATATATATATATATATATATATATATATATATATATATATATATATATATATATATATATATATATATATATATATATATATATATATATATATAATTATATAATATGTTTGTATTTCTTATTTGTCATCTCTAAAGGTTAAGAAAAACTTTATCATTTGCATATTTGTTAAGTGTGTAAACCTAAGCTGTTTACACTACAATATACCGCTACTGAATATTCGAAGCTGTACCAAATCGTCCTTATAAAGCATTTTTATTTTTTGTTTGATTAGGATTTTTAACGTAGCTTTAACAATTTTTCAGTCATACTGCTACGATGTCTGCAGTGAAGTAGTTTATAGTGATGTCTTGCACTGGGGCATCATGCCGCAGACATGTAGCATGATGTCCCACCCAGTCACATTATCCTGACACAAGGCCGACCAGTCCTAATACTAACCTCTTAATGCTGATCGTCCAGCGAGGCAGCTGTTTGTTCCATTTTTGTAAATAGTCTTTGGTATGAGTCGGCCGGCGATCGAACCCATGACCTTTCGCTTCCGCGGCGGACGCTCTAACCACTAGGCCACCGGAGCGGTTATATAAAACAGTTACATTGAAACCAAAAAATACATAGCAGAAAGTATGAACCCTGCATCCATCACCACTGGATCTTCATTAAAATTCTTTTACAAGTCTATAAATTTGTCCCGATGATTTTTTTTACTTTATCAACCGCCACCCAACCCTGATTACGACACCACCACAACCACCACCACCCCAACAGACAAATTCCTGCAGACGCTCACGCCTGTTACAAACCCTATGATGTAAGTTAAAATAAAATCTGTGAACTCTGACTTGTAATCAGCTCATAATTATTTAGTGCATTGTTGCCGATGTCTAAACATGAACTACTTACAGGGGATTTGTTTATTTCAAGGCTTTCCAAGCTGCTTGACGTAAACAAATGATAATTTCTAAGAATAATGTAATCTAAAGAGAAGATAGACGTGTTTTTAAATGTGTTTTGACATCGATCGGTTTTTTTCAACAAAGAAGCGTAGGCGACTGTAATTTAAACTTTGGTCAGATACAAATTCCATTGGTAACGATATGCCCATTTCAAATAGGAATGAATATTGACGTCATCATTTCATTATTTAATTGTCATTGAATCGTTACTTTCTTGTTCCAAATGTTAAAATAGGAACATGTATAGACGTTGGTATTTCATTGTTCAATGTACTCTTATGCATACACAATAGAGGTGTAACTATTTCTCGGCATATACCTAAACAATCATAAAACTATCCCTGAATCATAGATATTTGCCATGCTCTGAGCCATGATTGACTTTCTAAAATGTTTTGAGTTCATCGAGGCTGTACTTTGCAGCAGTGATTAAATAAAGCTGTTTCAAACGTCTAGAATGTGTAATTTATGTCAACGCAAGCATATTATAGTTTTTAAAACATGTCATTCCACTTTGTCTTTTCGGTTATTTATGAAAGTTCGTACTAAAACCCTAACATCGTGATTTTAGGATTTTTAGACGTGTAACTAATTTATGGCAACGTCACTTCTGGAATCTCGTTTAGATCTCGTTGCTTGATATTTCACAGACTCTAAAATATAGTGAAGCTGTTCACGTCGAAGAATAAGATCATGTCCGTCAAAGATTATCAGAACCTATTTACAAGCAGCATCTATTTACAAAACTTTATTCAATAAAAAAAGAAAGTCAAGATAAAATGAAAGCAGACCAACATATGAACCACTGTATTACATTACTAAATAATATGAAATGAATAAACCATGACTCACTAACCCATATCCAATGAATCACCTTCTACTCCGAATGAAATGAGGAACGAACAAACAGTGTAGCCTCCAAAAAGCATTATATATAAATATGATATATATGAATATGATAGTTATAAACTGAATCCTTAAAGTGACCTCTGCAAGTGAGGTAATATTCACTATTACGATACTGTCGTGTTTTGGGTCACCACAAACATCAGAATGATTACTGTGTATGGTATAATTTGTCTTCGTAAGTATTTGGTCAAATGACTAACTAATTCAAACTATGTTTACATCACAATAGGAGCCGGTGAATACATTTCCTACCCCAATGTAATATCTGCCTGTGCTTACTCACCTGAGAACTTCATGCCTTGCATCTATAATTATTTTATTGTAATATTTCGTTTTCTAGTTTACATGACTCGGTATTGTTTTTTTCTATACTTGTCTAAGACTAAAAACAGATCGATGAACAATACGCCTGACAAAAGTCATGCGTTTGTTAGACAATTTCAAGTTACCACTACGAATGGGTCTATGTTAAAAATCCTGATGTTCACGCGATCCTTCGATACTCTTCAGAACTATTACCAAAGATATCCTGGCAGAATTCGATTGGTCTTAAATGAGAAGGATCGACAGTGGCCATCGTAACAAATCTTATCATCTCATCTGTATTTGAATAGCTGGTTGTGGTATGTGCCTCCCCAACTCCACCCCCAATCTACTTGCAACAGGTAACTTGTGCTGAATGAAAAGGGTACCCCTTTGACATTCAACATGTTACATGTCCATGCTGCTTCTCCATGAGAGTTGGTCACACTGAAATGGCTTTCACCATAGTTCGATTCCAACATACAGATGGACTTTCATTTTTGAAGTGCCTTGTCTTGGTCTTGTTTAAATATATTGTTACACGCACAGGGGTATTCACTTGACCGAGCGGTGTCAAACCCTGGCGCGAGTCACGCTGGAAGTCATATGTTTTCCCCAAATTTCCAAAGACTTCCATACAACTTGAGTTGTAAAATGGAAAGAAAGACGTGGCTGCTATAATTAATAATCTTTGCTCTAATCAATTGGCGACCCAGAGGAGACAACTTGCCCAAGAGTCCATTAACCACACCTTAGCATGGTTTTTCTCCATTATCATCCTATTTCCGTACCGCAAGCCCGTCATGCCATAGAAATTCCACTAGTATTCCCTTACTAACTGGGAAATATTTAACTGCGCGACCCTAGGCCAGTCAATCCTCAAAGTTTCCGGCGTATCACGCTCATATACATACGCCCATTTTCCACTATGGACACATGAACGGTACCTACCAAGTTCCAACTTATTGATTCCATTCTATAATTTACTGATTTCCAACCACAAATACTGCCTTTTCAATCACAATACTTTTATACATCTCGGAATTTTAATATGGACTATGTTACAAAAAGGGACAGTCCTTCGGCTTGTACTCAAATTCACTACTAACGACCCCAGCATGGTTCAAATTCACTCACACTCGGCTCTGTGATGTTTGCTCCTACTAACTGGCTAACTATTTCGGGCTAGTAATGTTTCCATGGCACCGAAGACCAAATACTCGCACAAATTAAAAACGGGATGCTGTCAAATACACATACTCCAAATTTATTACAATATTTTTAACTTAATTTAAGCAAAACGTTGGGATTAGTCAAATGTTCCTACATTTTATAAATACTTTCTCGTACAAAGAATACTAGCAAAAACACACAAACAACAAGGCAAGATTTCCAACAAAAGCTTTAAAAAATCAAAACATAATACAACATAAATTAGATTAAAGAAGGAAATTAAAAGATAAAGAGAAAATACGACGACAGTTTACATGAATACATTTAAACGTGTGATGTATAATTTGTACGATTGGTCACTACCAAACCCTTTGGTCATTAATCTGATACTTCCATTTAGGAGCTAATATTGACTTACGTCAATATATTTTAAGCCTGGAAAAACTACACAAATGAAGTTTGACCTGTTGGTCAAGCGAAACATATCCGCCAAATTACAGCTGTGGCGGGTAGTGTATCTGGGTTTTCTGAAATCCAAATGGTCACTCTGAAAACCAAAATAGAAAAAAAATAATAAAACCCAAACTTTCAAAGGCTCTCTTTATTCTATACTATTTAGTTAAAGATTTTTCTTACAGAATCATTAGTTCCAAAAGGCGTTTTACAGGTAAAAACTTTGAACCTGCCGTAAATTTGCTTCAAATTAATGAATTCAATAAATCTAATGGCAACGTGTGACTAGCGGGCATGTTTCAATATATTTGTTTAAGTTCCTAAATAACAGCAAGATATAATTTGAAATTCTACTAAATGTTTCATCCATATTGTTTAAAGACATTCTCTGCCATGTGACTTGCCGTATTTGTTATATGTGTACGTCTTTATCGTAACCTTGACACATGTTAAATCCTAGGAAGTGAAATGAGTTATACTCCTAGTGGTCTAATAAACTTACCTAGCAGAGAGAGAGAGAGAGAGAGAGAGAGAGAGAGAGAGAGAGAGAGAGAGAGAGAGAGAGAGAGAGAGAGAGAGATCAGGTAAAAGAATAAATGTCATGTCATATTTTTCATAATATTAATCTAAAAAAATAAAGCAATTGTAAATAGGGGAACAAGGGATGGTGGAGAATTTGTGAAAATTGTAAATTCTCACTTTGCAATACTTATTTTTGTTTTTAATGTTGCAGTAATAATAAAAGCTAAGGAATACCGAGTCACTATGTCGTGTTTATTCTTAGGTTAGAAGCCATTGTTGTGTGACAAATTATTCAGTCTGTATGAATCACACTTCATCACCTGTTAAATTTTTGACAAGTGTAAAGTGATGAATACTACTAAATAGAGTTGTCTCAAAACAAACGAGTACATGATTTCATAGACTGAGCAATACGTTTCATTACACAAGAAACGCTATACATTGCGGCCAGTATTAATAATGGATGAAGAACCCGGGAAAGCTACTGACAAGCTTTCTCACATAACCCATACTGGCCGAATTAAAGACTCGAACCCACGCAGACCGGGTGAGATGGCAGAGAGCGCTTTAGACCACTCGGCCAGTGCTCCCACTCCACACCATCACCCCCGCAACAGCATTTGTTACTTACACCTTTATGCTTACGATCGGACAAGTGGATCATACAATATTAAAATAAATCAGCTCTTAGTCAGTTTCCCCTGGTTTGTATATAATGCCGCACTCAAGTTTCTGACATGGAAAGAAAAACAATAATATCAAACAACTATTTTAGAGTCATTCTCCTGATAAGCACAGACTGTCAAATATTTCAATTAGTGGAAACACAGCAAAATATCATTACGAAATCAAGGGCTAAGTGTGAATTAGTAACATAACACGTTCTTAAATATTTACCTATTTCAGTATCAAGTTTATGAAGAGAAAAATACAGTTGTTATCTTTATAACATTTCTAGACTGACAATAAGTATTATATGTAAGCATATGGTGTTTATAACAGACACAAGCAGTTTCGGATTAGGGCCTTCCAGGACCCTAAGCACTAATACATTATGGTGCCCATTCCACCCCCACCCCCAGTCCTTCCTACAAAATATGAAACTAAAAAATAAACAATATTGAAAGCTTAATAAGAAGTGTGAAAATGCCAGTGTTGCTATCATTCCAAATTAAAATAATCTTACATGCAGATCGAAGGTCATGTATAATTCATTCAGTTTTATCATAAACAAGTATTTTGAACTTTTCCTGGTACCCTTGTTGGGCTGGTGCCCTAAGGACGTGCATAGCATGCTTAATGGGTAATCTAATTTTAGGTAGTAAGCAAGATATTGAGTTCAAAAGTGAATAGATTTTTCCATCGGTCATTTTTGGTTTTCCAAATCTGTTGCGTCGTATTTGAAATGTGTAGTTGTATATATAGAGGTCTGGTAAAATAATTATTCATTCTTTTTTCTTTTTTTTTCTGATATGTCTATGGAAATCTATTATCAGAATTTGCAGTTGTGTTCAGAATATGACAGGAATTATTTATTTCAAATATTCATTGGAATAACAAAGTGCTAATTGATATTTGGACTAATATATTACATTGAGAGTATTGTCAAGACTATTACAACATTTAGGAATAATGAAATTCATTATGAACATTGAACATTTGATACTTTTGTACTTTTTTATGGGACGTTTAGTATTATTTTGGAATTTAATAGAATATAGTGTATCTTTTGAACATTTTTTTCCAGGTGAAAAATGTATTTGACCTGATAGAATTGTTGGTTTCGCTTCTTTCTGTTACATAGTTTAAGACCTAGAGTCATAACACGCTATTTGTTCCATTTTTTTCTATCTGTTATTCTTTTTCATTGTACATTTTCCCTAATCTTGATTAATTAAATAATTCACTTTTAACCGTAACCAAGTATCCTTCATCGCATTTTTCAGCGACCATTCACAACCTACCATTTCACTCTTCATATTGTGACTTTTACGTTTATTCTGTTATTTTATATCGGCGTGACTATATTAATATAAGTGCATCTGTAAATAATCTTGGCGAAGAATGAATTTTAATATCCATGCATCTGTTTTAGACAGTCGTGCTATGAAGAGAATCACATTTAATTAAGATATACAAATTAATAAAACTCGATTTATTTACATCAGCTAATTTCCATGAATTTGAAAAATAAATAAATATTCCTATTATATATCTTAAGTAACTGAAAGTGAAAGTGAAAGTAGTTTCAGCATTTTATGACTTATACAGTATGAATCACTATCAGTATCAATATAAAAAAAAGAGTAACTCAGATAGCATCTATCAAATCCTGTACAGTAATTTGCAATGAAAGATAGGACAAAGTTTGATTAACCTTTGGATTTCATACCAAGTACAAACTGAGAATCTGCGCCTTTTATATGCGTATACATCAATCTGACGGACACGCGGAGACCACGCAGGTACTGTAATGTTTGTATATTTAATTCTGTTATAAACATGCACGATTATTGTCCAGTAATTCCGATACATACTATTTAAACTTTTATTTGGCCAAATTGTTTCATATTTACTGTGTTTCTGAGTTAGGTTTACGCATGCCTGTTTGCTTTTTACTTATCCGTCACGTTTCCAACTCACTCTACAAATAACTGGGTAGTACTTTATTTTATTGTCTCATGTCATTGTCTTTGGGAAAACAAATAATTTTGTCATATGTTCTTAATGCTTTCTTTATTAACATAGGATTCTAGTTAAATGTTACCTTCAATGGGATCTTGTTTCTCCAGGAAAACAGTACATCTAAACTCAAAGAACGGTTTAACGGTTTATTGATAACATTAATTATAAGTTTGTATATCGCAATTAATGAGGTGTTATTTCAATTCTGTGTACAGTAATTGTAAAATAAATATTAAAAAAACAGATTTGAATCTTTGTGAATACCAGCTAATTTCAATATTACTGATTGTGGAATAAAAGGATTGTCCGTCTGTTTGTCTGTTATAATGTAACGTATGGGTGTTCTGAATGAATGTTAGTTTTTACCAATGTTTTTAACAGACATTGAATGCGCGCACGCACACACACACGCACGACACACACACACACACACGCACACACACACTGATTGGGTCATTCTTTCCTATTAAAGCCAGTCATGGTGATTAATCTAAATATCGTCTTAGCAACCTAATTTGTATAATTTTGGAGTAAATCGAGGCTGGTACGATAGATGTATTTGCTTTTATCTGTCTCCGTCAGCCGGTGAGAAATTCTACTGTGAATTTTGCTTACTCTGGAACTTAATTGCGAATTAAATTTATTTATTTATTTATTTATTTATTTATTTATTTACAGCTCCTTGTTCGAGGATGAGGTCCCATGCAACTGGATGCCTTTTTGTATCCTTAGCTATAAACATTCTGCTGCTTATATCTACCGTTGTTTTGGGTATAATTCTATTCTCAAGGCCACAACTATCGGATTCACACAGACATAACGATATTTTAAATGACCATGACCGTCCGGGCATATGCTTCCCGTGTATAGAGGTGTCTAAAATGCGGGACTTAAATTGGTACTTTTTTGACAAAAAACGAAGTATTTGTTGTGTCAGACACACAGAGTCCCATCAGTATCTTTTGAAAATGGTAAGTATTTTAAAAATTAATAAATAAATAAATTGTACAATGCCGTTTGCATGTACATGGTGTGCAATGAAACATTATTCTCTCTCTCTCTCTCTCTCTCTCTCTCTCTCTCTCTCTCTCTCTCTCTCTCTCTCTCTCTCTCTCTCTCTCTCTCTCTGTGAATATAATTTATTTTTTTTGCAGATAAATTATTGAATTGTATCTGATCGCTCACACGATATCGTTAAAGAAGGATTCATCATGAAATTTCTGATTATTTATACTTGAATCTGTAGTAGCTATGTTAAACTTATAAGTGTTGTGTTTTGGAAACGTCTTTTTCATTCCTTAGTTGCCGCATTAGTGATCTTCAATTTTACCAAGAATGTTAGCTCTCAAATTCTTACATTTTCACCATTAAAAATATCAAAAGATAACTTCTTTATTTCAACTGCTCATTACACAATATTTTTTTAATACAGATTCTGCTTGCTGAAAGATTTCATAAAAATTCCGGTGATAAACCCTGTCTCGCACATTTTTACCTGAACCAGTCAGCTCTGGGTATGTATGTATGTATGTATGTATGTATGTATGTATGTATGTATGTGTGTATGTGTGTATGTGTGTGTGTGTGTGTGTGACTCGGGAGAGTATATATGCAAAACAATGCCTGTTCATTCATATAAAAAAATCTTCGAAAAACTTGTTCTAACCCAACTTGTATCTCATTTGAATTCAAACAGTCTTTTTAGCAATGTACAGTCTGCATATCGCCCTTGCCATGGTACTGAAATTATTCTTCTGAAAGTATTTAATGACGTTCTCTTTACTTTGGATAGTGGAAAGATTACAGTCATCACCCTCCTTGATTTGTCTGCAGCATTTGACCTAATAGACCGTGATATATTACTTCACCGTCTCCAGCATGTATTTGGCATTCAGAATATAGCCTTACAGTGATTCAAGTCCTACTTAGTCAACACGATACAAATTGTATCTGCAAATGGAATACATTCCAGCCTAGTTGATTTATGTTGTGGTGTTCTACAGGGGTCTGTTCTTGGACCTGTTATCTTCATTCTATACACTCAGCCGCTCTCAAGTTTCATAGATAATCACCCAGTGTCTCGCCAATTGTACGCTGATGACACCCAAATATACAAGTCTAGCCACCCAACTGAAGTTGATGCTACCATCCAAGGAGTAGAGAGGTGCGTTTCTGATGTGAAATCATGGATGACATGCAACAAGCTGCAGACGAATGATAATAAACTGAGGCCCTTCTGATCACTCGACAAAGACTTTCAAAGTGTTCAAGCATGAAGGAAAATAAAAGTAATGATTTCTGTCTCCTTGGTGATGAGTCTCTCTATCTGATTGGTGAACAGTCTCTATGTCTGCTTGGTGATGAGGTCCTCTGTCTCTTTGGTGATGAGTTTCCATTAAAGAAAATGACATGAATATATGGATTGACAAACGAATGATGGAACAAAAGAACAAGCAACTGACTACTTGTAAGACGAACGTACGAAATAAGTGACAGACAGACGAACTGATTGACTGACTGAATGAATGAATCTCGATGCAACATCGATACAGATGACATTAAATCCATTACAATAGAAACAAAACATGCAGTATACATTATCAAATTTCATATTTCATATTTGTCACGGTACTTGTAATAGGTCAGGAGACCGTCAGATGAACAATTTTGATGTGAATTATATATATATATATATATATATATATATATATATATATATATATATATATATATATATATATATATATATATATATATATATATATATATATATATATATATATTGCCATAGAAGGACAGTGGAAACACATATGCTTTCCACGTCTGTGATATTCAGCTTCGTCCAATTAAGCTAGCGTTTAATGTTACCCCTGGATAGTTTGAATGGTTTTTCATTTTTTTCAACTTCTTAACAGTATTTGGGCAATTATGAGCCAGTGAAAGTACTAATACATATTTTCAGAGCTAAAAATTGTACAAATAGAAGTTTTAAAAAATGTAATCTCGTGTAGAAAAATATCCTTTTTAAAGGCCGAAGGTTCGATAATTGTTCGTTCTTTTTCCAGAACACTCTGCCATCCGTTGGACATCGAATCTGAGCGGAACTTTGGCTTTCATCGCAAATGGATTTCAACCATCAGAAACCGGGTACATTAGAATCCCGGAATCCGGCCAATATTACATATATTGCTTACTTTCCTTTAGTGTTCCTCCTGAAAGTAACACCAGTGATACTTACATAAAACACTACATGTACAAACAGAGAGGTGGACTTGAGACTCACGCCCCACGATCGGAGTTACTTGCTATTCAGAGACTAAGTATTTCAAGCTATGTGAATTTCCAGAACAGTTTCTTGTCTACAACTCAAAGCTTGGAGGAAGGGGATAATGTTTTTATCTCCGTCTCCGATGTGTCGGCTATATATCAAGCCGATAAATTCAGTTACTTTGGAATGTTCCGATTGTGATTCATAATCCTGACATTGTTGTGAATTTGAAATAGATGTAGCTATTGTTGGTTCTGTTGTTGCTATTGTTATTTTGCTCTCTTGTTGTGGTCGCATGTTTGGGTTACTGTTATTGCAGATGATGACGACGAAGATGCAAATGATAATGCTTTCTTTATGCTTTTGATTGCAGCTGTTGTAGATGATGACGATGAAAAAGACGATGATTTATTTCTATTTTCACCCTGCTCATTGCAATAGATTTGCTTCTCCATTATCCCTGAAAATGTAATCCACAGTATCATACAACCATTCATTTTATGACTAATATCACTAGTACAATATATACCCTCACCGCAAAAACCCATCTGTCTTCATTTTCATCATACCACTTTACGTCATGAAAATTTCCATCATGACATAACCCTGAATATCGTTGTCGTTTATCAGCACATTCATCGTCGTCAATAATCATTATCGTCGCTTCTTGGACCAGTATCTACATAGCTTAGTGTTTTCTTCTTTTTCTTCTTCTTCTTCTTCTTCTTCTTCTTGTGAAAAACCAACGAATTGTAAGATTGCATATCTGAACTAAGTAGAATTCTCTAATATATGCTCTCAATGGCAAACTGATTGATGTTAATAATTAATGAAACTAACCTTAACCTTGTACAAAGGACACAAAAAAATACATGTACCTTGTCTAGAAAGGATAGAGAAGCTAACAGTTTACAAAAGGGCATGTACTTTGTATAGAAACCAAAACTATTCATGTTTGCTATCTATTGCTATTGTGTTATTCATGTTTCATAATCGGAAGATAAAACGCATAAGAGAATTGATTTTTTTGCTTGTTTTGGTGGTAGTTTAGTATGTATCGACTCTAAATAAAAATGAAAGTGGTGGTTTCCAAAATCACCCACGCCAACTAGGGTCGACTGAAAGAAGGTATCAACAGAATGGCACTTCGCATCCAATTCCTTCATTATACTGTTGCAAATGTTGAAAAAAAAACACAATAAGCTTCTTCTTCCTTTTCTACTTCTTCTGTTTCATTGTCCATTGTTCCATTCTTACATGTTTGCTTTGATAATGAATTACATTTTTACTTTCTTGTTTTTCTCTTATTACGACTATGTGGTCTTAAAGTAAGTTAATGAGCAGAATGGGAAGCAGCAAACTTTGTAAAATTCAACAAATAATTTTGTTCTCTCTTGGATACAAATTAAAAATGTAAAACAATGAACTTACGGTATCGCGAATTAAATATCTAATAATCATAGAATTACAGGCACAAGTCCTAATAATTAAAGTTCTGAATAAACTTTCGTAGAAATCAAGATTAAGTATATAGCTGATGTGCCAAAAGTCACAGTATAAACAATCCAAGAGAGGGGCCCCGAGCTGTCCGTTACGGATCACTGCCATCTCTGCGTGGGTTCGAGTCTAAGATTCGGCTAATGTAGAAAGCTAATGTGAGAAAGCTTGCCAGTAGCTTCTCGTGGGTCGGTGGTTCTTTCCGGGGGTTTTCCGGGTTCTTCCTCCACCAATAATACTGGCCGTCATGTATAGCCTATACTGTGCTGAAAAATGGCGTTAAACCATAACAAATCTAAGAATATATCCTTTTTTGAACTTTCAGAATAAATTCAAGTCTCTATTTCTAAGAATGTTATTTTTATTTGAACCTTCACTATGAATTCAAGTCTCTATTTCCAAGAATGTTATTTTTTAAGAGTACTTTCTATTTCAAGTGAAGGGCCACTTGAATTAAATAATTTTAGTAAAAGTAGGGCCCAGATGAACCAATGAATACAACAATAACGGAGATCTTACGCTATGAATACATAATTTTTCTAGTAACAAGATTATATCGTAAGCACAATGTCCTCGACTCAGGCAAATAATAATAATAATTCTAACCATACTCATAGAGAAACTATTTAGCTATGTATTAGTTGCTTACAGAAAAATAAAAATATGAATAATTTAGGTCAAATAGAAAAATTACTCGATTTTGGACAAGGTCCAACATTCAGTGTTATTATATCAATAGCACATAATAAATTAAATTAAATTAAATTAAAAAGACGAACTAACAAACAATTGAAACTGAAACTGTTTCATTCCAACCTTTGTCTGTTTCGGCGCCACATAGCTCAGCATACACCCACGCGCGCACCCCCCTCCCCCCCTCTCTCTCTCTCTCTCTCTCTCTCTCTCTCTCTCTCTCTCTCTCTCTCTCTCTCACACACACACACACACCTATAGTTCACCTATAGTTATGCGTGCTATGAATATCAAACACTGAAAGATTATACATTTTCATGCCCTTGGTTGACATTGATCCTCCACTACATGTACAACCACTGCCATCATCATCGTCACCACCGCCACCATCATCACTAGCACGATCATATAATTACTTTTATTTAATATGTAAACTTGTTCTCTATATAAAGTGAATTGACAACATCGTGGTGCATCAACTGAAAGTCATGCCCGTCAATCCATTGGTCCACATTCAGCTATCTGATAGTGAAGAAACTCTCTGTCATTGTGACCCCCTGGATAGCCGTCACCAAGCTGTCAATGACACAGAAGCCCACAACAACCTAATCAGAACTACATAAATAGTGGTGGGTATGGATCAATGGACAATTGTAAACCTGAATATGAGTTGAAAAAGTAAAGTTTGGGAATTGATCTATCAATGATGGCAATTTGATTTTTATAAATGATGCATAACAACGGTAAACAGAATTTGAAATCGCTCCATAATATTACAGAAAGAGCTCATTGTCATTTTCCTCTTTCACACGAAAACAAAACAAACATCATAGATGTCTAAATATGTTAATCTACTACATGAGATTATTGACAATTCACCTGGCTGAGATCGTCATTGCGGCCAAAGGTACGAGCAGTTAGCCAAGAAGTATGTGTTAATATGTCGTTTTATGTAGAAATGTCTCATAATGGTGTTTATTGTAAATGCTATGACTGCTGATGATTCATTGTTACTTTAGTTGTAGTATCTTAAGCACACCAGCATAATTTTCCTAATATTAAAAGACGTCTGTTCCAAGATTTTTTTTTCTATCATTATTAATCAGATTCTTTTTAGTAGCTTGTTCTGATAACGTAATCAAAATGTTTCTTCAATTTTTAGTAGTGGCAGACATATCTAGTTGAAGGTTAGTATAATTTCTAAAGGTGTAAAAAAAAATTCAAGCTAAGATAATTTCAAGTTTGATTAACTTGCATTGAGTGACTTTAAGAAGAAATTATTAAAAGTTTTCTTACTTGGGGTGGGAATTAGTTACCATATTTGATAGCTAATTGACATTTTTGGGATAAATGTAGAAACCTTGCATGCCTAGATTCTTTCTGTCAAATTAAGCCAAGTGTTGTCATTCGAGAAGTCATTCAAAGGATGTTAGTAATGGTGATGAAGCAGCAGCATTTATACAAATTCGAAAGCAGTTAATGCCAGAATGTTTTCTATAAAAGTTGGTGGAAATTCTGTTTAGCAGTTTCTGAAAACTCCTTTAGAGTGTTTTATATTAATATTCATGCTGGTTATATATGATCGCAGACCAGCATCATTGTATACATTTGAGATGATTTTTGTCACAAACGCTTTCTGTTAAATTGTATCAAATTCTGTTGAGTGTTGTTTTTTCAACCAAACATTGACTTTAGAAAACCGGCAATGCAAGGATTCTTTGGTAAAACTTTTGTTCTGCCGTTTTGTGAAGTTGTATATATCAATTGTAAATAGACAACACGACAGAAAATGAATGAAGCAAAACAGATGAAAATACACAACACGACAGAAAATGAATGAAGCAAAACAGATGAAAATACACAACACGACAGAAAATGAATGAAGCAAAACAGATGAAAATACACAACACGACAGAAAATGAATGAAGCAAAACAGATGAAAATACACAACACGACAGAAAATGAATGATACATGAAAAATGACGGCAGATAACACGACAGACAATGTATATGCATGACAGATTCCCGTAAAGAACAAAACATAGGCAATAAGGAAATGTGAAGAAAACAAATATAAACACAAGCATGACTAGTTAACATTTATGAGTACAAGCAAACAAGCGGAAAACTGTTATAAGAGGCAATGAGGACAAATTTAAAAGAAAAATATTTTCTTTAATGTAAGTAATAGACGTGATATGCAACGTGACTGGTTGGCCTGGTGTCAGGATAATGTGACTGGGTGGAACATCGTGCTATATGTCTGCGGCATGATGCCCCAGTGCTAGAAATTACTATAAACTGCCACATTGCAGACACGGTAGCGATATGGCTGATTTTTTTTTTTAAAGCTACGTTAAAAATCCTAATCAAACAAACAAAAAACAATCTCTCGCCTATCTCGTGCAGGCGAAATTATCGAATGGACGCTTGATGCGATGGTCGCTGTTCTTACAGCAGTACCAGATGCAGATCAGATACGTCAAAGAACAGAGAACGTTGGCGCTGATTTCATGAGTAGGAACTCTGATATTGCATAGATCGGTCTGTAAGTAACCTTATGTTTTGTGGTATATTCGTGTCCGTAGTCAACGTGTAGCGTCACTATGATTGTTTCTTTATTGCGTGTGTAAAGCACATTTGCATTTGGAGCAAATGTGGGGAGAATAAAATCCCGATTTTTTATTCTCAAGCGTGGGGATGTCACGTTGTAAGTAAGGAACAATAACCAGATTGCATCCAGGGCCGGCGCTTCCGCTAGGCGAACTAGGCAGTCGCCTAGGGCGCTGGGCTAAGGGTTTATTTCATGAGGGGCGGGTGGGGGGAGGGCGTGAGTGGAAGGTGGGGGGGGGAGGGGCGCCATATATCTGATCTCGCCTAGGGCACCAAAATGCCTTGCACCGGCGCTGATTGCAACATGTATGTACTACACCCTGAGGCTAATAATTTCGAGTCATAAATGTTACGAATATCAGCATTGCGAACAATGAGGTGTTAAAGCAAATGTGTGTAACATGGCCAAAGGAACTCGTGACTGGCACCATATTTTGGCAGAGCGCGGTTCACAGGAACTTCGTTCATTTATTCATGTGATATTCTAGATTTGCAAATGTTGAATTGAATTATAACTTTATATAATGGTTGCAGTGTGCAACTTATAGTTAATAGGGATATTTTACTATTTGTGTATACTTTATAGGAGTATCATTTGTAAGGATACATCAGCGTATGGATATGTGTATATCTGTGTACACTTTGTAGAAGTGCAATGTACAGAAATGCGTCTGGTTATGCGATATCGTTCTATATAATAAGATTGAGAATCTGCATATACCGATGTGATGAAATCTACTGATATATGCATGATAAACAGTTGATACCGTGTACACTATATCAGAAAGTATGGCTTTTTCGATGTGCACGAATGCGTGACCAAAGAAGGTAATGACAGATAGCTAGAGGAATATGTTAATGTCCTTGTGTGTTCTACAGGAAGCTTTTAGGGACCAGTGGAGCTGTAGGAGACAGAAGGAAATACCCTAGTACAGCTGGTCTCGAGTCTTTGGAGTACCAGTCCAGAGAAAGCATAATACATACGAGTAGGAACACATGGCAGGAGGAAAATCTATCACACGACGTCAGATGATCAAATAGGCCTTCACTTGGTCGAGTGAAAGACAAGTGATAGGGCTTTTAAATATTAAATTTCATTTGAGAAATGACTGTTATTGAATGGTATTAAATTGTTTTTTTTTTTTATTTCACATGTTGTGTATTCAGTAATTTAACTACCGGCATGACTGACTGGGGGCTCGGAACATTGCATCTCTCTATCACTACTTCGATTTGTAACAAAAGCGAGCCAGGGTGAATCTTCTGTAATAATTAAATATAATACATCTTAAGTCACAGCCAAGAAGATAATAACGTTTAAACAGGGCAACACTCGTTTCGACAGAAACACGGCGTGATTAATTTGTCTGGGGAATCCACATGTGACTCGACTTAACCATGGATTAGTACTACAAAAGAAAGTGCATACATAATAGGATTTTCACATACACGCGCGCGCGTAGCAAGTGAAATAGTTCTCATTTTACTCCATATGAACAAGTATCTTCAATAATCTGTGAAAGAAATTCATATCCACCTGACGCTTCCATATTCGAAGTAGTTAGCCCAGCATATTCACGTATTTTCCTAACACTTTTATAAAATATTAAGTTTATAAAATAGAGCATATGAATACATTTCCCAACACTCTTATTTAGCATTCTATTTATATAATGAACATGTACATATATTTTCCTACCACGGGTATAAAGTATTATTTATAAAATGGATCAATTAGAAAGACTGGTATCTCAGACTCCCAAAGATAACCAATCCAATAATACACAAGTAATTATCAATAGAATTTGGCTCTATCGTTATTGCTAATTTTGGTTCTCTGAAGAGTCTGCAATCGTGTTAAAGAGCTCTCCGACTGGATGGTAAGAGATAAATACCATCGCGTTTCATTTGTAAACCCAAATATCGAATAAATTTATAAAATCAATCAAGATTAATATCAATGTATGTGAAAATCAATCATCCATTTTACAATTACCAATTCAACTTTTGTTTCCCTTTTTACATCGTTACCATACTTGCATCAGAGCTGCAGTGTACTAACAAGCATCATAATAATGGACATCTGTATAAATCTCGTGGAACTAAATTCTTCAAGATTTGATCAGACTGACCCAATTTTTGTTTATATTACTTAGGTTCATTTAGGCAAACAAAACTCATAATGTTTCATACTTTATTCATATAAACATAATATTACGATACATTCATCATAACAACCAATCACTGAAAAATGGACCAAGTTCAGGGGAAAATAATTATGGGGAAAAATGTTGAGGAAGACGGCCACTTTTTGAAATCTTCTCATAAATGGATATAATCAGCCTAACAATACGAAAAATAATCCATAAATGTAAAAATAAAAACAGTTCCATTGGAGTGAGGCACACAGTGCTCATTGTCTGCTTGTGGATATCTTATATTAAATAAGTTATATGTTTTCATATAATATCAGCAATAAATTGTGTTTTTCTATTAATCATTTGGATAAAATTCCTGATGTATTGATTTTAGCTTTCTAATATTGATAATTATGTGAAATCGTCACAAATAGACCAATTTGTTGAGTCATTAGTAAAGTGGCACTCTTAAATGCCAAGTAACTGAATATGTTACGATTAAAATATTTGTATAGATGGCAGGATTTTACTTTGTAAGTATTATATGTAGTTCCAAAACATTGTGTTCTTGATTAGTTATTGTGAAAACCAAAAACAATACATAGTGAATGTATAGGATGTTTATGAGATTCCAAGATGGTATTACATCACAATCAAGTCAAACAGATGTATAATTTATGCAATTTTAACCATGCTTTGTCAGAACTGAAAAACACTTGCTGATGCGACAGGCAGAAAATGCAATATTTAAAAACTTCTGTTTCATTGACATATAGAAAAGAGAAATAAATACATTGCAATTAAAAATATTAATAAATAATTAAGACAATATAATCTATCACTTTTTTCTGAGCATACAAAAACCATCAGCAATGGAATAAAAGCCTAGTTGGACCATTTTGTCTTCGATTGGGTAATAAACACACACTCAATAAAAAAAAAAAATCCTTGCATCAACTTCTACATCTACACAAGATAGCACTAGGGCAAATTTTCTTCACACTTAATCATTTGACATGAAACATATAAAATAATTACAGAAGATTAACTTCAAAAAGCCAGTATATGAACCTATAAGCTCAAAAACAATGTATCATGTAAAGTCAGTCCCACCAATTCATGTATCTCTGGTCATAAGAAGATCCAAATATTTCATTTAAAAAAAAACGAAAACCTAGCTTTTCCTAGAACTAGAACAGTCTTCAAAGAACATGGTTGCCTGAAAATTGATCTAATCATAAAACCTAACCAAGGTGTGACAGATGGGTAGACCAAAACCATAAAAGTGGATATCTATTTGTGCAGTGACCCAAATATAGTAAATAAACAGGCCAGACAAAATAAATTAAAACAACATATACTTGTCCTGGAATATTCAATATTAAACTCATCATATCATAAATGTTATAGTACCTTATGAAAATAATTGTTTTGTGTACACTTAAATTGACAGGATACAATCTTACTGCAGCCAAGCCAACATAATTTCAATTAGCAATTAAATTCATTACGACTCTTCGCCATTGATGAAATTACTTTAGTTTAATCAAATCATTTTGAGGTGAAATATTAAACCAAGGCAGCTGTTTGTCGTCACTATATTTGTAAATGGTAACGGCAAGGGGATGGGGAGGGAGTATTTGATAGAGGGGTAAAGTCATGCTTCCCAATGTTAATAAGATTTTATCTGTTTAGTACATACATGAAAGCCCTTTTATGTCAGGGTGTTCTCTTTTCAAAGCTGGTGGAAGTCAGACACCTGGTTGCTGAAATAAGTTCAAACAAATGCAAGACACGCCAGATGCTGCAGGCATGTCACAAAATTACCCAAGGTGATAAAAAAAAATGGGTACTACTGAGTGAATACTTAAGAACAAGAGTTAAGCCACGCAGATGGAGATCCCAAGGTATATGTTTGATATTATATCCAAATCACTTCCTTTTTGAAATCCATTATTTTCCTTGAAATCCATATCTGCCATTTTTAGGATCAACCTTCGATAACAAGAAATGTATGGAAGAATAACAATCCTTCCTATGCATCAGTGTCAGAAGGTCCACCAGAGGGTATGAGTTTTGCTTTAGACACGAGATTTTGCCAAGTGTCAGATAAAAAAAATCTTGGGGGTGGAAATTTCCCATTTAACAAAGGTACTTAATAAAGGCTTAATGTTCTCACATTACTACACAGGGACCAGAGTGGCCGAGTGGTCTAAAGAACCCTCAGTTACAGATCACTACCATCTCACCTGTCTACATGGGTTCGAGCCTCAGATCTGGCCAATATGGGTATGTAAGAAAGCTTGCCAGTAGTTTCTTGTGGGTCGGTTGTTCTTTCCAGGGGTTTTCCCCGGGTACTTCCTCCACTATTAATACTGGCCACCAGGTATTGCCTATCATGTGCTGAAAAATGGTGTTAAACCCTACAGAGACAACAACACATTCCTAGCTACAAAGTACAGATGAAAAACAAATGTCACACAGCTGGAAAAGATCAAGAATATAAAACAAAAAAACAAAAAAAAAAGATAGGCTAAAATCTTTGTTTAACACCTCTAAAATTGGTACAATGTGGAAATAAGGTTAAACCACAAATAAATTTCATAATTACTGAAATGAAACTGACTGAAAATTAGAACTGTGACGTATATATTATGACAACTGTAATGCGATGAAATACATAAATTTTTCCCTCCAGGCTTTTACTTTTGAAAAATATGATCATACACATATGATCATACACATATTTGAAATTATGAAATTCATTCTATATCAATTCACATGTTTTCACGAGTCTTTGCAAATGTAAATATTTCTGACAGCAGTGTAACTGAGAATTACTCCTACAATGTCTTACATAATTTTATTCTTAACAATGCTGGACACAGTCTGTACTTGTAGATGTGTTTTTATATTTGTATATTAGATATTCATAGTCTTTTACATTTAAGATACTTTTTATTTATACTTATATTTTGAGTTTGATGTATAAACTATGCAGTAAATACTTATATATGCAAGATCAACAGAATCCATGAAGAGCTGTGGAAAAAAAGATGGTTGACCATCTGAACAGATGTAACTATAGAAAAACAGAATATTATCTTCATAACTTTTCAAATCATTAGCTACACTTTAAAGAGTTTTACTTAATGAAAAGAAAAACTTGTTTACGAACCGTACAAACATGTCTTTTTGAATTAAAAAAAAAAAAAGAAACATTTTCATAATGTCACAGGTATAATGGCAACATGCATTCGTATGGGATAAACTAATCACCATTGACTTTCTCATATGGACAAACTATGTCACACATATATTGGAATTAGAGGAAGAAAAAGTTTCATTATTTATTTGTAAAAATGTAACAAACTACTTGTCCAATAAAATAAAAACGAGCCACCTTGACCCCAAAAACTGTGGACACGCTCTGGTGAGGAAGGTTATTCTGACTGAAATGGACATCTTTGGTGTTTTCCTCAACCAATGTTACTATTCTTCAAAATGGGGATTCATGTAAGACAAACCAAAGAAAATGAAGGCCACAAGGAGAGCTAGATCTAGTTGTGTGTAAATATATCATGCTAGAAAATGAATTCTCACCTGTGCCATTGAAACCTGTGAGAAACAGTTAAACAAGATATATAAACAAGGCCTGAATACATGTTTGACCAAGATGCTGGACAAGGTCACTACACTTATCACGTACACCTCTCTAGATTTGTAGGATGTGGCAAGAAAACTGATGAGCATATATAAAGTCTACTTAAATGCTTTGTGTGTGCACATAAAAAACAGGACATAAATATGCACGTGCATGAGTAAACATCTCTCATTAAAGCAATGCATAAAAAATTCCAAAAACTCTTTGCACATTATTGACCAGAATAATTACTTTCCCTATATATATATATATATATATATATATATATATATATATATATATATATATATATATATACCTGCTTTTCAAAATACTCAAAAACATAGATTTTCATCTGGCATTGCATAATGTGCAAGCAGATCAGGGTCACTTTTCTTTGTTGTGTGTGTGTGTGATTCGGATTTTTAATGTAGCTTTAAAAAATTTTCAGTCACATTGCTACGATGTCTGCAGTGTGGCACTTTATAGTGATGTCTATAATTGTGGCATATAGCATGATGTCCCACCCAGTCACATTATTCTGACACCAGGCCGACCAGTCATAACACTAACCCCTTAATGCTGAGCACCATGCAAGGAAGCTGTTATTACCATTTCTTAAAATCTTTGGTATGACTTGGCCTGGGATTGAACCCACGACCACCCACATTCGAGGCAGATGCTCTAACCACATGGCCAATGGAGTGGTGAAATGTCACAACACACTGTCTAGACCCAGATATGCTGTCACAATCTGCTAATGCATATCTGGGTCCATGGAGTTTTCAGATTAAAGTGAATTTATAGAGCACAGGGATTAAACCAGAAAACCTACAAGGGATTTTTACTAATTCATCCCATATGGGAATTTTTGTAGAAGAAAATAAAAAGTAAATGTTTTTCAAAATGTACAGAAAGTTTAGTTTTCAGCCCTGTGGTGATTATAACAGAAAATTGTACTAAATTTTAGCTTCATCATGGGAAATATAAGAGTTTTTGAAACATTGCACAAAAATATAAACTGAATAAAGTAGAAAGAAAAGGTCACCCATTAAATGGATACAACCCATTGTGACAGATATGGACAGAAATCAAAGTATATTCATGATATGTATTCACATCACATTATACTTAATTGATGATGTATGTATACCACATTAACTATACTTAATTGATGATGTATGTATACCACATTAACTATACTTAATTGATGATGTATGTATGCCACATTAAGTATACTTAATTCATGATGTATGTATACCAAATTAAGTATACTTAATTCACATGATGTATACCAAATTAAGTATACTTAATTAATGATGTATGTATACCGAATTAAGTATACTTAATTCATGATGTATGTATACTAAATTAAGTATACTTAATTCATGATGTATGTATACCAAATTAAGTATACTTAATTCATGATGTATGTATACCAAATTAAGTATACTTAATTCATGATGTATGTATACCAAATTAAGTATACTTAATTCATGATGTATACCAAATTAAGTATACTTAATTCATGATGTATGTATACCAAATTAAGAATACTCAATTCATGATGTATATCACATTAAATATACTTAATTCATGTAGTATTTACATCACATCATAGTATACCAAATTCATATCACATCAAAGTATACTTAATTTATGAAATGTTTTTCCAATTAAGTATCCTCAATTCATGATGTATATCACATTAAATATGCTTCACTCATCATGGGGGGTCCCAAGTGGCTGAGTGGTCTAATGTGCTTTCCATTACGGATCACTGCCATCTCACCTCTGTCTGCATGGGTTCGAGTCTAAGATTCGGCTAATGTAGTTATGTGACAAACCTCGCCAGTAGCTTCTCATGGGTCGGTGGTTCTTTCCGGGGATTCTCCCAGGTTCTTCCTCCACCAATAATACTGACCACCATGTATAGCCTATCGTGTGCTGAAAATGGCGTTAAACCCTACAGCAACAACAACACTCATCGTGTATGTATATCACATTAAGTATACTTAATTCATGATGTGTATCACATTAAGTACACTGAATTCGTGATGTGTGTATATCATATTAAATATGCTTAATTCATGATGTAAATCACATGCATACTTAATTCATGATGTGTACTACATTAGGTATACATAATTTATGATGTATATCACATTAGGTATACTTATTTTATGATGTATATCACATTATACCTAATTTATGATGTATGTATATCACATTAGGTATACTTAATTCATGATGTATATCACATTAAAGTATACTTAATTTATGATGTATATCACATTAGGTATACATAATTTATGATGTATATCACATTAGGTATACTTATTTTATGATGTATATCACATTATACTTAATTTATGATGTATGTATATCACATTAGGTATACTTAATTCATGATGTGTATTACATTAAAGTATACTTAATTTATAATGTATGTATATCACATTAGGTATACTTAATTCATGATGTGTATTACATTAAGTATATGTAATTTATGATGTATATCACATTATACCTAATTTATGATGTATGTATATCACATTAGGTATACTTAATTCATGATGTATATCACATTAAAGTATACTTAATTTACGAAGTATGTATATCACATTAAGTATACTTAATTCATGATGTGTATTACATTAAGTATACTTAATTTATGAAGTATGTATATCACATTAAGTATACTTAATTTATGATCTATATCACATCAAGTATACTTAATTCATGATGTGTATCACATCAAGTGTACTTAATTCATCATGTGTGTATACCACATTTGATTACTTAATTCATGATGTATGTATATCACATAAAAAAAATACTTAAGTCAGATGTATACTTCAATCTATTTTTCACTGGAGTTTGAGATCTTAAACCATCCGATAGGTCATCTGAATTTACAGTAAAGCCTCTAATGGATATAAATCAATAAAAGATATGGATAGAAGCCATTGTGAGAGATATGGATACAACTCATTGTGACAGATATGGATTGAAACCAATGAGATGGATACAACTCATTGTGACATATGGGTAGAAACCATTGAGATGGATACAACTCATTGTGACAGATATGGGTAGAAACCATTGTGACAGATATGGATAGAAGCCATTGTGTGAGATATGGATACAACCCGTTGTAACAGATATGGTTACAAGTCATCAAGCGTGAAAGTAATAACAAAAATAACAAGACGATGTAGATAAAAACCTAATGGATCTAAATGTTCTACAATTATTATGCTCCTGTAAATTTCTCTGAAAATGCTCCAACCCTGGGGCATGGGGAGGATATTCTTTTGCTATAAAAATACATTTTGTTTATAAAATGTTAGAATGTTGTCACTTTTGTGATAAACAAAAACACAATTTGTTTGTGTCACAAGAAGTTATCCATAGAACCATGTGTCTTGTCATTTAACTGTGTTATTATGATTTTAATTTCTGCTTACACGGGCAAAGTATGAAATTCTCTTATATCTGGATATAGACTTTACACATGTATGTATATTTCACCAAATTGAATACAGCAACTTATGTGGAAGACTATGTGACTTTCGAAACTCGAACATAACATCTTGACACTGTTCAAAGTCCTTGTCATTGTTGTCAGTGGACGAAACATATACATGTCTTGCAAATCACTGGCGAGATAAAAAAAAAAAAAGTAAAAATACAATGAAGTTTTCAAAACTTGCACATGTAAAGATATACTTTAATGATGTTGATAAATATGGAAAAGTAGGCAACATGGCAGCAAGAAGGGAATTATGGGTAAAGAGAGAACATTATTCCTCTTTTTCAATTTAGCTGGAGAACTTACAAGTATGCTTTAAAAAACAAGAAATATTAGTGAAGATTGCTATATAAAAAATAGGATAGGCATATTTTTTTTTAAATGGGGAAAAAATTTGGAAAAAAATTGTCCCTAAGATAAACATAAGGCCTAAGTGGGATTGAGATCACTCAGATAGCTGACAATGGCCTAATAACCAAATGGGATTGAGATCATTCAGATAGCCAACATTGGCCTAATAACCAAATGGGATTGAGATCGCTCAGCTGACAATGGCCTAATAACCAAATGAGATTTAGATCACCCAGTTAGCTGACAATGGCCTAATAACCAAATGGGATTGAGATCATTCAGATAACTGACAATGGCCTAATAACCAAATGGGATTGAGATCACTCAGATAGCTGACAATGGCCTAATAACCAAATGGGACTGAGATCACTCAGATAACTGACAATGGCCTAATAAACAAATGGGATTGAGATCACTCAGATTGCTGACAATGGCCTAATAACCAAATGGGACTGAGATCACTCAGATATCTGACAATGGCAAATAACCAAATGGGATTGAGATCACTTAGATAAGATAGCTGACAATGGTATAAAAACCAAAAGGGATCACTCTGCTGACACTGACATAATAACCAAATGCAAACAATTGATTAAGAGATCTGGTTCAGCAGTATACGTTTCAAAGTTTCTCTAGTTTATGCATCTTCATGTACATTTCATGACACATGAGCATAATTTATCTGTCTCACCTTTCTCTGCATTGGTTCGAGTCTTGGGTTCAGCCAATGTTGGTAGGTGAGAAAGCTTGCCATTAGCTTATTGTGGGTCGGTGGTTCAATTCAGGGTTTTCCTGGGTTCTTCCTCCACCAATTATTTTAAAATTCTGAAGAGCAGCCTTTTTTTTTTATGAAATTTAAATTTTGTTTTTAGTAACAGCAGCCATATCTGACAGCATATCAGCATCATTTGTATAAATCTGAGAGATTTTTGTGTCATGATACTCTAGTAGAATTTGGCCTGGTGGCTCTTTGGAAACTGAAAATTGCAACTGCTCAAGGCGAACAGAATGTTTATCTATTCTAGATAACAGTGGCTATATTTTATTGTAGATTGCCAAACTTAAAAGGTCTGATGCAAATGTAGTTGTTGTTGTAGGGTTTAACGCCATTTTTCAGCACAAGATAGGCTATACACGGCAGCCAGTATTAATGGTGGAAGAACCTGAATCAAGAGACTCAAATCCACACAGACAAGTGAGATGGCAGTGATCTATAACGAAGAGCACTTTAGACCACTCAGGGCCCCTTCTGATGCAATTATGGTTTCTGACAAAATTTCCCTCTGGTTTTGAATAATTCCTCAACAGTTTTTCTTCTTTTAGTAATGGCAGCCCTTGCTGTAAAAGCTTGATAGACCATAAAGCATGGATACTCTGTGTGAAGTTTGGCTTTTTTAGAAGTTTGAAATAGTAATTGTTGACGGATTCCAGTGGCCACAAAAATGATGAAACGCTAATTAATCACTTAACCTTATGGTCAGGTCTGCTAGAAAACAACCCTGTAATAATAAAAACAGTAACCAAGCTGATGAAGTCAAGTTTAAATTTCTGGAAATTAAGAATTATGTGGTATATTGTCTCACCAGCTCTACCACAGCAACACCCCAAAGCAAATGTCAATGTTATGAAAAATAGGTCATTGTGCCCTATCTTTAACTTCAAAATAAATGTTCACATGAAGATTATTGATTTAATATGCATTGTTTGAGATAACAAGGTCAGTGCAAACATTTATCAGAAAAGATTAATATACCATTGCAATAAGTGAAATGGTATCTATATATTGCTAATGCTTTGTAGATAATACTAAAATGTTAGAATTTTTTTTGGGGGGAGGGGGGAAGGATAATTCGAGACTAGCTTATTTCAAACTCATGCAGATAATGTTCTTTGAATCAATCCAACTAAATGATCGGTTAACTTGGGAAAAAAGCTTTAAGAAAAACAACAAATATGCCTTAAAGTCTGATAAAGGCAACTGAAACATGCATTTTATAGAAACATATGCATTTTATAGAAACATATGCATTTTATAGAAACATATATTTTATAGAAACATATGCATTTTATAGAAACATATGCATTTTTTAAAAACATGCATTTTATAAAAACATATGCATTTTATAGAAACATATGCATTTTATAGAAACATATGCATTTTATAAAAACATATGCATTTTATAAAAACATATATAGTAGTTACTTGTTACTTGCAAGTACATGCAAACACCACATATAGACATATTATTCAATCCCTTAACAAACAACACCTTAAATAGTTTTGATGGTGAAAATTAGCTTTGGATGGAAAAAGTGGGCAAAGTTTTAATACTGCTATCATATCCCCTGTAACAGAAGAGAAACTTTTCTGCCCAACTTACTGTATATCTGGAACAGCACATCATAAGCCTGTCCCATGCTTAATAATCCTCTTTATAGACAGTACCAGCATGGTTGAGTCTGGAAATTAGTGACCAATGGGTCTCAATGACCTGGGCCTTTGGTCAAGGTATGTGGTCTCGAACTAAACTTACTGCAGAAAACTCATCTTATTAGACCGTCCATAGCTGTGACCTCTGACCTTCCAAACCCTGAATCTTTCATTGTCATGATTACCTTAATATTAAACTTTTTCAACCTGAAATTGACAGGCTCTTGCAAAGTTTGATAGCTGTAGATTGGCACCAGATGGCTGGATGGTCAGGCAGATATCCTAACATTACACACTACTTCACGGTAGGTGCATAACAAGATACAGTAATTACAAACTGGTTTGTCTGCCAAATATCAGTATTTATCTCAATAAAAGTAGCAATCTATTTCTATAAGATTATGAAAGGAATCACTCTTCAATACCGGCGATTAGTCAAGAATGCATTCATTTTCTTTCTTTCCCTTACTCATAAAATTTAAGCCTACTGATTGAATACTTTTTTTTGGCTTGAAAACAGTGTTTCAATTAAATCCTTCACATGATCTCTGGTAAAGGTAAAGGGCAATTGTAAAAGGAGAGAAGTGTTCTCGATGATAGGGGAGATAACTTTGTTAAAAGTTCAGTGACCACACACTTGTGGTCAGATACTTTCGTTATACTGTTGTTGTACTTGTGTTCTGTAGAAGAGGTTTTGCATATTCAACAAACTCATCTATTAGCACTGGCCATGCACCTGGAAAAGAAAACAATACAGTATTTTACTTCTGATCAATGTCAATGCTGTTTCATGTAATAAGAGACAACTCTGACAGATCCAGGTGGCCAAGAGGTTAGAGTATCCACCTCGGATGCGGGGGCTTGCAGGTTTGATCCCCAACCAAGCCATACCAAGGACCTATACAAATGGTACAAACAGGTGCCCTGATTGGCATTCAACATTAAGAGGTTAGTGTTAAGACTGGTCAGACTGGTGTCAGGATAATTTGACTGTACATGATGATACATGTCTGTGGCATTATGCCCCAGTGCTAGACATCACTATAAACTGTCATACTGCAGACATGATAGCAATATGATTGAAAGTTTATAAGGCTATTTTAAATTCCAAATCACATACAAACACACTCGCACACAAGAGATGTCTTAACATATTCAAACTGTTTCATGCATAACATGCAAAAGCAATTTCAATTCAGTCATAAATAAATTTCAAATTAAGACTAATAATATTCTTGCTATCTATCAGTGACAGAATCTGCCATCATAAGCATTTACCCAAATGTCACCAATGAAAAAAAACAATTTGTGTTCTCAATATTAAATCTGATCATTATGGTGGAGGCGCTTTTTCCTTACCTCTTCATAGTACAAGGCATGATGGTTAAAGACATCTTCCAAGTTTTTAAAAGAATCCCACCACCAAATTCAGGATAATTACTGACCTTATGAATAACTGAAATCATTTACTTTGGCTGTGTAAAGACATGGCGATACTGCTTTAATGTAAAATTTGTAGCAGAAAACTAACTTTAAAGGAAAACTGCAACATTTGTCGAGTTTTCTACAATGTTTCCAAGTGTGTGCATGTTATTTGATTTTTAACATAGCTTAACAATTTTTCAGTCATTTCCCTACGACGTCTGCAGAATGGCAGTTTATACTGATGTCTAGCACTGAGGCATCATGCCGCAGACATGCAGCATCATGTCCACACAGTCATGTTATCTTGAGAACAGGACGATGAGTCCTAACACTAACCTCTTAATTCTGAGCACTTAGCCAGGCAGCCGTTAGTACCATTTTTAAAAGTCTTTGGTATAATTAGCAAGGATTCAAACACACAACCTGTCGCTTCCGAGGCGGTCACTCTAACTACTAGGCCAACAAAGGTGTCTAAGTACTGTGATCTGATTTGAATCTACCCAATTTAAAAGAGCTTATGGACACCAATAAAGGTCATGCTTTGACCTTTTAATTCTCCAATGGAACTACTTATTTCACATTTATGAAACGGGCAGATGGCATTCAGAACACAGCTTCTAATGAAAACACCTTAACAGGATATGCAATATTCTATCTGACCAGCTCCTAAGATTAATTGGACTGGGAATTGGGTAGCTTTTACTGCTTTATCTGCCTTATCATTACTTTAATACCAATGTGACCACATAGCCCAAACTAAATACATTTTCCAGATTGTATTGGCAAATCGTATTTCTGGGATAGTAATGGGTTATCATTTTTAAGGTTTACCATGGCTTTCATTGTCAAAAGGTAATCCCAAATGACAATGACATGTTTTTTTGCCAAATTAACTTCAACATTTTAGTAATGCAGAAATTTAAATGGAGTTTTGATTTGCCAACTGTATGAAGATGCTGCCATGGAGTGTTGTAATGGCAGCTCCAACCAGGTCTCCATCTTTTGAACTATCTGTATGCAGTGATGTATGGCTATGACAGAAAGCTCTGATTTCATTGCAAAATAAGAGGACTGGTTTCGAATTTCTGGAATAGGCAAAGATCAAATATTTTTGCAGGTTCTGATAACCATGGTGGTGATTTTGAAATACATAAATTTGCAGTAATTGATTTCATGCTACTTTTAGGTCAGGAAGATGCAGGGGCCAAAAAAGTAGAGAGATGACTCATTTGTCTCAACAAAATGGCTTCTGAAAGAAAAGCTTGAAATGTTCTTAGACAAACTTCATGATTGTGTTGATGAAGCAAAAGCTTGTTCATACACAACTGAACCACAGAAATCTTCGGATTTTGATCAAGTCCTGTAAATGCATCTGATCTGCGGAATCTGCCATGATTTGTATTAAATGCATGGCTTTTTGAAAATTGTCCCAGAGGTATTTAATACGTGTGAAGTAATAATGTCCTAAATGTCCAGATTTCTCTATGACAAAGTGTCATGATAGCATTTGATGTCTTTAGGAATCTTATGTTTTCAGCAGCTTGCATTCCTAGTAGCTGAATTAAAGATTTAGTTGAAACTCTGCAGGCTAAATAAGTGATTCATTTGGATTAATTTGGATTATGTATTCAGGTTTTGACTTTTGCATTAGGGTAGCTCAAAGTTTAGGTAAATTTATTGAAAATGTTTTGCAATAAATAGGCATTTTGAGAGTCATGCTGAAATCACTTCTGTCCTAAACAGCTGTACAAGATTTTAAAGGCTAAACTATACTTTTCTTTAAGATCTTATAGGTCTAAGATTGCTCTCCTACCATCCACCTCACATAAATCCATCTCAAATTTACTGGAGTATAATACAAAGCAAAAGAGTAACACATTATCATAACTGGCTGTGTCCTTAGCATTACTACATTGTTAATAAATGGTTGTCAGAGTGTGTGTGTTTAAGTTGGATTTGTAATGTAGCTTCAACAAAATTTTCAGCCACATCTCTACAATGTCTACAGTGTGGCATTTTATAAGTCTTTGAACCATTTTTATAAGTCTTTTGGTATGAATCGGCCAGGGTTCAAACCCCTTACTTCCTACATCGGAGACAGACTCTATAACCATTTCAGCCACTGGAGTGGTAAATGGTTGTCAGATATAAATAGTACCAAACTACAGGCATTGGAAAAACATTGGAATTCTCCATTCTTGGCCTTGGAACTGAGAAAGGAACAAAACACTGTAAATATTATTACTGCAAATCGGAACCAAAATGACAGTCCTGATATTTAATAACCAGTGATATGAAAGTTTTCTATTTACCACACTTTTTATGCTTTCTATAAATGTTGGTACATCATATTTCAATAAAAATATATAGCTGCCACAACAATATTTATGAAGAGTCATTATAATTTCATGATTACACACATACATACATACATACATACATACATACATACATGCAGACACACACACATATTTATTAACAATCATAGAATCTATCCATACATCCATATACACAACAGAATGACATAATTTAGTTTTATGCTAAAAAGGCAATAAAATACACAAATGAAGGACATGGCTGCAGTAATTTTATTTCTGTTTAAAAAAGCAAAACACAAAACAGAACAGGCCCAAAAAGGACTGTTACTTTTTGATTACCTTCCTCATCATAATTTGCCATATCTTCATTAATCATGTTGCAAAAATCTAACAGAAGGTTCCATGTATCCTTGGGAATAGATCGTTTGTGGTGCTCCTAAAATAAAAAATTATATATGTGTGAACAAAGCTAACATATAAAGTTCATGTATAAGCGAAAGAAAACATTTAAATGTCCAAATGAACTAATGTCATATTTGTCACAAACTGTGGCCCTGTTGTGGATATAACCTGTTCAAGCCATTTTTGTTATCATTACCTTTCAATTCACAAGATATCCATAACAGGTATTTCTGAGATGGTACAGTCAATGTAAAAATTTAGTTATTACAAATGCATTGTTTTATCACGTTAAAATATAAAGCCAATAATACTCTGTATAGTATGAAATGTTTCACTAAAACTTTCAATATTTGGGAATAAAATCAGTTTTAAAATAGCATTATTTATTTATTTGAAATCACCATAGTTTTAAGCATGAAAGTTTAATTAAAAAAGAGCACGAGAAAACAAAAGTAAAAATGCATCTTTTATTTCTTTCTTTGATATATTGCCATCATTGTTTGAGTGTCAATATGAATTTGAAAAATTAAAATATATTACAGACACAAATATTAAAAATACAAGGACATCATAAAAGATTCCTAGATTTTTGCTTAATTGTCACATTTCAATCTTACATCACATATCATGAACCCTGAATGTACTTATGGAGATGGACATATTTTGACACACTCTAAACAAATAGAAACTTGCATAGAATTTGGAAATTTGTAGACATTTTTAAAGCATGAATAAATTAAGCTGATATAGGTGAACACTTTATATGGAGATTTTATAAAGTTTCTCACAAAGTTATAAACATTAAAAATTCACATTCAGGGCACAAAGCTAGGCAGGACAAGGTTAACACCATGTTCAAATTTCTCTCTTCTTGAACATCAAAAAAAGAAATAAATGAATGATGAGTGACTGAATTTGTTAGCAGACCAACACAGAAATAACTTAAGATAGTAAACTTTTATACCAAGTCTTTCTAATTACACAGATTTGGCTCAGAAACTTACCTGTAAAATGCAAATTTTAAAGTAAATTATGTTTCTCTTATAATAATATGTACATGATTACATCAATGTTAGGAATATAAGAATGCAATCTTCCAAATCCAGCCCTCTAAATAAAGGACAAAAATTGTCTATATCTTATTGACAAAGGGCAGAAACTCTTGCCATCAGATTGTCTATATCTATTGACAAAGGGCAGAAACTCTTGCCATCAGGTGTCATCAGATTGTCTACATCATTGACAAAGGGCAGAAACTCTTGCTATCAGGTGTCATCAGATTATCTATATAGCTGAGCAATTTATCAATGAGGACACTCGTACAGTGGCGAAATTGGTAGTTTTATTTTCAGTGATCGTGTATGTATTTCAGCACACCATAATGAAATTAAAATTTTGTCTCTTCCTTCAAACAAGTCCCTGTCTATACTAAAATTAAGAAAACAGGTCATGGAAGCAGAGCAGTCATCTTTTAAGAATGTTCTCAAATATATATGAGTGGAATTAAAGAGATGATAATAAAAAATGACAAACATTTTGTTGCTTTATCTTTATTTTGTTAATGTACCTGAAAAATGTAATCCATATAGTCTAGCATAAAATGTTAATTTTGTGGGAAAAAGCATGCTGATTACACAAAAAAGATAAACTGGCAGGTTTTTTGGGGAGGCATAAAGTGAGATGTCTGTAATTAAATGAAATGTAGACAGACATTTGCTTGGTGGCATGATTAAACAGGCAAAAGTTACTTCCCTTTGTTTGAAATCGATCAAAAAGATGGTCTTTATAGGAGGGCTGGATTTTAGAGGTAGTAAGCTTATACTCCCAACATTGATGTGATTATATGACAGTGAAATGATCAGCTTTTGTGCAACATGTCATTATGTCAGACAAATTGTATTTCTACTCATGTGATCAACTATCCAATCAAATATTTGACAAGAATACCATATGACAGAGCCACAGGCATGTCCCAGCTTTGGTAATGGCACGTTGTCACCACCATATTGGCCAAGTTGGGACAGTGTAAAAGTTTATATTAATTCTGAGTAAAATAAGCACATTGAAAGCTCCTGGAACCAGATAGCATCAGAGCCTAACATTCTTTACATAATAAGGGAGTATACAATGAATTGATTATCACAAGAATCGAGGCTTGTTATCAACAGTAATTGCACAATGGAATGATTTTCTCACCTGTAAAAACTGGCTCCACAATTTCAAAAATTTGAATTTCCCTGCTAGCACTATATTCCAGTATGCTATTGCCATATCTAGATCTGAAAAAAAATTACAATACAACATTCATGACAAAAATATATTCTTATAAACAAATGGGACAATCCCAATAGGCTTGTGATGTTTTTGCCAATTTGTATTCTTTCTTGAGATTATTTGTTCATTTATTGCATTAATGGGTTCTGTAAGAATGAGTATAATGTATGGTCATTCTAACACTGAATATCTGCCAAAGCACACTGTGTTACATGTCTCATATTCCAACAAACAATACAACCTAGCATGCTGCAAAGTAAAGGTCACTTACATAGCAGTTAAACTGGACACTAACCCTCAATATGGTGGTACGTTTGTTGAGCTTCTGATCATGCAAGATCCGTTTCATATTTCAGCTGTGACCAGGGACTAAACTGCATGACAATCTACATTTCATATTTCAGCTATGACCAAGCATGACAATCTACATTTCATATTTCAGCTATGACCAAGGACAAAACTGCATGACAATCTACATTTCATATTTCAGCTATGACAAAGACAAAACTGCATGACAATCTACATTTCATATTTCAGCTGTGACTAAGGACAAAACTGCATGACAATCTACATTTTATATTTCAGCTATGACAAAGACAAAACTGCATGACAATCTACATTTCATATTTCAGCTATGACAAAGACAAAACTGCATGACAATCTACATTTCATATTATAGCTTTGACAAAGACAAAACTGCATGACAATCTACATTTCATATTTCAGCTATGACCAAGGACAAAACTGCATGACAATCTACTTTTCATATTTCAGCTATGACAAAGACAAAACTGCATGACAATCTACATTTTATATTTCAGCTGTGACCAAAGACAAATCTGCATGACAATCTACATTTTACACATCACTTTTACCCCAATTTACACAGAATATTCTTCAGAATCAGTTCGATCAATGATTTCATTAGTTGAAATATTATAGTGTTCTTGTTTATGTATAACAATTGTAATGTTTGATCATGAAAAAATACAAAGTATTAATAATAAGTTTTTTTATACTACCAGACTACCAGTTGCAATTATAATTTGCAAAACAGACAAGAATTTAAACTCCCTCAACTTACAAATTTTCCCATTAACTTTAGTGAGGGGTGAGTGAATTTCTAAGCCCTTCATGCTGCATTTTTTTAATGGTTGGAGTCCTGTGCTAGAACTTTGAGTATCAAGCAAGTCTAAAAACTAAGGCACAAGACAGGACAATTAAACTGTTAATTTCTGCAAGGCTTTCTTATTTAATTATCTTGGCTCCAATATTATTTTCAGATATCAAGACTTTTAAAGCAAAATGAGATATGTAAACCATTATCCAGGTCTCAATGTGTGCTAAAATGTACAAGATGATAAAATTTTGTGTTCTGTCATATATAACACAGTTTGTCACATACAATATCATCGTTTCTAGCCAAGATTCCAATAAGCTGATCAATTTACATTTTGGCAGATGGGTCTGATATTTCTGTGCTTTACGCTGGCAACATCTATTGGATTTTATGTCTTACCTCCCTTAGTATACAATGTCTACTAACCAATAGCAAGTAACAGCAGTGCAATGTACATCAGCTGAAAATGGTGTAGGCAATTGATTTCAAAAGGATAGGTATAAGGTTAATACCACAAAGTCTGACTACACATTATACAAGCAATTATTTGTAGGAATGACTATTTGTGAAAACAGGCAGCAGCACTGGAAAATCATATTATGAGTCCATTCCAGTTGAGTCTTGATCGAGGAACTATTTTTAAATTTGAACAACTTGATTTTAAATGGATGCAAGTCACTGCATCCAATGAAATTCACCAACCCAAAAGCACTAAAATATTGATTGATCCATCAAGGTGTTGCTAGGTTAACACAATGGAACTTTGGCAAGCAAAATAGATATCGATGATAATGTACAAAATGTTGGATTACTTTACCTTTTTATAATTTGTAATTATATACAATGGAACCTGTCTTGAAAGACCACCCCTTCTGCTAAAACATAGTGGCCTCTCATGACAGGTGGTCTATCATAACAGGTCATAACACTGTATAATCAATAAATCTGTACATGGAGAACCTGGTCTCTCAAGACAGGTGATATATCTTAGCAGTGGTCTCTCAAGACAGGTTTTAATGTATACATGAAGCTAAAGGCCCAAGTCATCCAAAACCACTTAAAAATGAAAAACTTGGTTTGGATTTTCTTGAACTACTCATACATCCTCCAAATATGGATCATCATGATAACAATGAAAGTTATTGTAACTAATACCCCATCACTAATTGTGGTGTCCCCTACAAATATTGGAAAATATTTACACTTCACTGCACAGGTCGAAGATCATGCATTTCTGTTTTTCAATATGTAAATTAAGTGGGTTGTCAGTTTGTGAAATGTGTGCAATATGGCATAATTGTTCACATTTCACTAACATAAAACCTGTACATACAAAGAGATTTCTACAAGTATAATTCAAGTGCACCCAATTGTAACAACTCAGTATCATGCATTCACACACAAAAATGGAGTTTGCAAGAACAATGACAAAACAATCAATCACTGCAGTTGTGGACAGGTCAATTAGAGGTTAGCGAACAATGAATTTTTTAATATGTCCTCATGGCCAATTCATGGCAAAAAGTAAAACATAATCACTTGCCTCAGCAAAATTAATAGTCTCAAGCAGCCATTTTAAACATTATCAATCAGAACAAAATTTCGGGATATTAACATATTAGCGTTGTTTGTAATTGGCTATCTGGTGTGTGCAAGTGGAGAAGGGTAAAAGATGGAGGTTTTTGTGCTTATTTGACTCATCATTTTCGACTGATGGTCACTTCTTAATCCCAATTCCCAACTTATCCTACTTTTTTCAAAGGTTCAACAGTGTGTGTGAAGATGAGACCAGTCTACCATAATCCACATACCTAAAGGTCTAAAATCGAGACACAAAATCTGATTCTGGCAAAAAGCAAAGTTTTGGTGTAAAGAAACTGGGTCTCAAAAGATATGTTTCCCCTCTGCATTTTGTGATGCGTGTAGAGAGTCCAAATTATTTGGTATCATTGTAGAGCAACATCTGTCTGCTTTATTATAATACCACCCACTCTGGTGCATCTTAAATGATTTGTATGCTACAAAGATCAAAAGTAGGGTACAGCTTCATCAAACCTATAGGCAGGATTGAGACTGAATGAGTTAAAGCAAAGATAATAATAATAATAATGAGGACTTTGTATAGCGCCTAATCTTTAAAAGCTCTAAGCGCTTTACACCATCAATAATGATATGACTACACTACAGAACAACAAATGACAAAAACAATGAAATTGAAAAACATAAAAACATGCTGAAAATATATAAGATACAAAACATGTTTAGGTCACTAAGTTTGTCCCTGAAGTCGAAACAGTTGAGTCTTGAGAGCACTCTTAAAAGGGACCACTGTTTAAAAGGGACCACTGTGTCTTTGTGTCTAATTTCAATGGGCAATTCATGATACTACAATATATTAACAATAACAAGTTTTTAAAATACAAAATAACTAATTAATAAATCTGAAGTGATGGCCACTATTACAATGCACATATCAAGCATGCAGTATAATCACTACTCATTCAGATGTACAAATTACAGTTAATCTGAAGAAAGGAATTCAACACAAACTACAAAGTAAAGTCATTAATATGTAAAATGTACAACCGGAATAAAGATATTCCAACTTTTAATCACTTGTGTGAAAGGACCTCCAGTTTAAGTTTGTACATATACAGCATTAAAAAAATTCTAACAAATGGGTTAAGATGACTACTTAGCCTACATTAGTATGCATAAAATGCAAGTTATTGTGACCTACTTTGGTTGTATGGGTATAATATTCAGATATATATTCAATTATTAAATTTCATGACTTTTACATGTACATTACTGTTGTATATATTTATAGTGAGGGTTGTAGATGGAATTTTTGATGACCTGCCATTAAATTCTTCCATTTGTGACATACAGCAAATAATGGCCCTTGTCTTTGTATCATGCAAATTTTAAGAAGGTCTAAATCAATGATTCATGGAACAAAGAAATGAATAACATCACAGTTTTGGAGAGGATGTAAATCTTACCTAAACCTTTTTGTCCTGGATTTTTTGCATAATTAAAAGTAAATTGATAAAAATCCTTAAATTTTGCTGGATCCCTGATTTCTTGTTCTAGAGATGGACACCTTGCCTTTAGTTTTTCTACACTGTCACATCTAAAGAAAAGTGAAAATGAATAAATGTATCATACAAGTAATGTCACTGCAAAAATGTGCATGTGATCTGTGTGATTTTGATTTTTCAAATGTATCTTTAACAATTTGTCAGTCATCACTATAATTTATGCAGTGTAACAATTTATAGTGATGCCTAGCACTGGGGCATCATACCGCAGACATGTAGCATGATGTACCATCTAGTCACATTATCCTGATACCAGGTCAACTGGTTCTAACACTGACCCCTTAATACTGAGCTCCTAGCAAGGCAGCTTTTAGTACCATTTTTGTAAGTCTTTGGTATGACTTGGTCAGGGATCAAACCAACGACCTCCCGCATCAGAGGCAGATGCTCTAACCACTAGGCCACTGGAGCAGTCCACTGCAAAAATAAACTATATTCAGTAAAAAGTTAAAGACATCTAAGTAGCACTTTAAAATAACACAATGTAAATCAAATATTTAGACCTTTCCAAAACAAACCCCATCTGTATCAAAGCACTTAACATGTAAAATTATAAATCATCATTGTCTGCTATTAATTAATTCTACAAACAAATGTTAATCCATTTTCCCCAAAACTTTGTTAGCTCTCTCTGTCTCTTTCTTGTGTTTAACTTCATGTTTGTTCCTTTTAAAACAATTATTGTGAGTGTTTTGTCAAAGGACATGAAGATTTTCTAAAGTAATGTTCCTTGGACAAATGTTTTTTTTTTTCACAATGGAACACAGAGTAAAAGGCAGGAAATCTCATTAATATATTAAAATAACAAAAGGTTCAGTAATTCTGTGTATACCTGCTTATAAGTTGGGTCTAACTGTGCATGCATGTGTTTTGTGATTTTTAAAGAGCTTTAACAACTGTAGTCATATTGCTATGATGTCTGCATGTGTGATTAGGATTTTTAACACAGCTTTAACAATTTTTCAGTCATATCACCACGATGTCTGCAGTGAGGCAGTTTATAGTGATATCGTAGCATGATGTCCCACCCAGTCAGATTATCCTGACACCAGGCCCACCAGTCCTAACACTAACCTCTTAATGCTGAGTGCCAAGCAAGGCAGCTGTTAGTACCATTTTTGTAAGTCTTTGGTATGACTTGACCAGGGACTGAACAAATGACCTCCCGTTTCCAAGGCAGATGCTCTAAACATTAGGTCACCGTAGCGGTCTATAATGTCTGTAGTGTGGCACTTGATAGTGATATCTAACATTGAGGCATTGTGTCGCTGATATGTAGCATCATGTCCTACCCAGCCACATTATCATAACACCACCCTAACTAGTCCTAACATTATCCTCTTAATACTGAGTGATAAGCAAGACAGCAGCTAGTACCATTTTTATAAGTCTTTGGTATGACTCGGCCATGATTCTGACCCACATCCGAGGCATATGTTTTAAACACTAAAACTACTTGAGTGGTCAATATCTAATTGCAAACAAAACAGGCATTAATCTGCCATTACATAATGCACAGGTAGATCCTGGTCTATGTTGTTTCTTTGGCGATTAATTTCAATAAACTGCACAGATCCAGATCTGCTGGCACATTATGTAATAACATATCTTGCTGCTGGAGAGATTTATAAGCAAGTGCAGGTCAGAAAACAACAAGACAAAATCAAATCTGAAGTGGGTTTTTTTAAAAATTGACACTTTGGAAACTAAAGTACTATTTACAAATTGTTTTGGAGCATTATTTAAATTTAAGAATCCACGTGTCCCTTTTCCCTCTCAAATAAATGGAAAAATAATCTAGTTGACATTTTTTTAATTTCATTCCATACCCCAAATCTGTCATGCCATTAATAAACTCATCCCTGGTGAATTCACACTGTGTAGCTGCCTTGAATCTCCATGCAATTAAAAGAACAGTACGGGAGTCTGGACTTAGGTGCAAGTCATCAAGAAATTTCATTACTCCATCTACTGTCATTTTATTCTCTTCATGGGGATCTGAAAGAATGAAGAATTCAGAGTGAATTTTAATAATGTGCATCACTTTGCATATACACGTTTTCATTCTGACCATATAGAATGCTACATGGTTTAGTGTGGGATTTCTTAAGTTTATCTGATACATATAAGAAAATAAAGAACAATTTTCATCAATAAAATCAAGAAATCTAAACATACCTATAAATATGTTGAAAAGCATGCAAAAAAACATTAGTTTGCCTAGTTTTATGTTTCATGTGTGTGAGAATGCTATCTTGTGAGGAAGACCTATATATAACCTAAAAAAATGATTATAAGCAAAATTATACTTTGCTATATTAATTTATGTGCTTAAAGAGACTGACCATAAATTATATATATATATATATATATATATATATATATATATATATATATATATATATATATATATATATATATACACACACACACACACACACACACACACACATGTTGTTTCCTTTATCCATGTGGAAAACAGGCAATATTTATTTCTGGTCTGTACAAAAAGTCTGCATTTATTGTATCATCAACGTACATTAACAATCTGAGTAACTGAGTATTACACCAAGCATTCATATGACCAGTAATTAGGCTGCAATACTGATTGGTCTCTAAAAGCTGATGTTCAGTAAATAAAATCCTATACATGTATGTCCTGATATAAAGATCTCTCACTGTGGACAAAAATATATTTGAGAAATTGTTGAACTTTTGACTTTTAATTCTGCATTCAAGGAAAATAAATTATTTGCTGAATTTCACATAAATTGTTGCTTTCACTTCCTCTGTTACATAATTTAATACCAGAGAGTTGTAACAAAGGAATTTAAATGTAATTGATTAAAAGTATGCAGTTATCAATGTACTGTATTAAAGCATAGGCATTGGCAATCAATTAACAAATGATCATGTATGCTAAGATATAACCTAAAAATCTTCACTTAAATCCTTTACAATAACTTTACTTTTGTTTCACGGTCTACACTCTAAATACTTGCATTGTAAAAAGTGATCAAATAAAAGTTTACAGGCAAACAGTTGTACAGAGGGATCAACTGTTTTAATTTTCATACATCTATAATATAAAATGAATCCTTTTACTGGGCTTTTGGCATAATTGAGAACCCTGATAATCAGCATATTGTTTTGAAAAATGATTTCTTCTGAGTCAATGGTTTCAAAAATATTTCATTCTGGATAGGATAATCCACTTAATCCAATTAACCGCATATCAAAACATTCAGCAAGTGCATACAATAAATAGATTAAGATTCTGGTATATTGCCACTGATGATCATACAAAAATGTTGCAATAAAATGGAGCAAATAGGTAACTGCATTCAAGAAAAACTAATAGGGACATTTTTGCAACTGAAAATAGGGCATGCTGTTAGGATTATATAAAAGAAAAACACCTGTCACTATGTAAAGAATGGCCTGAAACAATGGAAAGATCAGCATGTTGGGGCATCATCATGAAATGATCTGGGGGAAGTGTTTTTTAGGCTTGTGTATGCTTGCCAAATCTGGTTTGGCTTTGTGAGGTTTAAGCACACTATAGGCCATACATAACCATCCAACCCATGGGAAGCCACTAGCAAGGTTCATATGCTCATTGAGTTGAGACTCTAACTCACAGGTATAGAAGATGTGTGAGTAATCTGTAAAGGTGGGTGCATTTCATTAGTGACACCTATATCATGCGAAGGGTTACAATATTATATGTATTAAGTAACACTTCTTTGGTAAAATTAATAGATATTGAGGAACACTTGTTGAACAATAACACTGGAGTGCACAGATGATTTAAAGCATTACTATTCTTTGTTACCCTTATATTTTTGCCATAATGTTTCAATCTTCCTCTTGTCTATCGAAACTTTTCCGTCACTGTTGTATTTGTCCGGATTTTGAAAGTAATTGTCAACTGCGACATCAAGTTTCCAGTCGTGTGCGCTTAGACACTGGATTGCGCTTTTCTCTCCTGTCTGAGTGAAGGCAATAAACTGCCGTACTTTGTCCCTTTGTGAACTTTTCAACTTATGCTGAAAATGAAACAATAAACATGATAGACTTATAATAAGATCATAGATTAGATTTTATTAAATGGAAACGACGATCTATTTATTTTTTGAGAATTGACATAATGATCTTTCAATCTATCTTACCATTCTCTACTGTTCTCTTAAGGTCAACTATCTCACGCATGCGCTGTGACCCCAAGATAGTTCGGAAAGTGTTACTGCGTTTTTGACTTGTACAATTCAGTGTTTTAAGAGACATGAAATGTTGAATACTTTAGTTCTTTGCAATGTCTCGAGTCTAAAATCGACGCAGAAATGTCAAACACTGAAAAGCTTCTCAACAACAAATTCCGGAAGTGAACCTGGATATCAGCTGGCACATAATAATAGCAGATGTTCAAAATAGATCCGACACGGAAACAAAGGAGAGTATTTTCGTCATATTTTTCATTTAACATGGAATTTACAAAAGTTTTATATCGTAGTCATTCAATTACCCACATATCATTATTATGAAAACTGTCTTAAACATAATATTGATATTTTGAAATAATAATAATATTCAGTATTATTGTTTTCTTGGGAAGTGAAAACTCTGAAAATTCAAAATAAGCGATGAAGATATAAAGCAAGCAGTTATTTAATTCACAGTGCATTTAACTGTGTGTAATGTAATTGTATGCATAAATTTTGATAATGGAAAAGCTGTTATTTGCTATAAATTAGGTATCCGTTTTGAAGTAATAATATTTATACACTATATTTATTAAACTTATGTTTTGTTTTGATTTGTAATGAGGTGTATTAGTGTGTACACGAGTATTACAGCTTTTTGTTTTTAATGTTTATTCAGCAGCCAGACTGACTGTTAGGGACATGGTAAAGTTAATTTTCATGGGAAAGTTGTCAAATTTAAGAAACCGCAGAATTATGTTACTTAAAAGAACCAGGTCAGGCTGACTCGGCTTTCGCAACTCTGAAGACAAGGCAGCGAAAACATTTGATTCTGATTGGTCACGTTAAATGAGGGGTGTGTTTTCACACAAAATTTCATTTGATTTAATATCGCCCTTATTGAAATGGTAATTACTCTAAACTTTGCCTGCACAAGGGCAGAGTAAGATAACCAGTTGAGGACTCCGAGTGGAATTTGAAAGAAATTAATTCATAAAAGTGTGGTCCAGGCAAGCCGCCAAAAACTGTTTGGGTTACGAAAACCACAAAGGTATAGTGTCACAATTCTATTTAATTTGTTGATGTGATTTATATAATGTTTGCTTTAATCTACAGGTCTTGCATGATTTTATCTAATGCATTTGTATACTAATGTGCTTTTGAATTACAGCGATGTTGAGTTATGCATAGGAATTCGTACTTTTATTCTTAGATAAGTCGAGGAATTGTTTACACTCTTGTCGTGTTAGCATAAAACACTAGGTTGAGTTATGAATAGGAAGTCTTACATTAATTCTTAGATAAGTTTGACGTATTGTTTAATTTGTCATCTTGTTTGCATAATAATTAGGTTCTAAGAATATTTTGATTATTTTGTTTGATTTGAATTTTTAACGTAGCTTTAACAATTTTTCAGTCATATCGCTACGATGTCTGCGGTGAGGCAGTTTATAGTGATGTCTAGCACTGGGGCATCATGCCGCAAACATGTATCATGATGTCCCACCCAGTCACATTATCCTGACACCAGGCCGACCAGTCCTAACACTAACCTCTTAATGCTGAGCGTCAAGCGAGGCAACTGTTAGTACCATTTTTGTAAGTCTTTGGTATGATTCGGCCGGGGATCGAACCCACGACCTCCCGCTTCCGCGGCGGACGCTCTAACCACTAGGCCACCGGAATTTAATGCATTACATTAGTTAATATGATTTACAAGAATCATTGTGAATTCACAGAATTTAGATTTCACGTATGATTAAGGGTCAGTGTGTATTGACAGGAAGGCTGGAATGTATTCCATTTATATGCTGTATAAATTAAGGCCGGGCCAGAATCCAATGCCTTGCGCATGGTGCATTAATGTGTAATGTCAAGGCATAACGAATGAGCAATTCGACTAACTATGGTCATTTGAGTACATGTGCAGTCGATTAATATCCTTATCATCTGTTACTACTGATAGAAATATCTTATTTCCGAGCCAGGATAATGAAAGTTCTCACCTGTATCAATTACAATGCGAAATTTATGGTGATTGTTTAATTTCTTTTAAAAGGGAGGAGATAGCTTTTTGGACCTATTGATGTTACGTAAACTGAGACATATACTGAAGAAAAGAAACTAGAGAGACGTGCAGTGAGACGCATTATCTAGTGATGAATTCCTGCATCGTGCTGAAATTTTAACGTGTTCAGAGTGTGTCCTATGACAGATTGTAGAAAGTATCATTTCTGAGAGCCAAAATCCTGAACAGCCTCAGCGGAAACTGAGGACTACCAGGTTATGAAATCGTACAAGGCGTTGACTTCTATTATTTCACTCGATCCTATGATGAACTAAAGCTATCAGTAACTAATCGGGATGTTTATTTAAATCTATTTGAGTTTTCTTGTAATTCGGTGAAAGTTTTATTTCTAAAAAGCAGAGCATATTCCTAATTAAAGGAATTTTTCACAATTGTTAATGTAATTGATTAAACTGTTTGTTTATCTTTACTGGTGCTCGTATTTGTTTGTTTAATAGATCTGCTCAGATCACTATATCTACTTCCATCTATAAGTTTCACCAATTTATCTTTACTCGAACAGGGGTAATTATATCGAGGGCGGTCATCTCTTAGATAATGAGTATCAAAAAGGGGCAGGTTATAGTATTTATTATTATTATTATCTTTATACAACCACGTGACAGTGAGTAATAATTAATAATGGTCATAATCAATCAAATCATCACACCCACCCCATAACAAAGATGTTATATGTTTTCGTTTATAAAGATTTATTACACATTTTGATATACATTAAGGTCAGTACCATTAAGCTAAATCTGACTCGAACAAAGCAAAACAAAACAATGAAACAATAATCATCCAGGAATAAGTTTGTTTTATGTAATTTTCTTAAAAACAAATCAAACTCCAAGAAAAACGTATAGAGAATATGCTGACAGGTCCAAGAAAGAATAGCATGTTGGAAATATCTTGACAGATCGAAGAAAGAATAGCGTATAGAGAATAGAGAATATGCTGACAGGTCCAAGAAAGAATAGCGTATAGAGAATGTCCTGACAGGCCTAATGGAGTGCTTAAACAATGTATAATGCATGTATTTTAATGACATTTAGATAATGGACAGTTACTGTTAGCAATTTCATGTAAGTATTTATCTCAAATAATTTGACTGGCTACCAGCAACAATTTTGTATGGATGCATTCTGCAGGTATCAAGCGTCAGGATATACATTCCGATTGTCATTAATTCCTGTAAATAGAGAGCTGTTTGTTTGGGTTCGTATTCTTCTGTGTTGTTTATTTTTTTAATAAAGTATATAAATATCCCCAGTTGTATTATTAAATGTTGGGACTGTTTATCACACTTTCTGCACAATTTACCTGATAAAAACTCCAATATTGTCAACAGTTTCAGAAATAATATACATTTTAGCAAACTGTTCAGAAATTCAGAGGCGTAGCTGGGGGGGGGGGGGAGGGGGTACATATGTCCCCGGGCGCCAAGGTACAGGGGCGCCAAAATGAGGCTTACAACGTTACATTATAATAAGTAAACAAGGGTAATAAATCGGTCACAAGATCGCTGGGGCGCCAATTTTATAGTTTGTCCCCGGGCGCAAAATATCATCGCTACGCCTCTGCAGAAATTTCATGCCAAATCATTGATACTGTCATAATTCTGAGGATTTTATTTACCACATAAAAGTAAAACTTTTGGACAGTTGTGCCAAGTAGAATGTTATTCTAAGAGGAAAAAGTTAATAATATGGAAATAATTATTTAACGTAAAACAGAAAATGAATGGATATTATACGATGAAAGGTAAAAAATAAACATTCTGAAAGCAATAGTTCTTATACATTTTTGCTACAACAGGGTAAAAACACCTGGGATTTTCTAGCCGGTGTAAGTGCGTTTAATTTTGGGGCAGGTGAGGTGGAGTGGAATCGACAATTTGTCTTCCTTTCTTAATATTCTGAGTTTAGAGTCGTTGTATTTTTTCAGTTCGTTGCAAAAATCACTTAAATCAGTCAGATAATAATAATACTAAATATAATAATAATAATAATAATAATAATAATAATAATAATAATAATAATAATAATAATAACTACAACAACAACAACAACCACCACAATCATCATCAGCATCTGCCGCCAGTCAAAATAAAAAAAGGTCAGAACAATTGTTATTCTAACAGAATAGCAGCATGGAGAATGGGAATTCTGCATTGCGATTTGGTAAAATTAACACATGAAAAGAAATAATACAAACTTTATTCCGGGGCAGTTGTTATTTATTGAAGGTAGTTAGGTGGATGGATGGATGGATGGATGGATGGATGGATGGATGGATGGATGGATGGATGGATGGATGGATAGATAGATAGATAGATAGATAGATAGATAGATAGATAGATAGATAGATAGATAGATAGATAGATAGATAGATAGATAGATAGATAGATAGATGTTCACTGAATTACATGAGTGACATTTCGATTCATTAAAGGGTGATAAATACATGGAACGTCAGGCGAGTGAAGTAATCTAGTAAAGTGTTCATACATTCAAGTAGCTTGATTGATTAGGGAATAGAAAAAATGCTGTTTAACAAATTCGTTATGTTTCATATAAACTTGAAAACAGAATGTTTGATGCATTAAACAATTTTTCCACGTACTCATCAGCATGGGATATCTATGTGATCGACATTTATCCGGAGTATCAGCGAGGCCTATGCAAAGTAGTACATTAGGTTGTATTGATACACGTGACCACAATGTTGACCCACGTGACAGTGTTTCCCGCCGTTTTAAAAGTAATTGTTACACCATTTATTACAATACAAAATCAGTGTTGAAAACTGAAAATGCCTCCACGAGATTACGCTGCAGAAACAGGTAAAATGCAAAGCCATTTACTGTCTGGATTCCATTATTTGATCAAGAATATTCAATATATATGCAATATCAAATTGTGTTAGACTCACGTGCTTAAAAATGTCAATGAAGTGGGTTAGGGGTTTTAGTCATTTGTTGTTGGTTTCACTCGTTTGAGGTTTGGCATCGTAAGCATAACTCTGTTTTCTCAGTAGTATAGCTTACGCGAAATAAATCTGAATTACCGAAAATGGGTATAATCGGTCTAGCATATAAACAGAAACGCGATTTGTGTTGCCCGTCTATCTGTGAGAAGTGGGGTTCTGGCGACCAAACCTGTAAATTAATAGGATAACAAAGGAATACAGTTTTTGCACGTCCATAATGATATCGTGGGTTCGATCACAAGCGTCTAACGTTTTATCAAAAATGTATAAAATCTTACAATACGAAATCACCTTATTGGCCGGATAGGTATATTGGACTGGAGTCGGTGAAAGGTAGAACAATTTTTTTTTTTGTTTGATTGATGATTTTATCTCAAATGGATAGCCATTGTAGTGGTGAGGTGTGCTCTGACGAAGATGATTCAAGCAGCCGTGTTTTGAACTTTTTGAAGTTTCTGGAATAGATATTGTGAGACAGAACTGAGTTACAATAGTCCAGTCTTGAAAGTACTAATGAACACGGGTGTTTTAGTGGCATCAACCCGGTTCCTAGAAACACCGAAATACACTGAAAACACCGAAATACACACCGAAATACACATGTATTTACATGTTCTCTCTGCATATATCGATTTCTACTCACACAATATTTTTGTTTTTGTTTGAATAATAATATAAAGCAAAAAAAAAAATATTTTATTTTTATAAGAATTATTTACTTTTTCATAGTTATGCACGCGTCAAATGGTCGTACTTTATTGGATACGTTGATCATTCCAGATGGTTGTTAGTAATGAAAGCGACTGATCTTTCCGGAACGCATGTAATCTCCGGAACGGACGGTGTAAGCCGACTTAATTCCCTTTGTTTCAAGTCGCTTAATTCATGTTCTAATTCACTGCACTGCACATATATTTATTGTTCTCCCTTTGATCTCATTTCGTATTCAAGTTACGAAACAATCTTTATTTGGTATGTCGCTTAATTTGGAACATATTAACAAAAATAGACTCTTTTAACACCCTTACAATCAACTGTCATATCATCACAACCAATATATGTGTGTGTGTGTGAGTGAGAGTCAAATGACTTGTAGACAATTCAGCCTAACTCGAAAGACAATTCGGCCCAACTATGCGATAGTTGTATAAAGATATTTTTGTTCATACAGCAAGTAGATACTATGTAATATATATATATATATATATATATATATATATATATATATATATATATATGTGTGTGTGTGTGTGTGTGAGATGCCGAGCATTTTGCCAGTTTAGTTGCTGCAACATCAACCTCATACCAGTTAAGTTTATGTTTTATTCAGTATCGTCAATGATAGTTCCTCCTTCAAACAAATTAGAAATGAATAAACTGATTACTAGTCTTAATTATGGTACACATTATCTTTATTCCCTTGTAAGCTGTTTTTTTTAAAAACAAATATACACACATGCAAAGACTGTACGTCTGAATGCGTCTGCCCGTGTGTGCGACTCTCTCTCTCTCTCTCTCTCTCTCTCTCTCTCTCTCTCTCTCTCTCTCTCTCAAATGAGAAAGAAACTAATGTCCTGAAAGGGATAAAAGTGAAACAAAGCAAAATACATCAGCCGGTATCAACATACACGCACGCACACACACACGTACACACACACACACATATATATATATATATATATATATATATATATATATATATATATATATATATATATATAGGTATTCTGAAATTTTACGTTTACTATAGACAAAAGATAAAGTCAACAAAAAAAAAAAAGAAATTTGAGCGACTAAATAAAATACAAAATACTTTGTTGCCAGAACCAAAGGAATTAAGTCCAAGCAAAAAGAGCCGATGCAGAGGTGTGCAATTTTATATCTTTTCCCAAAAAGACGGAATCTTGTCAGAGGAAAACTCCTTGTATGCAATGCATTTTTGTCTGAAACAAAGGCATTAAGGCAATCACAATCTCCGATTATTTATGGGTTGAATATTCAAAATGTCTGATGTCAAAATGGAATTAATTAACAATGAAAATAACAATGCATTTGCTTTACGTTAGTGAAATACACACGTTACCTAAACAGTACACATGAGCGGACTCATTGCTTTAATCGGCTAAAAATATTGTTTTCTATATGTGAGACTGTATATAAGTTCAGTCCATTTTAATTGCACACAAAAGTGTACATTTAAATTGTTTTAACTTTAAATATATCCATGTTTTACACTACAGCACAAACGTTACCATTCTACGTTACAAAACATTTTTAAAAAATACATGTTATTGTTCTTTTTAAATTTCGTGAAAGCACATAATTAAGTATAAAAATGTTATTCATTTCATCTTATTATAAAATATAAAATAAGTCATAATGATTATATAATAAATGATCATGTGAATAATGATGATGATGTTTAGTCGCATACAGGAGAAATAACTACAATGAAGAATGTACGTGTTTAATATAATATCAATCATATTTGAAATAATTTCATGCTATATTTTCATTTTCAAAAGGGAAATAAGAAAACTGAGTGAAAACGATTACAGATTTAATGAGCAGTCTTTTGTTTGTTTGTTTGATTAGGATTTTTAACGTAGCTTTAACAATTTTTCAGTCATATCGCTACGATGTCTGCAGTGAGGAAGTTTATAGTGATGTCTAGCACTGAGACATCATGCCGCAGACATGTAGCATGATGTCTCACCCAGTCACATTATCCTGACACCAGGCCGACCAGTCCTAACACTAACCTCTTAATGCTGAGCGTCAAGCGAGGCAGCTGTTAGTACCATTTTTGTAAGTCTTTGGTATGACTCGGCCGGGGATCGAACCGACAACCTCCCGCTTCCGGGGCGGACGCTCTAACCACTAGACCACCGGAGCGGTTAATGAGCAGTCTCTTGTCGTATGTATCTGATACATACGTTATATGTTTGGAGTGACTTAAAAGGCATACACATTGTAAACTTTCGCACTAATATTTTGAATCGGAAACTGTTATGATTAGAATGGTATTAATTTGACAACTTAAAGTGTTTTTGGTGTTTTGAATATTCATTATCAAATTAAATGAAATTTGAAATACAAGATATTTTGGTAAAGATTCATCTTTCGCTGTGCGCATTTATCTGTATTTTTCGTAACTTAAAATAGCAAAACGCAATATTGTTCTGAATTCAATTTATGTCAAATTATCGCAAAATACCTAGTTGACGCCAATGACAGTATTTGCTTTGACGATAAATGTGAAGTGTTAGAAAATCACTGTGCTGACATATCCAAAAAATTTCTTAATTACTTTCAGAAAAAACTAAAGACAAATATAAAATTCAAAGTCTATAATCCATTACGAATCTACCAAATAGACCGCATGTGGAAAAATAATAACTGAATCCATGAACCGCGTTCTAAAACAATGGAAGACTAAAACATTGGCAGAATTTGTACAACTAACACATGAATTACTAACCGGACAATTTACAAGTCTGAGGAGTGCTCTAGTATGCACTGGAGAATTCAGACTTGCCGACAGCCATAAACAATTTGAGACCAGAAAAACAGACTGGATAAAAATGACAAACCAACAACGCACAAACTTGTTCATACGCTTCAGACGCCACATTGACATGGACACAAAATACATGATTTCGATGGACGGTCAGACAACTGTTGTTGCACCTAGGACTAATGGACGAAAACCTGGACAAAGGAAACGAAAAATTAATGTAAGAACTGTGACAATCACAGCTAAAAATGCTAAACATGAACCAGAGATTTCTTCATAATTTCCCATATTTTTTTCCGTTAGGTTTACGTTACCTTGTCTTGTGCAAACTTTTAGTTCTATTTTCTTTATGAAAACTCACAAAACACCTATAGTCCTTATGTCCCAGTGAGAAATTGTTTGAAAGGGCTTCAGTGTAGGTTTGAGTACGTCGTCTGTCTTTCAGTTAATCCGTAATGCCTGGAGGGTGAACGAACTCATTGTCTTAAATACTAGTAAGTGAGAATCATTTCCGGATTTTTTAAAATTATTTTTTATTTCTTTTGTTAGTGTTTCACCAAGCCACCATCTGGCAGAAGGGGCGGTCTCTCATAAGTCATAACAGGTTTTACTGTATCTTTGAAGCACCGACATATACTAAACAAATAAAACAATTCTATATCAATGTTTTACAATTATCTGATGTTGCCGCAGCAATAACGAGTATTTGTTGTCGTCAAAGCAAGCCGACGACCTTTGCTCATAGAAAGTCGGCAATAAACTCAAAAGCATTGCCTCAATTTACATAGTGATTAGAACATATTTATTGTGCCGCGAAACTTTCCTGTTTGCAAAAAAAAAAAAAAAATAAATCGCCACCCCCACGGTCTGTGGACAACAGAGTAGTAATTTATTTGGACACATTGTTTCAAGATCCCGAATAGATTGTCGGCTTATACCTGAGTACATAATATGGTAATGAAATAATCGGTCTCATAATCGGTATCGGCAATTTTGATAATCGGCTATACGCGGTATCGGCATAATCGGCAAAAAGTGACATCGGTACAGCTCTAGATTACGGTTCTACTTTACTATTCTGTCTTTCGATATAAGCAAGGGAACATCCAGCTTTATTTTTATTTTTGTGCTACAGTGCACATAATTTCAAGTATAATCTATGTATTGTGTCGAAGAAGTAAATATCCTTATCGATAGTCAAATCAGATTATTATTCTTGAATATACATGATGACTAATGTTCACAACGGTTTGTTAGCGACTCAAAATGGCGGCAGAAGGTGTGCGTGCGTTGAATTGTGGGTATTTGCATACTTAATCGTGACGTCTGTGAAAACAACCTACTGAAAGATATTTGTGAATGGAACTGATACGTTTCAGTTCAAGATATGCAGCCTTGCATATGTTCATGACATGTTGGTGCAATGTGAGAGTACTGTCTAGAGTAACACCTATTTTTCGTACTGTGAATTTAATGTTGGTGTTGCTGATATTTTATTGTCTGAGGTAAAGGATGATTTCACATCAGATATGCACCTCTCTACTTCAGTTGGATGGATAGACTTGTATATTTGAGTGTCATCAGCGTACCTTGGTGACACACTGGGTAATGATGAATGACACTTGAGAGTGGCTGAGTGTATACAATGAAGAGAACAGGTCCAAGAACAGACCACAACATAGATCAACTGGGCTGGAGTGTATTCCATTTGGAGATACAATTTGTGTCCTGTTGACTAAGTAGGACTATTTAACCATTGTAAGGGAGTACTGTGAATGCCAAATACTTGCTGCAGACAGTGAAGTAATATATCATGGTATATTATGTCAAATGCTGCAGACAAATCAAGGAGGGTGAGGACTGTAATCTTTCCACTATCCAAATGATATACAAGTTTGGTTAGAACAACTTTTTCTAAAATGGGAGATTTAAAAAAAAACTGGGTGGTAGTTCTTTAAATTGTTATGGCCAAGTGTTAGTTTCTTCAGCAGAGGCTTTATGATGACAGTTGTTAAAAATTATGGGAATTTTACCGATGAGAGAGAGAGATATTAATAACATCAGTTAGTGAAGGCAATATTGGATCTAAGCACTCAAGCAGCAGTGATGTTGGAATTGGATCAAGTTCACAAGACTTTGCTGCACTCTTTATCACGATTGTTCGTACTAAATCAATAGAGACAGGTTCGAATGCTCTTATAATGGTTGTCACTGAAATTCTGTATCATAAGTGAATGGTGACGAGGCAATTGAAATTGTGTTGTCAAGCGAATCTTTAATCTTTTGTACTTTGTCACGAAAGAAATTTGCAAATAGGTCCATAAGGTCTACTGGAGAGAAGGTAGTTGGAAGTGTTGTTTCTTGACATTAGTTTGTTAGTTATCTCGAAGAGCTCATTGCAGCTGGAACTCTCTATGATCTTAGTACTTTAGTGGGATAATTTGGCTAAATGGACTATGTTTTTGACGTTCTTCTTAGTGGCTTAATAAATTTGTTTATAAATAGCGAGTCTGGTGGAAATGATTTTCGGCGACATCTTTTAGTAGTGTGAAGCTGGTCCCTGACACTGCTATACCATGGAGAAGACTTTTTTTTTTATTGATACTCTGCATTTGGTGGCTGGGGCATGTTTTTCAAGCAATGAAAGCAGGCAGTTATTGAGTTGTGCTGCTGTAGGATGTAAGTTGTTAGGTTTTCTTGGATGTAATTTGGTTTATTTATGAAACGGAGGTTTCTCTTAGTAGCAAATAAAGGTGGAGGGTTAGGGACTGATATGTCAAGATAGCATGTAATGCAGAGGTGATCTGATGCAAGTTTGTGGGATACAGTTGTGGATTGCAGAATATTATCATTTATGAAGCAACCAGTCTAAAATGTGACACAGTTTATGAGTGGGTTGGTCATCTGACTGTTCAAGGTTGAAATACAATACAAGTTCAATGACAGGTTTATCAAATTACAAGAAGACTAGTTGAATTTACAGAATATTCAGTTCTTTTTAATATAGTGATTATAAATGTGAAGTTCTTCTGTCAGAATATAAATCAACCTTTTTCTGTTTTTGATGAATTATTTATAAGATGGTCTATCAGAGCTTAAGTTGTTTGAAAATTCGTATGGATTTTATTCGCCGAGATAAATTCAGGGTTAAACTTTTTCCTTAGTAGATAAAATTCTAATGTTTTGCATTTATTGTTTTTCATACTGTGATAGGAAATGTTACTTTGTAGAACACGTACATACATTGCTATATAATTGTTTTTGATTATAGGCTTGAAAGGAAACAAAAACCAATTTTTGTTCATTCTGTTTACCTCCCTGCTTGCAAACTAATGCAGGTCAGCAAGGTTAGAATTTTTAATTCTATAAATTATGATGACCTTTCATGCCAATTTCTAGGAATATAATCAAACTTGTTTTTTGTGATACATTTTCATACATGCCAACCATTATGCTTTTGGCGTAAGCCTTACGCTTTTTTCCCCACTAAATTACGCGTTACGCTTAAAAGTATATGGTTATGCTTTTTCGGTATATCCCCCTCCCCAAAAAATCCAATTGTTTTCTTGTTAATATTAATATTCCATTATTCCCACAGACCGTATTTTCGAAAAGATGGCTTTTACATAACTACAATATAAGAGTACACATGACCGTGGACTTCCCTAACAGTATCATTTTCTGTTTATAACTAACCTGGTTCTACTGATGACCTCGAATTCTATTTATAGCATATGTATGCTTAGTGAGAAGAGAGCATACTGGTTTTCTAAATTTAATCTTTGCACGTAAATTCCATGTTCTAATTAATATTTGCTGCAGAACCAGTCTAAAGATATTTTGGCACAAAAAGTACATTTTCTTCTAGTCTGTGCATTTATATATGCAAAAATATCTCCTTTCAAAACATTTCCCAGATAGATTAGAAAAAGGCAACCCAAAAAACTTGAAACAAAATATAACAGAATCCTCTAAATATTAAGACAAGAGTACAGCATCATGTGACATCTATTTCCGGCCGTGTGGAAAGAATTTTAATTTTTGGCGCTATAAGTCTTAAGATGGTTTCTAGTCAATGTGTGTAAAGCTAAATGTGCTTCATATGAAAACTTTAAACAATAAAGGATGTTAAAAAACGAGAGGGGGGGGGCAAATAAATCATTGTTTTTTGAAATTTTAGTGTGTTATATGTGGATTACCCTTTTTCTGCCTGGATTACGCTTTTGACTACTTGGATTATGGTTTTTCCTCGTCAGGGGTTGGCATGTATGCATTTTGTGGTTTTGTTTATGATCACTTTTCTGACTTGGATGTTTTGGAGAGTCTTGAAATAGTAACATCTATTGATTTAGAAAGTGCATTTTAATAGTCTATAATGTTCTATAATTCATTTCAGTAATGATAATATGTGAGCCTTGAAAAACATAATTTCTTCCTGGAAATTTATCTTCTGAAAACGTGGGAAGCATGTTTATATCGAAGTTTCTCATTATTCTGTATAAATTACATTTAGTTTCAAGATGTCCAGTAACTGAAAGATCATTAACATTTATTCCCATTGATTTCAACAACCTTTATGATGGTGTGTGATCGAATGTGAAGCATGGAGTCACGAAGATGGGATCCAGACTAACTATTGATGCATCAACAAATAAGATTAATTTCTTTAAAAACTGTCGACCTTTATTTAATGAGACAATCATCCACATAAAAAACTCAGTTTTTGTATTGTTAAATTAGTAAAATATTGATGCCATCATTTCATCGCAAGTAATAAAGAAATATCTCTCAATTGCCAATTCAGGCATTCACTGAAACTCATTTGTTCACAATTATTCATATCTGAAACAAAGTTATTTCTGAAGGATTTGCATGCCTTTAACTTTTATTTTATTCGACCCCTTTTATTTTATACAAAAGGTGCAATTAGCATGATCATACAAAGGCTTTTAATTCATTGAATCAATAGAACTTCTGCAAGTCAGATATAAAAACGCAGTCAGCACTGAATTGGATTCACAGTGAAACATATGCGGACAGAGCTGTTAAAGTAGATTGAGACATGTTACATTTGAATACAAGAGGGTACATTGCATTTATGATTACACTTAAACAAAATATGAAGTTTAAGCTAAAACACAAATTTCACTTGATAAAAAAATTATTTAACTGGTATTTGTTTATTAAAGTACTGCCTCCACTTGACAGAAGTAACATTTTTTCACTTATAGAAATTTTGTTAAGTATCTTTATTTATGGTGTACAATAGATTCAGTTGCACTAAAAGATAAAGGTTTGTCGTGATGGGCTGGACTTTACATATATTTTTCTTTGCACAGAATTTTTACGGATGGAAATTAAATGTCCCCCTCCATTTATAATAAAAATAATTACTAGAAAGTTCCATTGACCCTTGGATGTGGTGCTAAATTCTTTCATCTTGATCAAGATTGGTCTTGTATATAGGCGTTCACCAGTTGTACAATTTTGACAGAATGACGTATGTAAGATGAAGTTGTTTGCATTTAAAACGTGTACAGTTGAATGTCAATCTACATTTATGCTACTTTGATATAATGTGGCTGACATTTCATTGGATAATTAAACATGATCTAATCACACTGCTTACCAAAATGACTGCTCCCTTGTGCTCAACAAATCAGCCTGAAATTGTCATAATTTACACTATCCTTAGCAGCTTTTAAAATGTATCAGGTTGTTTCATCGTACAAGTTTTGTTTGCTGTATACACAAAATACATGTCAGTGAAGTTAAACGTTCAGATCATCAAAGCCTGTTGCTGTGCAGTTTCAAATAACTAGATTGACACACGGTGATATTTACATAAACTAGCTTATTTCATTTGATTTTCACAGAAATTAAATTTTAATTATTGTACATTTTTTTCCAGAGAAAATCAAGACACTTTTGCAAGAGTTCTATCATGATAGTGATGATGGTGGGAAGGACTTTGTGTACGGGCAACAACTGGTATACATTTTTATTTTGATCAATTATTATACAGTCATGTGACATTGATAGGAAATGGTCAGTCATGTGACATTGATAGGATATGGTCAGTCATGTGACATTGATAAGATATCGTCAATCCTGCCATTTTTTTTTAATTGAGGCATGGCCAGCAAAATGTTGACAATTGCAGGTATACAAGTGAATGTTGTATGTCTTATTATACCTTTATCTTGGCCTGTGATGTGTATTTTGCATTGTATTGCAAAATCTGTACCTTAGTATTTGTACTGGATCTCCAATGAACTGTTTGATACCTTTTGCTTGTCGCCTGTAAGTTGATACAGAGTAGATGACGAGTTTGCAGATTTTGTAAATTTTCATTCCTTCATTTATATACAAATCGATGCTGAGTGCAAGACACATCCAGTTAAATGCCTTTGGCCTTTTCACTATCACTTGTTCCACACAGTATTGCAAATTTTATCACATCTGCAACTATGTAAATTTTAAGGTCAAAATCAATTCATTTAGCTGAAAAGTCCCTTTTGCATTTCTCACAAATATTTTTAATGAATTAGGTACTTTAGCTGCATTTAATGACGCTGACCCCAAAATTTACTTCCTGTACTTAGGCAGCATTTGGCTTTGATCTAAGCTCAAGTTTGCTGTTTGTTTAAATTGTAATGACAGTTCTGTCGGCAAGTAAAAGGTGTCATTAGCTGAGTCATTCTCTCAATCCCTGTTTGTGAGGTTGTTTTCTCCCTAGTGAGAAAAAAGTTGTCAAGTTCGGAAGTAAATTTAGTGCAGATACTGTAGAGGCACTTTTAATTTAAAAATGTTGACCAGGGTCAGCTACAAAAGGATCTACATTAAAAATAGCCACAGGACCTGAAAGTGCTTACTTTAGGTCCATTACGATGAATTGAATAGTCCTGGACTTGAATTTTGTATATTTTATATATTGTAAATAGGTGTGTTCTTGGTTTTATACATAAATATTTATTTTAGATATGCATTTGTGGTATTTAATTATGTTTTGAGAGAATTTATTATGTTTATTCACACTAACATACTTGTGGTCCTCAATTTCATGCTCTGTTTCATTTTGGGTGGTGGCATCCCTCAAAAACATTTTCTGGGGTATGCATGTCATTTTGTACCTTTTTTTTAAGCCCACATGCTTCTCCTGTGCTTGTAAAGAAACGAAAATCTTTGAAGATTGAAGTGCAAGTTAATTCTTGATTTTGAGAAAAGCTTTTTGATTTAGTTTTTTATTGTGTAATTCCAATTTTCAGCATGTGATAGACCGAATATTGTGGCCTAAGTAATTTGTTGCAAATTATTTATAATGTGTAGATTCTTGTTTTAATGAGATGGTAGCTTTGATTAATGTCCTTTTTTTCCTTAGTGAAAAACTGCTGTTCCATCATGGTTAAGTGTGCATGTTTAATGAGCAGTTCTAAAGTGACAAAACAAGTGTTTGAAATACTAAAAAATCACCCCCGAAATGTATAATCTGGTCAAATATGCACATACTGCCCTAGACCATCAAAGTTGGTCTCTAAGCCTTTTTTTTTTTTATTTTGACATGGCGGCTTGTGAGACCAACATTCTTGTGCATTAACACTATATGGATAACTACCAACGATCGGACTGCACGCTATTAATTAATAAATTTATTTACACTAACCTTTGTACATAGACAGTAAGTATAATCCCTCTTCTAATGATCCACTGTGTTAAATCCTTTAGAACACTCACTTTTTTAGTATTAATCCCTGTCAGAACAGGACACCTGTGTATTTATCGGCTCTAAACCTCAGATTTAAATTACCGATGCATGCGTGTAAAGCAGCATCACCAGATGGCAAGAGTAACGCGAAAAAACCGTCCAGCGAGGCATATATCATTGGGAACTGACTAATGCTTGAGTGGGAGCTGTGTCGTTACGGCATATCAGAAATAGTGAATGATAAATAAATCGTATAAAGACCACACTGTATTCAGATGTGAAAATATGCTATACAATAAGAACAATAATAATATAAATTTATTATTATTAATATCAGCAGTATTTTCAATCATATTTAATAACATTTACAATTCTAGTAATTTTAGGATATATATATATATGTGTGTGTGTGTGTGTGTGTGTGTGTGTCAACTTTCCGTTTATACCATTGTCGTGTGCTGAAAAATGGCGTTAAACTATACAACAATAGCAACAACCATATTGTTATTTTACAAATTTTGGGAAATGCTTTGGCCTTGTCCAAATTTATGAAATGAATATAACAATAGAGTGATTTGGATTAAAAATCGAATTGTATTTCATTGGACTAGCTTAAATTTAGGATATAATGAAATGAGATATCCTGTTGGAAATTTAACATATTTTGGTAACCACTAATGTTAATATAGATTGTTCTTAAAATTAAGGTTCAATTTCACTCCCTAGAGCTTTATCATGTGCAGGTACGGATTGCCCACAGAGAACAGGTGTCCATAACAATTGATCTTGATGACGTTGCTGAACATGATCCAGACCTTGCTGATGCTGTTGCGGAAAACACTCGTCGCTACGTAAATCTGTTTGCAGATTGTATTCATGAACTGCTTCCAACTTATAAGGAAAAGGAGGTAATGTTGCCAAGTTTCAATAGTATAAATCTTGATACAGTTTCCAAAGAAAAAACGAATTGCAGGAAAGCCTGCTTTTAACTTTCTTGTCCAGCCATTACAGTAGGAAATGATTCAACATTGAAAAATCGTTGTTTTGTTAGTTTTATCCATGTCAAGATCTTTTACACAAAGAAGGGTCAAATCAGTCATTGATTGTTTGATACATGTTGTTAATCTTTTACCTTATGGCATTTTGTTGCAGAGAAGTCTGTTCTTGTACATTTGCTCAAACCACTCTGAGCAGTCTGCTATAAATTGAATGTTACCTCCAAGATTCCATGTGAATAGGCCTGCCTTGAAACCTTAGACAGGGTTTCCATGTATCCTGTATTCCTAAAAAGGTTTTGGAATTTAATAAGTAAATTATGTTGGCCTTGAAAATCACAGAATTTCTGAAAGCCTTGCATAGTTTTTGATAAAACAATTTCTGACCAAGAAGTTATACAAATAACATTTAATTTGCCAACATTTATATGTGAGACTGTATTCGACCTACAGAAACATTGATAGCATACATCCAATCGTCCAATCTCTTACAAGTATGGAAGATCTGTTGCCTTCATTTTGGATTCGAACATATCTGACCCAGTTGCTGTTTTTAAATGTCAGATTATGGCTTTAAATTATGTGACACCATGGTAATTGACATTGACACTTGTAAGTACGTGACACCGTGGTAATTGACATTGACACTTGTAAGTACGTGACACCATGGTAATTGACAGTGATGCCTGTAGTTATGTAACACCATGGTAATTGACAGTGATGCCTGTAGTTTATAATATGGGGTATTCCACAAAGGTGGTTCAATCAAATCAGCACAAATGACTACTGTTTCCCCTAGGCATAAATAAGTGGTTTCTATTAAGAAAGTGCACATGCATTCAAATGTGCAAATCAGATCTAGATGTTGAAATAAGCTTAACTCGAGTGTAGTACAGGTGTCTAGAATTGCTTATGTTATACAGAAAGTTGAGTAATCAGTTATTTTCCTTTTTTCTTCTTCTTTGGTGAGCTTAAATTCTTATTTAAAAATGTATACATTGTACTTATTTTGACCTGAAATTCCATATGAGCGGAAGTAGGATTTGAGATTAAATTGACAAGAAAATGTTTGTTACCTTTTAAAGAAAACAAAAATGAGAACTATTAAAAAATGTATTAACCCCACCCCAAACTGTTTATTATGGTTATTTTGTGGGACAGTATACATTTTTCTGTGCTGGACAATTCATCCCAACAGAGCTATGTTACGAGTCAACTGAATCTGAAGTAGTTAAATCTGGGAATCGCATCATAGCTGCCAACTGTCCCATTTTTTCCGTATTTGTCCTGTATTTTGGACCTGAATACAGATGTATATGGGTTTTTTTTGGGCAAAAATTACGTTTTTTAATTTAAAAAATAACAATTAAATATCTTTGGAATTTTCAGTTTAGAAGGTGCACTCTGTTCTATTTTGATAGAATGGGTCGCATGTATATAGGAATAGAGTACAATTGGTTCATTCGAAATCAAGGCTACCATTCCTGTCATTATCCACCATATTGAATTTTGCAAATAATTACCGCTGTCGTTGTATCTCGTCTTTGCAATATTCAGCTTCTATAGTAAAGGAGAAAACTTGACATTTTGCAAATTGTATAATGTGATTTCTCTATTGGACATGGAAGCAATCATGAAATACAAGAGTACAAAAAAGCTAATATACATCAGCTTCCTGCTTCATCACACGCAGCTAGGCCTGAACTTGCAGCGTATATAAATACCAGAGAGAACCTTAATGTAATTCGATAGAAATTCGATTTATTAAATTTTTTTACAAATAAACCTTCATCTTTCAATTACTAGTGTTGCTGGTGATTTATTTTGCACATTTTCCAGACAGTAAAATCATAAAGGGAAACTCTTTTGATTGAATGAAAACAGTTCAGTAAGAAAATCACAGAATTGAGATCATCAGTAAAAGCTGCTACATTGGAATCGATGATTGAAGAAAAGAAAACAAGGTGTGGAAAAGGCTCCTATAAACAGCTTGTGTCGGAGTTTGGTGCACTCTTGCACCTTCTGAATGGGCACCCAAATGGAACATGGTGCAACTCCAGAAGGTACAAGTATGCAACATGTGCATCTTTGCCATTAAATAATTATGTAAGGCACTGTCCTACTTTACTGATGGTTGTATATGTTGTAAATAGTTACATATGCATTAAAATTTTAAAAATCAGTATTTGTTCCTGAAAATCAGTATTTTTGTTACAAGTAGTCAGTATTTTTGTACTCAGGGTAGGGAGCTATGTAGCATTCTAATTTGTAGGAGTCAGTGCTGATGGTGTCCAGGTAATGCAATACCTTATTTTCTAGGCTCAACTGTCAGTATGCAAACACTTAATTGTTGGTGCACAATGCGTCAGATATTAGTCAACATTGCTGACTTTGAATAATCAGAATATAAAATAAATCTAGGACAGATTCTGGACAGCATTTGTATAATGCACCAGCATGAATACCTTTTGTTGTAGAACCGACTGTTATACTCGGGGGGAAATAATGCCCTGTTATTAGTCAAAATGCTTCACTCTGAATAATCTGTATGTATTTTTGTTTTTAATATTGGTACAGGTTATGGTAAGCAGGTGTTTTATGCACCATCATGAATGCCTCTTATCATAGCATCAGCTGCTTTATACCCAGGAATCCATTAGACTTTTTCCATTATTACCAAGAGGCCAAGAGGGTTGTGGCATTTGACTGGTACACAGTGGAGTACATAGCTAATTAAGTTCTTGCCTAGAAAGACAATGGCATTTGACTGACTGGTACACAGTGGAGTAGATAGCTAAAGATATTGTAAGAAAGTAATTGCCTTGAAAGACACTGGCATTTGACTGACTGGTACACAGTGGAGTAGATAGCTAATTAAGTTCTTGCCTAGAAAGACAATGGCATTTGACTGACTGGTACACAGTGGAGTAGATAGCTAAAGATATTGTAATAAAGTAATTGCCTAGAAAGAATGGCATTTGACTGACTGGTACACAGTGGAGTAGATAGCTAAAGATATTGTAAGAAAGTAATTGCCTAGAAAGAAGGGCATTTGACTGACTGGTACACAGTGGAGTAGATAGCTAAAGATATTGTAAGAAAGTAATGGCCTAGAAAGACAATGGCATTTGACTGACTGGTACACAGTGGAGTAGATAGCTAAAGATATTGTAATAAAGTAATTGCCTAGAAAGAATGGCATTTGACTGACTGGTACACAGTGGAGTAGATAGCTAAAGATATTGTAAGAAAGTAATTGCCTAGAAAGAATGGCATTTGACTGACTGGTACACAGTGGAGTAGATAGCTAAAGATATTGTAAGAAAGTAATTGCCTAGAAAGAATGGCATTTGACTGACTGGTACACAGTGGAGTAGATAGCTAAAGATATTGTAAGAAAGTAATGGCCTAGAAAGACAATGGCATTTGACTGACTGGTACACAGTGGAGTAGATAGCTAAAGATATTGTAATAAAGTAATTGCCTAGAAAGACAATGGCATTTGACTGACTGGTATACAGTGGAATAGATAGCTAAAGATATTGTAAGAAAGTAATGGCCTAGAAAGACAATGGCATTGTTTCATCAGAGAAAAATGGAAAAATAAAAAGGCCTACAACTTATCATTGGTGGATGTCCAACCATGACTCAGTTGACATTATCAATATCAGCAGTAGCAGAAAGGTGATGAAACAGGAAGATGGCAATGAATTTATATTTTAGGACTAGGTAGCTTGCAAGGAAAACATTCCAATATTGTGGTCGGCAGTAGAGTTGCCATGTAAAATGTTCACACATGGATTTTATAGTTTCTTTTATATTCCACTTTGCCAAACATGCATTTTAGATTAATTGATTTATTGATTAATTAATTGATTAATTAATTTAGATTAATCTTGTTGAGTTTGAAACATAATTTCTTAATTTACTTTTGTAACAATTATTTATGGACTTTTGTAGGAGCCCTGATTCAAGGTCCCAATACCTCGGAAATCTTTGCAGGGAACATGACTGAGTATTGTATTTCTGTTTCAGGTCATTAATAAGGATGCTCTTGATGTATATATTGAACATCGACTCTTGATGGAACAGAAAAACCACCCTGAGGGATATAATATCACCCGTGATACCAGGAACAAATACCCAGCAGAATTGATGCGACGGTTGTATGTATTATCCAGTTATCCTGTGACTGGTTCTGCTTAATGTAGATATGTTTTACACATTTTTGTCAAGCAAAGATACGTTTGAGTATTCCTTTTTTTCAAGCTGTAGTGATTTGGTCTTTTGGATGCTGTTGTTTGACAACTGATAAGGAGCGGGTTTTAATCCTTCCAGCAGATCAAGTCAGGTATGCTACTGTGATGAGTCCCTGATCCTTAGAACTGAATCTACTTGTGTTATTGTGTCATTAAACACCAAACCAGTCCAATGACTTTTGCAGTGGTAATGATAATAATGAACTTATGAAATTCTCCAAAATCTAAATTTTATCAAATAAACTTTGGATCATGGGTTTTATCTGTAGATATCACTTGGGGCTATGATGTATTCAAGACAGGATGCCTTGATTCTAAAACGTGTAGCCCAGTCATTGTCCAGTTTTCTTGGCTTCGAGTGGTTGAGCATGGGTCAAGCAAAATGTAGACTTCTTGCCAAAGTGATGGGCCATATCCTCACCATCCCTCACAGCAATGCATCCTGGGAAAGAATATTTAGTTTTGTGAGAAAGATTTGACTTAAGGAACAGTATGAAAACTGATACACTAGAAAGTCTTCTTGTTAGAACGAAAGGTATTGTTGTTCGCTAAGAGAGACAGTTGGACAAAGTTCTGCTTAAAAGATGCAAAGGAGTAACAACCATGTCTCTCCAGGAGTAGTGTTAATTGGTGTTCTTCACTATTAAGTTTTGTTCAGTCTGTTATTTATTATCGAAAAAAGACCATTTTAGAATTGAATTAGTGTATATTTATTTGAAAACCAGTCACTTTTTGTAAATGTGTTCAACGTATTTCTCCCTTGATGTAATCCTCCTTGCAATAATTGAAACCTCCATGAAAATTTTACAAAATCTCTCCATCAAGGACTCGATTTGGGGTTCGTATGTCTGAGGTTAGTCATTAAAATGGATCCGTTTCATAAGTGCTTTAATTCTGGCATGTAATACATAGATTACACTTTCTACATCCAAATTAAGATTTTTGCCACTTATAATAGCAATAAATATGTTCATACCTCTTGGAGGGTTGGCATGTTTGCACTAGGCGGGAATGTGGTTAATATACAAAATTTTATCATACACTTTAATGCTTTTATATGTTTTTATGTTAACTTTTAGTTTGATGTCCCTTTTATGGAATTCAAACATCTTTACCTTGAAACTTGTATCATTTTGTACTGAAATGTTTGTGGATTTTGTTTAGTAAGGCCTTTTTTTTTGTAATCTTTATTAGTTCGGCTGGTCCGGAAGAGTTTTATGTGAAAGCATTTTGTCCGTCTGTTTTTCTATCTGTCAATTATAAAAAGTTTGTTATTGCTACTCCTCCATAACAATCTGTTCTTGGAGGATGGCTGTGAAATTTGACACAAACATTCATCCCATGTTCTTCTTGGTCCTAAATGAAATTGTGCTGATAGGAACTCCAGTATGAGAATGGTCTCATCACTAAAGGACTTGTGACTAGCTGGTCCTAAATGAAAATAGGAACTTCATTATGGCAATGGTCTCATCACTAAAGGACTTGTGACTAGCTGGTCATAAATGAAAATAGGAACTTCAGTATGGCAATGGTCTCGTCACTAAAGGACTTGTGACTAGCTGCTCCTAAATGAAAATGGTGCATACATAGCATCCACAATAATAGTAATCTTTAAACCTTAAACACAGCAGCATTCTTGGAAATCTTATTATTGCTACTTTTCCTGAGTGTGAAGTCGTAGCTTGAAAACATTTTCATCTCTTCAAGCAAATGACTGCGTTTCGTTGAATATTGTTATTTTTTGGTGTACATCGAATGTTGTATCAGAGTGAAATATTTCAGCTTTAATATCCCCCGTAGGTAGGGGACAACAATTTTTAAAAATTGCTTATTATTATTTCAACCGTGTACAAGCTTGATACATACATGCCAACCATTACATTTTTAGTGTAATCATAGAAATGTTTTTTTACCCACTAAATTACATGTAAACATATATGGCCTATGCTTTTTCTGTATATCCGGATACCTTTTCAGAAAACCAATTATTTTGTTTTATCATTTTTATTAACATTCCATTAATCCCACAGACCATACTTTAGAAAAGACTGCTTCTATGTATTTACCATATAAGAGTATGCTTGTCTGTGGACTTGCATGCACTTTAATAATAGTATCATGTTGTATTTATAGTTATACTAATACCAAGATACATACTGGTTCTACTTTCAAACTTTCTACCTCATATTCTATTTATAGCATCTGTATGGTTTTGCGAGGAGAGAACAGACTGGTTTTCTAATTTAAATACTATTGCACATATTCTTTGTTCTAATTCAGATTTAGTGCAGAACCGGTTTTAAGGTATTTGGCACTAGAAAGTATAATTTATTTTAATCGATGCGTATACAAGAGTTAAAAGATCTCCTTTCAAATAATTTCACAGATGGATTAGAAAAGAGCCAAATACAAACGAAACAAAAAATAACATTATTTCACATATGAAGACATGAGGGCAGCATCACCTGATATTATTACAGGCCGTGTGGAAAGAATTTTAATATTTTTCTCTAAAACTCTTCCGATGGATTATAGTCGATGTGTCTATAAAGCCAAAACAGCTACAAATGAAAATTTGAAGCAGTAAGGATATTATATGTTGATTACGCTTTTTCTACTTAGATTCCTCTGTTTGACCACATGGATTACACTTTTCCTAATCAGAGGTTGTAATGTATTTTTTTATTTTTTTTACAAATCTCCTAACTTAACCCAACCCTCCATTCTTAAGCTGCAGTATTATATTTGATGGAAAATAATAATAATGAGGACTTTGTATAGCGCCTAATCTTTCGAAGCTCTAAGCACTTTACACCATCAATAATGATATGACTACACTACAGAACAACAAATGACAAAAACCATGAAATTGGAAAACATAAAAACATGCTGAAAACATACAAGATACAAAACATGAATCTTTTCAATACTGATCTTCAGAATGAATCTATTTTCAGTGAAGTCTATTTCAAGGCCAAAAATCACCAGAAACATGTTGCTATTAGAGAGGTCAAGGCTGATTCCATAGGAAAGCTGGTTTGTGTCAAGGGCATTGTTACCAGAGCAACAGAGGTTAAACCCATGATGATGGTTGCCACATACACCTGTGACACTTGTGGCAATGAAACCTACCAGCCAGTAAGTTATTCCCTAGTTGCACTTCATTGCAAATTTAACACGAGCTATTAGATAACACTATTCGAGTCAGCCTTCTGTTATTTCATCCTTATCATAGAAAATATTTTGTCTACGATTTTTCATGTGGGTGTTTTTTAACCAGTGCTACTTGCATTCAATAGAAAACTGCAGTAAAGCCTAAAAAGATTTTATAAAAATTTAATTCGTTGTCAAAATCAATGAACATTGTTTAAATGGGATTTTATTCATTGATGTATTTCAGATTTTATCTCCTACCTTTATGCCGCTTATCATGTGTCCAAGCCAGGATTGTACAACAAATCGCTCTGGTGGTAGATTGTACCTGCAGTCACGAGGATCGAAGTTTATAAAATTCCAGGAGATTAAAATACAAGAACATGTGAGTTTGAAGATGTATGTATGTATGTGTGTGTGTGTGTGTGTATTTGCATTTATACACAGAGATGATTCTGCTGTGAATAAACAGATACAATTTGTTTTTCTTGTACTGTTTACAGTATTAATTTAGCTATTAAGCAAGAAAAAAATTTAAAACTTCTGAATTTTTTGCCTTATATTAATAATAGTTGTATCTGATTTAAAGAAACATCTAAAATTAGATGGCAACAAATTTATGAATAATGAGCTTTAGGAGGTTAGAACTAGTTCAAAAGTTAGATTCCCCCAAATACTTTTTTTTTCACGATTCAATAAATTTCCATATGTAGGGATGGAAGCCAAACAATTTTATTGCTTATATCCCAGGTACGTTGTTTGACATGTTTTCTAGATAAGACGTGATACTCCAATCTCACCCATGTGACAGTGAAACCTAGCAGTTTTACCTGATCTTATCTCAGTCTAGTTGTCTCATTCAGGGTATCACCGTACTCAGAACTACTTTTATTAAAATAAAGACTCGTTTTCTGTTGTGCCTGACGAAGTTGTTCTGAAATCAAACAACAACAACAAATATATAATAAAAACATTGTAAGTTAAGGTCAATCTGTCTTTGAGAACACAATATACAAAAACATTTCGAGGGAGACATGGGCATGCCTTCATAGATGTTAAGCTTGCAGAGCAGCTGAGTTCCAAGTGGCAATGTTCCCAAATAGAATGACTATATTTGACATTTCTTCCCCCAATAGAATGACTATATTTGACATTTGTTCCTAATAGAATATCTATATTCTGTATCTTGCAGAGTGATCAGGTTCCAGTTGGGAATATTCCACGTAGTATGACTATAATATGCCGAGGAGAGACCACAAGAGAAGCCCAGCCAGGGGATCATGTCAGCATTACTGGAGTATCCTTATCTCATTGATAATCAATAGAAAAAAAGTCTGCATCTTATTATATATCCAAGGTCATTAGGGGACCTTGAAAAGCCTTGAAAAATGAAGTGTTATCTAAAGATGAAAACATCTTGAAAATTCAAAATATTGTCTGGGTACCTTGAAAAGCCTTAATTTTCATAAAACCAAAATAGTTTTTGTTTTACAGACTTAAATAAATAAGAAAGGAGAAAAACAACAAAAAAATCAATTGCTCACCAAGTTTGTGCTGGAAAGGAAAATTTTCCACAACTAGCCACTGCACAGTTGTAGATTTTGAACTTCAATTGTAAGAAGCCCGGATGTAGCAGTCGTTTAAATTTGAATCATTCACTTTAATATGGCTGACTTCTAATTTGAATCATTCGCTTTGATATGGCTGACTTCTAATTTCAGATTCAGTGGCTAGATTAAGAAAAATATAAAGTTTGGATTATGAGATCTTTCTCAGAGCTTTGCAAAATGCAAATTATGCCAATGTTTATTGATTTGCTTGCAATGGGAGAGTGTTCCATAGTCACTGATAGATGAATAATATCCCAAGCTCAATGCGGTAGTGCTAAATACAGGCAAAACTTGAAATGTTCAGCTTGAAATCAGTTTTGATGAAAGAGGTAGTGCGTGAACACAGATTCAAGTTTTAAAATTGAAACTATATGGTCTTCAATTGTGATTGAGTGAAAATAGGGCAGACAATAAATAATTGAATTGATTTGTTGTTGTAGGGTTTAACTCCATTCTTCAGCACACGATAGGCTATACATGGCAGCCAGTAATAGGTGGAGAAAGAGCCCTGGAAAACCTCTGGAAAGAACCACTGACCCACGAGAAGCTACTGGCAAACTTTCACATAACTACATCAGCCGAATCTTAGACTCGAACCAATGCAGACAGAGGTGAGACGGCAGTGATCTTTAACGGAGAGTGCTTTAGACCACTCACTACTCAGGGCCCCTAATTGAATTGAATATGTTAAATCTAATAAAGAATACAGCTAAGCTGAGAGAAATGTTAATATATCTAATATTAAATAGTTTGAAATATCCATATGCTGTTTTGAAATAAGCGATATAAAAAATAAACATCTTGTTTATGGGGATGAGTGAAGAAGACATGGATGTACCGAAAAAGACATTGAAACAATGACAACTGCTGAACTGATTATGCATTGAAAGCAAAGAGCCATAGGAAAATTTCCTTTATCATGACATCAAAATAATTTGAGGAAAAGTGAAAAGGACAAAATCACCAAACTTTGAGCTCTTGTTAAACAGCTTGATGACAAGCTACAAGAATTGAACAGTTCACTCTGACATAGTTTGGACGATGTTAATAGTGTAGTGTAGACAGAGTAAACTGAAACTTAAAATTGTTTGCTTATGGTAATAATCATGGTCTTTATTTTTTGTTTGATTTTCATGCTCTGGTATTTTCCATGAATGCTTACATAAATGGTGCAAGTTGGTGGATATTTGGCATTTATTATAAGGAAACTACCTGTTGATTTTGGATTTAAAATGTTGAAGTCTCTTACTTCAATGAAGTGTTTTACAAGAAAAGGTTTAATGATATTTACTACATGGTGGGCATATTCTGTATTATTTATGGTGCATTTTGTTGAAGATGGATTGGCAAGGGTTTGGTCAAACAAAATGCGATTTGTTGTGGGCACCAGAAAGAAGCTAATAAATAATTCAGAATATTGTCACCTTTCTTGTCAAAATGTCAGAGAGTTAAGGCCTGTGTTTGACTTTGAAATTATCTTCCTTTTTTTTTCTTCTATGCCTGTATATTTTTTAAAGACCTCAACTTGAAAATTAGATATTTTTGCCAATGATGAAGGCCGGCTTCAGTCAGATTCAACAAGGACTGTTGTCAGAGACATTTTTGGAAGCTCATGTGAGTACAAATAGTAATGTTAAGAAAGATATTATTTCTGTTAAGCCCATCTTGTAAGTTTGTCTATCAGTACTGTGTATTATGATCTGAGTGAAGGAGCTTCTAGATAATTCTAAATGTTAAATTATTTTGTACTTGAACAGAATTAATGATAAACTTGATAAAATGGAAGTCATCTGCTCATGATATACCTGTCCATTATATTCTACATTAATCTTTTTGATATACCTGTCCATTATATTCTACATTAATCTTCTTGATATACCTGTCCATTATATTCTACATTAATCTTCTTGATATACCTGTCCGTTATATTCTACATTAATCTTCTTAATATACCTGTCTGTTATATTCTAAATTAATCTACTTGATATACCTGTCCATTATATTCTAAATTAATCTACTTGATATACGTGTCCATTATATTTTACATTAATCTTGATATACCTGTCCATTATATTCTACATTAATATACTTGATATACCTGTCCATTATATTCTACATTAATATTCTTGATATACCTTTCCATTATATTCTACATTAATCTACTTGATATACCTGTCCATTGTATTCTAAATTAATCTACTTGATATACCTGTCCATTGTATTCTACATTAATCTTCTTGATATACCTGTCCATTATATTCTAAATTAATCTTCTTGATATACCTGTCCATTATATTCTACATTAATCTTCTTAATCTAAATTAATGTACTTGATATACCTGTCCATTATATTCTAAATTAATCTACTTGATATACCTGTCCATGACATACTATATCCAGAGTCCATAGGGGACCTTGAAAACCTTGTTGAGGAGAGACTACAAGAGAGGCCCAGCCAGGGGATCATGTCAGTGTTGCTGGAGTATCTTTAGCTCATTGTTATCAAAAGCAAGCCTGCTTCTTTGAATATATCCAAGATCTGTAGGGGACTTTGAAAAGCCTTGAAAAATGAATTTGAACTTCCAGTTGTACGAAGCTCTGATGTAGCGGTGGTTTAAATTTGAATCCTTCATTTTGACATGACTGGCAGCATTGTCCAACTTTGGTTGCTAGATGTAGAAAAATATAAAGTTTGGATTGTAAGATCTTTCTCAGAGAACTTTGCAAAAGGCAAATTCTCTCTGAATAATATTGATTTGTGTGTAATGGGAGAGAGTGCTCCATGTTCGCATGCAGCTGGGGGGAAAGCCACAAGATCTTGTAACGGCAATTAATACAAGCAAAGCAAGAAGCCTTCAGCAAGAAGTCATTTTCGACGAAAGACATTATGTCAGTGAACACAAAGATGCAAGTTTTAAAATAGAAACCCTATATAGTCTTAATTATGAAATTATTTGAATCTGGTTCTATTTTGGGATTGAATGGAAATAGGACAGATGTTAATTGCAATGAACATGATAAATTCGAAAAATAAAGAATGCACCTAATCCGAGAGAAATCTTAATATATCTAATATGAAATAGTTTAAAATATCCATTTTTTAAATAAGCGATAATATATATATATATATATATATATATATATATATATATATATTTATCTTTCCTTTCTTTGTTTATGGGGATAAGCAAAAAAAGACAAGAAGGTACTGAAAAAGATATCGAGTCAATGACAATTGCTGCTGATTTTGCATTGAAAGCAAAGAGACGTATGAAAATTTCCTTTATCATGACATCAAAATAATTTAAGAAGTGGAAAGGACAGAATTGATGTACTTGGAACTTTTGAAAAACAGCTTGATGATAAGCTACAAGAAGTGAAAAATTCACTCTAAAATATTTTGGACTTTATAAATAGTGTAGTGTAGACAGAGTTAAATGACCTTTGTTCAGTGATGACATATTATATTGCCCATTTGTAGGATGTTTAGTATTAATGGGAAAGATATCAATGATCATACTATTGACTTCATGTTTTATTTTTGTTTTTTTAAAAATAAATTCACAAATGTTCCTCATAAATAGTAAGTATTAACTTGTGTTGATATAATATTTCATTTAGTAATCTTTTAAAATTAATGTAATAATGCACCATATTTTAAACCTTGAAAATTTTGAAAGAAATATGCTGCTAACCTTGTATATTAGACCTGATGTGTCTATTGCATTAAATACTGGTTGTACATTACAGTTGATATGCCAGTCCATTATTTTCTCCATTAGACCTCTTGATTTGTATATTTCCTTCATTTTTTAAATTATTTTTATTGTCCATAATACAGTTCAATTTGCATTGTCTTTAAGATGTCTATATCTATCACTTGAAAATCACGTCTGCATCTCCTGAAAGATAGTTGTCCTCATTAAGCTCCATGACATCATAATTGACTGGTTCAGTGTTTAGATTGACTGGTTCAGTGTTTAGATTGACTGGTTACCTGAGTTGGCAGATTGTAGTTTCTTACGGATAACTGTCAGCGTCCTTGTGTATTCAGTGTGCAACACAACTTGGGCCATTTTGATAAAAAGAGTTTTGTTTTACTCATGTACATTAATTGTGTGTGAAGTATAATAGAATGCTAGCATGAAAATTCTTGAGAATACAATTCTAAGAATAATTTGAAACAAACATTTCAAAAAATGGAATATGTTGGCTAAAGTTCATGTTTCTGGACAACTTGCTCTTGGTAAGACGACCTGAGCTAGATATTCATGAATTTATTGCTGTTGATTTTTGTAATTTCTTAAGCACACAATAATATTAAGTAAATGAAAACTACATTAAAAAAATCTGAAATGTTTTTTTTTTAATAGTATGATTAAGTTAATGATTTACTTGTGGCCTGTAATAGGGGCCCCTATTGTTAGAAGTGATATAAGTTTACAATTTTACATGACATGTTGTTTGATGACTTGGTTTATTTTCAGAGAGTGGTAAAAATGAACAAAACGGAGGATGATGAACTGGGAGCTGAGGAATTAACAGAAGATGAGATCAAGCAGGTGGCAGAAGATGATTTTTATGATAAACTGGCAAGTAGCATTGCTCCTGAAATTTACGGGCATGAAGACGTGAAGAAAGCCTTGCTGCTTTTGTTGGTTGGCGGAGTGGACAAATCTCCACAGGGGATGAAAATCAGAGGTATGTTAATTTAATAAGGTTTCGGTATATTTTAACGATCTCTGGCCATTAATTGTTTTTACAAATATTTATTGCTTCTTTTTGCATAATGGGATGTAGGAGGCTGCAGGTTAAAACCTTGGCGAAAACATAACAAAGATTTTTAAGCTGATCTCATAACTGCTCAAGTGGTTAGACAACCATACTCAGGGTTCCCATTGAGCATTTTAGTAATCAACCATAATCTATTCATATCTTTAATTGAGCATTTTAGTAATCAGCCATAATCTATTCATATCTTTAATTGAGCATTTTAGTAATCAACCATAATCTATTCATTTCTTTAATCCTTTCTGAATTACTTCTGGTTACACTTTGTATAATCCATGTAAATGAACTTCAAATACTGAATTCAGCTTTCTCTCCCCATAGAATCAAGGGGATGAACTAAATTGTCTTGCCCTGCTTAAGCCTGTTCAATCACATGATTACAGGCAGTATTGCTTTAAATACACTACATAAGCCGCAAAGTATAATCAAAAATGAAAATTAAATTTTTCAAAAATAGTTTTGAAAATGCATAGATTTCTTTGAGCAACAGGAGGGACACCTCATCTAGGGAGGAAAATTCTCCCTGCTGAGAGGTTTACGTGTAAAATGGTCAGAACAGTATGGGTTTTCAACACAAACAAAACTTTGTCCTGTTGTAAATGAAAATAGTACTGATCTTGCTACATCAGCTAATTTTTTAATTTTATTCAAGAAAATCTGAGATAGCTTCAACATTTGGCAGTTGAACGGAAGGAGTCCTTGACTTCCTGGAAATTCTTTTCAGCTGGTAGAGCATCAGTTCCATAGAGGCGCTGTTTACTGATTGTGTTCCTGTCTGTGAATAATTCACAAGCCTGCCAACTCTTGTGATTTTCTGCAAGTCTTACCAAAATTACTTTTAAGTATGAACTTAGGGCATACAAACAAGCACTACGGAAAAATCAGTTGCCAAAAAGTCTGGATAATCACTTCATCTGTATTTGATAAATAATAAGTCGGGGAACCAGACTAACTTTACAGTAGCACCCAGATTCTTTAAACTGCACCTATTTGTTCATGTAGAGTGTCTGTACCAATTTGAGAATGTCTCGTGTCTGGAGATATGATTGCCATTGTCATATGAAATGGAATGAGTCTTTCCAAGAATTACGTAATGTTGAGAGATAGCAACAAGACATTGAATTGCATAGGGTTTGGAACTGAAGTTTGTGCAACTGTATTAGTAGTTAATAAAATTTATGTGTGCTTTACAAACTTTTCAATTGAACATAATGTTTATCGTCGCTGTGTCAAACTTTTAATTATGTTTTCCATCTTTACAGTAGCAGTTGTTTATATTTTGTTACACCTTACTGACCAACTGCCTTACTGAGGCAGACCTGTTGGCATGTCTACATTCATTCTAACTATTGTTTTGAAGGAAACATCAACATTTGCCTGATGGGAGACCCTGGTGTGGCCAAAAGTCAGCTGTTGTCCTACATTGACAGACTGGCACCACGCAGTGAGTATCTTTGAAAAAATAGTATAGAATTTGTATCCCAATTCTGTGTCTTGCTAGTTCAGATCAAGGCAACATAAATGTGTGTAATTTTCACATGGAAATGTTGAACAGCTATGTTGCTGTTAAACTGAAATTTTCTTGGAGAAATTTTGCTTGCTGCATTTGTGAAAATTTGTGTGTGAAAAGAAAATCAGCTGAGGTATTAGAATCTGGCCTGATTTTTATCAATGTAATTTAAGTCGAAACTTTCATTGAAGTTTAGAATCAGGCTATCTGAGTTGTTGAACTTTCATTGACTTAGAATTTATCAGATGGGCCTTAATGTCACCACCGTGATTTAAGTATAAACTAGCGTCAGAGTTTAGAATCTTGCTATCTGACAACAACATTCAATGACTTAGAATTTACCAGATGTGCCTGAATTTCCCTAAAAGCGATTAAACCAGGACACAAATTTAAGTTCAGGAGAGAGCCATTTGATTGGATGAAAATTAATTCTGGCTTAAAGTTGATCAGTAAAACATCCAGTGTCATGGCCCAACTTGAGAATTAAGTTCATGAAATTGAGACCAGTTCTTTTAGTCTACACGTGACTTAAGACATGTTGATGAAGTTGAGGCATGGCCTGCTTATGAATATAACGGAGATGTTATTAGCATTTCGACAACTCGTGCATTTTCAAAAATAGATGGGGAAACAAAAATTGAACATTAAGTGCAAAATTGGAACTTTTAAGCAAATATTATAACATTTGCCAAGTGTGCAGATGATAAGTGTAAAGCATGTGTGTATTGTCACTATTTTCCATAGACCACAAGTCGGGTCAGGATCATGGTAGGCTTTTATTTTACATTGCATTGGTGCTTTTCCCATAATATTTGCAGTGCAACTAAAGGAAAGATAGTTTGATACCAGGTTTGGGTCCAAAATGCATGCATTGAATGTTATCATATGGCATTTATTAAATCTAAGATTCAGGCAGCTCCATCTAAGAGGGTAGAAGTTATGTCAGCATTTAGAGAGGGTTAGATGCCACCTTTGTAAACAAGCAAAGGACAATGCTGCATTGTGTTGTGTAACTTCTTACACTATTATAATAGGCACAATTTAATATACTGTCCATAAACAAGATAAAGACAACATTATCACTCCATACACTGTTACAAGAGTGATTGATCAAACTGTCCTCCATGGACAGCACTGTATTGTGATATGGCAAAATTGTATTTTGTTAACTTCTTGCCATTGTTTTAATAGGTACTGAATAATCCACCATCTTTAAACAGGCTAGGGACAACACCGTGTTGTATTATGTAACTCTTTGTATGTGCAATATTGTTATGAAGCTCATGCCATATTTACGCACAGCTCTGGTGGCCTAGTGGTTAGAGCGTCCACCTCGGATGCGGGAGGTTGTGGGTTCAAACCCTGACTGAGTCAAATCAAAGACTTGCAAAATGGTACTTACATCTGCCTTGTAAATTGCATTACAGGTTAGTGTTAAGACTGGTCAGCCTGGTGTTGGGATAATGTGACGGGGGGGGGGGGGGGGGGGCATCATGCTACATGCCTGTGGCATGATGCATCAGTTCTAGACATCGCTATTAACTGCCACACTGCAGACATCATAGTGATATGACTGAAAAATTGTTAAAACTGTGTTAAAAATCCTAATCACGCATATACACATTTGCAGAAATAATGATAATAATGATGAGGACTTTGTATAGCGCCTAATCTTGAAAAATTCTCAGCACTTCACAACATATATAATGATATAACTACAAAAATAAACACCATGAATTAGAAAACATAAAACATGCTGAAAATATTAAAGGTAGGAAACATTATTAGGGCTTTAAGTTTGTTCTTGCAGTCACAAAAGGTGAGTTTTAAGAGCACACTTGACAGGGATCACTGTGTTTTTGTGTCTAATTTCAATGGGCAGTTCGTTCCACGTTCCTGTTCTCTGGTATGCAAAAGAACATTGTTCAATGACTTCGTTTTCATAGTGGGAACAATGAGTGTGTGATTTTCAGAAGAGGTGCATAAGTATCTTGCTGGTGTGTACTTTTTGAGTGAGGCCAGATTTGTATGTTGGACTGGCATCCGTGTGTGAAACGTAGCACAGAGAAAAAAAATTGTGTTTAATTCTGATTCAGGTTCAGAGCAGCGGGGAGGTGTGCCTTGATTATGTTTCTCTAAACTGGAAAGGTCAAGTACAGTAGTCGTTGATTTATCTACCCCTTAAAAGGCTGGAGACTTAACACCATTGTATCATGTAACTCCTTACCACTGATAAGGACTGATTAAATGATGCATAACCATTGGGTTTTGGATGTGCACAACAGTTGTGGAATCATGTGTTCCACTCTCTTAATTGATCAGGGGTGATTACGATGGAAACGGGAAATAGCAAGTAAGACAGATGTAAAGTAGTTATGAATTGACTTGGATTAGCTTCCAATTTATTTGAGACATGTTGGAGGTCATTATTTTGTTTTATTACATTTGATATAAAAGAGTTCAGTTGTTCTTTCAATGTTGTCAGAACTGTTTCATTTATTTACAGGTCAGTACACAACTGGTCGAGGGTCATCAGGAGTTGGTTTGACAGCAGCTGTGATGAAGGATCCTATTACAGGTGAGATGATGTTGGAGGGTGGAGCACTTGTTCTGGCTGATCAGGGTGTATGCTGTATAGATGAGTTTGACAAAATGATGGAAGGTGACAGGACAGCTATTCATGAAGTTATGGAACAACAGACCATCTCAATCGCTAAGGTACGACTGGTTATATTACAAGTTTGCATGTATTTTAAACTACTGTAAGCTCTCATAATATTTCATTTGTGAAAGATGGTTTTAAAAAAATTCTCCATTTAAAATGGAATCGGTCTTTCCCTCCTCCTCCTCCTCTCCCACCCCATCTATAATCCAGTTGTAAGAAAAGGGTATGCACAGCCACACATTCTGCAATAATTAAGCTGTACAAAGATGAACCTTGTAATAATATTCATTCAGTTATTTAGCAGTTGTTAAGGGCATTCTGATTGGTCATTGTAAAGGGCATTCTGATTGGTCAGTATTTTCTACTCATCCAATGAGACTTCATGTAGCGAAACTCATGGGGAAAAAAAGCAGAATATGATGTCTTGATTTATTGATAGAAACACAGACACAAAAGTTCAGATAAAGGTTTGACGAATATGCTGAAATGGAAATGGCTTAAATGCACATTTGATTGAGATTTTGATGCAGGAGGGCTAGCATTTTGTAATCTTTGCCAGAAAGATTTGAATTGCTATTGCCAACTCCATCATTTGACATGTTTTAAAAAAATAGTTGGACCTGCTATTAATTGGAAATTAGAAGTTTTCAAACTGATTCCCTTCTGGACTTTAAGGTGTAACAACATTTATATCACTGGTGGGGAAATGATGATAATATTGCCAGATGTCAGGTTTGTTTTCATGACCCACAAGTAGAATCATCCCTGAATTTCATGAATGATGTTAAATCCAAATCTTGGAGAATGGATATAGAAACTTACACTTGGTAGAAAACATAAAATATGGTCTTCAAGGGATAGTTGCAATGAAGTAGTTTCAAGTAAGATTTCTTACACTAGTAGGGCAGCTGCAACCCTGTGTTAGAATGCGAACTGCATAGAGATTATACAGAAAGGATCTTGTATAGAATAAAACAACTCTTGTTGAGAATAAAAAGAAATAATTGAATATTAAGCCAACAAAATCACTGGTTACAAAAATGAGAGGCTGCAAAGAGAGCAAGACTAGCACGTAAGTATCAGAATGTTGTGTTCAAGAAAAGATGAGCGAGTTTATGTTAATTTTTTTATATAGGGTTGTATGTAATAAAAGCTCTGCCATGAAAGAAACAAAATCGATTTCTTATGAGAAAAATTTATTATTTTCCCAGGCCAAGTTTGGCCTTGACAGTATACACAGTTGATACAGGCTGTGAGAACCAGACTGTAATCCGTTTTTAGCAAATTTCAGTTTTGTCTTGTTTATCCGGCATCCATATATGCAACAATCACTTGTATATTGGGCCACAAACTGGCATGATTTTTAAAGCCATTTGCACATCGAGTCTGTTTATCAGAAAATCACCTTAAATTTTGCAGTTTTGGTTGCTGCAGTTTGAGCTGGATGAACAAGTTCAGATGGGAAAATGATACCTTGATTCTTAATTAATCTGTGAACTTCATTCTTTTACAGGCTGGTATTATGACCAGCTTAAACGCTCGTGTGTCCATCTTGGCTGCTGCCAACCCTGCCTATGGCCGATACAATCCCAAGAAGTCAGTTGAGCAGAATATTCAGCTCCCAGCAGCTCTGCTATCCAGATTTGATCTGCTATGGCTTATTCAAGACAAACCGGACCGGGAGAATGATCTGAGGTATTCCAACCAGTGCTTGTCCATTTATATCAATTTAGAAAGGAAGGATGTCTTTTTTTTCTTTTAGGGGTGAAAATAATTATTTTTCAAGAAATTGATGCAGCATTTTTACAGAACATGCCACACAAATGGTAAAAAAATTTAATCTACCTACACACACACACACACACACACACACACACACACACACACACACACAGCATATATAACATTATATTTTTGTTCTTTCCTATCTCTCCCTCACGTGGACTCTCATTCATGCATATGAAACTGCTAAGTCACACTGCTCCTGTGGTTAGAGTGTCTGCCTTAGATGCTGGAGGTCATAGGTTCATACCCCAGTTGAGTCATACCAAATATTTTTACATTAGTAATAGCAGCTGTATCGCTCGGTGCTTAGAATTAAGAGGTTAGTGTTAGACTAGTCGGCATGGTGCCAGGATAATGTGACTGGGTGGGACATGATGTTTTGAATCTGCAGCATGATGTCCTAGTGCTAGACATTGCTATAAAGTGTCACACTGCAGACATCATAGTGACATGACTGGAAAATAAAGCCATGTTAAAGTTCCACATTGTCAGTACACATGCAGTATGCGATTAGTATCAGATATATAACTGCATCTCTGACGGCACTGGCTAAATTGAGTTAGGAAGAAGGAAAGTGTGGAACTCTTTAGTCTTTACTAGAATTCTATTCCAGTGCAAAGTTCATAGAAACTTCTGTTGAATTCCTTGTTTGGTTTGGGAATTGCACTATTTTCGTTGACATGGATCTCAAGTGGGGAGTATTACAAAGTAGTGTTTACTCTAGTAAATTGAAGCTTATGTTCTACATTAACCTAGCATTTCTCAGATAGAAAAAAGTGTTTAAAAGGTAATATTTTTAACACGTCAGCTAAGCTTTGCCTGTTTCATCTTTTTCAATAAATGCTAGCTTTGCTATGTTTTTATCATTTGAGTTATTACATACAATGTTATGGTAATGTAGACTTCCTGGTTAGGAGTATAGCACATGATTTTCACTTAAAGTGCATCATCTATTGTCATTTCTACATGTCAGCATAATAACGTTAATTAAAAATATATAATAAAAGATCGGTTAACAGTTTTCATGTTAAAGTCAGTACCCTTTAGGATATTGTCTTTCACTTGGTACATTTTTATGTTAGTACCCTGCAGGATCTTGTCTTTAACTTGGTACATTTTTATGTTAGTACCCTGAAGAATCTTGTCTTTAACTTGGTACCTTTTTAACTTTTTTGCAGGTTGGCTCAGCACATAACATATGTCCATCAACACAATGTCCAGCCACCCACACACTTTAAACCCCTGGACATGAAACTGATGAGGTAATGTATTGTTTTGATTCTTTCAATAACAAAATGATGGGCTACAGCCATTGTATTTACTTCTTGCCACCCATGGAAGTTTTGGCTATTTCAATAACAAAATTACAGTCTGCAGTCATTGTGGTTAACATCGTGCCATCTATAGAAGCAGGCTTTTCTACTGAGAAAATTCCCATTAAAATGAAAGGAACTCTGAAAAATACATGTCAGTTTTCTTTAATCGCAGCTGCACATTTATTGGCAGCATCCATCTTTAGCCTTTTTTAACTTCTATGGCAGAAATGTGATCAGTTTGAAATTTGGCTTCCTAGCAGGGCTGACCATTAGTAATTATTAGTAGTTTAAATAAATTGGGAAGCTGAATTTTAGGTGTTTGTTGCTCAAAACAAAGCATTGTATTCCTGGACGGTTTGCATACATGCCAACCATTACGCTTTTGGCGTAATCATTACGCTTTTTCCCACTAAATTCCGCGTTACGCGTTAACGTTTATAGATTACGCTTTTTCGATATATCCATCTTGCAAAAGAAAAATTTTTTTTTTTTCGTTTTTATTAGCATTACTTTATTTTTTACATACTGTTTTATTTTTAATTAAAAAATACCCCGCTTCTACATAACTACGATATACGAGTATACTTGTCCGTGGACTTTCCTAATATTCATGTTCTATTTATAGCAACTATCATGTTACTAAGATACTTTAAAACTTTCGACCTCATATTCTATTTATAGCGGCTTAGTGAGGAGAGAACAGACTGGTTTCTATTTTGTTTAAATCATTATGTACATACTCTTTGTTCTAAGTTTTTTTTGCCCTAAAAAGTATTAAAAAATTCTCAATGCGTTTATGAGTGCAAAAAATATCTCTTAAATAATTTCACAGATGGGTTAGAAAAAGTCAATAATAAACAAAGCAAAATGTAATCAATCCTCCAAACACGACGAGGGCATCATCACGTGACGTCTAATCGTTGGCGCTAAATGGCTTCAGATGTTAAGATGGATTCTAGTCTTTGTGTATGTTAGAGCACATTTTTTTTCCCCCAAGAATTTCGCAGATGGATCAGAAAAAAGCAAAACAACGAGTCCTCCAAAGATTCAAAGATGAATATATGAATGGCATAATACAGCGTTCCAGTCTAGGACAGCATCATGCGATTTTAGCATTGGTCATGGTGGTAAATTTGATGTGGAAAAACACATGAAAACAAGGAAACACATCGAATTAGCTCGCCTTACGAACTCTAATACTAAGGTAACTTCTTATTTACAGCAGAGCTCAAGTGCAGACTTGAATACTATAAATGCTGAGGTGTTATTTACCGAGTTAAATGCTTCAGTTGCTTATGTAAATGAAAGACAGTCAAAAAGCTTCAAAAGTGTTAGATTCTTTGTCAAGAGATATCCCTTTCTATTGCCACCCTTGTCTAACTTGGATCATCTGGAAGAAGAATTCCTGAAGTATCAAGCTGGGATTCTACCTGACAAATATACTTAATGCAGATAGAGTTGATGTGCAATGGCACCTTATTTTCCAGCTAAAAGACTCTATCACTGGAAGAAATAAATTTCCTCTTCTTTGTCAGGTTATGAAAGGAATATTGGTTCTTTACCATTCTAATGCTGACTGTGAGAGATTGTTCAGTGTTGTTAACAAAAATAAAACTGAATTCAGGTCCAGGCTAAGTAACCCGGTACTGAGTGCTCTACTGGTATGCAAAACATTCATGGCCTCAGCTGGTACAAAATGTTTTGAAATGCAACATGACAATCTGTTGCTTTCTAAAGCTGAAAGTGTTACATATGAACACTTGAACCATTAATGAATGATAAAAGACGAGAAAAGCAAATACATCATTGTTAATTGTAATTGTAGTATGTTATTTGTGGATTACTCTTTTTCTGCTTGGATTCCTCTTTTTGACCACTTGGATCAAACTTTTTCCTCGTCAGGGGTTGGCATGTATGGGTTTGGGATATCACCAATTGATAACTTTTGAGCATCATTTTTTAAAAAATTTGTTTTCTATCTAGAATGATTTTAGCTTGCTCATTTGTATTTTGTTCCATGTCCTACAAATTTCCTTGTTGGCTGGCATACAAACCTTGCATAGCAGACAAACTTTGGTTACCCAACTTGTGCAAGGTGACTGTTTTGTATATATGTATGTTGCTATTTATAGTAATTGAGGTGTAATCCTAGGGTAAACATGGTTAGAGATTATTATAATGTATTATGGGAATTTCCAACAGTACACCTTTTTTATTTTATCCATCATACAAATTAAAAAATGTTTGGGCCATTGACTTTTCATCACACAATCTTGGATTAAATTATAATGCTCAAAGTTGGCAGGAGTCATTATCCCAGAGTTAGTATGTATATCATCAAACTTTGCATCATTTTGGTAGTTCTCATTGCTTGTTAAAATGTAAGTATCCATTTCCAATATGAAAGAATGATATGTAATTACTAGAGATGTAATCACTCAAGATGTAATTACCAGATTTGTAATTAGCAGAGATGTAATTACTAGAGTTGTAATTACCTTAGATGTAATTATCTTGGTTGTAATTACTAGTTTTAATTACCTTAGATGTATTTGCCAGATATGTAATTACTAGAGATACAATTACCAGAGATGTAACTGAAGGTTCATGTTACAATTAAAAACTGTCTGATGATATAAACCAAATGAATTGTTGTGGCTGTCTTAACCTACTTGTCCATGGCTAGCGAAAGGTCCGTAGACTGATAGATTCTTCAACCTTCTCATCCATAACTAGCAAAAAGTCAGTTGATAGACTGATTATGTAACCTAATTGTCCATAGCTACCAAATAAATAATGTTCAATTCAAGACCTGGATCAGAAGTGTTAGCTTGTTTGAACAATTGGAATAGCATATTCGTATCGAGATTTGATTTACTTTATTTTCAGGCGATACATAGCTTTGTGCAAGAAAAAGAACCCAGTTGTCCCAGAGTCCCTTGCCGAGTACATAACTGGAGCTTATGTTGAGATGCGAAAAGAAGCTAGAAATAGCAAAGATATGACCTTCACCTCAGCTAGAAACCTGTTAGCTATATTGCGCTTGTCAACAGCACTGGTGAGTGAAATACCCTTATTGATCCATTTTCAATTATTTTATGACCAGCACCAAAGGGGCATAGAACTATGTTGAAAAGTTTCATATCTGTCATTACCACATTTCTTGCATTGTTTTTCAGACTCAAAAGTTCGCTTGGCTGTCATTACCACATTTCTTGCATTGTTTTTCAGACTCAAAAGCTTGCTTTGTTCATTATTAGCAGCATTTTGATAGTTGTACTGTTTTCATCTAGAAAATAATCTGGCAAGTCTGAAATGTCTTCTGGCATATTTTGGTATTTTTAATACAAAATGTCACTTGCAAGAAGCTTTTTAGAGATCCAGTCTGTAGTCTGCTAAAAGTCCTGGTTAATGGATTTTATACAAGAGTTAAATAGACCTGCAGTGTACATGTACTTTCCTAACATTATGATTATATTCTGTTTATAGCTGTATGACACATTTCAAAGAAAACAGACTGGTTTTCTACTTTTGAATCTTTGCTCTCAGATTCATTGTTCTGATTCATATTTGATATAGAGCCAGTATTTAGTTATTTAGTACCAGAAGTCAAGTCAAATGGTTTCTGTTAAGTGTTTGTGTTAGAGCAGACATGCTTTTCAAATAATTTCACAATTGATTTGGAAAAGAAAACCCCAGAATTCTCCAAAGATTTAAAGATGAATACATGAATGACAAAATAGCGTTCCATTCTTGGCAGCATTATGCCCATTGCTAATTTTGTGGAATAGACTTTAATATTGGTCAGGAAAAACGCCCGACAACAAAGATATCCACTGAATTAGCTCACATCATCAATTCCAGTATTAAGTTAACTTAATTCTTAAAGCAGAACATAAGTGCATAAACTAGTGTTATTAGGGCAGAGGTGTTATTTCAAGAGTTCTTAATAGAAAAGGGACTACCCCTGGTGGTAGCCGACCATGTTGGTCCTTTGGTCAAAAGGATGTTTCCAGTTTCCAAAAATGCAGACAAATATGCATGTGCAAGAGCAAAAACATCTATTTTTGTTCTATATTTAGCTGAAGATGTTTCAAACCATGAAATTTGGGCCGTTCAGTATTACCACAGATGGGAGTATTGATGACAAAGTTTTACCCCATCTACTTTGACAATAAAAATGAGAAAATCATGAATGTTTTTCTTTCATTACATGAATTGGCAGCAGATACCACTATACAACATTTTTTATTTGATTAATAATGGTTTGAAGAAACCTGGCACAAACAGCTGCCTCTCTAGGTGTTTAGCATTGAGAGGTTAGTGTTATTACTGGTTCACCTGATATTAGGATACTGTGACTGGGTGGGACATCATGCTTCATGTCTGTGGCATGATGTCACAGCGCTAGATGACACTATAGACTGCGACACAACAGACGTTAAATCGATATGACTGAATAATTGTTAAAACTGAATTTATTATGTTCAGATTACTCTTTGTCCACTTTGCATCTCCAGTGCTTGGCATGTATAGATACCATACACTTACATCCAAGTCTTATTCAACTGCATGCCACATAGACTCACATTTACTGTCACCGGATATGGAAGTATTTGTGTCTGTACAATTGTTAGAACTAATAAGCAGAACATGCAGCCTAAATCCTCGTCTGCTATTGGTTTATGAGATGGCAGATTAGTGTCCCTGGTGCTTGCAGTTGGACCACATTTTTACTCAAGTATTTTTACTCAAGTATTTTTACTCAAGCATTTTTACTCAAGTATATATGTCAGGAAGGATAATTGGCTAATGATCTGGCATTGAAATTTGTAAGACCTAAAACTAGGTCAGGTTTTAGGTTTTATTAACAAATATTAAAAAATAATCCTGATCTCCCACCAGGCCCGGTTACGTCTTGCAGACACCGTTGAAAAGGAGGATGTTAATGAAGCTATGCGGCTGATGGAAATGTCCAAGGATTCCCTCAACCCAGCCCATCAGATGCACACAAGGTAAGTGGTGTGAATCAGTATGTATTGTGAATTTCTGAATGTCTGCCATTATCATGATGATGTCCATCACTAATTCTGTCAATGTATCAGATGAGATGGTTATAAAAGTTGTTTTCAGCTTCTCAGAAACTAGTGTGAATGAGTTAATTGCAGTTTAATAATTTCTATGGATTCATCAGAATAGAATAATTGCCATGCAAATGGTATCATAATTCCATATATGCCAACCCTTATTTTTTTTTCTTAAATGAAAATGAATCTTAAAATATATACTTAGTAAAAGCTAACATTAATTAATTAATGTATACGACTTGAAAAATCCAATACATTTGTTTGTCTATGTTTATTGGGTATCACTTGTTGAGTCGAGTATGTCTAGAGGTGGAGATATGGTTGCTGTAGTCATGTGAAATTGAAGGAAAACATTCCAAGAATTTTGGCACGTTTGGAGATAGCAACAAGCTTCATATTTTGGGGGAACTGGAGTTTGTTCAACTATACTGGATGTAATTAGGGTCTTAGTGTACGTTGCAAAGTTTTTAGTTGAACATAATATTTATCTTCTACTCGCTAGTTTCGAATATAACTTATAAAATTCGAAGTACATGTTTTGATTTTCTAACTTTACATTATTTTTTGTTACATCTTACTGAAAACTAGTAAAACTCACAGAAACAAATAAACTGCCTTACTGAGAAGGTCTTGTTAGGGTTGGTAGGTCTTTCCTGTTAAATGGCTGGTTTTTGTACTGTATAATAATAGCCAAGTGACTGGTTTTATTATAGTATAATATTACAAAATGACTGGTTTTAGTACGATATAATAATTGCCAAGTGACTGGTTTTCTTACAGTGTCATAACTGCCATGGGAATGGTTTTATTACATTGGAATAACTGCCATGGGAATGGTTTTATTACAATTAATAATTGCCATGGGAATGGTTTTATTACAGTATATTTTCCACATGAAGGGATTTATTACAGTATAAACAATTTCCATATGAATGGTTTCATTATAATGTCCATGTAAATGTTTAATTATAATGTAGTAGTCCATGGGAAGTCATTGTAAATGACCTTAAGACCTTTTACTGGTTATCCATGTTCTGAGTTGTTGGCTTATATGCAGTAATATTCGGTATTAGTCGGAAGTATTGTTTATGAGAAGAGGCAATCAAAACTTTCAGTGAATGTTGTTGAACTGAATTTCCACTGGTTCAAACCAGATAGTTGCTAGTATTCATTAATTTTTCATATGCTAGCAGCTTGTACAGTTATATCATACATGCCAACCACTACACTTTTATTCACTAAATTATGCATGAGCGTATATGGTTTCGCCTTTTCGGTATATCCACCTTCTAAAAAAAATAATTGTTTTCTAGATTTTATTAACATTCCATTAATCCCACAGTCTCAGACCGTAATTTAAAAAGACAGCTTTTATGTAACTACCATATAATAGTGCGCTTGTCCGTGGACTTGTGTGCACTTTCCTAACAGGATCATGTTCTATTTATAGCAGACCTTGTTCTACTTTAAAACTTTCTACCTCAAATTCTATTTATAGCATCTGTATGGCTTAGTGAGAAGACAGACTGGTTTTCTAAATTTAATCTCTATGCACAGATTCTTTGTTCTAATTCATATTTACTGCAGAGCCAGTCTAAAGGTATTTGGCGCTAAAAATATTTTATTTTAGTCTATGCATATATGAGAGCAAAAATATCTCCTTTCAAAAATTTCACAGATGGGTTAGAAAAAGGCAAAAATAAAAATAATGCTCTAAATATGAAGACACGAATGCAGCATCATGTGACATCTATTTCATACAGTGTGGACAGAATTTTAATATTTGGCGCTAAAAGTCTTAAGATGGATTCTATGCGATGTGTGTGTAAAGCTAAAAGTGCTACATATGAAAACTTAAAACATTAAAGGATGTTAAAAGTCAAGATTTGCAAATAAATCATTGTTTATTGGAATTTAGCATGTTATATCTGGATTATGCTTTTTCTGCCTGGATTCCACTTTTTGACCACTTGGATGACACCTTTTCCTTGTTAGGGGTTGGCATGTTGTTATAGCCTGCTTTCTTCTGAATGTGTTTTATGTAAAGCTGAAGGAATACCTAAATCTGATTGACCTCCATCCTCTAATGTTTAAATTTAATGTTGACTTTGTATGTTCCTATCACAATATCTTTCAGTCTTGTACATACATCTGTTGAGCAGTAAATTTGTCTTTCTGGTTAACCTTGCATTGAGATCATTTTTCAGGGCATCCATGATTTGGTACTTGTGTTCCTTGAGCCATTATCCATACTTCGGAAAGAAAAATTGATTTATAAAAGTGGAATGCAAGAAAATATACACTATAATTTGTTTTGTTACAGGGCCCAAAATGTCACAGACCAGATCTTTGCAATAATTCGTGAGATGGCTCCATCAAAGGGTGTGAGAACAGTGAAAGTCACTGACATCATGGAGCAGTGTACTTCGAAGGGATTCAAACCTGATGCAGTGGATGCCTGCCTTGAGGAATACGAAGAATTGAACGTGTGGCAGATTAATCAAGCACACACTAAACTCACATTTATATAAAGTGGTACTCACAACTTCACAACTATTTTTTATGCATTTATTGTGGACAGACAATATGATGTCATGTTGGGTAAGAACGACAGCTACAGTTGTAGCCAGCAGACACATTCAGAGGAGAAATTATTTTTTCTTTGATTCAGCACTCAGGAAAAAGATTTGAATAAAAGTTAAGGCTAGAAGTTTGAGTTGGGGTAACTTTTACATCAGATTTAATAATTATACAATTCACTTTTAAGTCTACTTTTTAAAGGTCGAGTACAAGGAACGTTAAGTCTACTTTTTAAAGGTCGAGTACAAGGAACGTATACCCAGATCTGCTGTCAAATAATCAGTTTGTTGATCAGGGTCATTGTTGTTTGAGTTACCGATTACCTCTAAACAAACTGCTCAGATCCAGATATTTGGGCATTTGGTTGTTTTATAACTGTTGAAGCAGAGTTTTTGTAGTTTGCAATTTGACTCTCATTTAAGGCACCAAAGTACACAGATTACATTCAGTACCAACATAATTGGTACAAGTGAATCCCATGATCTCTTTGTAATAAAAAGTTGGGAAGTTTTTTAAAAGGGAAGTTGACTGGGGTTCTTATGGTTTTTAAGTTTAATTGGTCTGCAGGTTATGTAATAATCATGTCAGTCAAACTTAAAACATACACCCTAACAGAATGCTAAGGCATTGTTTGTCTTTAGAAACATTTTATTCATGCATTTACTCATTTTTATTATAAAGCTTAAAGACGAGATGTCCCCCGCAAATTGATACAGGAAGTAACTTGAACAGTTTCAGTGTGCCTTCCTGACCCATATTGACTCATCAAAGTAAGGTCCAACTACCGATATCATAGACACTGATTTATTTTCATGGAGTAGTGTTTAGTATGGTGTAATGTTGTTAGTAATTATTAGCAAAGACTACATTGAGTTTGAAACTGAATTTCAGACTGTTTGCCATAAAGATTTATTTTTCTTCACAGCAACATCTTAAATTGATTTTAATCGGGTTTTAGATGCCTTTCGGTAAAGAAATCATGCCTGAAATATTTGGAAACAAGTGTTAAACAAAGCTATTGAGCTATTTAGCTTGACAGATGTTTCATGGGTGAACTGAGGTTTTGAAAATCGTTCATGTTTAAATTCAATTTGAATAACTTTTTAGATATAACATATTATAAAGACATTTTAGGTGTACCAATAGATAAATGAAATTGTTAGACATGTAGATTGACAGTACATAATCTTTTAAGAAAAGCTATTTGATAAAGGATACAGTGTGGTTCAAGCTGTTCATTTCTATGTAATAAATATCTTACAATTTGTCAAATCTCTATCTCATTCTTATGCCCCAGGTTATAGAGGTGTTGGGAAATGATGGAATGCCCAATTTATATCTCATTCCTATGCCTCAGGTTATAGAGGTGTTGGGAAATGTTATAATGCCAAATTTGTATATCATTCTTATGCCCCAGGTTATAGAGGTTGTTGGGAAATGATGGCATGCCAAATTTTATCTCATTTTTATGCCCCAGGTTATAGAGGTGTTGGGAAATAACGGAATACCCAATTTTTAAATCATTCTTATGCCCCAGGTTATAAAGGTATTGGGAACTAATGAAATAGAACATTTTTGTGTATGATTTTTATGTCCCTGGTTCTAGTAGTGTTGGGAAATCATGGAATACATTGGAGGCCATTACACATTCCTGCAAGATGGGTTAGCGACTACTGACATTTAGTTTTCAAGATACTAGATTTAAGCATGCGATTCCAATGGTGGCCACGCTTTGCTCAACTCTTGAGTGGATGTCGAATTACCCATGGTTTACATACTTAGCAGACATTACCCTCTCCCCAGCAGTCTGTCAAGGGTGAATTTACAACCCCCACTTGATGTTCCTTTGAAGCAAACACAAGCAATTCATCACTTACCTGTGAATCACACACAGCCAAATAAGGCACTGGTAACAAGTTCTTATGGCCATGTTATACACAACTGGCTTTGTTTCACTTCATTTTTCACAAGGCTGACATGGTAACATATATGAGGCGGAATTATCAGCCTCAGGGTCTTGTATATGCATGTTGCAATCTGGCTGTTGTTCCTTATTACGTGACTGTTACAAATATAATGATCATTTCAACATTACCTTCAGCTACTGACACAAGACTCCAACAATTGTTGTCCTCAGTTTCATCACTCATCCCAGCTTATTAGGTGAAAGAGCACGCATTCCATAAAATGTCTTTGCATTTGTTTCTATTGATCCGATGGTGCTAATGGTGGCTTTACGTTAAGTGCATTTAATAGGACAGCCACAGGTAGAACAGATTGATCTCTGATCAAATTGTATTCTGGCAATCGATCTTAAATCGAATGTCAGGATGTAATTCAATTAGAGGTCAATGACATTACAGAAATCCTGTGAACCTTTAGTATACCACCAGAATCACCTTGCTCCCCGGCTGACACTCAGTACCATCAAACTTTATTCTTCCAAACGGAACTGAAAGCAACAGTCTGATAATGTATTTAAGCATGAAAGTATTATTGAAGAATGTAATTCGATATAGAATTAAAGTATGATAGATAAAAATGCATGACAATATAATATTTCATTATAAAATGCATTAATTACGGATCTAGTGAAATTGTGTAAAAGAGTAAAATGATTTGTGAATAACGTTCAAATAATATTTAGATAGCAATAACAAAGAATTTAATATTAAAAGACAGGTGGCAAAGAAAGACTAGCGAGAAAAGAAGAGACAGCAGGTTGAACGTCTCTAACTTTAGTGTACCTTGTCCCCTGTTTTTCAGTTAATGTGACGTTAAGATGGCGATTGATTAAACATGTATATTAGGAGTTCTACAATGTGAATTTTAAAAAGTGAAGGTCTACCTACCTTTCGCATTATTACTTTTCCTGAAACCCTTTGGCATGGATGTCTTAAAATTTGGAAGAAAGGTTGTAAAGAGTTGAACTCCTGGTCGGCTAAATGGTTTTGTTTTGATTGATATGTCAGGAATTATACCATTCGAATTTCTACTAGATGCCTTATTTGATCAACCCAGTCTTCTCTTAGTTGTAAATGTATATAGAATATATCCTTGCTTGCTGGGCTTGATTTCATTTTTCAAAATTTACTTGAAAGCTACCACCAATTACATCACATGCTAGACTGACTGCAATCGTTGATGTTGTATTTACAATTCCTGGCAAAATGCCTGCTACCGCCATACAGATCATTATGTTCAGAAAAGCTGCTGGTGGTGATGTTTTTCTGCATGATTCGATTATTTTAGGACACTTGTAATTAATAAGATTGTTGAGTGATTTCTTTAGTTCATTATTGTCAAATCCTGGTATTACCCATGTTGTTAATTGTTCTACTTTTATTTTATAATGTTTTATTCATTCCCTTGGTATCCTGTATTTAACAAAATAGTTGTATTAATAAGATTAAGATCGTCTGCAATTGCATTTAAATGTTGTGTTGCTTTAATTAAATCTTGTTCGATACCTTCATAATAATTGTTATAATAAGGGAGAATTATGTTATACAATTTTTTTTTTACATCCACTGAAAATGATTTAAAATATTTAATTTATACACGTATCATAATAGACATGTACCTTATCAGTTACTTTGGGATATCAATTAGAAAAAATATATCCATGCTAAAATGATATTCTTCTTTAATTTTTTTTATATTTCGGCTGTCAGCATTTTGAGCAATTTGTTATATATTGAACGAAGACTTTCAGTAATGTCTGCAACTTTTTCAGTTGCTTCTGTAACGGGTTTAAATTTAAAAAAATATTGCTTCTAAATTGCTCTCGAGTTATTCTAGCTGTATAAACTCCATAGCTAGAGTAAATTTTTATGTAATGATTTAATTACAGCAGCAATGGGGAGGCACGACAACACCTCGAGTAAACTCGCGTGCATTCTTGTTAAAAAACACTTAGTTCAAAAACGAGTACGTTATTGACCTTTTTTTCTTCTTTCATTTTCGTAAAAAAGCTTTAATTTTCCCCAAAATACATTTTGATTCTTCACCTCACCTGCTGCTATCTGAAGCAGTCATTTAGCCAAGCCACCCATAAGCATGGTCATATTTTACACTGGATTCTTTATAGACCTGATGATAATAGTCCAGACTCTTCATCTGTGCCCCACAAACTTGCATCAGATTGCCTCTGCGTTAAATGTCACCTCGACATATCAGTCCCTAACCCTCCATTCTGTCTACTATGGAGAGAAACTAACGTATGATAAAAAGTATGACACCCAAGAAAACCTAATAACTTTGTTACCTCTTACAGCAGTACAGATTGCCAAACATGCCTCAGCAACCAAGGGCAATGTATCAACTTCATAGTGTTCCCCATGATATAGCAATGTTAGGACCATCTTCGCACTGCTGAAGAGAATGCCGCAAGGTGGAGAGGATTGGCTTTTATAAAGCCGATCTATGAAGCTGCTAATACGAATATCACATAGTTCAAGCAGACCAATCAGCCTACTTTAAAGATCACTGAAAATCGATGCTGCTAGAGCTCTTCGAGATTACGAACAAGCTAATGTCAAAGAATAAATATACACCACTTTCAATGACCTTCCGGACCTGTTCGCAAATGTCTTCCCTGACAAGGTTCAATCCATTATTGTTAAGCTTGACTACACAATTTAAACTGAATCATAGTCGTAATAGTGATGAAGAGCGATCGAGTCACGTGAACTCGATTAGATTCTGACATCCCTGCTGCTTGAGTGCTTAGATTAAATATTGCCCTCACTAACCGATGCTTACCTTTGTTTCTGGGGATTGTTAATGATCCGGTACCACTTTGTGCGGTTGACCCTGGTGATCAGGGGATTTCACCACCTATATTGTTACTAATTTTTTGGCAAGATAAACTGGCCTTACGGTTATTTCCGTTATTGAACCAAACATTGCCACTTTGTGCGGCGTGGACTGATGGTCTGGGCTTAGAACTAATTTGTATCCTTAACTTGGGGTCAGGTAAGCTGGTCCTATGTTTGATTTTTTTTAGTGAACCCATCATTGCTGCCTTGTTCAGCGGGGGCCTGATGGTCTGGTCTTAGGGCCACATTTTGTGGTCTTAATTAATCTTTATGGTATTGGTTTCCTTGGGTTGTTTTCGTCGCAATTCTCCGATATCAATATCCTGCTAGGGGAGAAATAATTTGCGGCGATTTGTGTTTAAAAAAAAACGATGTGCATGGAAGATTTGTTAGTTGGAGTATAGTATGAATTAGATGAAGTGATCAATTAGGGATTTTATTTTTGGTCCCCTAAGTACAATAAAGCGCAAGTCAATAGTTGGGGATTTTCCCGTGATTTTCAAGGAGCGGTTGAGCGATCCTTCCTCCCAGGGGTTTGAAATTGGTCCACCATAACCACGAAACATATCCCCTAGTGTGAAGGTCTACCAATCCATTTCCCCGTGGCAGATGCCTCCCCCCCCCCCCCAAGCTAGACATAAGGAATGTATCATTTATAATAGCTATGTGCGGTTTGTGTTTTTTATGAGTTGGTTCTCGTTGTGGGTGGTATGTTTTATCCTTGATGATGATTGTACAAGTTCTCTTGTCCCTATCGCAGAAAGATAACACAGGATACTGTTATAGATTATGTCTATATTCTGGCACCTGGTTGAAGAAAAAATCTGGATGAATTATTGGAGCCTTGAGATTTATCTGCTGTTCCTGAAATGTTTTTTTTTTCCCTCTTTCTTATATTTGAAGCATTCATTGATAACATGGTGCAGTGTTTCTGGACTGGAGCAATGTGGGCACTTAATGTCCGCTAAGTTGATACTAGGCGAAAACCCTATTTAAGCTGTGTGCTAAATGAGTTTATCTGTTTCTTCTTTGTCTTCCTTTCATTGGTGTCATGGCAGTTCTCTAGTATTGGAGTGCTAAAGTTTTTGTACGTATTTGTTTTTGCCGCTGATGCAGCCTGCGTCCTTTTCGCTGTTGTCCTGTTCCCCTTGCATTTGATACCAATGTTTTGCCGAATTTTACTATAGATTTCTTCGACGATGTATGCGAGTGGTTTGGCAAAGGGTTTGATAAGCTTAGTTGTTTTTGCTTCTTTATCGGCCCTTTAATTTCCAGTTATGTCCATATGGGATAACACCCACAGGAATTCCACCGTACAATTATTTCGGTCCAGGATGTTAAGTTTTAGTTTTACTTCTTTACAAATTTTCTCTTCTAAAAGAGTTAACGGATTTTTTGGTGCGCAGCACGCTCAGGGAGTTGCTAATAAAAACCCTTTTTGATGTTTGGGTATTTTGTGTCCATTTAATTGCTTGATTTGAAGCCCAGAATTTGACTATATAAATGGAGAAGTCATCGGGTGGTCTTGTCCCCACCGTGATGTCCTAATCCTGGATCACCAGCGTTGCTGCATGGAGTCCTGGATTTGAAGATTTAGAGCCATCAGTATAGGATACTGTATATCCCTTGTATCTACCATAGGCTTTTACTTACTTATCTTGGATTAATGACGTGCTCTGACATTCGTCCATGTTTGTCGACTCGCTGCAATTGTCTCCTCGATTTTGGAAATTTTATCTCTAACTTTGTGGGCAGGACCACGTTTCGGGGTGTTAAACGTTGTGTCGACAACACACGATTCTTATATCAACGCGTACGAATGAGAGGACACCATTCGATTCCTTAAACTGTGCTTCCAGTGGTAAAGAAGACACCACTCAACACGTTAATGCAGGCACTGCATTCCATTGAACAATATTGTCAGGACGCGGAAAAGGAGAAGTCCGACAGTTGTCCCCGTGCCTCAGCGGAATCTTTCTGAAACGCGATAGAGCCACTTATCATCGAATTATGCCCAGTTATCTAATTGCACAGAATTACTTATAACCAATTTCGTGTAGGCCACATATGGTAATTAATATGACACAAACAGTTGTGAATATTTCTTTTCGGTATTGGTTTAGAATTTTGTGTACATACTATGTATATAACTTCCCAACGTGCAATAATCAATCCCAGGTCTGAGGGACCTATTCATTTTTGTGGTCATAATTAGTCAAGTTTCGAATACTCTTTTCGACCGGTGGGCTGATTGAGAATTATTTTAACTTTATCATACGAGCTGGTAGTAACCCTTAAAGGGCTGAGCCCTAACCTCTGAAGGCTGGAATAGGAACGTCTTCAAGTGTTAGAGAGGCAGAAACGTTTGTCTGGTCCTCCCCTGTGTGCAGTTCAGAGTGATGAGGTCTGATATCACGATGACGTCCATTTCTGTCCACAATGGGAAGGGTTGGGCTGGATTGCTATGAGCTCTATTCAGCTCATTTGTTATCAACGTCTCTAGGGAAACAGGACATCGAAATATTTCTCCCTTAGTGAATTTATGTTTCCCGCCGCATGGAAACAATTGGTTTTGAAGTTTCTTATTAGCTGCCATGACGGTCCTTAACAATATATTTTATTTCTTTAGCATGATGGCTAAACATTGAATCTTTTCAAAGTTGTGCGCAGATCTTCAAATACCAAACTGTCTGCAACTTAAACTCTCAGTCTGTTGAACATATTTGCATTATCAGGCAAACATAATTTTCGTCCAGGTACCAAACCAAACTTCAAGTAATATATGCTAGGATGCTGTTCGAAATACATAACTCTTCTGTACTGGAAAAAAATCTTAGAAAAAGTTGTTGTCCCCTCTGATCCACTGCAGTCCAGTTAACAGTATCTACAAGTATTGTGAGTAATAAAGTTGATTTCTGCCCAAGATTGCCCAAAGTTGCCGAATATTGTCAACTATAAATAGAATCTTCTCAATAGTATCTACCACCCTCCAAACATTTAAGAAATAATAAACTGAGTAGGACTCGAGTCACACAGATGGAAAAAATGGTGATATTGTACCCTTTACAACAGAAACTGCAAACAAGAATAAAAATCAATTGTACACGAGAAATCGATGAATGTCAGACCTGATGTCCACGTTCTCCACCACCATGATGTATTTCCATCAATCGAGGTAATTGCAGATTAATAAGCTTATTGCTGTTTATTTTAATTTTGCATCTCGACTAAATGCAATATAAAAGTCTGACATTCATCTGATTAAGTTTATTGCATAAGGTGAACTCCGATTTTTTTTTATTTTAATGAACCAATGATAGGTCAGTATTCCATTCAGTGCGTTGCTCTTGCATATTCAGCAGGTGCAATCATGGCCATGTAGAGTAATAGTGTGCGAAAATGGTCTGTCATTCCTGTAAGATATGATATAATTTATTTGCAGTAGTCTTGGGATCTTTCCTTTGGTGATTACTACAATGGAAAAACTCGATAGATTGAACTCGATAATTATACAATGCAGACTAGTGATCACTGTTCTTTCTTTTATTTAATTGTAAATATACATCAGTGTTAGGTATGATTGTGTTTTAGTAGAGTCTTGTAGTGGTTTGGGGAAGTCTTAGGGATCTTTGGTCTGACCCCTCGAACCCCTTTGAGTAAATGATGGATGACTCGTTTGATGTCTAATTTTACAATAACGCATACTTATATGTCGCTTATGTTAAGTACATTAAGCGATCCAAGTTTTCAAACTTACATGGAAAGCCTTTTTCCTCTTTATAATTTCCTTCCCACCGCAGTGGAGAAATGAGAGAAGTGTCCTCGAAGACTCACTGTGCCCTTCTGTCAACTCCGAATCGAAACTATAGACAAATCTTTCCCAAGTGGTTACTAAAACACGGAAATGCACTGAAAAACCGAAATACACATGTATGTCCATGTTCTAGGTGTATTTATCAGTGTACAAACATAAATTGGTGTTATATTGTCCACTAGTAGGGGACATACAATGCAGTCGGACATTTCTGCGCACCTAAGGTTTACGTCTCCAACACTGAAGCAAAATTCAAACTGAATTGCACCGATTGACGAAAATAAAATATGCAGTGCTTACAGTGTGATCTGGATTTTTAACGCAGCATTTAACAATATTTTTGTTTATCATATCGCTACGATATCTGCAGTGTGTCAGTTTATAGTGATGTCTATCATTGGGCCATCATATCGTAGATATGTAGCATTATGTCCCCACCCAGTCACATTATTCTGACGACAGACCGACCAGTTCTAACACTAATTGCTGAACGCCAAGCGAAGCAGCTGTAAGTACTATTTTTGTAAGTTTTTAGTATGACTCGGTTGGGAATCGAACCCACGACCTTCCGCATCCGAGGCGGACGCGTTAATTACAGGTCCAGTGGCGGTAAAACTGACGATAACATAGCTGACGGTCTCCTAAGTACATTCCACTTACCGCCAGTATTAAATGTAACCGATGGGAACGTTTCAGAAAAGTTTAAGCAGTGGAAAAAACAAGTGCAGATTTACCAAACTGTCAGCGGAGTAAGTGATAAAAAGGATGAGGTACAAACGGCCATACTTTTGAATTGTACAGGATCGCATAGTTTGAATATTTATGATCAATTTGCATGGGACACAGATGGCGACAGAAACAAACCTGGCATGGTACTGGAAAAACTTGAGGAATATTGTAACCCTAGAAAAAATGAGGCCCTGGAACTACTCAGGAAAGTACCGCATCTTCTTATATTGTGTAACTCATTAAATATAGAATTTAATATATCATTTATTTATAAAGTATTTCAAAACATAATACTGCTCAGAATTGTTCAATCACAAGACTCAAGGAGATCGAGCATTACTAAATTGTCTCAGGCAGTAGAAATTGTTAACAACTCCGTTTTTCGTGAGGAAGTAGAAATTGCAGTTAGGTCACTAAAGAAAGTAAAGTCAGTTGGCGTTGATATCTCATTCAAGCATGAGAAGAAATGGTCACAGCCCTAACAACAATCTATAACAATATATGGCAAACAGAAAATGGCCCATAACATGGACTCAATATTTGGTCATCGTGCTCCCCAAGAATGGAGTTCTACAGCTATGTGAAAACCACAGGACCAGCAATCTGTTCAACCACCCAAGCAAAGTCATGCTGAAGATACTTCTTAACAGACTAAAGCAGAGAAGAGTATTGCTGAACAAAAGGCAGGCTTCGGAGCAGAAGGAATACCACAGAACAAATCTTCAATCTCAAACTCCTTTGCTGGAAATACTTCCAAATCTACACACTATATATCATGTCTTTATATATTTCAAAAATGTCCTTTGATAGGGTATGGTATGCGCTGTTTTTGGCAACTATGATGAAGTAAACATCGGCTCAAACCTGGTGCGTGTTGTTGAGCACTTTTATGAAACCGTGCTATCCTCATCAATATCAGCGGAAGAGATTGGTTCTGAACAACAGTTGGCGTCTTACAGGGATGTATACTGTCATCTACACTCTCATGGAAAGGATCATGAAGAATGCTTTGCAAGACCACGAGGGCACCGTCAGATAAAGAACAATCACCAACCTTCGTTTGGCATATTATGTTGATGGCTTAGCAGGAGAAGAAAAAGATCTGGCTGACTTGGTTGAGCGCCTTGACACAACCTGAACAGCATACGGTATGGAGATTAGCGTCGAATACATAAAAAAACAAACAAAAAAAACTGATGACAAGCAACACCAATGGTATCAGTACAGAAATAGAGGTCAGTCGACAAAAGCTAAAAAGAGCCACAAACTCCAAACCAGAACTACGGTGCAGGATTGACCAGACAACAGCAGCAATAACAAGGTTGAGACCAGTTTGAAAAGACACCAACATTGCTCTTGGTTCCAAAATAAAGCTGATGCGCTCGATTGTCTTAACCATTTTTCTTATGCTTGTGAAACATGGATGCTTACATCAGATCTACAAAGAATTATTCAAACCATCGAAATTACATGCTATCGCAAGATCTTTGTCATCTTATACACTGACCATGTTAAGCAACAAAGAGGTACACAACAGGATCCAACGAGCCATCGGACCCTATGGTAAGGTTATGTCTTAAGATCATCTGGACAAGCAAAAACAATTTTAAAAGGCACAGTGTGAGGGTGCAGAAAAAGAGGTGGACAGAAAAAGAGGTGGACAGAAAACATTTAAGAGTGAATAGGCATGGGGTTTGGATATTCCCAAAGGACAGTATAGAACATGGAAAGATGGAGAGAATTGGTTGTAAAGTCACATGTGGTACCCATCGACCTCTTGGGTTACGGGATTGATGATAATCATGATGATGTCAAAACAGTTCCTTTTCGCGAAAACGACTTACCCATCTGCGAAATGTATTGACTTTATTTAATTATTAGTTGCAATCCTTATTTTTATTTCACAAATAAAATTATAATGTGCAATAACAGATTTTCCGTAGCATTTAACATGTTGTTTCGATAATAAGTGTTTAAAGGTCATTTTAGCCAATGGGGTCCTTTTCCCTTTGTGCACATCTGACTTACATACAGAGTAAAGGACCTAACATGCTAAAACTATGGTTTCAATCAATATGTCGATTAAAAAAATATAAGAAGAAGTATACAGTTTAAACAAGTCTACAATGTAACGGATTTGAATTAATTCACCTGAACTGGACTAATAAAGAAGTTGTATTATTATTATAAATTATGCATTATCTACATCTGGCATACATAAGGAGACCTTTAATGTGCTGATAGTGGTTTTCTTCTATCTGGCGAGTTCATTGAATGCCAAATACTGTAATGTCCCCGATGGATAAATCGACTTGATTTTCGCTCGTTGTTTATAATAATTGCTCTATTGAAGCCTCATAATTATTAAGGAGTAGGTGACGTACGGAATGTTGTGAATGCGGTAATTATCTTACAATTAACTTTTTAACCAGTCCAAAGACTGAAATGATATAGCTTGCCGTCCTAATACAAAAAATACAGCATAATAATATGGTATATTATTGTGTGAAGTAAATACTCTTAATTAGACTTTTCGGATTCCATTCATACACAATACCCTCAAAACATTTATTAAATTGATATGCCATTGGATGTCTTCAGCATTACAGCCGGAACATTTTCTAAAACATGAAACGGTTCTCTCGGTTCAAATTTATTCATACTCGACGTGTTCTTGCACAACATCTTATAACATTTTTGTTATGAGAGTTTAATAGTTTTGTAACCTATTCAATAGAAAACCATCCCAGTCATAAGTATAAGAAACAATGACTATTTGTTCAATTAAATGGTCAAATCTGTTTTTGAATTGGTTGTAATTTTTAGGCAGACAGTGCAATGCATGCACTGAGAAATACTCAGTTTCATTGTACACAGTTGGGTTATAGAGAACTACAGAGGAATCAGAATCCTTCCGCGAAAATGAGCACTAATTTCTCAGCAACATAGTCAACGCACGATACCGATAAATATCAATTATTAAGTTATCACAGCAGAGGGCATCACGGCTTTTGATAATTATAAATCGTCATAATAAATTAAATGACGATTGCACCAGTATGAACTACTGTGAACGCAAAGTCCATACTAAAGACTTCGTTAGCATTGCTTGAAAAGTACTCATTTGAGTCTGTAAATGTTATAGAGTGCTTTTGGCGATGAACATTTGATCAGACATTCCCATAATGAGATGCCTAATACCTTTTAAGTATCGACAATTTGCTAACTATGAATGACATTTGGCGATTCGTTAATGAGTGCAAACGTCCTTTGACCTGTACATCCCTTAATGATGATGATGATAATAATAATAATAATAATAATAATAATAATAATAATAATAATAATAGTCATTGTTGTTACTATTCCTCTTTTCCACGCGTTCTTGATGGTATTGTTTTGGTTAATCTGCAATGACCTGGCTGTTCTGAGAATTACTGCTTTTTATAGCAGGTCGGGCTTTTTTATTCCTAGCTTTTTAGACTGTCTGCATTTTGATTGATATCACTTCTGTGCCCCTACCACAAATGGTATGATTTCTGACTTTACTTTCGCGACTTTCTCTTTTCTCTGGTCAGATTGCAGCCTTTTCTTGTTCCTTGCGACGATCTAGTTCTCTGGTACTGCTGTCTAAAATGTAGGTCAGATTCCTATCCATATCCGCCAATGATCTGAACTCCTCTGCTGTTTCCATTGATAGGTCTAGATATCGAAATCTAACAGGATTTTAACCATTCTCTTCTTCAATCTTCTCTGCCTAGTTACTGTAGCACTTGCGTGTTCACTCGAGACTACATTTCTTATATAGTTGCGTTTGAACGTTTGGACTGGTTTGTTTGTGCCAAAACAAGTGGTGAGTGTCGATTATTATTTATTTATTTACGTGAATCTCGATTATTATTATTTATTATTATTATTATTATTATTATTATTATTATTATTATTATTATTATTATTTACACAAAAAGTCTACAGTATGTTTCCATTATCAGACCCCTGCCTAATATATACGGGCACGTCTTGCACGATGAACAAAAGTAAACACAATATTCTAATATCGGAGGTGATGTGGTGTTTGTAATCGTAGGACAAACATCAGTCGGTCATGTGATCAATTATCATCAATACTCATACATTATATATCAGTAAAGGTCAGTTTTTGTCAAATGTGAATGAACAAATCACAAACATATTACTGTAAAATGAATTTAGCACTTCCTGTTATTTGGATAAAAAGCAATATAAAAGAAAATAGAAAGATGAAGACATTTCAAGAAATGTTTTATTGAGGTAGTAGCATATGCGTGTGTCTTACAGCCGGTATCCTGTCTAGTTGTTTTCATATGCTGGTCCAAATATTTCTGGCTTTGTGCCACATCGATTCGTATGCCCGCACTCCACACATTGGTTTTTGTGCGCATGACCGCACGGGCAGCCAAAGTTCTGACAGCAAGCACAGTCAGTTCGAGTCAGTTCAAACAAACAGAAGCACCCAGTAAACTTGGCCGTCCAACCGTCAATGCCATACTCTGGGGAGGGTTTCTCTAAAGAAAGAATTGGATATATTGCATGTACGTAGATTATGTTTCAACAAAACAAATCAGCATATTTCATTTCATAGCTTTCTGATTCTGGAATTTATTATGGAATTATGTATCATCTTTTGCGTTTATAATTTTTATTTAATTCGTTCGAGACCAGGACATTTCTATTTAATCATTTAATTCATTGGTTAGTACTGTATCAAAAGTACACGTGTACTTCGTCGTAATAGTTCTACTGGTGACTAGGTCGATCGCCAATAATGGCACGCGAGTTTTAATATGGGTTACGTAAACAAGCCTTGAATACATAGTACACTTAACCTGTAAAAGATGTCACGCGCACTCTCATCTGACTGTTTCAGTGCGATATGAAGGTCAGAATAGAACTGTTTATGTTATCACTGCTTGAGTTGTGTTGAATTAATAAGATTTAATTGTTCGGGAAATTCTAGTGAATCATATTTGTTTACTTAGAATGGAAAATGACACTTTATAATGAAGATACACACACCGTGTTTATTGTTTCTGTTATGCATAGATTTAGCACGAGTCAAGAGAAGATTTTGTGATTTATATATTGTTGGAAACAGCAGAATGAATAATCTTTGATTTATACAGTCAGTAATTTGGGATTGTGTGGTTTATTTGTTGTTAATGGATACTTGTTGATTTAAACAGTCAGTACTTTGGGATTGTGTGGTTTATATGTTGTTGGAAATAGCAGAATGGATAATCGTTGATTTAAACAGTCAGTACGTTGGGATTGTGTGGTTTATATGTTGTTGGAAATAGAAGAATGAATAATCGTTGATTTAAATAGTCAGTACTTTGGGATTGTGTGGTTTATATGCTGTTGGAAATAGCAGAATGAATAATTGTTGATTTAAACAGCCAGTACTTTGGGATTGTGTGATTATATTCAAAGACTTGAATATTTCATTTATTCAATCCCATTATGTGGATATTTCAAGGATTTCATTGATATTCTTCACTGAAATAATAACATCGGGATTAGTAACTATGTTGAATTCAGTGTTTAGTTCCTGATTAGTGAGAAATTTTTGTTTCTTCGTTTGATTACGACTTTTAACATAGCATTAAGTCAGATGGCTACGATGTCTGCAGTTTATAGTGATGTCTAGTACTGAGGCAATATGCCGCAAACATGTAGCATGATGTCCCACCCAGTTACATTATCCTGACACCAGGCCGACCAGTCCTAACACTAACCTGTTAATGCTGGGCGCCAAGCGAGGCAACTGTTAGTACCATTTTTGTAAGTCTTTGGTATGACTCGGCCTGGGATCGAACCCACGACCTCCCACTTCCGCGGCGGACGCTCTAACCACTAGGCAACCGGAGCGGTTGATTAGTGAGAAATGGATAGTTCATTATTAGGATTATATTCTAGGAATGCGTACACTGTACGTAATTTTGATCATTTCACTTTGCCTTTATATTTTTTTAAAAATAAATTTATATTTTGGAAACTTGAATGCTTGCTTGATTTACCTTGAACTGCTAGTTAAGCCCCTAGACGTAACAAATCCCATTATCTGAGCCATTGATGGTATCACTACACTAACCGTTTTAAGGAACTGTTATATCATGATATTGTAGTCCGTACGAAAATCATTCATATTTTCTCCAATTATTGCAGAAGATTTGCTGAATATTCATTGTATTAAATTGGAAAGCAGATTTAAACTCTAAACCGAAAATGAAATGTTTACAAATATCAACCGCTAGGCTCTGCGTATGGTGACTAAATAAAACGTGTGTGTGTTGTATCCGGTTGGTGACTAGTATAAAAAAAAAGATTTGCCATAATGCATCTGCAATTATAACTCTAAATGTTGAAACGTGTAGAAAATATTTAAGGAACTTAATTAGTGTATTATTAATAAAGTTTTTACATATATGTAATATATGTAAAAGAATTTCAACACAGAAATTCGACGGGAAACATTAGTTTATTTGGTTCTGAAAAGATAAAGAAAAAAAGTTTATTCGGACCAAGAAAGTACCGTATATGTATTCTACCGTAGGTAAGATATACATTTTGTTGCATGAACTCAAGGTGAACCTAGAAAAGAAATGTAGAGGGCCAATATGAAGGTGTAGGTTCCAAAGTGGGTTGTACATATACCCGTATAGTGCATGCAATTTGCACAGTATTTATGCACTTATAAGTCTGATCCAATTACACATTCCCAGATCTACCATTGAATTATATGCACCGACAGATCTGGGTCTATTTAGTTTGTTATGATTAAGCAGTGGAATAAACAACATAATGCCGATCTATGGACGATGACAGATGGAGGCGATATTGCCTGCCGTTGGGTCAGATTTGTGTTATGTTAGTAAATAATAATAATATAAACGAGGATTTTGTATAGCGCCTAATCTTTCGAAGCTCTAAGAGCTTTACACCATCAATAATGATATGACTACACTACAGAACAACAAATGACAAAAACAATGAAATTGGAAAACATAAAAACATACTGAAAACATATAAGATACAAAATATGATCAGGTCGCTAAGTTTGTCCCTGCAGTCGAAACAGGTGAGTCTTAAGAGCACTCTTAAAAGGGACCACTGTGTTTTTGTGTCTAATTTCAATGGGCAATTCGTTCCACGTCGCCGGGCCCTGGTGTGCAAACGATCATTGTCCATATGACTTTGTTTTCACCTTGGGAACAATGAGTATGCGATTATCAGAAGAAGAGCATAAGTATCTTGCTGGTGTATACACATGGGCGAGGCTGGATAGGTATGTTGGACTGGAGTCTGTCATTGAAACATAGCACAGAGAACAAATTTTGCGTTTGAATCTGTATAGAATCGATAGCCAGTGTAGGGTACAGACCAGTGGTGCGGTGTGCTCTGATCGAGGTACTTTAAAGATGATCCGTGCAGCTGTGTTTTGAACTTTTTGAAGTTTCTGGAGTAAATATTGTGACGAACCAGACAGAATTGAGTTACAATAGTTCAGTCTTGAAAGTACTAATGAACACACAAGTGTTTTAGTGGCATCAACTGAAAGATATTTATGAATGGAACTGATGTGTCTCAATTCTAGATATGCAGCTTTGCATATGTTCATGACATGTTGGTGCAATGTGATAGTACTGTCATGAGTAACGCCTAGGTTTCGTACTGACTGTGTGAATTTAATGTTGGTGTTGCCGATATTTATTGTCTGAGGTAAAAGATGTGAATGAGAAGTCTTTGTGTTGTGATGAGAATAGCCTCCGTTTTATTATCATTCATCTGCAGCTTGTTACATGTCACCCATGATTTCACATCAGAAATGCACTTCTCTACTCCATGGATGGTAGCATCATCTTCGGTTGGGTGGCTAGACTTGTATATTTGGTTGTCATCAGAATACAATTGGTGCGATACTTGAGAGCAGCTGAGTGTATAGAATGAAGAGAACAACTCCAAGAACATATCCCTGTGGAACACCACAACATACGTCAACTTGGCTGGAGTGTATTCCATTTCCAGATATAATTTGTGTCCTGTTCACTAAGTAGGGACTTTAACCACTGTAAGGCTATATTCGGAATGCCAAATACATGCTGGAGACGGTGAAGTAATATATCATGGTCTATTGTATTAAATGCTGCAGATAAATCAAGAAGAGTGAGGACTGTAATCTTTCCATTATCCAAAGCAGAGAGAATGTCACTAAATACTTTGAGAAGAGTAGTTTCCGTACTGTGGCAAGGGCGATATACAGACTGTACGTTGCTAAAAAAGACTATTTAAATTCAAATGAGATACAAGTTGAGTTAGAACAACCTTTTCTAAGATTTTTTATGCGAATGGGAGATTAGAAACTGGGCGGTAATTCTTTAAATCGTTATGGTCAAGTGTTGGTTTCTTCAGCAGTGGCTTTACGATAGCAGTTTTGAAAAATGACGGGAATTCCCCGATGAGAGAGAGAGAGAGAGATATTAATAACATCAGTTAGGGAAGGCAATATTGGGTTTAAGCACTCAAGCAGCAGTGATGTCGGAATGGATCAAGTTCACAAGACTTAATCAATAGAAATAGGTTCAAATGCTCCTAACGGTTGTCGCTGAAATTCTGCATCATAACTGTATGGTGACGAGTCAGTTGAAATTGTGCTGTGAAGCGAATCTCTAATGGCTTGTACTTTGTCACGGAAGAAATTTGCAAATTGGTCTGGAAGGTCTAGTGGAGAGAAGGTTGTTGGAAGTAGTGTACATTTGTTCCTTAACATTAGTTTGTTAGTTATCTCGAAGAGCTCTTTGCAGCTGGAATTCTCCGTGATCTTAGTACTGTAGTGGGATGATTTGGCTAAATGGACTATGTTTGTGACGTTCTTCTTAGCGGCTTCGCAGATTTGTTTATGAATAGTTAGTCTGGTGGAAAACCAAAGCCTTTCTGCTTTTCGGCGATGTCTTTAGCAGAGCGAAGCTGTTCCCTAACACTACTATACCATGGAGAACACTTTTTTTTATTGATACTCTGCATTTGGTGGCTGGGGCATGTTTTTCAAGCAATGAACGCAGGCAGTTATCAAGTTGTTCCGCTGTTGGATGTAAGAAAGTTGTCAGGTTTTTTTTGGATGTCATGCATGAATTTGGTTCTATTTATCATACGGAGGTTTCTCTTAGTAGCAAATAGAGGTGGAGGGTTAGGGACTGATACGTCGAGATGGCATAAAATGCAGAGGTGATCCGATGCAAGTTCGTGGGATACAAGGGTAGATTGCAGAATATTATCATCAGGTCTATAAAGAAACCAGTCTAAAAAGTTGACCAAGTTTATGTGTAGGTTGGTTAATTGACTGTTTAATATTTAAAACATGAATGGAATCTAGGAGTTTTGACATGTATGGTTTTCCAGGACAGTAAAAGTTGAAATCTCCAAGAATAATTAGGTTACCACCTATCGAATTTCCATACTCTAGAAGATTTGGAAACTGCTCCAAAAAGAGAGATTCAGTCAGCTTGTTTTTTCTACTAGGAGGAGGACGGTAGAGACAGAAAAAATGGACTGACATTTGTTCCAGTGTGAGCGTTGTTTGGACTAGTTCAAATGATGTGTGGCAGAAATTGAAGGTTGTGTTGTACTTGAGGCATTTGATCATGGAATTTTTTGTAATTACAGCAATTCCACCTCCGCGAGAGTTGCGGGGGAACGACTTGATGGAATAATCGTTGGGTGTTAAATCTGGACACTTAGGTTCATCACCAGCCGATTGTAATCAAGTTTCTGTAAGGAAGACGTCAATATTCTGGTCGTTGATAAAATTAACAATTTCTGTGCGCTTTTCCGGTGATCCTACTGATTGAGCGTTGAATAATGCAATACGTAGTGGTATCCCTGGGACAGTTGACACAACGGTTGACGATTTAAGAAAAATTTGAACCAGGTTATTAAAACTAACGGCAGAATTTTTAAATTGTTTATCTGTTACGGGCAAAAGGGAGATAACTGGAATTCTTCTTCCTGTTCTACGCCGGCCAGCTTTAAAAGAAAGTTTCTTTTTTCGCTTCCGTTTACATTTAAGAAATAATGAATGTATTCCCAGTTCGTTCAGTCTTGAGCACAATGTAGTATCTATTCTAGAACCAAGGTGTGGTCATTTAATCCAATTAATGCGGGTCCGTCGTATTGTAAGCGGTCACGTGACGGCGGTTTATTAAATAACAAATGACGTCTTAACAATGGAACAAAACAGCTGAGAAAATTTTTAATTGTTCTCGTTTCCAAAGCAAGGAGATGAATTAACACATACGAACGGAACAGCCAATGCATGATGAAACACAATAATGTAGACGAAGATAGAGAACAAGCACAAATATCATAAATATAGCACAAAATCGGAAGAGCCTTTCTCGAGCAGTTAAGCGATGGCGGCCATCTTTCCGGATCAAAATCTGTGTATATTATTAATTATTTATAAAAATCACCCTCTTTTTACCAATTTAGACAATTTTTTAAAAAGTTTTTTCATTGTATATATTTGAACCAGATTTAATGCTTGGTAAATATACATTGAAAACTTTTCTGATTTTATAATATAAAATATATACCGAAATTGCGAGACACGAATAATCTTCTAAATTTTACCCATTTTAGAATAATGAAAATTCAAAGCGAAACGACCTGTTTTAGAAATTCTACAACAAGTACGCGAGACAATACAGTACAACAAAGCGAAATCAACTATCCAAGACGGGTAAGGAAATACAGTACAAAAACCAAAGTTGACTATACATAACTGGCAAGGAAATACAGTAAAACAGACAAAGTCGACTATACAAGACTGACGACAGAATATTTCCTTGTATCCGAGTTGTATTAGAACTTTTGCTGGGAAAAATGAAGTGAAAACAAAATAATTAGAGACAACAGTTCCAGGTTTCTTAGAATCAAATAAAAACTTACTCTCTCCACAACTGTCCATATCGTCACATTTACTGCACATGTTTTGAGATCCTTCTGGGCATTGGCACGCACCATCCTCACAGCACGCACAATCCATACGACCGTTGTTGAAAGAGCAAGTACAGCCAGTGGAGTTTCTAAGTTAAACATTATACATACGGGTATTATTTGGTGAAAATATGCCTTATACAAATGTATTTGACAGAATTTTGTTTTATAAAAAATGGCTTTGATCCATAAACATATTGTAGTGTTCTTTGTTTGTTACATTATTACTTCTACATACCAAATATGAGGATAAAGAGCGAAAGTACTATACATATGGGTATTAATGACATGTTGGTATGGTAGTGCAATTTAAAAAAAACAACAACCTGATTTTGGATTGGGGATAAAAAGTAATTAAAAATCGTTTACTTTAAATATAAAAATATTCTATCTAAGGTATTCTGCTAGGCACGGTTTATCGGTGTGACGTTATGGCGTGAAGTGTTAAGAGAGGTGTGTTTAATGGTGTTGAGTGCTTAGGCAGACGTCTTTAATGGTACGAAGTGCTAAGTCAGACATGTTTAATGGTGTGAAGTGCTAAGATATACATGTTTAATGGTGTGAAGTGCTAATAGATACATGTTTAATGGTATGAAGTGCTAAGCTAGACATGTTTAATGGTGCTAAGCGCTAAGGCAGAGATGTTTAATGGTGTGAAGTTCAAAGTCAGACATGTTTAATGGTGTGAAGTGATAAGGCAGACATAGTTAATGGTGTGAAGTGCTAATAGATACATGTTTAATGGTGTTAAGTGCTACGCCATACATGTTAATGGTGTTAAGTGCTACGCCAGATATGTTTAATGGTGTGAAGTGCTAAAAAAAAAGACATGTTTAATGGCGTGAAGTGCTAAGGCAGAAATGTTTAATGGCGTGAAGTGGTCAGGCAGACATATTTAAACATGTAAAGTGCTAGGGAGAACATATTTTGATCTTACATGAGGATTTTCTTCTTTTTTTCTCGATCAAGTGAAATTAGGATTCAAACAGAGACCAGCTTTGCTATATCAAATAATTAAGCTACACCATGAAAATAGCATACTAATTTATTAAGCAGCGTGACCTAATTTTCAAATGCGTCTTCATCAAAACACACTAGATTCAGGAGAAAGCAATGTTTACGAGGACCACAAGAAGAAGTAAAGAAAGCAAAATATGTATGTTGCTAAAAACAACAACGATGGCAACAGTGCCGATGACAAAGATGGCCCTGGAAACACATGTAAACAGTAATACCGTGTCCAGACATCCGGTCGTGGCAGTATTTGACCTCCAAGAGGGGCGATATTTGGAGTGTCCACGGTTGGTGTGGGCGATGGTGGTAGGTGAGCTGAACAAAAGAAACAAAAACACCGCATATGAACTATGAATTTTCAACAGAAATGCAGAAACTTGAGTTAAGAAACCCTCGCATTACCCAGCTATAGTTTTTAATGGCCGTTGTGTCTTGTATAGCGGGAAAAGAGCCACATGCTGATAAATCCGGATATATATATATATATATATATATATATATATATATATATATATATATATATATATATATATATATATATATATTGTTTGTATATTGTTTGTATGTTTACCTGTAAATAAGTGAATTATATAAAACCACAACTTTTCTAAACCGTCTTGTCAATCCTTATTTATAATGATCTATTTACTTGATTGTTGTCTTTTAATAACATGTCACATCCATGAAAAACAATTGTGTGTGTGTGCGTGCGAGAGAGAGAGAGAGAGAGAGAGAGAGAGAGAGAGAGAGAGAGAGAGAGAGAGAGAGAGAGAGAGAATTATATCGTCACATCTTAACATGTCAAGAAGGAAACATACCAACTTTACAAATGAAGATAATTTACCATGTAAATCACTTTCTCCTAATGATGTGACACAATCATTTGATGTTTGAATATTTGCAGTGGATACAGCCCTTTACCATTATTTAAAATAAAATGTATTTTCAAGAGTGAGATACCTATTTGAAGAAGGAAATACAGAAGTTGAAGAAAACAATGCATTGATTGTATGTGCTTCAGCGACTGTCATCATATATTGAAATGGTAAATTTTTTATGTAATTGTATATACCATTACATATAAAGACAGAAAAAAGTTCTCTCTCAGTAAAGACTTACAGAAGCCGCCTCCAACTTGGGTCCAGCCGGTTGGGTTAGTGGTGGGATTGCATATTCCTTTGTGTGTGATCGCGTCTAATTCCCCAGAAGTATAACACTTGTCGCTTATTAGACATGTGTTCAGCTGTACAATTAAAATGAAGTTGCATGAAGAAAGAAAAAAAAAACGTTTGCTGCATGATAAGGGAGCTGGATTTTCGGATGTCCAGTAGCGTCTTAAAACACCATCAGTTTACTATATATGTATGTGTATTATTCGTATTACTGTAACGGCAGCTTCCCAAAACAATGAAGATGGCGTCTCCTCTGTATCAAAGGAGAATAAAATTACCCCGCATGAATTTAATAAATGAGCAAGTGGTAAAGAAGCTACAAGATGCAAAGACGAAATCAACAATATTTGCACTGGGTCACAAATTTAAAAGATGGATGGTTCTGAATGACATGAAAAATTACAAGTGCATGCTAATATAGCTACTGTCCAGCTGGACGTGAACTTTTGGTATGTGTCGGACGTGTAATTTTGGTATGTGTCGGACGTGTAATTTTGGTATGTGTCCTGGGATTTTTATTTAATTCTTTTTGTTTAATATATATTCATGAATAGTATCAAAAAGCTGGTCTCGATATTAGATTGATGCAACTGCTATCCAGTGTTTTGCTTTGCGCTTTTTTAATTGTTAATGTAAGCTGAAAAATAAGTAGAAGAGATGTGTCAATCATTGTTAACTACGTGGTTCAGGCGTGTTCATTGTACGGGAAAGGTGACATTGTTATGAATTTTGTCAAACAAGCGGTACAAGAACTTGCATCGTCGTATTTTATTTTTTTGAAAAATAATTTCACTCCCTGCAACTGGGGTTGTGTGTCTTAATTTGGTCATTATTAGTCTTTCTAACCGTCCTTTCGCCCAGGATAGCTAGTTTTCACGAATGTGACCAATAAATGCATGGTTACCCTAAATCAGAGGCGGTGTATATTGTACGATAATACCCAAAAAAAATTTTATATAACAAAATAAAGCCATACCTTCTGTTTACAATGTCCCATTTCATCACATTGTATACATTTGCCATTGTAAATTATGAACAATTGTTCCCTGCTATATTCCTGGCCATGGTTAGAAATTGATATCTCGTAAACTGTCACTGGCTTTTCTGAAAAGAAAAATGTGTTTGTAATTATTATTATTTTGTGCAGCAGAGTGAACTGTTTCATAGAGTAAGATTATATTCTAAACCATTCCATAAAGAAATATCATTTGTGAAAACTTCAGGTTAAAGTTAGAAGTAATGTTTCAGTTTTACTCAAATGTTATTGTGTGCTTTATTTATTTATTTGTTCTAAATTATGTACGATGTGTTACTCAGTAAATTATATTATTTCCGCACAAAATTCAGATTTTCGTCGATTTCGTAATGCGTTAGACCATAACGTTAAAAAGTAACCGAACACTGATTTATCTGCGAAGACAATGGAACCTGGATTCTGACTAATATATTAATTTTGAAATGCACATTAAATTATTACTAATGAGATACAGAAGAATCTCATTATTGAAAGAATTTTAAAAAAGGAAACAATTGAACCGTTTGTATTCGAGTTAGATAACCTAAAATACACTATAAACAAAACCATTACATCGGATTAAATGAAAACGAATCACCAGTGGGATGGGGTTTGTAGTCTTTAAGAGTTGCCACAGGGGTGGGTTTGGGAGGTCAGATGCGACCAGAGGCGTAGCGATGATATTTTGCGCCCGGGGACAAACTATAAAATTGGCGCCCCAGCGATCTTGTGACAGATTTATTACCCTTGTTTTCTTATTATAATGTAACGTTGCAAGCCTCATTTTGGCGCCCCTGTACCTTGGCGCCCGGGGACATATGTACCCCTTGCCCCCCCCCCCCCCCCCCCCGCTACGCCTCTGGATGCGACGCTATGCAAGCTATTGCTAAAGACACCAAAAGACACCAAAAGAGATGGAAAATGATAGAATCTTCTGCTAATATATAATACAACACCAGTCATCTGCTTCAAGAACATAGCAGGAAAAATACAGATATTTTATCAAAAAAGATAGATCACATCGAGTAGTTCAGATTTCAATTCCTGAGCGCAGTTGAAATTCATTGACAAACAACTTTCATACAAGTGAAGTTTGGATTCTACAACATACTGAAATCGTTTGTTTGTCATTCCATTTGATAGTAGATTCTGTCGAAGAAATATTTCAAGATAAAAACAATTGTGTGTTTACTCAAACATAACCACCGGAATAATAAGTGTTGTTTTAAATCGTGTTGTTCTCTGCGCCTCCTATTTGACCTTCCCTCAAATAAAATATACCTCTGACTGATTCAAAATTGCGGAAAAGTTAACATATTTGATCTGTCTGAAGCAGCAGCTTAAATCTTCATCTCGATCACACATGCTCCAACAACTTCAAAACGTTTATTTTCACTATCCAGAAGATGTTGACGCGATACCGATTACTGACTATAGAGGTGCTATATTTATCATAATGTAATAAAACTACGGTATGTGCCATTTGTATTTACGTCACCATTTTTATAGATTTATTAGATTTGTGTGATTACTAATTTGATTATGGGAAATCGGTGTTGGGGAAATATTCCTCAGCCCATGTAATTAGCCATATCCAAGCTGCAAACATCACAGAGTGCATGAGATTTCATGATGGCATTAGTTTATTAGTGAGTTCTGGTCAGAGTCGCAAAAGTGGGCATTCGGACAAGTAGTTCTTTAAAAAATCTAATTGACCATAGAGATACTACCGATATACTTGTAAAATGAGGCTTAAAATCTTGGGTCGACTGACCAATGGATAGTAGAGTAAGAAAATGTATCCTGTTATTTAGTGTCTACCTAAGGAGAAACCATGCAGTTGTGACGTTGGCATGCAATTGTGAACTTGTGATGCAAATATGAAGTTGTAATATTTTTGATCATTCACTGATTATAATAAAATATATTATTTATAGTTTTGATGCGTTGTTAGAATTTCCAGTAGACAACAGTGATGTCGAGAAGTGCTTGGAAAAGGGAGGGAAAACAAGTGACTTCTAGGAGAATTCTCTCGAGGGTTGGATTCGCGCGGTAAAGAACACTCATATTACAATATGTAACCACCATATGTATTTTAGCCTCGTCCAAATGTGAGTCTTCTGCACCAGATACCGACATTTGTTTGCGAGCGTCTTTTCCACCAATACTATATTACTCAAAAAGCCAAACAATGTCCAAAAGCAAAACATGTTCCTCTCACACTGATCAAAACAAATATCATTTATCGAAAACATCTAAAGTGTACATTCTCATAACATTTTTATGTCTGTTATTACTATTTTTAGGAACTAAAAATGGCCTAGTGGTTAGAACATCTGCCGCGGAAGCGTGAGGTCGTGGGTTCGATCCCCGGCCGAGTCATACCAATGACTTACAAAAATGGTACTAACAGCTGCCTTGCTTGGCGCTCAGCATTACGAGGTTAATGTTAGGACTGGTCGGCCTGGTGTCACGATAATGTGACTGGGTGGGACATCATTGCTACATGTCTGCGGCATGATGTCCCAGTGGTAGACATCACTATAAACTGCATCCTTGCAGCCATCGTAGCGATATGACTGAAAAATAGTTAAAGCTACGTTAAAAACCCTAATCACACACACTATCTTTACAAGTGAAGAGTGAAATTTTTCTTTGTTAAATAACAAAACAAAGGCCATACCTCTTACTTCATCTGTTGGTATTTTGCATTTCACATCATTGGATGAAATAAATCCCATCGGGACCGTTTCTTCTTTGAATGTCTGGAAAAATCCTTCGGTGACGAACTGTCAGTTTAAAAGAGTTGTCACATATTATCTTTTTTCATAGTAATGCTTAAATTTCACATGATGATACATTATTAGATGACCCAATATGTACGATTGTATCCATATTCTCTTTGTTCTTGAATTAAAGTACTTCCAACAGTGGATAAATTAATACTTACTTGCTTGAACAGAATTCATCCTTAAATTCTGCGGCTACATGTTACATTTAACAAAAGTAATTGCTCCGTGAGTGTGAGTCGGCGGATTTGTATGAGAGAGAGAGAGAGAGAGAGAGAGAGAGAGAGAGAGAGAGAGAGAGAGAGAGAGAGAGAAGCTACAATTTAATTCAATATTGATAATAAATAATTCTTGATATCTTCTAGAATTTACTCAGAAAGGAATGTAGGTGAATTAAATGTGATTTGTCAAAACAAATTGAAACACAATGCGCACATTTCGATCTGGCTACAGTTTAATTCAATACTGATGGTAAGTATTTAGCAATTTATTTTACAATTTGCTCAACACGTGGATGAATTAAATGTGATTTGTAAGAATAAAATGAAAAACATTGCGCAGATTTCGATCTGTGAAAGCTGCTTGATAGCTAGGAAAGACGAAACTTTTCACACTATTTTAACTTACATGCACTGATTGAGATGCACGTTATTCAAAAGAAAATTTACCGGATTCTAAGAGTTAATGTTATTGATAAATTATAGTATGCATCCAGTCAAATTTCTTTCGATGAAAAGAGCAAAATAGGTGATCAATTTATTTGGCGCCCAATAGAGATATTGAGGTTTCGTTCACTCCAAATCACGCTATCATAAAATATTTAGACGATTCTGACAAATTGATATCATGAAAATTATATGACGGCTAGATGACATAACCATAACTACTGATAACAATAATAATGACTTTTTAATTTTTTTTAGCTCATTTGGTCAATATATATATATATATATATATATATATATATATATATATATATAGAGAGAGAGAGAGGAGAGGAGAGAGAGAAGAGAGAGAGAGAGAGAGAGAGAGAGAGAGAGAGAGAGAGAGAGAGAGAGATTTCAAAGTCTTGCAAAATTATGACAATGTTTACTACAAGGAAAACTGAGCCAATATTTGAAGTGAAAGGAATCTGATAAAAATAGTATAATAGATTCTTCTAGAAACCGTTGGAATATTAAATGCATCTGGCTATAAATTAAACCAGATTCGCAGAAAGCCTCTGATCAGAGATTTGTGATCTTTTTTTGAAGCTTACCTTGTGAAGTTTGCATGTGCTTTCGTTTGAGTTTAAAATATTCTCTCCGATAATTGTTGGGTTGGTACACTCTCTCTTTTCAGAGTCACATGTATGTCCACTGTAATAATAAATAGATATACATCACAGAGAGAGAGAGAGAGAGAGAGAGAGAGAGAGAGAGAGAGAGAGAGAGAGAGAGAGAGAGAGAGAGAGAGAGAGAGCATTTTATGGAAACGTGCAGGCATATACCTGAACTATTCAAGTGAGTTGAGTAGTGTTTGACTAAGGATACCAATGTACGAAAGTTGTTTTAAAAATGTCTATATCAATGTATATTCCAACCATTCTATTGCATATTCAACAATTCCAGTGTATACACGCACTGATACAGCTAGCTTAACGTCTATACGAACTGTCATGGGTGTGTACTAGTAGTCTAGCACTGTGACATTTTCCAACTGAACTATATATCATCGAATATTAAACTTTCCCGATGTTTTCTGTCTATCGCACTATTTTCTGAGTCAACAGAACTATTCCAGATCGATGATGGTACACAAATGAACAGACCTTTGAAGTTTCCGAGAACTCATTAAGATTAAATGTATTTCTACATGGACGTTTAGGCGTTTCTTAGCATGTTTGCTTTATTAAATAGTGGAATGGGGTGAGCAAAGTCAAACAGCGCTAATGACTACGTAAACTCAGATTCAGCTTGACTCGCTGGTTCATCTGTTCTAGTGCAGATAAATAAAGGCATAACTAAGATGTGTTCTGATGTCTCATTGCAAGAATTCTAGAGTATCAAACACTTCTAGAACTGTGTGATCTAGGGTGAATTTCTACTGATCTGAAGACGACTTAATTTTAAGTTTTGAATCCAGGGATCTGATTGGCTGAAACTTAAGTCTGAATTTAAATTGACCATTATATTGTCTAAAGTCTATAAATAACTTACGACTCATGTTGGTAAGATTGGATCCTTAGGATTTGTAGCCATAGAAATTAGAGCTAGCAGTGGAACTCCAACTAAGAAGGACAGTATGTGGGCATTTTCGATGGCCGAAGGGCCGCACCACCTGTGTTATATCTCATGAGACCTTGGGACGCCAATCTGAAGGTGTTTTACATATTAAAAAAAAAATACAAATATATTACGTCCTCTTTAACATTGTCTAATGTTGAGAGGATGCTTCTATTATCTTTTATTCATTCCATTATTGACGAATTTAAAAGAAAGGGTTATCTTGTATTCTATACTTATGTATTTATAGAAGAAGTGGCTATCAATGGTTCCTTAAGATCCATATCAACCATGGAGTCGTCGAAGACGCAGCATTTTAATTACTGCAAAATGGGGCGAAATGGACGTAAAGTTATGTTAGCTGCACGATAGAGAAGAAAGGAAATAGAAGAAATGAAAGAAAACATTATTTTGAACTATACCCAACGATCTCCTTGATTGAAGGCGGCTGCCGTTTGTCGATGGAACAGTCTTCTCCCTCAAAATAGTAGTTGCACTGGCACTCGCCGTCAATACAGTCTCCTTGTCCGGAGCAAGCGCCGCTACATTGTTTTGACTCTGGGGCTGGGATAATAGTTCCGTTCTTTTTTATATATGAATCAGGACGGGTGAGCTTTTCATGGCTGCAGGTTTCAAGAACATCTTGGAGAGCTGAATTGGCGAAGTTGAGGTCATCTGTTAACTGGATGATAAGTGTTGATTGTGATTGTACTGTCCTTTGATTTTGATATGAGGTAAGTACACTGTATGGGGTATCAAATATGCTAATTACATAACACAGTATGATTAACACTGGAGTTTACCAAGATATACTTTCCATTGCATGCACAAATGTCATGTATGGTAGGATCCTAAAATTTCCGCATCAGAGAAAATCACACGGACAATTTAAGAAAAAAGTTGCTTTTTTTACAACGGCACTTTTAAAAACGTTATTACGTTATTGCCAATATCATGTAGATGACCTGTGAGCTAATTTCGTTGCCCAATGAGAAACAATAGCAGCTGGCCTTGGCGGGTATCGAGCCCGCGAACCTTTGATTATGAGTCCAAAGTTCTACCAAACTGAAATACCACTGTTTCCTTTAACAAAAAGACCACATAATTATTCATTGCAATAAAAGTAACTATCTGATAATCACAAATGTATCGGACATTAATTATGAATAAATGATGTAGACATCGTGGCATGCTAGACCAAGCAATTCACTACGTTCCTTTATAACCCACAGCCGCCTTCGCGGAGATTTACTCGTTTCTCATGAATATTCATAAAGATGCTTACCCCATAGCTGAAAGCGCAACTAAATCTTTGTCCGCCATTGTGATCCAACACAGAGGCGTAGCTAGGGGGGGGGGGCAGGGGGGGTACATATGTCCCCGGGCGCCAAGGTACAGGGGCGCCAAAATGAGGCTTACAATGTTACATTATAATAAGTAAACAAGGGTAATAAATCGGTCACAAGATCGCTGGGGCGCCAATTTTATAGTTCGTCCCCGGGCGCAAAATATCATCGCTACGCCTCTGATCCAACATGATTTTTCACGTTATTTTAATGAGCCTATCAAATTTTGTTTTTGTCAACTTTCACTCTCTGATAGATAAAATTTAAACTTGAATTGTTGTATAGTAGCTTTTACATTGTGTTATTGATGACGTAATATTATTTACGCACGAGAAACAAGGAAATCTCGTGACGTGCAGACAAGGATGATAAAGGAAAGTAGTGCATTTTCACCCGTGTCTTGCAAAGTACTGAATTGTTTGGCAATCAATAATACTGGTATACTTTATGTCAACTTTTTGTCAAGTGTCTGCCAGGAATTTTACCTATTCAGTAAAATCTGCCCACAATTTTAGTGCAGACATTAAACAATAAAACAATAAAAAATTTGGTGAATAAGAAAGGATAAACTTATCGAAGATTTATGAGACGTTCGAATGTAGAAGAGTTTAGCCCTTATTTCCCGCCCTTTTTTCTACACGAGTGCGGTCTGAGCTCCAGGAATTTTAAGCATAGTGTAAATAATTTACTTTGAAATTGTTCTTAAGTGATGCAAAAATAGTGACAAATAATAATAAGGCTGTCAAAATTTCTCAATAATCCTTATAATGAAGAAAAATATATCTACATTTACCTTAATATCTTCTACACACATATCTATGGCGGGTTTAATGTCGATGTTTAATGTCGCGACACACATTTTGACGGTAGTCGAATTCAACAGTCTGTGCTTGCAGTAATTGGTAACGTATGTTTCGTTCAGGCGGCTTGGCGTCGGGAAGTTTCCTAATACCACTGTCTCGTTAACTGCAATATGCATGCAATATACTATTATATTATCGATAATAAACGATGAAATGGGAAAGTGCACGAATTAATAGAAATTAACATGTATAAATCAAAGAAATAATCTGATCTGTAGTTATATTCGTGTCTGGTTCGATAAATAAGATAAAGAAACGTTCTAGATGCAAGGTTGGCAAATTAGAATGAAAATGTTATTATGAAAATTGTTAGCTGTTAATACTCAACATATACAATAGTGTGTGGATGTTTGAGGATAAAACATATACAATAGTGTGTGGATGTTTGAGGATAAAACACTGTAATTGAAACTAAAATCAAATCTTTTATTTATTCCTATATTTAAATAGTAAGACCTTTATTTATATATATATATATATATATATATATATATATATATATATCATTGTATATATACTTGTTTGTAAAAATATATACTTGATAACAGAGTTTTGCTAGACTACACATCAAAACTTTATAAGGAATATGGTTTTCAATATTGGTATCAATGAAGTTTGACTGGAGAAAGACCGACATTCGATAGAAGCTAGATTATACAAAGAAACTTCAACTACAGTAAACTACAACCATACCATTATAGTGTTACTTGTTAGGAATACCGATATTTTTATACATCTCAATAGGATATATCGTATTGTATACAATATATTTTTATGTATGTATGTATGTATGTATGTATGTATGTATGTATGTATGTATGTATGTATGTGTGTGTGTGTGTGTGTGTGTGTGTGTGTGTGTGTGTGTGTGTGCTCTTATCAGGAATACGTATGCTCACATGTAGCAGCAGGGAGGGCGAATCTGACAACTTTGTAGAGGCGTCTATTTGGCAAACCAAGATTTCCTCCAAAATCGAAAAAAAGGTTCCTTTGGAGACACAAAGTCGTTGTCGCGCCCCCTTTTCTGCTATGGGGTTAAAAATCGTTTTAGGATTTTACAAACAGACTAATTTGTAAAATCTCTTCTCGTAAATCAATGAAATTATTGGACTGGTTAACGAGTTTGAAATTAATTCTCGTTAATAAATTATTATTACATCGCATATACACCGGATTAGTTGGGTCTTCAATTATTAGAAATCCGGGTGGAGCTGTTGGTGCAAACCAATATAGAATATATCCTTGCTGGGCCTGATTTGATTTTTCCAGATTTATTTGGTAACTTCCTTCGATGATATCACATACTAAATTCACTGCAATCACCGAGGAAATATTCACATTCTGAGGAGCAATATGCCTACCGCTACCGTCTGGATCATTATTATGCTTGTTTGTGGTTGTGGTATTTTTTTTCCATGTATCGTATATCAGAGAGAAGCTTTCTTGGTTACTATCATTGACAGATTTTTTTAGTTCATTTGCGTTATATCCAGAAAACTTGAAATCGGGTAAATCGGCTTCTGTTATATTATATGCAGTTAGAAATTTTTGTTTATCTCCATTCTTGTCATTAATCATTACTTGAATTATTTGTTTGTGGATATATTCCATGTCAGATACAGGTTGTTTTAAGATCTCAACATATTTTATAATATCGCTGCGTGGCCTTGTTATATCAAAAAGATGATCTTGGAAACTCTGATGTAGTCGTTTTAGTTGTGTTTTATGTAATTGATTAATCTCGTTAAAATAACCAATGACATTATTTAAAATAAGTACGATGTTAGTGGATGAGTCAAGGACAAATTCCCATTGCATGGTATTCTTGTCAAGAAATGTGAATTTACCGGTTAATTCTATATTTTTTATACCAGGCCAATAACTTTGATATGATGGAGTAATTTCATGATATGATTGTACATCCGTGACATAATCAGACTTTTTAGGCTCGGGTACATTTTGATAAGATGTCCGAGGTGGGTTTTCAGGCCATCCTAGTATTGTTCTGATTGAGCTGTTATATATGTCAACGGCATACCCGGGTGAGTTTATCTCAATCGCGGATGATAGCGTTGGTTCATGAACTGTTATGGTGATTTTCGATTCTTTTCCAGTAATGGATTTTATTCTACGCTGAAATTCATTATTGATCTGTTCAATTTGGTAAGACCCAGATGGTAGCGAAACAACGTTGCAATCTGGAGTACCATCGGGTTTATTCTTACTCGCAAACACCAATGAATTATTCGGTTGTTGACCACCAAATGGTTGTGATCTAATGTTAGGCTAACTATGATATACTCGTAATTTTGCCAGTGCTATTTCTTTAACGAGAATAGCAGTAGGGAAATTGACACTGAATTCAGGATTCGTTGAGGTTATTGAGATCATGCCTGTTTTCACCGGGTTGGTATTTTCCGCTATCCGCTGAAGTAGTTCCTGCGATGTTACCATTATATTGTTGTTGTTTTTCTAATTTCGACATTGCGAAATCGTAAACACATACCATCGCGGAAAACTCACTATCGGATATAAATGTGTCATCGAGGGAGGACGATATCATCGAGGATAATTGCGAGTACGCAGTTGATGCAACATGGAACGTAACTATGTAATGCTGTAGTTTGCGCTGGGAGCATGATGATATTTTTTTTGTTATTATGGAGATTATTCCAGCGATTGTTGTCGCTGCTGATATACAAATTGGAACAGCTATCGGGGCAACCATTGCCACTGAAGAGAGTATAATACCAGCTCCGGTAATTACACCCGATACCGAGTACACAGTAACGTCAACTATGGTAATTCTTCTTCGGTATTTTTTTATTTTTACTTGGTTCTTCTCAGTGAGTGTTTTCAGTTTAGTTTGAAATTCTCTGACTTGATCATAGCGATACTGCTGCGATGCCATTTTATTTACATAAAACACTAGTGTTTTCAATTAAGCTATTTACTCAAATCCGCCATAAATTCCACGTACCATGTTACTGACGTCCTAACCAAACTATTATAGGTGGTTGTTATCGTTCAGTTGTATCCTTATCGATGATCGTTGATATCATGCTGTTGACTCCGGTTGAACTCGTCGATGAAATATTAAACTGAATCGGAGATATTAGTGTTAGTCGATAAATAACTTTGACGGTTGCAGTGATACTTAGCGTGTTATTGAGTGCTGTCCACGCAAATGATCCGTGCTGGATCATGTACACGTTATTTACAATATTTTCTTTCTCATGAGGAATTTTTATTTTTTCAACTACGGATATCATCCTTGGTAAGTCTTCCTTGATGGCGTCACTGGTTGTTTTAAAATCATCGAGAGATTTTTTAATATCAGCGAGCTTTGGTGTGGTCACCGGTGGAGTCCCAAAGAAACTCGCGATGACGTTTCTACGTAACGCGACAAAACTCTTTACATGTTCTTCATACGCGTAATTAAGCGTTATTAAATCATCCATCGATGTTTTTATCTCTGTGAGCTTTGGTGTGGTCACCGGTGGAACCCCAAAGAAATTAGCAATTGTGAGTTGAACCTCTGTAGTGTATTTCTGTACTATCGCAAGTTGATTTACTTGAGAATTTTATCTATCATCGAGTGTTTTTAATGATTCCGTCGTCAACAAATAATTGTCGCCGAGTGCAGTTAATTTATCCACAATAGTTGAAACAAGTACACTTGGTTTGAGTTTGCCCTGGAAAAACCGCAATAATATTTTTAGTTACACCGAGTTGTTTCACTAAAATATCATCCATGGAAACATTACTCATTTTCAATTTACCCTGTTTGTCTTGAAATACGACAAATTCAGTTGGATCAACACCTGCGAGGTTAAGTATCTTGGATATTTCATCTTCGATTATTCTTTTTACATCACTGGCTGCAGATATTTCCGCGGTGGTTTTTTTTTCAGGCTTGATAGGGATCTTCCCCAAATATCAATCATTATATTCTAAGATCTCTCTAAAAAGCGATTACCCTTGGGGTAGTTTTCACGATGATGAAATAGCGTTGAGGACATTCAATACTTCTATGCCGCATATTGGTGGGTCGGTCATTTTCTGTGTTGATAGCGTGGACTACCAGATAGAAATTTTTAAGTGGTTTATATAACGCATAAACTCTTTAGGCGGTGCTAACCCATATGAATCGAAATAAACAATTACACGCGGATCAATCGCGTATGCAACCCAGTGCTGTTATCGAGATTAATGATACCGGTTTCAGCGTTTTTTTTGGTTGTTTTGGTAATTGATCTCGCATACAAACACCTCTAAAGTTTTTTATCGCTAGTTTTTTTTAGCAGCATCGAGTAAATCAAAAATTTGACATTGAAACTATAGGTTATCGAGTTAGTAAATTGTTCCTGGTATTCTCATGCCCTTTCCGGTGTACCATGAGTACGGAATTCCTGGTAGTCTTAGACCCTTTCCTGATCGTTTCTTTTTTTTGGTATCCTTTTCTGGTTGCTTTCTTTAGTGCCATCCCTGCCGCTGTACCAACGGCTCCTAACGCGGCAGCTTTCGCCACCGCTGGGGTCGCGGCTGCAATCAAAGCTGGTAACCAAACTAACAGCGGGAATATACCACCGGATTTTATCATGTCTTTGATCGCGGCCGCAGAGAGAGTGACCTGAACACCCTTTTTATCCTTGTTAGCATCATTGAAATGCTTAAATTGGCGCGTTGTCAGTGATAGTTTATTCTAACCACCAGACATCTGATTGTGTTTCAGCGATATCTTAGTTCCAGATTTTTTTAGCAGAATCCGATTGCAATTTTTTAATTTGACCAGGAGTCAGAGCGACATTAACACGACTATATGACATTTTATGTAATAACCTCGTGCTTGGACGTCCATCTTGTTTTCCTCGTGGCCGCCGCCATTTCCTTGTTCAGCGTGTCAGGGATTTTACAGCTAACTGGCCCTTTAGTAGCTGGGTTCCGCAGTGGAAATTTTGTACACTACTCCGAACTCCTTGTTACTCTATGGGTGCATTATATTATTTCCTATGCACTCCTAAATGGTAAAATTTATCCGTTGTTCACCTCGCTTCACCGTCGCCCGCTGCTGTCCCGATCCTGCCTGCTCCCTGCTCACTGCCTGAATGATGAATGATCTAATTGTTTACATGTTTTCTACTGGTGCATCAACTACTCTCATTCGTCCACCAACACCTTCGAGTAGCATTGATTTGTCACTGAATATGACAGCAACTGCTCTGTAATTAACAATAGCAGCAGGACGAGTTACACGAGCTCTGAAGTGTATGTCAACTACGGATTGTCTGGTTAAATTAAGATGTTCCAACGAAAAATAGTAAATGGGATATAGTTTTCTAAAATCAAATTGTGATATTTGCAGACCAGTGTCTACGTTATTATCGCGTCCCATAAATGATAGCAAACGATGATACGCGCGTGCTATTTGGTTGGTTTCGTAATCAAGTAGGATATCCTCGGATTGTTCTTGTTGGCCGTTTATTCTCAATGATACTTCACTAACACCTAATTGATCAAATATCATATGGCTGTGCTCCTGAGAGTTTAATCGCGCAGTATTCTGTAACGTAATAAATATATGCCGTGGCGCAGCAACTCCTTCTTTTGATGCCAGGTGCCTTGTAAGTGTACCATCAATATTAGAATCAATAGTATCTGTTGTTGTTGTTAGCCATGATAGCAATGATTTTCCTCCATGATCCGTAAATGATAACACTTTTTCCTCTGCGGTGATTGATGGAGTCCTTACTGGCATCCACAATGATATTTTTGATATAATGACTTTACCAGCAGGAACACCAACACCACGCCAGATTGCATCATTGTCAGTACCCTTTTGTACGAAGACTACTGTATGTTTCGCTCCATAGATAACTTTTCTAACATTTCTGCAAAATCCAAATATATGATACAGCGGAATCGCGTATGAGAATAATCTATGCGGTCTTTTCAACATTACTACGCGTGTTGCAAACCCTAGGTTGTAATCAGGATTTGTATTTATAATCATATCCTCGATAGCAGCAGGAGCAGGAGGAACAGCCTGATTACCACCACCAGCAGGAGTACCACGATCCATTGGTCGTCTTGTATCATACTGAATATGATTAGCGTGATCATTAACATCCTTAGAGAACATCATAGACGGACCTGCTGATCTTGTATAATCATCAGAATATCTTGCTAAGCCCACTGTTGTTGTGGCAACATCAACCTCACACTCTATGGATTCAATTTCTCTTCCATCAATCATATATCTAGCACTATCGAATAGCGCCATGATACCATTATTGACAAAACCAACTAGGACATTTGGGTCATCTGCATATGGCGTATTAGCTACAACATTTGTTACAAGTTCTCCTTCTACTTCAATAAATGCTTCAGTGGGTAGAAAATATTTGCTGGTATCATGGACCTGAAGTTCGATTCTTGATCGAATATCCGGTTGTACTGCATTATAGGAACAGAATTGATAATCGCGTACAGAATCATCTTTGCGCACTGGGGCATTTAAATCGAACGCTGTATCAGGTGATGATTTGAACATTTTATTAGATATTTCTTGATTTTAAGCCATTTCCCGCTATATTATTGCAGTAATATTTCCCTGATCGTCAATCCGCGATGCTATATTCTGCTCCACTGCGTTATTTATTATTTTACTAATAGTCGCGGGCATAATCTCCGTAGATGGTAGTGGCCCTAGTGATTTTGGATTCTTTTGTCGCCGAACTAACGCTAGTAGTTTTTTCTTTAGCGGCTGAAAATGCTTTCCTGGCAACATCACCAACAGCACTTACACCCTTATCACGAATAACATCAATAGCTTTCATCGATAATTTTTTTGCGATTGGTGCTATTTTTGGGGCCATTGTTGTAAATAACATTGCAATGGTATTGCCGAGACCATCTCGTAGTACGCTCTATAAACAGGAAGTCGTGATTTACTACATAGACCATGGTTGGTTTGTTGTGGTTGTAGTGTATGATCATCTTATTTAAATGACATTTATCTAATCGCGAAATCGTAAACGATTTTCAATTAGTCACTGTGGTAACCGTCTACTAGCTCATAAATAAACTCTCGATATACACCAATATCTATGATACCACCCTCAAATAGTCGTCTGCAGATATTAGCTGCCTCATTAATTATTTCCGGTTGAGTTATTTCCGGCTCGTTACCCTCCTACGAGAATTTCTAATCGTGATATGTCCCCAAGAATATTATTAGGACAACAAACTAGACCACTACTTGAAACACCGCTTGGAGCTCCAGTCTGAGAAAATCTCTTACCAGTTGTACCAGTTGCACCCTGTGTATCATCATTTTCTTCTCGATTAGATGGCATATAATACTCTTGTTGTTTTTTTTCTTCTATATCCGTGTTTGACGTTTTTCTTTGAATTTTTGACGTTTTGCTTCGTTGTTTTAGTCGTTCTTCATTTTTTTGACGTTTTTCTTCGAGTTGTTTTAGTCGTTGTTCTCTGTTGTTTATCATAATTGGTAACCCCTTCTCTAAAATATATATATTGCAATTTTTTTTATTTATTTAAACGAGGAATATTCTTGTTTATTTTACATAACCAATCACCCCAGTCATCGCGTCTTATTATACTATCTTTAAATTCGTCTTTTAAAAAGTTCTCCCTTGCATGATAGCTATTAGCAGCGAAATCGCCAAAAGCTTGATAATCGCTGGGTTTTAATATATTAAATTGTCTTATTCGTGTTATAGCCTCATCGGTAAATTTACCCATAAAAACAAAAGCATCTTTTTTTTTAGTTTTATGTACATCACCCTCTTGTTCTTGTTCAGGTTGTTCAATAATATCAATTTCTGGTTGTTCAGGTCGTTCAGCAGCTATTATATCACCAGGAAGTGTTTTTAGGGATTTTTGTGTTTGTTCAGTTTCTCTTGCTATTTTTTCAAGTATTGGAAGAAGGGCTTTTCCCCCTCGTTGTTTCTCAGAATATCTCTCAATATAGCTTTTTCAGTGGTCGATACGGCTGTAGTAACGGGTTTAAATAATTGTGCAGTATCAGTTGCAAAGTCGGTTTTAAAGTCCTGTCTTGCTTGTAATTTGCCCCTAACAGAGTCCCGTACGGGAATAAATCGCCTTATTGCAGCCAATCTCTCGCGAGCTGATCTAGTTGTTAACGATTCACCTACCATTGTAAACTAGTCTAAATTGTAAACGCGAAATTCATAGACAGCTACGCGTTTCACTTTTTTCACGAAAATCGAGGGCTAAAACCCCCATGAATTCATTAAGAGAAAAATCGATTTTCATGAAATCTTGTCGACGGCTTAGCCAAAAACAGTATAAAAAAATTACTGAAAAAAGCATCGAAGATTCGACGATCACGATGGAAAACACAAAATTTGCCTCACACGGATAGAAATTTCATGAAAATCGATTTTCTCTACATGAATTCCTGGGGGTTTTGCCCTCGATTTTTATGAAATTATGTCGACGGATTGCATAAAAACACCACAAAAATGACTAAAAACGACCAAAAATGACCAAAAATCAACGAAAAAAAAATCCTTGAAAATATTTCAGCAGTTAACAAATAAAATAAAATCTGTGAATGCTCACCCACCCTCCTACATAGATGCGACATTACTTCCGTGTTCATTGATTTGGTGCACACAAAAAAACATCATCTGTTCGCGTTATCAATGGACACTTCATCACTGAGTATAGAATTTCAACTCCATTGTGTGAGTAATTCCATACCTGTCTTTTGATTTTACTATAATAGGCCGTCTGTTTGAAAACACGTAACGTGTACATGTAATGGTTTGCAGTAAGTATATAACGAGGACGTTTTAAGAAACAGTCCCGGAAGAATGTGTATTATTCTCTTTAATTATATTCTTAATTATTTTTATTTTGGAATTTATTGTGTGTCTGATCTGATATTGATGTCCGAGTTCCGCCCTGACCTCTTCAACTATGGTAAATAGCAGGACAAATTTATTTATGTCGTTGTTATATGCAAAAGAGTCATAAATAGCGTGTTGAATTATTTTTATAAAGGAATAAACCCTCGGTAAGATGTACTTATTATTCTGAGCGCTATCATCAATATCTTCAAAATCAGAGAGAATCTGATTACAATCTAATTTACCTGATAATTGTATTTTTTGATTTTTCAAATTTGAAATCTCATTTATAATGTCATTTATATTTTCGAAATTCATCATACATTTGGACAATACATTCTTATTAACCCCCATTCGAGTGTTGTGGCGGGTTTATAAGGCATACACACACACACACACACACACACACACACACAAATACATACATATATATATATATATATATATATATATATATATATATATATATATATATATATATATATATATATATATATATATATATATATATATATGAAGACAAGTTAGAATTGCTCCCAGTTTTTTGTATAAGGACAGCACAAGACAATACAACACATAACAATAGATTATAGGGTGAAGGCACATACACAATGGGCTATAAGCTACATTCAACTCAACCACTCTAACCCACAAAATCACCCGGGTTGAATGCAAAAACACATTTACACCGTGTGACGGCGTGACTTAGAGTGGTTCATTTTGAGCTTCGCAAAGCCCAATAATATAATAGACGGGTTTCTATATAAGCTAACTAATACACGGAGATTATATCAGTGGTGTGATATTTACTCTCTCGTTTACTTAATTGTGATTATTGACAGCATTGAAACAAGTCAAGATACCTGAAAAAAGTATTTAAAAAAGAATACTGCTGTTGTAAATATAAATTCATTCGATTTGTTTTCTGACAAAACAAATACATGAGATCACTGAACAATAAAAAAGTTATCTCTGTTTCAGAAACCGTATACACAAGCCCACACGAGTTATTCCCCTTAATGCTACATATAATAGTACAAAATGAAAATTTAGATGTAAACGATTTGAATTTTTTTCCAGTTCGTTTGGAGATAGTGGATTTATAAATTTCTTCTGCTACATATCGTATCGAGGCTCTACAAATATCAAAATACCTACCGGCTTCATTCATTTATTGAAATATTCTTTCTTCATTAGTTTCTGTGTTCAGTGATTTGATACATTTTGCATTTTTCGAGTGTTTTCCAGTTTCCCCCTTTTTGGTATTTTCACTCTGAGTAATAGCCTGTAGATTCGATAAAGAATTATACCTAGGATTGGAATCAATATGATCGATTATAAAACCATCTTCGATCAATCCACTGTAACATTCATATACTATCCGATGGTTGAGATACCTTTTCCTCCTAACAGTAAACATCAAATACCTAAGACCATTGTCCCACCCGACTGATTTCTTCAGTCTGCGGTTTCTGATAATACCATCACGAAATGCTTCATAATTGGTAATCACAGGATGTGGTTGAAATTCTTGGTTCATTTATATACAATATATTATTTATCTAATTAATAATTTGGTTTAATTATTACCTGATAATCTTTCAATGTAGTCTTGAGGTTTTCTTATGATTTTGTCAGGGACGCTGAATTCTTGACGGAATCTTTGATTCTCTTATCATAATATCGCTTAAGCTTTCTGTATCGCTTACCACCACAATTGAGACACAACTGCGACTTACCCCGCACACCTACCCCACATCGTATGCAAGGTAATGGCCCAAAACTTCCACGACGTACGCTTTGTAAATGATATCCACAGAATTCATTTCTACATGATTTGTTACAAGCGGTTACTGATCCTATCATAAGCCATTTGCAATGATTCATTATATATAAATTCTTTATTTAAATACTTGTTTTAATTATAATATGGAGAAGTTCGAGAGATTATCGAAAATTACGCCTTGGAAAAATGCTAAATTCAATCTCGATAGAGTATCTACTGATGTACCAAAGGGTCTAATAAGTGATAGAAGCATGATAGGTAAAATCGTTGAGGGATTTAATGAATTCAAGCGTGATGGCGCATCTCACTGTTGGTCAACATTTCGAATTGATGGTGACGTTGATGCTACCATGAACGACGAAAGAGCAGCAGTGATAATCTCGCATCTTGACCGGAAAAAATATTTTTAGAGTGAAATTCATTATCCGCTCAGAAACGGGAAATTGGATTATACGCGACAAATTTGAACTCATCCTGAAAGATAAAAAAAACTGTCACTGTGAGTCATGATTCCAAACCAGGAATTCTGACTGGAATTGACAAACCATATTACGAGAGATCCTATCCTGTAACCGCGATTGTTTATGGGATCTATTCTTTAAATGATAAACCGAGTATTGAGAAACTAAAACCCATGAAACATTCGTCGTTGAATTGTTTTGCCGAACGAATAATAAAGCATTTTACAAATGCATTGCGTAGAAAAAAATTGACGGATCTAAGACGTAAAAATTAAACGAATGGGCTTTATCAGTTAGGGAGAGCGGCGCAACAATTCAAGATATAGCCGAATTAGAAACATCATTAAGATTCCCAATAACCGTAATGACGATAACAGGAGAGGTATTACACGAATCAAAATATAAATCAAATGGAGCTCCAATCAAAATTATTGACCATAATGCATACACGTGGACCCCCCGCGGTAACAATATTTCCGCGGGATAGAACAATAAAATACTACACGGGAAATTTTTTGATCTTATTCACGCGGAGAGTAAAAACGATCCTGTGTCAGTGTAGTTATTTCAGAGTTTCAAAGAAGAAGAGTGCAAATTTGATCAATTTGTAAAACCCAACGGCGAATTATATCATACTGAAGCTCTGCACGACGAGATGAGAAAACTAGCAAGTGATTTTTCAACGGAACACGACGAACAATTATTAACAAACCATGGTGGATTATGGAATACCAAATATGACCTCAAAAGTGTCATTTTCTCGGAGAATGCTCTGAGTATTTTAAACGATTTGGGCATCCCACACATGAGATGACCCGTGTTGCGATTAATGGACCACTTCCCGATTTTGATTTAACCGGATTCGCTCGTGTGGTATCATTTGAATTGGCTAAAGGACTTCATCCGTGCTGTTATGTTTGGTTTGGTAGACACATCTCTGAAAAACACTGGATGCCAATATTGTTATTACGGTATATGATTGATTCTAAAATACTGATATCGCTGATTGTCAGTGAAGCAATTATATCAAACAAACCGAGGTCTGGTTACCACAACCCGATAGTCTAGATAGTATAATCGACGAAGAATATATCGTTAGTTGGTCCAAAGAGATCTTCGAAGTTACAAATAAACAAACAAAAGATCTCGGTAGAAGAATAATTGGTAAATACACCCAGGGTGGAAAATACGACCACAAACGTTATTCTTCACGACTGATTATAGATGATGCTGAATACGACTTTATAATCGGGGATGCAGCATCTAGAAGTATATATGTAAATCGTGAAGACGCTTTATTGTCCAATGGAACAAAATTCGGTACAATTGTTACTTACAACGATGGAGAAAATCCCCAATATACGCACTTAAGGGATTCTATGCTGGCTTATGCTTCTATTAATTTGCTATCGCCACTGATTCATTTTACAGAGATGTAAAATATAAAGAAGCAGTGGCTAAATTCACAAATTCCAACGAGAGTTGGGGATCATAGAGAATTAAAAAGAAAATATTTTGTGATTATTATAAATCAGCAGATGTTACGATTGAAAATAATTGCTTGACAAATAATCAAATATCAGAATTATTTAACACACCTTCGATATCAGATCCAATATGTAGATATAAAAGCAATTACTTAAACGGTTGTTTTGGGTCAGGGAAGACGACTCGTGCGATTGAACTATTTCGAAGGAAATCAAACATGATTGTGCTAACACCAATACATAGACTTGCAAGAGAGATGAAACAGCGAGGAGTTAATGTTTGCACTTATAACAGCTTCTTTTGATGGAAAGGTGATGAATGGACTCCTGATCGTATGGGCGAGAAATATATTCCTGAAATTATTATTTGGGATGAGATATGTACAGTGTCGTTAGATGTATTACAAAAGTTTCTCGATTGGCTGTTGCTAGCAAATACAGCTGTAATAATGTGCGGCGATCATGGTCAACCACCACCATTTGTCGCTTTTTCTCCACATAATTGGTTGAAGAATTTTTTAGACTATTATGAAGAAATTAATACTGATCACATATCACTTGATAATGAATTACGCGAGTTCAAGAAACTAATCAGATTACAACCGGATAGAAACCAATGTAAAATAGCGCGTGAAATAATTTCAGTAACCTCATTAAATTATTTTTGGGAAGCGTGGAGACCAAACGATTTGATAGTGGCAAGTAGAAAGATAGTCAGAGACACACTTCATATGAAGTTATTTAGCACGCATAAAGAAAACTTCGCAACACTTCCAGTGCCGCTGTGTTATAGGCCTACAGATACACGAAGACAGAATATCGAAGTTGATATTCCTGGACAAAGTGAAAAACAAATTCTCGATGAGGATATTATTGAGTTTATAACCGATATCGATGAAGCACCGAGTATTGATGTTATTGATGGAAATATTAACAATTTAGTCGTATATGATGATGTCATGTTAGACAATCAAAAGAATCCCGCTAGGATATTTTCCAGAGGTAGGCATAAAAATACCGATGTGATATATGTCACTCAACGATACACACAAATACCAAAAGTGATCAGAGATAACTGCAATATTCTTGCTGTATTTAATGGAGTTGACACGCATACGCTACGAAATATTCACTAGACATGGTGTAGTGGTGATATGGATTATATTATCTTTAGAAATTTCTTTAGTCGTGCTCAGTAAAATCCCACATGGATTTGTAACGATAAATTTGCATGACCCGAGATCAAGATATCGTGTTGGACATGATAAAATATTCGGTTGAAATCCTAAAACAATTTTTACCATAACGATCTGACTCCGTAGCAGCAGCGGGGGCGCGACAACGATTTTGCGTCTCCAAAGGGAACTTTTTTTCGATTTTAGAGGAAGCCTTGGTTTGCCAAATAGACGCCTCTACAAAGTTGTCGGATTCGCCCTCACGCGGTCCCTTCATAGGGTACCCTATGAGGTTTGTGTTTACTTTTATATTTTCTATGTTTTTCTGGCTATATCTTTTGTGTATTTATGGATGTATTTATTTCTGGCTATTGTATATTTGTACCACCTTAAAGGTGGTGTGGTGGTAGGTGTTTCCCCTTTATTGTCACATAGACATGCCCCCTCCCCCCGGTGAAATCCTAGATACGAAACAAAATACTAGAAATTCAGAAGGTTGTCCATAAATTTCGCGCACCGCATGGTTCTACGGTCAACAGGATACGCACTGATTTCTGACAAATATTTGTACACCCAATCCCAGGAAAACCCGAGGTGGTGCAAAACCAGTTTCGACCTTACTCGAGAATGTTTTCAAACAGCCTGCGGCAAAATGGGTGGGTTTCACAGAGAATATATCGGTGTATTATTTGTGAACAGACAGATATGCAAACATATAAAACATTTAACGTGTACATTCATTTAGGTCGTATAATTTATTTATCAAGTATTCCAGTAGTTAAAATTTATACTTAATGTAACATGTACAGATTTCTCTGCTACACAATTATTGATATTTACCATGTAAAGTCCTAGCGAGTTATTAATTGTATATAGGTATTTAGTGTCTTCAACCATGTGACCGTGTTGTGGGGCACAATCACCCACGTAACCAGGTTAATATCTAAACTATGTGGATAATTGAAATCAAGTAATTAGGAATAAAATTACCTTACGTTACTGTTTTACATTAAAACCTTGTATATCTGTTGACTTATTAATCTGTAATTAAATTGTTGTCGTAATAATAATGATAATGAGTGAATCTGCAATTGCTATGAAATCTTCTACTACAAAATTATTTTCCAGTCTGCAATTCTGTAAAACAGCACGATGATGCTCATGTAGAATTTACAGAATTTACTAAACATTTATTTAAACCAGTCACAAAAAAACACTAAAGATCTTCATCCGTAGTTGGAACAAACCGCTAAATCAACCGTTAAAGTAGCAGACAAAACTTTGTTAAACCAAAAAGATTCTTAAAGAGATTCCAGCTAAAATAGTTGCTTCTCAGATTCCATTATATAGAGACTGACAAAATGTTCATTTTGGATACCAACAATGACGCCATTACTCTTCGAAGAACAACGGCTTCTCTCTTTCATGGACAACGGCGGCAGAAGAACGCTGTCTTGGTTGATCATGATTACAGACAGTGTCCAGACTAGCGTTGTTGGGTTATTTATATGGCAGATATCATCACATCAGGAAGCGTTGGCACCGCGACATATATTTATTGTTTTTCAGGAAAATGTCAGTAGATTCACAAGAGCTAACCATAATGGTGTTTGATAGTCTCGGAGTTAGTAAAGTGTCTCTGAGAATAAATGGATATAAAGAACCATCTAAGAAGTGTTATTGAAGTTTGAAAACAATCATGTTGCACGTGCGTATCATTGGTTGATGTCATTTATGGGGCGTGATCAAACTGTTGATTCTGGTTTGCTGAAATCTCAGTGTAATTTTTCCACGCTGTATCCGATCTATTTATTTCTTACCGGAACACTTGGATTTCTTTAGACAATTTGTCATTGGCATACACTTCAGGGAGCGTGTAGCACTATTATCAGCTGGTGGTTACAAAGCAATGGCTGTTACACTGTCAAACAATGCTGCTTGATAGTGTTGGTGGAAAAATGAGAGTGATTTACGAGCCCGTAGAAAATACGTAAATGTGTTCAGAATGTGTGTTTTCTAAATATGTTATTGAATCACAAGCGATCTGTAATTTGATCATTCATGGTGTTATAATATCATATCATTACGCCAATGTTACTCTGACACCTGGTCAGATTAAAAAACTACAATCCGCAACGAAAAAGAGTTCTGGAGTAAATATAAATAGCGGTGTTGCAGGGCCCAAATAGTTTATTATCGGTGACTGAACGTCAGCTCAAGTATCACAATGACGCCAAGAAAAAAATATGGCGTTCCACTTATTCTTTCTACGAATGCGATCAGCGACACAACAAACACCTGCGATATATTTTCCGTTTCTAGCTGTTTTATTGAAAAGCGACACAACATACATGCTTAATAACAGAAGGGGTATAAGATTAACAGGAATGTGCTATGGTCAAGGTCTGAGACTGCCAGGGACGCTTCGTTAAAGCTCCACTTGCCTGATTTTGATTTACTTGATGTTGCTTACGATTAACAAAAACAAAATTTCAGAGCTGCTTTCATGCGTTATCAATTACCGAGAAACCAAACCATGTTGAAACCGACGGAGTTGTTTATTTCGATTCATATCGATTGAAGGATTTTTACGGTATAGTGGTTTAGACGGCGACATACCGAATTTACCAATATGTGGTCCAGAAGTGTTTGCGGTACTTATTGCTGTGTCAAGATCATCTGCGCCGCCGCATAAAATCGTGCACAAGTACGCTAGTGGTCATTTTAAACAGGTTAATGACTTATAATATTATATATTTACAGAAGATCTGCTACACATAAATGCACAGGTGAAGTTGATCTGTCTGTGTATGTGACGCAAGATGAACTTGCTTATGTTATTCGTCTCACTGGGGTTGACCCAAATAAAATTGTTGTTTTTGAGGATCAGCAAGGACTAAAGACGAGCAATATATTAAGTGGGTTGATATTCTCCTGCGAGTTTTATGTGCAACCAACGATAAAATTGTGATATTTACCGACGAAAAAAAACCCCACACAAATATATCAATTGCAGAATTTCGTAGATATATTCCTATATTTGGTGGTTCAAAGGCTGATTTACACCTCATGACTGGAAATAGTTGCGCTAGTTTGGGAGAACTGAAAAAAAGCTAATGACGCTGCAAGGATAAAGTACGTTGACGACAGTAATACCGCGATAAAGACATCGTTAACAAGAATAAGTGATAGATTAATCACATTACAGTCTGAGTATAATGATCATGTGACCCCGTTAACTAGCCATCTCATAAACTGTCAGATTCTTCTTCAAGTCACCTATGATACTTTATCTAAACCCAATAGTCGTCAGAAATAAGCTTGTTGACATTCGCACACAATTTAGTGATCTAGTCATCTTTAAAAAAAAACTCAAATGAAAGGTTTATTTCAGGGGTCGCAGAAACATCATAATTAGTTGGAGAACTTCGAAAAGAGAACAGAGAGATAAATAACAAGATTACGAATACAAACATTGATATTGATTATCTTAAAACTAGTATAAATGAGATAAAGAACAACATAAAGAGTCCATATATAGTAGATTAATTTACCATCTTCGTCTATAAGGACAGCATTGATCTGATAAGAAACCCACCTAATAAGTATAAGTTATCAGCAGGATATTGATATTTCAGAACATATTTCTCGCGAAGAAGTGGATGATTATGATGTTAATAGGACACATATAAACGGCATTGAAGTAATTTTTAACGTAATGGACATAATAATACCAGAATTTACGGTAATATTGGAGAAAATAAAAGTCAAAACTATTACGATCGAGCCCCAGTAGTTTGTGCAAAATAGTAGTTTTAGATTAATAGTTTATAATAGTAGATATTTACTGAAGATCTGCTGCGCGCAAAGGTCCCAGGGACATTGATTTATCCAAATATGCAACAAGAGTAGTACCCTTCCTACAATATTTACCAGAATTGTACAACGTTTTATTGGCTATTTTGGTTTTATAATTACTGGAATCTTCAGTGATTTTTTTAACATTTATCTTAGCTCCAATGATAAGAGAGTTGTCACATTGGGCTACTTTTTATCTTGATTCTGTTATGTGTTTAAAATATGCTAATACGTTGAGTCACGTGATTTAGCAATCCTGGTTTCATCAGGCAAGAGCAGCTATGTCTGGTTCATCTAAACGATAAATTGCGTAAACAACAGCGGGCACTGTATATGCGTTATTGTCCTATGGTTTGTCGATTCTGCTGAAAATACCTGATTTAGATTTTTTTATATTTATTATGACGACATTGTTATATCGCCTTGGTTCCTAAATAGAGTCGATTTTATCACAAATAAGCCAAGTCCTACCATCTTTTTTTATATGTTCGACAATAAAGTTTACTCTGAATATATACTGCCGTCATGAACATGATTACTAATAATGGTAGCCGCTCATTTTTCATCCAGTATGGAATCAATAAATATTCCATCACCATCAGATGTAAACGTCGACCAAACGTGAATAGCACCATCTATGATAAACCCATTCTTCACTATTCTGATACAATAATGTAACTGTAACTCAAATGGTAATTGTTTCTTGTCTCTGATGAATCTATATAAATGAAATCTACACGTGTGTTGTGGTTCAATCTCCGATAATCTGTTATATTCTCGTTCAAAAAAAACCATCTCTACTCTTCTCTGGTTCTATTTTTGTTAATTTCTCAATTTCACTCGCAGTTAATAAAAACGATTTTTATCTCTTTTAGTATTTTTTCAAAACTAGAATACTGTTTATGCAGTGGTTTTGCAACAGTAGAAATAATCCTTTATATAATTAGGAAAAGTATTATGTTCAACTGGACTTTAACCAATAAAATTATACATGTATGTATCAGGCAAAACAATTGTCGAACGCTCGTGATCGGACCAGTCACACCTTGTAAAACAAGTGTCGTGGAAAGTGCTGTGGATATTACATGGCCAGTTTTCGCTGTGTCAGTACTGGACCACAGCCATGTCTGAAGTATGGGGTGGAGGTTAATGGAAAGACCCAGTTATGTGTTTCTTGCGGCAGACGTACATCTTGAACATTTAAACAATATTACGAGAAACAAAATGCTTTTGATGATACAAAACTAAAAGACACCAAAGATTATCTCGAGAAATATTCCTCTGCTGGAAAATAATGTTATATTAGAAGAAAAGAAATTTATATAAATGGAGAAAACTGAAGAAAAAATATTGATCTTGATGATTTTAGATGTTATTCAATATTTACTGATTACGAAACAAGCAGAGCTGGGATCACCAGAAACTGTCGTCTCCAAAAATACTCTTGAAAATGTCGGTAAGAAGTGGTACCTCACTATAGGTATCGTTATTGAGCAGATTAATTCTGATAAACAAGATAATAAGATAAAAGGTTAGAAAACTTACAAGCTGTCATACAAAGTGAGAATAGTAAAACAAAACCCGGCAAATATAAAAGAACACCACGACCAGTTATGTCAATCATTTTAGAGACAATATAAATAAAAGAATATTCATTATTATATTCCATGGAAAATATTTCGATATATATCAATACAATTTACAGCAGACAATATTCGAAATTCGGCCATGTCAAAGAGACTTAAATAGAAACTTAAATTTTAGTATATCACACAATAAACATATTTGCTATCAGACCCAAAAACAAGTCATTCTATCAGTAATGTATGTTTTGCTTCAATGTGTTTTATTTGATTTAGGAAACATTCAGTGCTGTCTAACCTGAAGCCCACGGGCTGAATTGAAATGGCCCGGCCAGAGCTCGAGCAATTTTCTGTGCATATATGTAAAAGAAAGCCCCTGGCCTACTTTCATAGTATATCGTAATACCCAGGTAAAAAAAAAATGTGAATCATTTCTTTAATAGTCGTTGCTTTTACGTTTTCTGCTGCGGCCCTCGGCTTCAAGAAAAAATATTCAATGGCCCATGGTGTCAAAAAGGTTGGACAGCAGTTGCTTAGATAATACAAAAATAATATACTTTTCATGTAAATCAAAGTTAAGTCCAAATCCACAAAGTTTAGTGTAAATAGTTATGAAGAAAATCATACTAAAACATGGGTTGGGATGAAAAGGTTTACCTTACTTTGCCCATAATTAAATGGTTTTGGTGCAGCTGTGGGATCTGGTTGAAATGTTGTAAACACGGTCATGTGAGCAGGTGTTGTCATAGGCCGATTTGTTGCTGTGCGTGAAGAAACAAATGTCTATGAGTAGAAAATAGAGCAAAGGTTATCAATGTCAGAACCAGATATCCACTATATATGTGCCATAAAATAGCCTAAAACGTCTTCTACACTTATAACGAACCCCTATTTAGGGTTTCCACATTTTCGCATGCAATATTTTGTTTATTTATCTCTCGAATGTTTCCATTTATTCAACGCTAATACCAGTTTATTATCATTGATTGTTCGAACACTTTACGTCACCTGTATTATATACCTAATTTTTTCATTGCATCCGTCAGTTTTTCTCTAACATTTGCAATGTATTACAACTGGCGACATCTCCGACAAATATTACCTTGGACACGGCTGGACTTCGACTGCTGCATACAAAGTGGATTGGGCAATTTATTTACTTTCAAATTCACTTTCCTTAATTATTAATTGTTAAATTAATAGTTTTGAGAAAATTGTATCGTCAAATCTACACACTGTAAAATGTGTATTGGATTTTACTTTAATCATGTGGTGTACAACCCCTCCCAAATTAACTGATTTTGGGTACTGTTGTGATAATTGTTTATACCAGAAGGTTTCTAGGCTATATTAAAATTGGACTAGGTGCACATCTTTTCCAGGAGAATGCATAGCTCACCGTGTAGTAAACACCATTGCTATACTTCTTTTGTATATATTCAGGAGAATGCAAAAGTTCGCACAATTAAATCAACGCTCAAGTGCCTTCAAGTAAACTTGTTCTCATTGATATAGAGAATTCGTACTCTTTACACTGTGTTAATTGTTCGTCTTTTTATATACAACTGGATTCATCTTTATAATTTTTAATGTTATCCATTTTTACATCATCCCTCATGTCAGTTTTGCTAATATGACATTATCTACATTGTGATCACCGTGTTCTTGAAGTGTACTAGTTTTAGCAATTTTAAATGTTCATTACTTATGTCCCTCTGATTTTGTGCTCAACACACATTCACATGCTGTGCACGTTTTTAAACATACAATGAGCTATTTGTTTACATCTTCCACATTCAAGAAACTCGCTTTATTTTTTTAAAATTCGACGGTTTCATACTCCTTAATACTACTTTTGCATTCCCTGGTTTTAAGCCCTTTCCGTTGACGGTACCATTCATTTAATGGCACGTGATTTTCAGCAGGTTTCAAATGTTTAAATCGACCATTATATCCTTTCTATTTTACGAATACATTTTACAGTTCATCACGATTGTTTCAACTTTGTATATACCTTCTTGTTTCGTCCACTCTTCTTCATTAAACGTGCGCTCCCTTCAAGTCTTCCAGTTTGTAAACAACATAATTATCTAAAATTATTTCCAGTTTGTAAACAACAGAATGATCTAAAATTACTTAACTGATTCTTATGAAATTAACATTGTTTGAGCGAGTTTTAATTCACGCATTCCATATGTATCTACTGTCATTTAACCCAGCACATTAAAGCAAACCGTTCACCTGTATTCTTTATTGCATATTTCAACCAGTCATGTCTGTTAATCTGTTCTAGATGCTACAGTAAGAATAACTGGCTTTAGGAAAATGTAAATTGATTTTCCGGTTCCAATTTTTTATCACTCAAGTCTTTGTAGTTCCGCTGAACCTTCCCTCTACATATACTACATTTTATGCAGGGTAAGTTCAAAAGTATTAAAACTTTTCCTTTTCAACAAATATGAAACATCCTTCACTTCCGTGTTTTAAACAGGTTTCAGCCTCTTCAAGCTTCACTCTTTAAAGATTTCCCTAAAAGCATCGGCATCGTCGTCTTCCTTTAATGTTTTCAGCTAAAAGAAAATTCGAAAACATATTTCCCACTCAAAAAGTTCTTTGTTTCCATCTTTGTATAATTATGGTTGTAACTAGTCGTCCACGTGACTTGGATTGACCTTTCTATATTTCTATATGGAAATCCTTGTCAAGCACCGTTGTGTAAAGTGTAAGCAGACGTATTATTTCCATTCATTATTTCATATTACTTTGTCCCGTTTAATATTTTCTCACAATTATTACAAAAGAGATTTTTATTTTCAGCAATTTCCAGTATTTGTTGCAATGACACATCTCTGTTGTATTTACTGCAATGACAAAATCATGTAATTCGCTCTATATCATTTTCTGGTCTACATTCTGATTGGTTTAAAATGAAGGTGAACCGTCTTGATTAGCCAATCAGACTCTGGCAAACATTAAAGTATGGTATTTGTGTAAAACTGTTTGAGTGTTTTATACAAAAGCCGAAATAGGTTTGAGCTATACAGCTTAATTTAACAAACTGCAAAAAAAAAATCCTTAGCTAGTAAATTAAACGTATACATGCAACAAAGAGTGACATTATGTCAATACATCATGTTTGAAACAACGACATCATCCAAGTTTTGGCAGTTTTGCATGTCTAAGTAAATCCAGTATTTCCAATGTTTTGATTTGAAATTCTATTGCTAGAATGTAATTTTTAAAAACACGTCATATAGCTGGATGCAAACTTGTAATGTAAGTGAAAACGAGCGTAAGTTTGACAAACCATTGTCATTATAGTGAATGAGAAAAGTTTTATAAAAAAAAATACGACAGATAGTTCTATTTCTTTCTTAGTGACCTTTTTCTTTTTACCTGAATGCGGAAATGTCGATGTTGGTAAAGTAGTTGTAAATGCAAGAGGTAGTGGCATCAATCCTGGGACAATATTTTGGCAGTTGGGACATTTTGCCTAATAATAATAATAATAATAATAATAATAATAATAATAATAATAATAATAATGATGATGATGATGATGATGATGATGATGATGATGATGATGATGATGATAATAATAATAATAATAATAATAATAATAATAATAATAGTATCAGCAGCAGCAGTAGTAGTGAGATTTTTCTTACAAGCAATGTCATAATTAGTGTGAAATTGAAATGGATCATATCATTGCAGATATTCTTCAAACACCCTGATACTGAATGCTTGTGTCTTTAATCACCACCACCTATCCAGCAACCTTTGCACATTCTATTGAAGAAACCGAAACAACAGCTGTAGTGTTTCTAGTGATACACCATCATTAGCAGTGTAGATATTTTTGTTGCTAGGCATCGCAATAACTATAGTGTTGTTGTAGCAGTAGTACTTGCATTAGTTGTTGTTGTTGTTGTTGTTGTAGAGTTTAACGCCATTTCTCACCACACGATAGGCTTTACATGGCGGCCAGTATTATTTGTGGAGGAAGAACACATAAAAAAACCCGGAAAGAACCACTGACCCACGAGAAGCTACTGGCAAGCTTTCTCACATAACTACATTAGCCGAATCTTAGACTCGAACCCACGCAGACAGAGGTGAGATGGCAGTGATCCGTAACGGCAAGCGCTTTAGATCACTCGGCCACTCGGGGCCCCTCTGCTTGCATTAGTAGTCCTGAATGTTGTGTTGTCAATAATTGTTGTTGAATTAGTAATATTTCCACTACTAGCTAGGCGTAATGGTGACTAAGTTGTACCAGTAGTAATAGTAATAGCAGTAGCAATAGTAATAGCAGTAGTAATAGCAAACTGTTTTGATGAACATATTGAAAATTAAGTAAATTACAGCATACTGTCATCAACATTAAATTATAAAATTCTGTAAGAGAAAACCTCAGGTCTAAACTCTGTTAGAAAAGTAAGTAAAAATAGAATATGCATAGAACAAGGATTTCTCTAAACCATAAATTAGGCAATATACAAACTTGTTATGAGATTGAATATGAAACTCACGAGTTGCACAGCGACATCTACTTGAGGAAGTGAACATGATTTGGTGTTATTATGACACTGACAATACTCCACCAAGGTATTCGGCACAACGGGAGGATCTTTGTCAAACAGACTCTCACCCCTCTGAATCCTGAAAAATATAGATATGTACTAGACAGACAGACAAACAGTTACATACATACATACATACATACATACATACATACATACATACATACATACATACATACATACATACATCCATCCATCCATCCATCCATCCATCCATCCATCCATCCATCCATCCATCCATCCATCCATTCATCCATCCATCCATCCACCCACCCACCCTCATCCATCCATCCATCCCCCCACTCCACACCCACACGCATGCATATACATACATACATACATACATACATACATACATACATACATACATACATACAGACAGACAGACAGACAGACAGACAGACAGACAGACAGACAGACATACATACATACATACATACATACATACATACATACATACATACATACATACATACATACAGCGTTTTGTATCAAAGAATCTATATGCTACTATATGGATAAAGATACTCCTGTCTATGCAACATTTCTTGATACTGCTAAGGCATTCAATACAGTCTGGCACAATGGGTTATTTTACAAGCTGTACAAACTTGGCATTAAAGGGAAGACGTGGCGCATCATGAAAGACTCGTTTAAGGGAGTAACTAGTTCTGTTTTATTTGCGGGCAAATTGTCTAAATATTTCAATATTAAGCAGGGTGTAGGGCAGGGTCGTATCTTGTCCGCTTGGTTCTTTCTCGTTATGATAGACGATTTGATCACTGATTTAGATCACACTTTGCGAGGCCTAAATCTTGTCGATCTCCACCTGCCGTGTGTCTTATTAGCGGATGACACAACTGTAATGGCTAATTCGCATCATTCGATGCAGCATCTGCTCGATACAATCTCTAATTATGCGAAAAGGTGGAGATTGAAATATAACGCAGATAAAAGTTGTAGCATCCTCTTTACAAACAAAAGAAGAAATGATATCCCTTCTTTTCTATTCGACAAATCGCCAATTCCAGTAGTCAAAAGTAAGAAATATGCCGGCATGCCTCTGACCTACAACTTTAAACCTAACGATGCGATAAAAGAAGCATGCGATAAAGGTAAACACTTATTAAACTCTTTTTATTTTATTGGTATCAGAGACGGAGGAATGAACCCTTTAACAAGTATGAAAATCTGGAAAAGAATCATTCTACCTTCAGTCCTATATGGATGTGAATTATGGTCGAATATGACAAACACCAATATAGAAGAACTTGAGCTATGTCAGAGATATGCAGCGAGACGTATGCAAGCTTTCGATAAATATTCGCCCATAGAGGCAACGCGTAGTACCTTAGGACTCTGGTCAATGGGAGCATACATTGATAAGATGAAATTGTACTTTTTCAACCGGCTGTGTAGGGGCGATTGGACTCTTATCTGGAAAAAGATTTTCATTTTGCGTTTATGTCAGTACTTGACCAACCCAATTAGACAGACCGGGTTTATAGCAGATATTGACAAAATATTCAAGAAATATGGTATGGGAAGTGTTCTCTTAGACTATGCAGTAAGAGTACAAACCGAAGGTAAACTTGTTTGGAATCGGAATATTATTGATAATATTCAAAACATCGAAAAATCTACCTGGAATACAGATATTGAACTAAGGAGCGATTTAATTCACTTCAGAAACATTCATTTGGACTTAAAACCAAGCAGTATATGGTTTCTTGGACGTAAATTTCCATCTATGTTATGGCCTCTCTCTGAAATAGTGAAATTATATATCATGCCTGTTGGAAAAGTTATGATATGTAAACTCTGTGGAAAAGAGACTGACGACAGAGCGAAACATCTTATCTTAGGTTGTGAAAAGCTCCTTGAAGAACGAAACGTCTTCTTTGAGAAGGTGATTGACACTTTAGAGGTGAGAGACGGGGTTAATTTATTTAATCAAGAAGACGATATACTATTGGAGACACTTCTTGGAAGCAGAGTAGATTGCTTGTTGTCTATCGACGATGATGTGTGGGATAAACTCATGTTGGTAACGGCAAAAAGCATAACCTCATTTTACTATAAAATGCATGCCCTACTCTCAACCAACATGTCATAATATAACAGCAATAATAAGTAGTTAATCTAGATAAATAAATTAATTAATTTAAAACAAAACAAACATAAACAAATATTCTGCTGTTGTCAAATTCCGCAATTTTGATGTATTACAGATCACGGAGATATAATGCTCTCTGGCTCATATAATATACGAGTGTCACCTTTTGCTATCTTTATTCCTTTGAGAAGGATTTCATGCTGTTCATCATATATATATGTATAAATGTGTGTATATGTGTGTATATATGTATGTGTAAATATGTGTTTGGGTGTGTAAATATATATGTATGTATATGTGTGTACATTTATATGTATGTGTGTGTATGTGTATGTATGTATGCATAAACATATATGTCATGTAGAAAGAACTACATTGATAATTACACTGGTATACGTTTCCAATTTGTTTCATTTATATTTTTTTGTGTTGTATTTCATGATTTTGTATTATCCTGAATTTGATTAATCTGATGTAATCTCTATTGAAGAAGAAATAAAGTCAGTCAGTCAGTCAGTCATACATACATACATACATACATACATACATACATACATACATACATACATACATACATACATACATACATACCTACCTACCTACCTAACTGACACCTTACATCATATTGTACTAGAACTGCACAAATAGTGCACTAATTTTGCACCATGTAGTGCGCTTCAGTACACAATAATGGATAGTGCACAGTACTGCACAAGGTCGTGTACTATAGTAAACAATGTTTTGCACTGTAGTGTACAAAGTAGCGTACTTTAATAAACAAGGTAGTGCACACCAACAAGGTCGTGCACACTTATCTATAATAAGTGATCCCGCTGCACTTCGGTGATTGGAATTATGGTAGTGTTGATGGATATTTTAGTTAACGATATTGAATAAATCTTTTGTCATACAGCATGCTGGTGTTTACTGGAAAAATGACAATGATACTGATATTGCAGTCTATCAGTACGAAAGTATATAAAATATGTGAGCTTTCTGGAAGAAATAACAATTTGACACCAACCCACTAGTGTGGATACGACACTAAGATAAAAATCGATATTGGTGTTTCAGCGAGTACTATTCTTATGCCATCCAGTCGTAATAGGATACAACAATATTCAAAATAAATCAATCCAACCTTTCTAGCAGAGCGACGGAACCAGAAAGAATATAGAATTAGCTGAAATCATGACTACACATCCAGTGTCTCATCAATTGTACGCTGATGACGCCCAAATCTACAAATCTAGACACCCAATTGAAGTTGATGATACCATCCAAGAAAGGTGCATTTCTGAGTTTAAATCATGGATAACATAAATGGTGACGTAACTGAGGTCATTCGGATCACAACACAAAGACTTTCTCATTCACATCCTTTATCTCAAACAATAAATATCAGTAACACCAACATTAAATTCAGAGTCAGTACGAAACCTAGGTGTTACTCTGGACAGTACTCTCACATTGCACCAACATGTCATGAACATGTGCAAGGCTGCATATCTTGAGCTAAGACGTATCAGCTCCTTTCGCAAATATCTTTCAGTTGATGTCACTAAAACACGTGTGTTCATTAGCAATTTCAAGCCTGGACTACTGTAACCCAGTTCTGTCTGGTTCGTCTCAATATCTACTCCAAAAACTTCGAAAAGTTCAAAACACAGCTGTTCGGATCATCATTAGAGTACCACGATCAGAGCACACCTCCAGCTGCTCTATACCCTACACTGGCTATCCGATCGATCCGGAATCAAACAAAAAATGTGTTCTCTGTGCTACGTTTCACTAACGGACTCCAGTCCAAAAATACATATACTGCCTCACCCATAAGATACTACGCTCCTCTTCTGACAATCGTATACTCATTGTTCCCACTATGAAAACGAAGTCATATGGACAACGTTCTTTTGCATACCAATGCCCAGCACCGTGGAATCAATTGCCCATTGAAATTAGACACAAAGACACAGCGATCCCTTTCAAGAATGCTCTTGAAACTCACCCTTTTCGAGTGTAAGAACAAAATTAAAGACCTCATGTTTCCTACCTTAAATATTTTCAGCATTTTTATATTTTCTAATTTCATGGTGGATTTATTTTTGTTTTTTGTAGTCATGTCATTATAGCTGTTGTAAAGCGCTTAGAGCTTCTAAAGATTAGGCGCTATACAAAGTCCCCATTATTATCATCATCATCATCATCATCATCATCATCATCATCATCATCATCATCAGTAGTAGTATTAGTATTATTAGTATTATTAGTATTAGTATTAGTATTAACTTACGAATGATCTTTTAATACAGACGGATGCCTATTAAAAATTAGGGACATTAAAACTGTGATAATGAATGTTGTGTGTTTTAAATGTTTGTGAAATTATTTAGCCATGCTGTATCGGATGGGTTATATCATGTGATGGGTTATCTTATCAAATATTAAATGGATTATAGTATCCATGTTATATCAAAAGGTTATATGATGCATGTTATATTAAATAGGTTATAGTATCCATGCTATGTTATCCATGTTATGTCACATAGGTCATATTATACATGTTATAACAAATGGGTTATAATATCCATGTTATATTCAATGGGTTATAGTATCCATGCTATATTATCTATGTTATGTCACATAGGTCATATTATACATGTTATAACAAATGGGTTATAATATCCATGTTATATTCAATGGGTTATAGTATCCATGCTATACCAAATGGTTTACAATATATGGAGTTAGGTCAAATAGGTCAAATTATACATGTTATAGCAAACGGGTTATAATATTCATGTTATATTCAATGGGTTATATGATCCATGTTATATCAGATATGTTATGGTATACGTGTTATATTAAATGGGTTATATTATCCATGCTATATAAAGTGGGTTATATTATAATTGTTATATCAAATGGGTTATTGAATTCATGTTATGTTTGTAACAAGTGTATATGTATATGTTTGATGATAGTACTTTTATTTGCATGTAGCCGATTGTCTTTCTATAAAGTGGGTTATTGTAACCATTCTATATTAAATGGGCTACAGAATCCATGTTATATTAAATGTGTTATATTATGCATGTTATGTTCAAAAATCGTTTTAGTATCCAAGATAATATCAAATGGGTAATAATATCCATGATAATATCAATTGGGTTATAACATCCATGTTATAACAAATGGGTAATAGTATCCATGATAATATCAAATGGGTTATAACATCCATGTTATAACAAATGGGTTATAGTATCCATGATACTATCAAATGGGTTATAATGGAATAGAGAGCGAAGCACAAGATAAGGGATCTACTGTTGTTGAAGATGGAAGGCACTATTACGCTGGAATAGAATTGCTTTCAAAATTAATACCAGCACAAATACATGTGCGTAACAGACAGAATTACATCTGTAAAAATAATCCTTGGCCATTTTCAGTACATCAGGAAAACTGTTTACCACAACCGACTATGTTATAATGTACATTAATTGATGGATTAATTTATTCAAGACGGCACTGGAATGAAATTTTAAAAAAATATAATGGAACACTTTACAGATTGAGCTCGTTATATATTTTCCTCATTTGTTCAACATTTGCGACGAATACAAGTGCATTCAGAGGCGTAGCTATGGGGGGAGGGGAAGGGGGGTACATATGTCCCCGGGCGCCAAGGTACAGGGGCGCCAAAATGAGGATTCCAACGTTACATTATAATAAGAAAACAAGGGTAATAAATCGGTCACAAGATCGCTGGGGCGCCAATTTTATAGTTCGTCCCCGGGCGCAAAATATCATCGCTACGCCTCTGAGTGCATTACAAGTTCATATGCACCGAGACAATTTTTCTTATGTTAGGCACCAACTAGGACACATCATATAAATAATCATCATAGCTTATTTGATATTGTCTGTCTTCAGCATTAAATGAATGCAATGTTTATTGCAGGTGACTTCTGCCTATCTGACCGAAGCGTGCCTGTTTCCTTTATCAGCCAATGAAAAAGCCAAGAGGCCGAATTCAAAAAGCATTTTATTTTCTGTTGAGGCTCTGATGTGACTTTCTACTGAAAACAGGTAAGACAGTTAACTGCTCAGTAAATGTTCAGGAAATGTCAGTGGAAAAATATTTATGCTTTTCATAAAGGCTACAATATGATGTGAAAACAGCCGACAAACTCAATGACTGTAGTGATTCCTTGAAGAGATGATAAACCCAATTAAGATAATTTTATCTTGAAGACAGATGATAAATTATTAGTCCAGAGATGCCTCGCAGATATGATAAACTCAATTTATGTTGTGTTCCTGGAAGAAAAGATAAACACAATGTGCGTTGTAATGCTTTGAATGAAGAGATGATAAACTCAGTAAAGTGATGCTTTGCAGAGTTGATAAATTATATTACTATAGCAATGATTTGAATAGAAATGATAAACTCAGTGTAGTAATTGCTCGATGTCATGATAAGCTCAGTGTAGTGATACTCTATGTCATGATAAACTCAGTGTAGTGATGCTCGATGTCATGATAAACTCAGTGTAGTGATGCTCGATGTCATGATAAACTCAGTGTAGTGATGCTTGATGTCATGATAAGCTCAGTTTAGTGATACTCTATGTCATGATAAGCTCAGTGTAGTGATGCTCGATGTCATGATAAACTCAGTGTAGTGATGCTTGATGTCATGATAAGCTCAGTTTAGTGATACTCTATGTCATGATAAACTCAGTGTAGTGATGCTCGATGTCATGATAAACTCAGTGTAGTGATGCTCGATGTCATGATAAACTCAGTGTAGTGATGCTTGATGTCATGATAAGCTCAGTTTAGTGATACTCTATGTCATGATAAACTCAATGTAGCGATGCTCGATGTCATGATAAACTCAGTGTAGTGATGCTCGATGTCATGATAAGCTCAGTGTAGTGATGCCCGATGTCATGATAAACTCAGTGTAGTGATACTCTATATCATGATAAACTCAAATGTAGTGATGCTCGATGTCATGATAAACTCAGTGTAGTGATGCTCGATGTCATGATAAACTCAGTGTAGTGATACTCTGTCATGATAAACTCAATGAAGTGATGCTCGATTTCATGATAAACTCAGTGTAGTGATACTCTATGTCATGATAAACTCAGTGTAGTGATGCTCGATGTCATGATAAACTCAGTGTAGTGATGCTCAATGCTATGATAAACTCAATGTAGTGATGCTCGATGTCATGATAAACTCAGTGTACTATGTCATGATAAACTCATTGTAGTGATGCTCAATGCTATGATAAACTCAGTGTAGTGATGTTCGATGTCATGATAAACTCAGTGTAATGATGCTCAATGCTATGATAAACTCAGTGTAGTGATGCTCGATGTCATGATAAACTCAGTGTAGTGATGCTCGATGCCATAATGTATTGTGTTGTGATGCCATGACGAGAAGTGACAAACGCATTATAGTGATGCCTTGAAGAGATATGATCAACTAAGTGTAGTGAAGCCATGAAGAGACAATACACTTAGGGTAGTGATGCTTTGATGAGAAATTATAACAGTTCCACTTATTTGACAATTTTTTTTATAGCCGTATCCTTCTAACCTTCTGAATGTAAATGTAATCATTCAAATGAATGCCTAGTTATTTACTTCAAAATATCATCTCATAAACATATCATTCAATCCTTGATAATAGAATAGGAATAATGAGTAGGCATTTTGGAGTGTGTGCTGCAAAAAGTATGGCATCAAACAAGTCAACAATCATTCGTATTGTTACAAGCCAGTGGTCTTTTCTCGACCGAGCGGTTGTAAAACCCAGGCGCGATACCCGCTAGAAGTTTTAAGTTTATCCCTAATTTCGAAAGACTTCCATACAACTTAGGTTGTAAATTAGAAAGCCCGACGTGTCAGTTCAATACATATGTTTTACTTCAATTTATGCATAACCACATATCTCTAGCCCGCCAAATATCTATAAATCACACATCTGCATGGTTTCTCTTCATCAGGTTTCCGTACCGCTAGCAGTTAACGCCGTAGAAACTATACAACTCTCCTCTAAACAGGGAACTATTTTAACTTCGACCTTTTAGGCCATTCAACGTATGTTTTACAGGCTCATTTAGCCATAAAACTGCACCACATTTGCCACCCTAGCGACATAACGGTATCTGCCGAGTCCCTTCTTTTTTAAAATATTTATTAATACGAGTAATTTACCGGTTTCCTACCGTATATCCTGCCATTGCAGTCACATCACCTATATACATCACTATATCTTAATAAGGTCTACGTTTCCCAGGGACATTCATTCGGGTTTGACCTGACTTTACCTCTAGTCATCATGGAAACTCACATTTTACTACGTGACGTTTCCTCTTAGTAACTGCTAATTATTTTGGGCTATGGATATTCCCATTATTCACACAAGTAATCACACACATCTGAAAACATCCTGACAACGGGGAGATATCAAATGCACGCACTCTAATTTTATTACAGTATGTTAAAATGTTTCATACAAACTTTTTTCATCAGGATAACGAAAGGGGAGTAAAGGGGGAGGGTAATATATTTTTAAAATTTAAAACCTTACCTCCATGATTCTTCAAACTCTAGAGGCTGCTTTTCAAAGTTATAAACCCTGCCGCCCTTTGCTGTGATATCATTATCTCTGTTATCGTCAAATGATCCACACAGCCCCTCTGTGTGTCCCTTCTCTGAGCCTGGGACCTCCACAAAGGTGTTCATGGAGATTGACTTTGGATCCGCACTCACCTTTACTGAACCTCCTGACGGTAGATTTATCTTTGAAAAGACGAGGAGAGGACGGAGAAATAAAATCAACATTGGGACAATAAATTTATATTCCACATGTTGTTCATTTTAAACTAGGATTGTTCTTTTTAAAAAAAAATATTAACTTGCATTGAAATAGCATGTCGTACGCTTTCAGACTAATTATTGGGTAATTTTTTTTTTTTAGCAGCAATATCGACAAAGTTTTAACCATATCACGCCGTGGAAAAGGGAGCTAAGTACATTTCTCAAGGACACAACAGAGTATCCTACCAAAACTCGCCATGTAGGGTATCGAATCCTTGGATCACAAATTAAGCTATCACGGTTCCCAGAGTAGGTGGAACTAATTTTGTCACTGTACTGATTTCGATCTCGGATTGTTGTTATGGGTTTTGCAAACGTATGGAACAAAGTTTATGGAAAAATACAAAACGTAATAACATCGGTTTTATTGAAATAGCTGACACTAAACGTTTAAGCAAACAGAGAGAGAGAGAGAGAGAGAGAGAGAGAGAGAGAGAGAGAGAGAGAGAGAAGGGAAGGGCGAGGAAAGCAAAAATCTTCTGACATTTCTAATAACTCGCACAGAGAGAGAGAGAGAGAGAGAGAGAGAGAGAGAGAGAGAGAGAGAGAGAGAGAGAGAGAGAGAGAGAGAGAGAGAAGGAAAGGGCGAGGAGAGCAAAAAGCTTCTGACATTTCTAATAACTCGCAGCAGCAAATTACATAGTTTCAAGGTGGCAATGCACTGTTTATACCCGTGGAAGTATGACGGTTGGTGTTAATCGCAGTTATTTATGCGTCAGTGATTCTGGTTGTCTAATAAAATGTATGAATGAAATAATTCAAATGTTTTTTATTTTTTGGCGCAATTGACCAGAAATAACATGCTGGCCGGGAATAATTGTGCTAAACCAAAGTAGAACTTTATGTTATCTCAACTGATATGATATGTTACTACTATTTTTTAAATTTAGTTTCTTTTGTGACTTAATAGGTATCGATCATTGAAGAGCAACATCGTGATCGATATGGTTTATACAAATGTTAAACTTTGTTACCAGAAGCAACTAGTCAAATATTTTCTACGATATTGTAAATAAAGGATTTCACTGTTGAGTTTAAATAATTTGTCTTAAAACAGTGCATAAAGCACTAACACAACTTGAATGTACAGATAATACTTTACATGAAATCGTCGTATACGTCCAGACGATAAAGTGCGGAAACCTTCAAACTTCGTAGGTTCTACCCCTAAAGTGATTACATTCCGCCCCAAGCAAATATGCAGCTCAATAAATTTTCTTGTATACGATTGGTGTCAGGCGTTGCTGCAATGAGTAACAGTTACCACGTTGAAAAAGCTTGCTGAGATATGTCGGACGAAAAATAGAACTATGGATGAAGATCCACAGAAAAACTGGCAGTCATCGAAAGTCAGAAACTTAAAGATATGCACAAATCTTACAAATTTACAATCCAGGTAACCCCAGTAGGCATATTATCTCATTCATCAACCACTACAGAAGCCACTGACTTCTGTCTTTGTTTTTTTGTATTGCATTTCCTTTCATATATACAGTACCCAAAAAGATATCCCCCAATAAATCCCTGAAACCAGTCTGCCCTGTAGAGTAACCCTTGTCACCATGGACATTTTCTCCCTGTATGAGAAACATACCATACGAGAAGGGCATACAAACTTGAAAGAGAAAGTGGAACAACTATTCTAACTCAATACATGATTTTATGGACTCAAAGGGCACATACAGTGAAGAGGGATTCAATTATAAAAGTACAAACTCGGCTATGGAACAAACTTTAGGATATTGACCAACGCAGCCTCCTAAGATGCAAAGCTAAACTGCAGACAATAATATCCTTTCATAACAACAGATGTCCCAAATACTGGATAAATAAATGACTCATCTTCATGCCTAAAAGAGGTCTTCAAACCAACAAACTATTGCCATTTACAATCAACTCCAAAACTTTAAAGACCATCCAGTGTGTCAAACTGTACACACACCGCTGCATCATCTGAAAACGAACACCTACGACTTCTATGTCCAATGGTTTATCTACAGTACGAATTTGCAATATCAATTAAAGGTTTGACTATATCAGTAAATATTCGTTTACGTTCTGATGTGCAAGATTTGTTGCCGTAAAATACAATCAGATACTATACGTGCCTAATTCGAAGCGTTTAGTCTATACGTTTTACAAAATGTTCGCCAGTTTCTATCACATCAGTGCTTTAATTGACTCTCGTCTATTGAAATCAATCTAGTAGTAGTAGTAGTAGTAGTAGTAGTAGTAGTAGTAGTAGCAGTAGTAGTAAAAATAAAAATAATAGTAGTAATAGTAGTAGTAGTAGTATGTCTTTTCAGTATCTTATTTTATAATATACATAAATTTATATCTTTATTTATGGTAGTTGAAATTAATTCTAAGGATGTAAAGGACTTGATGCAACATATGTTGATGTTGGAGTTTGTCAGGGGATGCAACTTCTATTGTCCGACCAATCGTATTCTTACTGTTTATATATGGCAGTAAACCAGTAGATGTCGGCAAGGATTTTATCAAATGGTTCTCATGTTATTCTGCACAAACCTATCGTGTGCGAACGCAGGCATGCACAAAACATGTCGACTTCAATACACCGCCAAAGTTTGATTGATGATAATTAAGCAGAGAGTAGAATGATAAAACGTATAGAGTTTTGTCCGTTATTATCATTTAATTATATTTAATTGTATCTTTAAAATTAACCATCGCAGTTGTGACCGATAGAACTATTACGTAGATAATTATGTCTCATTTGGTAAGTTAATTGTACTGAAAATAAAGAATACAAATCATCCTTTCAACCATATCAACATTATTATAGAAGACGAAAAAAAATGTACCAAGAAATTCCTTCCTGTTTTATCCACGTTTACAGTTGTGAAGTTAGAGAAAGCCGCCAAGTTTCTTAAGTATGTTCTGGGGAATGTTTTTCCTTGTTCACCATGACACATCTCTACAACGATTATGTCATTTTCGTCTCTTACGGCAACGCCACAAATGCAAGCCACAGCATTGCATTTCCATGTCCGTATGTGAATCTACAATGATGCAGCAAATAAATTAGTGTAGAAAATTGAAGAAGCAATATACAAAGTATCTGATAACGTTTTAAGCTAGCAATTCAATCACTAATTCAAGCATGATACATATAATTAAAAGGCGATACTATTTTATCTGAACATGTAGGGAAAAGTATAATATAACTCTATCACCAGATACTCATTCGTATAAAGAAGTGAAGGTGGTTTTGAAGCAAAGGTTTAATCTCATTGAATCTGCAACAGGAGAATGGCCATGTTGTTAAAGATTTTTTTAAAATATGAAATATTAAAAGAAATAAAGGATTCATCCATGCTGAAACAAAATTGTAACCTGATATTATCTAAGATAATGCAATCATAGTTTCCGAATACACAGTGGGTCAGACAGGGTGACCCACTGTCCCCATATTTATTAATAATGTCTATAGAGGTTTTAAGTGCTGCTCTAAAAAAAATCCCAAAATAAATGGTATAAATATTAAAAATCTCTGAATATCTAGTAAGTCAAGATTATGCAAAAAATTATATCTCTCTTATTAGCTGACAACCGTGATGAAGAGTGCACCAAAGTCTTGCGAACTTGATCCAATTCCGACATCACTGCTGCTTGAGTGCTTAAACCCAATATTGCCTTCACTAACTGATGTTATTAATATCTCTCTCTCTCATCGGGGGAATTCCCATCATTTTTCAAAACTGCCATCGTAAAGCCTCTGTTGATGAAACCAACACTTGACCATAACGATTTAAAGAAATACCGCCCGGTTTCTAATCTCCCATTCATATCAAACATCTTTGAAAAAGTTGTTCTAACCCAACTTGTATCTTATTTGAATTCAAGCAGTCTTTTTAGTCATGTACAGTCTGCAAATCGCCCTTGTCACAGTACTGAAACTACTTTTCTGAAAGTATTTAATGACATTCTCTCTGCTTTGGATAGTGGAAAAGTTACAGTCCTCACCCTCCTTGATTTGTCTGCAGCATTTGACACAATAGACCATGATATATTACTTCACCGTCTCCAGCACGTATTTGGCATTCAGAATATAGCCTATCAGTGGTTTAAGTCCTACTTAGTCAACAGGACACAAATTATATCTGCAACTGGAATAAATTCCACCCCAATTGATCTATGTTGTGGTGTTCCACAGGAGTCTGTTTTTGGACCTGTTCTCTTCATTCTATACACTCAACCGCTCTCAAGTGTCATAGATCATCACCCAGTGTCTCACCAATGGTAAGCTGATGATACCCAAATATACAAGTCTAGCCACGCAAATGAAGTTGATGCTATCATCCATGGAGTAGAGAGGTGCATATCTGATGTGAAATTATGGATGACACGTAACAAGCTGCAGATGAATGATGATAAAACTGAGGCTATTCTGATCACAACACAAAGACTTTCTCATTCACATCCTTTACCCCAGATAATAAATATCAGCAACACCAACATTAAATTCTCAGTACGAAACCTAGGTGTTATTCAAGACAGTACTCTCGCATTGCACCAACATGTCATGACCATATGCTTGATTGCATAACTTGAACTGAGACGCATCAGTTCCATTCGCAAATATCTTTCATTTGATGCCACTAAAACAACTGTGTTCATTAATACTTTAAAGAATGGACTATTGTAACTCAATTATGTCTGGTTCGTCACAATATCTACTCCAGAAACTTCAAAAAATTAAAAACACAGCTGCTCGGATCATTTTTAGAGTACCTCGATCAGAATACACCGCACCACTGCTCTGTACCCTAAACTGGCTATCCATTCGATACAGAATCAAACACAAACTTTGTTCTCTGTGCTATGTTTCAATGACAGTCTCCAGTCCAACATACCTATCCAGCCTCACAGTATACACCAGCAAGATAATTACGCTCCTCTTCTGACAATCGTATCCTCATTGTTCCCACTAAGAAAGCGAAGTCATATGGACAACGTCCTTTTGCACACCAGGTCCCGGCTACGTGGAACGAATTGCCCATTGAAATTAGACACAAAGACACAGTGGTCCCATGTAAGAGTGCTCTTAAAACTCACCTTTTTCGACTGCAGGAACAAACTTAGAGAGACCTAATAATGTTTTGTATATTATATGTTTTCAGCATGTTTTATGCTTTCCAATTTCATGGCTTTTGATTTTGTTTTTCTGTAGTGTAGTCATATCAGTATAGATGTAAAGCGCTTAGAGCTTCTAAAGATTAAGCGCTATACAAAGTCAATATTATTATTATTATTATTATTATTATTATTATTATTATTATTATAATGACACTTCACTCAACACTTCATTATCCTACTACTTATGAATGAGGGTGAACATTGTCAAAACCCAGTTAATATGGCTTAGTGCATAGAGAGGTTGTGGTGAAGAAGTATAAACAGTAAAACATATTACTTGGAACCAGATTGTTTTACATTTCACGAAATTAAATCTGATCTGACCAAAACCAACACTATAGTAAGTTAAATAGAAACAATTGAATGAGTTAAAAAAAATACTTGCTAATTCGTTCTTTGCAAACATGACCACAGTTGAAACAAATTCAAGTAATTATATATTTAGCTTTGTCAGAGCCTTTTTACAGTTTTATTGTACTTCCTTACCTTCCAAAGGAAATCATGCAACATATTCAAGCAGTTTTTTGTAACTTCATTTTGAATGGAAAAGTTGACAAATTCAAAGGAATAAGTTAATGAATATCAAGACTATGGGATGAAAATGCCGCAGATTACGTCTTTTGTACTTATGTAGATATAAAAATAATAAAATGGAGTTAATAGGTGTTACCTCTACTGTTCGTCGTCTGCTCCTGAACATTATAAACTCTCCAGTTTTGTACAGATCATAAGTCCTGTCAAAAAGAGAAGCAATATGTTTATGTGTTTCAGGTGTTCACCGCTACTGCAACTGATCTGAAGCCCGTGCGTCAACGCAAGATGCACATGAAACAAGCACAAAAATAAACTATAAACAATAATTGTTGGTTTTGTTTTATTCTGTTTTAATTTTGCGTACATCAGTTCATGAAAGTGTTGAAACATGCCTTGAGCATGATGGATACACCATGGCAGTCAACCTGGGAGACATAATATTCAAACATTAATCTTTCTGGTGGTGAGTTTAGTATGCTAAACACCAAAATGAATGTGTGTAAATTAAATTGGGTTTTACCCCAATTTCACCCCGAAAATTTTGTAAATTACAATATAAGATGCAAACGCTTGGATACAGTCAGCCACTCACCAACAAACATGTCATGTTGCATGCACTGAGTAAAGTTACTGGGTAATCGATATGGTCATTCTCTACATCTCCCATATATCAAATCCGAAGTAACTCTATGCCATTATAGGAGAGAACAATAAATCCGCTGCACCTGTTATTTTTTTTTATTTATTTTATTTTACGAGAAACGAATTAATCTTAAGTGAGAAAACTGTTTAACTTTCTACATCCCCCATATACCAAATCCAGGGTAACTGTATGCAATTATAAGACAGAACAAAAACATTAGCAACACCAGATAATTTTTTTATTTTACGAGAAACGAATTAATCATATGAGAAAAAACTGTATAACTCCTAACGCAGAACAGCAGTAATGCATGTGTTAAGCAATATCTGTTTTTAGAAATATAAAAGACATTACATAATGCTAAAGAAGAGACATAAATAGTGTAAGAAATATTTTCGCAATGTTTGTCCAAGCCATTTTTATTAATGTCTCCAACTTGTTCATCATCGTATTGTCATCTTTTCTTATGGACCTACTGAATCATGACAGAGACGCCATTTAAAAGTACACAAGGTTTTGGTTAGAATGATCAATCTTTTATAACAAAGTTTTACACTATTTCCATACCAGCTCCGAGTCCAGATGATTGCACATGTACAGAAAATATGCCGAATAATAAACAATCACTTATTATCACTTAATACCCAAAGTACTTGAGATAAATTAACCCGAATTGTACAGAACAGATCGAATTGTAAAGAACAGAAATAAACAGAATTGTACGAAACAGACCAAATTGTACAGAACAGACTGAATGGTAAAGAACACAATGAAACCACGTTGTACAGAACAGACCGAATTGTACAGAACAGAATTAAACCAAATTGTAAAAGAGAAGACTAGCTATCTGCAATCAGTTAATGTTTGCATGGAATTATCTTCTTTCGTTTCTATCTATCTATCTATCTATCTATCTATCTATCTATCTATCTATCTATCTATCTATCTATCTATCTGTCTGTCTGTCTGTCTGTCTGTCTGTCCGTCCGCCTGTATATGTGTGTGTGTGTGTGTGTGTTTGTGTTTATAGATGGAATTATCCAATTCTTTATTAAGACTAGCTATCTGCAATCAGTTAATGTTTGCATGGAATTATCTTCTTTCCTTTCTATCTATCTATCTATCTATCTATCTATCTATCTATCTATCTATCTATCTATCTATCTATCTATCTATCTGTCTGTCTGTCTGTCTGTCTGTCTGTCTGTCTGTATGTCTGTCTGTCTGTCCGTCCGCCTGTATTTGTGTGTGTGTGTGTGTGTGTTTAAAGATGGAATTATCCAATTCTTTATTAAGACTAGCTATCTGCAATCAGTTAATGTTTGCATGGAATTATCTTCTTTCCTTTCTATCTATCTATCTATCTATCTATCTATCTATCTATCTATCTATCTATCTATCTATCTATCTATCTATCTATCTATCTATCTATCTATCTATCTATCTATCTATCTGTCTGTCTGTCTGTCTGTCTGTCTGTCCGCCTGTATTTGTGTGTGTGTGTGTGTGTGTGTGTGTGTGTGTGTGTGTGTGTGTGTGTGTTTAAAGATGGAATTATCCAATTCTTTATGTCGCTAAAAAAACAAGAAAAAGATCAGCAATTTGTAGCATATGATGCTGTTAGGAACATGATAATTTGTAAGATAAAAGAAAAAATTTAAGTCAATATACAACTACTTTCCCAGCTGCAGATCACCATCAAAACCAATACTTGGATATTTTCAGTTAAAAGAAAAGAAAAAAGATTTGTGCAGGAATTTCTACGTACACTATCGTCGTTCATAAATTAATAAGGATTTTGAAGAGGAATACTACTGATTGTTTCTTTTTAATTTGTGATACTGGAATATGGCATGCAAAATTTACTTGGCAAAAGTTCAGACTAGAGCTTTGAACTACACTCAATTTGTCCGGAAATTTGATATTCGGATGACTTTTAAGATATGACTTTCACTTTGAAACATTCAATACAATGTCTTCATGTAAATTAAAGAAGCATACCTTGTGTCGTCAAATGTCGTTATATGTGGATCCCCAGTTGCTGAGCACAGCCCTGGCTTCACGTTGTCTACGGTATGTAACTGAAGAGCAAACACAAATTACAGGCGAAAACAAAGAAAAAAGTTTACAGAGATTGAATACGTTCTGAAACACCAGGTCTGTAGCGTATAAATTATGGAAAGATCACAGTAAATTTCAAGGTATGACCTGTTTTCTATATAGTATGCGGGTGTTACCTTTTTAATTTGGGGAAAAAGTCCGTACTACTATATAATTGTAGAGGTTCCCGTTAACTAAGTTGGGATGGAGTGCTCCCAGTATTATTTTTGATTATTACAGAAGACCCACCCTGGCTCGCTTTTGTTAGAAATTGAAGTAGTGATAGAGAGATGCAAAGCTTTGAGCCCCCAGTCAGCGATACCGACAGTTAAATTACTGAATACACAAAAGGTGAAATTCAAATAAACACTAATTTAATACCATTCAATAACAGTCATTTCTCAAATGAAATTCAATATTTAAAACCATATCACTCGTCTTTCACTCGATCGAGTGATGGCCTATTTCATCATCTGACGTAGTGTGATATATTTTCCTCCAATCATGTTGTTCCTACTCTCATCTGTATTATGCTTTCTCTGGACTGGTACTCCAGTTCCCTTCCAGTCCATCAACTTCTGCCTCCATTCCCTACTTTTCTCGTCCACCACAGATTCGGTCCAACTGCACTAGGATATTTCTCTGTCTGTTACAACTCCACTGGTCCCTAAAAGCTTCCTGTATTAACACACAAAGACATTAGCATATTCATCTAGCAATCTAGAATCATACTAAACAACAATCTATCATCAGATAAACCATTACCTTATTTGGCCACGCATTCGTGCACACCAAAAAAACGCATACTTTCTGATATGGTGTACACGGATCAACTGCTTGTCGTGCATATATCTATAGATTTCATCACATCGATATATATATATATATATATATATATATATATATATATATATATATATATATATATATATATATATATATATATATATATATATATATATATATATATATATATATATATTCAATCTTATTATACAGAACAATATCACATACTCAGACGCATTTCTGTACATTACACTTCTACAATGTGTACACGTATATCCCCATATCCATGCGCTGATATAGAAGTACACATGATACTCCTATAACGTTTACACAACTAGTCAAATCCCTATTAACTAATGTTGCACACTGCAACCATTATACAAAGTTATAATTCAATTCAACATTTGCAAATCTAGAATATCATTTGAATAAATGCACGTGGTTACTACGCATTAACCAAATAGCGAATTACAATATTAATTCTTTACATAAACATTGCTCATATATCAAAATATGCATGTAGATCAAACACTACAAATGAATCAAACACTACAAAGGAATCAAACACTACAAAGGAATCAAACACTACAAATGAATCAAACCCTACAAGTGGTAATTCTACGTACTAACGATTCTAGCAAAGGAAGTATACATACTGCACATAATTAAAATACAATTACTATGCCGTAATAGATTACAACAATCAATCAGATAAGTCACTGACCTGTTCAAAGCTCCTTTGTAATTCCCTGAATAACAATGTTTCTCGCCAATTTCGATTGAAGTCGGAGTAGCGTATCTTCCCTTATAATTTCCGCAAGATGGATTAGCGACTACTGGATTTAGTTTTCATGATACTTGATTTAAGCTTGCGATTCCAATGATGGCCATGCCTTGCTTAACTCCGAGTGGATGTCGATTCACCCATGGTCTACATAATTGATGTTCTTCTTTGAAGCCAACACATGATATTCATATCAATTACCTGTGCATCGTGTTCTGCCAAAATAAGACGCCAGTCACAAGTTCCTACGGCCATGTTACATCATTGGCTTTGACACCTCATTGTTCGCTGGGCTGACCTTCGTAACATTTATGACACGGAATTATGAGTCTCATGGTCGAGCATGTACATGTTGTAATCTGGTTATTGTTCTTTACAACGTGACAATAATCTTCAGTTTGTAATGATACGAATCTGGTCAAACTTGAAGCCTAATTTAAAGGGATTCTGATGCAATTTAATTTATGAGTCCTACATAACATTACTGGGTAGAAATATTGGGTAGCTTTATGTTTTAAATAAGATGTGTTGAGACAAAATGTATTATCTTCTGCTCATAACCTGCTTCGCACGCCAAGGGAAACAATCCATACTCTCTTTTATTACCCCTGTCCGCCTGTGCTAAGATTTCCTCGTTTGACAATAATATGTAAAGGGCTACCTAACCAGTCACTGAGAGCACACATTGAATTTCTTGCCATGGGACCCAACATGTTATTTTCACGCTGTTTCAAGGAGCCAATCAGGGTTTCTCTTTCAAACAATCAGCTATAAATCGATGAAACAAGCATTTTGTTGATGATCAGAAGAATATTATACTGCGTTGTTGGTGATACAATTTGGTTGTGCGTACTTAAGGAAACTATGAAATCTTACCACAGTCGACCACGGGGAAAAACGAGCGTAGGGGAATGTCGCCTGCGGATTGCACGATGACCTATATCTAACCAGGGCTTTAAAAAGAAAAACACAAGTATAGTAGGCTTGAAGTAATTTGCTTAGGTCTGCAAACGTTTTGATGTAAGGTGACAAATCAGGTCAAGCGATTCTCACTACATCGTTCAACTTTCATCTTTAAGTCAGCGGGTCATGCTCATGTAACAAACTGTTATGTAGACCCACATACCAATCATATTCCTACAGATGACATCCTCGATGACATGCCCACATACCAATCATATTCCTACAGATGACATCCTCGATGACATGCCCACATACCAATCATATTCCTACAGATGACATCCTCGATGACATGTTTGTTCATACTGAACGTAAGTAAGGAACTCTAGGCCTGAAAGTTGACTTCATGAATTGTACGTCATCTCAAGATAAGCACTTTATGTCAAAGGAGAAGGTGTTTTACAAAACGTGATTATGTTTGTAGGGCTAAAAGCAAACTCCATGATCAAGCTTCCTATAAACTGTACGTTTCCATTGGATAAATATGAATTTGTCACGAAATATTTTTTTTAGTGTAAAACCATTATCTTGTGAATAGGGCTTAAAGATATAAAGAGAACTTGAGCTCATTCAGCTTACCTTGACTGCGGGTATAGTAACACCCGTCCACTCATTTCCCACACCGTTTGGTAGTGGGGTCAATTTAATAAAGCAGTCATGATTGTTCTTCACCATGTTGTCCTCCTGAAGGATCATTTTGATTGGCACCTCAGCCTGACCCCTTTCAGGATTCCAGTCTGGAGGTTTGATAGCAAGTTTACATTTATCCACCATCAGCTTTTCTGCATATGAAAATCGACAGAATGTATTTGTGTGAAGAAATCATGAGCAAATTGTGTTTGATGCTTGCAAATATTTAAAACTAAATGAAAATGTTGTAAATAATGTAAACGTGAGTAGATTCTACAAGACGAATTTAACGTTACTTAAAAACAAGCGTTAAATGGTTAATGTTATTTATTACAGAGTAAGCATCAAACTGTAGGTCTTGTTGTACAATAAGCATGAACCTTTAACTGTTATGGCTTTTTGCAGAGTAAGCACACTGCGTTAGGAGTTATTACAAAGTTAAGCATTAAACGATAAGTGGTAATGCAGGATGTTTCTTTTGTTTGAAAGACACAAAACCTACGAGGGAACTTGATGCAGTAATTAACCGACCACATCCTGGACACGAAATCGTTAACATGAACGCAATGTCTATTGTAAAATGATAAAATTAACTGTAGTTTGAGTACAGTTGTACGCTTATATCAGGCTTGGCGAATAGTTGTCATATTGATATGGCAGTTGTACATTGACTATGGATCTAGCAAGAACTCGTCAGAGTTTTAAGATATATGTGCTCAAGTTTCACACCTGAAAAAGAGTTATCAACATCTGAAGTTAGATGTCCATCAAAGTTGGAAGGGCCGGCGCTTCCGCTAGGCGAACTAGGCAATCGCATAGGGCTAAGGGGTTTATTTCATGATGGGCGGTTGGGGGAGGGCGTGAATGGAAGGGGAGCCCAGATATCTGATCTCGCCTAGGGCACCAAAATGCTTTGCACCGGCCCTGAAGGGAACTGCATCTCAGTGCTACATCACTTGACAAAGACGTAACACGCCTTATAAAAAAAAACAGTTATACTCCAGCATCATATGGTATAAAGACTTTGAAGTTTGAAGACAACATGGTTTTCTTACAATAGTTCAGTCACCATCATGCTTATTATCTGCTTGAGAAGGATATACCATAGATAGAGGACTTTTGCATTTAGAATGGATGTGTCTTTATCACAAGCGAAAGTCAATGTATTCCTGCGTACTGACTGTGGAGTTAAAATGCGTGGAATATTCTTTAGCTGTACTTGCATGTCACAACACGAAGAAGAATGTTAATTTACGCTGAATTAGATATTAATATGAGTTAGAGCAGAGAAAGATCGACACTTTTCAGGTAATCAAGTGTGCCCTATACGTCATTCTAGATGAGTACATTTGATAACAGCTGTTCACAATATGCATATCCGATTAGACTAACCAATGAGGAAGATGCTTTTACGCCCAGTTCACACTTGGTAAGGATGAAAACATTTGAAAGTCATTTACATTCCGCCTCAAAACAAGCCAAAGAATGATTACATTTTGTTGTTGTTTTAGGGTTTAACGCCATTTCTCAGCACATGATAAGCTATACATGGCGGCCAGTAGCATTGGTGGAGGAAGAACCCGGAAAAATCCACCGACCCACGAGAAGCTACTGACAAGCTTTCTTACATAACTACATTAGCCGAATCTTAGACTCGAACCCACGCAGACAGGTGAGACGGCAGTGATCCGTAACGGAAAGCGCTTTAGACCAGTGGTCCCCAACCTTTTTATTGCCGCGGACCGGTCAACGTTTGATAATTTTACCGCGGCCCGCTGAGGGGGGGACGTTGATTGTTTATATTTTAGATTGTTTTGATTTAATAATTTTAATTTAATTGTATTTAAACATGCTTTCAAAATAAAATACAGTTACACCAAAAATGAATATAAAGTGATTTAACATTTTAACTCAATAGAACGCTAAATCAATGAGAACCCTGAGCTTGTTTTTTTGCAACGAGACGGTTCCATCTGGGGGTAATAGGAGACAGTGACACCCGAAGTGTGTTGCATATGGCCAGTTTATTCCGTTGTTTTGTTTTGGTTGCTGTCACTGCAGAAAACCCTGCTTCACACAGATAGGATGTCGGAAATGGCAATAGGGATTTAAGTGCTGTGGTGGCAATCTCAGAGTATTCCGCCATGACCGTCTCTCAGCTCCCGGTTAACCTCTCGTCCATGGAAAGTCGCACAAATGCGAGAGAAATACACCACAGTAAATAAAATGGAAATAATTTAATGTTCCTTGGGCGGCCCGGTACCATTTGATCCACAGACCGGTACCGGTTCGCGGCCCGGGGGTTGGGGACCACTGCTTTAGACCACTCAGTCACTCGGGCCCCGATTACAGTTTATAGACGGCTCTATTTCTTGTTGCAGTAAGACCGATGTTTGAACTCAACACAACTGATGACGTCCATTCATTGACATAGTACTAGGTGAACAGTCCCGGATTACCCATTAGGCAGAGTAGGCAAATGCCTATGGGCCCCGCGACTTTTATGGGCCCCATCAGGGGCCCCCATGAGACCGTGACTGTGGGTCTGGGACCCCAAAAGTTTGACTGCCTATGGGCCTCCACGGTGCTTAATCCGGCGCTGTAGGTGAAGACATATCACAGTTGGATGAATATATATGTAGCTTTTAAGTTGGATGTTAGATTCTTACATACGGTTGTTTTATGATTTTGAATTGTTTAGGTTAAAATATACCAGTTTGAATTCCTATGTTTATATCTCAGTTTGTGTGAAGACGTACCGCAGTTAGAAGACAGCTGTACTCCGACTTCACAATGAGATCTATTTCTGCAGACAACAGGTATTGTGGAAATTAGCTTCACCGTCGCCTCCTTGTCCACTTCGTGGAGCGTTAACATCTCCCGATCCACCTGTAGGGTGGGCAATGCAATAATATTTATACACTGTAACTTTTGAAATGAAAATTTCTGAATGTATTCAATCGTTCACAATATAACTCTAACGTGCAAAAGAATTGAGACAGAAACTGTTCAGGTTTTGGTAAGATTTCACGTATGTCAACGTGTAACCTTATATTTGTAAAACGGTACTCAATAACGATGGCAAGTAAAGAGAAAAGATAATTCAAACAAAATTTTGCATTAAATTTCAACCATGTCTTAGAAGTATAGAATAACATACACATCGTTATTTTAGATGAGAATAACTGCATTGTTTTAACCTTACATCTTACATGTTCAAATGATTATGCATACAGATAATAAAGTATTATTATACAGTGACGTATACATAATTGCTTTATACTGTATACGATTATCATACCTTGAAGTGTACATTATTATGGTATACAGTATACGATTATAGTATAGTAAAGTGTACATTATTCCTTTTCCTTTACACGGTATAATATTATCATACAGTACAGTGTACATTATTCTTTTAAACCGTATAATATTACCATACAGAACAGTGTACATTATTCCTTTATACTGTATAATATTATACAGTACAGTGTACATTATTCCTTTATACTGTATAATATTATCATACAGTACAGTGTACATTATTCCTTTATACTGTATAATATTATCATACAGTACAGTGTACATTATTCCTTTATACTGTATAATATTATCTTACAGTACAGTGTACATTATTCCTTTATACTGTATAATATTATCTTACAGTACAGTGTACATTATTCTTTTATACGGTATAATATTATCATACAGTACAGTGTACATTATTCCTTTATACTGTATAATATTACCATACAGTACAGTGTACATTATTCCTTTATACTGTATAATATTACCATACAGTACCGTGTACATTATTCCTTTATACGGTATAATATTATCATACAGTACCGTGTACATTATTCCTTTATACTGTATAATATTATCATACAGTACAGTGTACATTATTCCTTTATACTGTATAATATTATCATATAGTACAGTGTACATTATTCCTTTATACTGTATAATATTATCATACAGTGCAGTGTACATTATTCCTTTATACTGTATAATATTATCATACAGTGCAGTGTACATTATTCCTTTATACTGTATAATATTATCATACAGTACAGTGTACATTATTCCTTTATACTGTATAATATTATCATACAGTACAGTGTACATTATTCCTTTATACTGTATAATATTATCATACAGTACAGTGTACATTGTTCCTTTATACTGTATAATATTACCATACAGTACAGTGTACATTGTTCCTTTATACTGTATAATATTACCATACAGTACCGTGTACATTATTCCTTTATACTGTATAATATTACCATACAGTACCGTGTACATTATTCCTTTATACTGTATAATATTACCATACAGTACCGTGTACATTATTCCTTTATACTGTATAATATTACCATACAGTACCGTGTACATTATTCCTTTATACTGTATAATATTACCATACAGTACCGTGTACATTATTGCTTTATACGGTATAATATTATCATACAGTACCGTGTACATTATTCCTTTATACTGTATAATATTATCATACAGTACCGTGTACATTATTCCTTTATACTGTATAATATTATCATACAGTACAGTGTACTTTATTCCTTTATACTGTATAATATTATCATACAGTACAGTGTACATTATTCTTTTAAACCGTATAATATTACCATACAGAACAGTGTACATTATTCCTTTATACTGTATAATATTATCATACAGTACAGTGTACATTATTCCTTTATACTGTATAATATTATCATACAGTGCAGTGTACATTATTCCTTTATACTGTATAATATTATCATACAGTGCAGTGTACATTATTCCTTTATACTGTATAATATTATCTTACAGTACAGTGTACATTATTCCTTTATACTGTATAATATTATCTTACAGTACAGTGTACATTATTCTTTTATACGGTATAATATTACCATACAGTACAGTGTACATTATTCCTTTATACTGTATAATATTACCATACAGTACCGTGTACATTATTCCTTTATACCGTATAATATTATCATACAGTACCGTGTACATTATTCCTTTATACCGTATAATATTATCATACAGTACCGTGTACATTATTCCTTTATACTGTATAATATTATCATACAGTACAGTGTACATTATTCCTTTATACTGTATAATATTATCATACAGTACAGTGTACATTATTCCTTTATACTGTATAATATTATCATACAGTACCGTGTACATTATTCCTTTATACTGTATAATATTATCATACAGTGCAGTGTACATTATTCCTTTATACTGTATAATATTATCATACAGTACAGTGTACATTATTCCTTTATACTGTATAATATTATCATACAGTACCGTGTACATTATTCCTTTATACTGTATAATATTATCATACAGTGCAGTGTACATTATTCCTTTATACTGTATAATATTATCATACAGTACAGTGTACATTATTCCTTTATACGGTATAATATTATCATACAGTACAGTGTACATTATTCCTTTATACTGTATAATATTATCATATCATGGTATAATATTACCATACAGTACAGTGTACATTATTCCTTTACACTGTATAATATTACCATACAGTACCGTGTACATTATTCCTTTATACCGTATAATATTATCATACAGTACAGTGTACATTGTTCCTTTATACTGTATAATATTACCATACAATACCGTGTACATTATTCCTTTATACTGTATAATATTATCATACAGTACCGTGTACATTATTCCTTTGTACTGTATAATATTACCATACAGTACCGTGTACATTATTCCTTTATACTGTATAATATTACCATACAGTACCGTGTACATTATTCCTTTATACTGTATAATATTACCATACAGTACCGTGTACATTATTGCTTTATACGGTATAATATTATCATACAGTACCGTGTACATTATTCCTTTATACTGTATAATATCATACAGTACAGTGTACTTTATTCCTTTATACTGTATAATATTATCATACAGTAGAGTGTACATTATTCCTTTATACGGTATAATATTATCATACAGTAGTGTACATTATTCCTTTATACTGTACAATATTACCATACAGTACAGTGTACATTATTCCTTTATACTGTATAATATTACCATACAGTACAGTGTACATTAATCCTTTATACTGTATAATATTATCATACAGTACCGTGTACATTATTCCTTTATACTGCATAATATTATCATACAGTGCAGTGTACATTATTCCTTTATACTGCATAATATTATCATACAGTGCAGTGTACATTATTCCTTTATACTGCATAATATTATCATACAGTGCAGTGTACATTATTCCTTTATACTGCATAATATTATCATACAGTACCGTGTACATTATTCCTTTATACGGTATAATATTATCATACAGTACCGTGTACATTATTCCTTTATACTGTATAATATTATCATACAGTACCGTGTACATTATTCCTTTATACTGTATAATATTATCATACAGTACCGTGTACATTATTCCTTTATACTGTATAATATTATCATACAGTGCAGTGTACATTATTCCTTTTTACTGTATAATATTATCATACAGTACCGTGTACATTATTCCTTTATACTGTATAATATTATCATACAGTGCCGTGTACATTATTCCTTTATACTGTATAATATTATCATACAGTGCAGTGTACATTATTCCTTTATACTGTATAATATTACCATACAGTACCGTGTACATTATTCCTTTATACTGTATAATATTACCATACAGTACCGTGTACATTATTCCTTTATACTGTATAATATTACCATACAGTACCGTGTACATTATTGCTTTATACGGTATAATATTATCATACAGTACCGTGTACATTATTCCTTTATACTGTATAATATTATCATACAGTGCAGTGTACATTATTCCTTTATACTGTATAATATTATCATACAGTAGAGTGTACATTATTCCTTTATACGGTATAATATTATCATACAGTAGTGTACATTATTCCTTTATACTGTACAATATTACCATACAGTACAGTGTACATTATTCCTTTATACTGTATAATATTACCATACAGTACAGTGTACATTAATCCTTTATACTGTATAATATTATCATACAGTACAGTGTACATTATTCCTTTATACTGTATAATATTATCATACAGTACCGTGTACATTATTCCTTTATACTGTATAATATTATCATACAGTGCAGTGTACATTATTCCTTTATACTGTATAATATTATCATACAGTACAGTGTACATTATTCCTTTATACGGTATAATATTATCATACAGTACAGTGTACATTATTCCTTTATACTGTATAATATTATCATATCATGGTATAATATTACCATACAGTACAGTGTACATTATTCCTTTACACTGTATAATATTACCATACAGTACCGTGTACATTATTCCTTTATACCGTATAATATTATCATACAGTACAGTGTACATTGTTCCTTTATACTGTATAATATTACCATACAATACCGTGTACATTATTCCTTTATACTGTATAATATTATCATACAGTACCGTGTACATTATTCCTTTGTACTGTATAATATTACCATACAGTACCGTGTACATTATTCCTTTATACTGTATAATATTACCATACAGTACCGTGTACATTATTCCTTTATACTGTATAATATTACCATACAGTACCGTGTACATTATTGCTTTATACGGTATAATATTATCATACAGTACCGTGTACATTATTCCTTTATACTGTATTATATCATACAGTACAGTGTACTTTATTCCTTTATACTGTATAATATTATCATACAGTAGAGTGTACATTATTCCTTTATACGGTATAATATTATCATACAGTAGTGTACATTATTCCTTTATACTGTACAATATTACCATACAGTACAGTGTACATTATTCCTTTATACTGTATAATATTACCATACAGTACAGTGTACATTAATCCTTTATACTGTATAATATTATCATACAGTACCGTGTACATTATTCCTTTATACTGCATAATATTATCATACAGTGCAGTGTACATTATTCCTTTATACTGCATAATATTATCATACAGTGCAGTGTACATTATTCCTTTATACTGCATAATATTATCATACAGTGCAGTGTACATTATTCCTTTATACTGCATAATATTATCATACAGTACCGTGTACATTATTCCTTTATACGGTATAATATTATCATACAGTACCGTGTACATTATTCCTTTATACTGTATAATATTATCATACAGTACCGTGTACATTATTCCTTTATACTGTATAATATTATCATACAGTACCGTGTACATTATTCCTTTATACTGTATAATATTATCATACAGTGCAGTGTACATTATTCCTTTTTACTGTATAATATTATCATACAGTACCGTGTACATTATTCCTTTATACTGTATAATATTATCATACAGTGCCGTGTACATTATTCCTTTATACTGTATAATATTATCATACAGTGCAGTGTACATTATTCCTTTATACTGTATAATATTACCATACAGTACCGTGTACATTATTCCTTTATACTGTATAATATTACCATACAGTACCGTGTACATTATTCCTTTATACTGTATAATATTACCATACAGTACCGTGTACATTATTGCTTTATACGGTATAATATTATCATACAGTACCGTGTACATTATTCCTTTATACTGTATAATATTATCATACAGTGCAGTGTACATTATTCCTTTATACTGTATAATATTATCATACAGTACCGTATACATTATTCCTTTATACTGTATAATATTATCATACAGTACCGTGTACATTATTCCTTTATACTGTATAATATTATCATACAGTGCAGTGTATATTATTCCTTTATACTGTATAATATTACCATACAGTACCGTGTACATTATTCCTTTATACTGTATAATATTACCATACAGTACCGTGTACATCATTCCTTTATACTGTATAATATTACCATACAGTACCGTGTACATTATTGCTTTATACGGTATAATATTATCATACAGTACCGTGTACATTATTCCTTTATACTGTATAATATTATCATACAGTACCGTGTACATTATTCCTTTATACTGTATAATATTACCATACAGTACAGTGTACTTTATTCCTTTATACTGTATAATATTATCATACAGTACAGTGTACATTATTCCTTTATACGGTATAATATTATCATACAGTAGTGTACATTATTCCTTTATACTGTATAATATTACCATACAGTACAGTGTACATTATTCCTTTATACTGTATAATATTACCATACAGTACAGTGTACATTATTCCTTTATACTGTATAATATTATCATACAGTACCGTGTACATTATTCCTTTATACTGCATAATATTATCATAAAGTGCAGTGTACATTATTCCTTTATACTGCATAATATTATCATACAGTGCAGTGTACATTATTCCTTTATACTGCATAATATTATCATACAGTACCGTGTACATTATTGCTTTATACGGTATAATATTATCATACAGTACAGTGTACTTTATTCCTTTATACTGTATAATATTATCATACAGTACCGTGTACATTATTCCTTTATACTGTATAATATTATCATACAGTACCGTGTACATTATTGCTTTATACGGTATAATATTATCATACAGTAGTGTACATTATTCCTTTATACTGTATAATATTACCATACAGTACAGTGTACTTTATTCCTTTATACTGTATAATATTATCATACAGTACAGTGTACATTATTCCTTTATACTGTATAATATTATCATACAGTGCAGTGTACATTATTCCTTTATACTGTATAATATTATCATACAGTACCGTGTACATTATTCCTTTATACTGTATAATATTATCATACAGTACCGTGTACATTATTCCTTTATACCGTATAATATTATCATACAGTACAGTGTACATTATTCCTTTATACGGTATAATATTATCATACAGTACAGTGTACATTATTGCTTTATACGGTATAATATTATCATACAGTACAGTGTAAATTATTGCTTTATAATGGCTATTTCATGGTTTAAAACCTGTCTTTGACTTGAAGCCATAAGTAATTATTTTCAAAATAATTGTATTAGAGAAAAGAAGATTTAATTTAATTTCAAAGACTTAATTCAGTCAGTTAATTTTAATTTATATCAAGGTCTGAATTAGAAAAGAGATGTTTTGTGATTAAAAATCAAATCAAAGGTACATTCGACATAGGGCAATCAACATTATTGTTATTGCACAAATGCTTTCCATACAGATTCATTACTTTTGTAGCAATCTTTGACGTTGTATGTCATTTTGTGACATTGTGATATTTCTGACTAGAAAAATTACAATGATAGTGTTTCTGAATTGAAAATATATCAAATTAATTTTCAAAAATTCCACATAAAAGACAAACTCGAGGTTCAGCTTTCTTAGAAAGGAGAATTTATAAGTGAACACCTACCTTTACTACAACCAAATAACTGTTACTGTTGCGGTAGTCGCTTTTGATACCCGTCATATTACTAGAGAAATAAATCCTCACTGAGCAACTCACCTGTAAAAGCGATTATTAAACTTAGGTGCTGCACTACAGGTCGTATCTAGCAATGTGTCTGAGTTGTAAAGAAAAAGAATTTTCCATATTTTCTGCATATCCTGGCTATTTAAAAATCTGTATATAACTAAGGTATGTTTAAACTTTGTAATTCCATATATTTTGGTGCATAATTGATGGCTGTAATTTTGGTTACGGCCTGCCCTCACTTCACGGTCGCACCTTTTAAGAAACTGCTAGCTCCACTCGGCCATTTTCAATTCCTAGACATCGATTTTTTTTTTAAAGAGCCAAAAACTTGTTTTTTGACTTTTCATAAATTTCATAATTTATTGATTGCACTTTCATTAGCTGCTGACCACTCGAGTGTCCAAGTCACTATTGCAGGAGGTAGCCGGTTTGAACTTAGGCTGAGTCTTTCCAAAAGACTTTTTAAAAACAATAGTACTAACAGCTGCCTCGCTAGACGCTCAGCATTAAGAGGCTAGTATTAGAGCTGGTCGGCCTGGTGTCAGGATAATGTGAATAGGTGGGATATCATTCTACATGTCTGTGACATGATGCCCCAGTGCTAGACATCACTATAAACTGCCACACTGCAAACATCGTTGTGAAATGACTGAACAATTGTCAAAGCTACGTTAAAAATACAAATCACACACACACACACACACACACACACACACACACACAAGCTGGTACAGTATACTCCGGCTGGCAAAATTAATTTGCCGTTTGTAATAACTGCCAAGGTTAGTGTACTTTGGACTAGATCAAACTCATTTTTTGAGCAGATGGGATGAGTATATTTAATCAGCTCCCAACTTTAGATGGTGCTTTAGATAATGGCGATATATAGAAATTTCATTGCATGAAAAAAGCACAGAGGTATGCAAGGATTCTCTCCACTATGCATATTGCCCATGCAAACAATTTCACCTTATCCCTATTCCCCAGAAGTACATAATAAATATGGAGAGGAACCTTAAAAAATCAGAAAAGAAAGGAAATTACAGAAAGACCAAAAATGAAAATATTCCAGCATTTTAAATAATGCATGTAGCCTCTATTACGATTATATAAATATTCATATGATTATTCAGAAATAGAAAAAGCTTAAAGTGAAATCGAGCAATGTCAAAGATAATAATTGTTCAAATACTATATATATATATAAATATATTGAATCATAAATATTTAGATTAGTCTATCCAAGATTATAAGTAGTAGAAAATAAAGAGCAGGCGCTATGTCAAAGACAGACTAGTGTCTCAACATTCTTATATTGAATTCTGCCACAATGAAATTTTTCAAAACATTCATGACCATAAATGTATCAAATGTGTGTGTGTGTACACACACACACACACACACACACACACACACACACACACACACACACTTCAGAACATGTGTTCATTCATGGCATGACATGCAAGAAAACCTAACAACTTTCTTACATCCAACAGCGGAACAACTTGATAACTGCCTGCGTTCATTGCTTGAAAAACATGCCCCAGCCACCAAATGCAGAGTACCAATAAAAAAAAAAAGTGTTCTCCTTGGTATAGCAGTGTTAGGGACCAGCTTCGCACTGCTAAAAGACCGCCGAAAAGCAGAGAGGCTTTGGCTTTCCACCAGACTCACTATTCATAAACAAATCTACGAAGCTGCTAAGAAGAACATCACAAACATAGTCCATTTAGCCAAATCATCCCACTACAGTTCTAAGATCACGGAGAGTTACAGATGCAAAGAGATCTTCGAGATAACTAACAAACTAATGTCAAGGAACAAATGTACACCACTTCCAACGACCTTCTCTCCACTAGACCTACCAGACCAATTTGCAAATTTCTTCAATGACAAAGTTCAAACCATAAGAGATTCGCTTGACAGCACAATTTCAACTGATTCAACACCATACAGGTATGATGCGGAATTTCAGCGACAACCGTTAGGAGCATTTGAACCTGTTTCTATAGATTTAGTACGGACAATCGTGATTAAAAGTGCACCAAAGTCTTGTGAACTTGATCCAATTCCGACATCACTGCTGCTTGAGTGCTTAGACCCAATATTGCCTTCACTAACTGATGTTATTAATATATCTCTCTCTCATCAGGGGAATTCCCATCATTTTTCAAAACTTCCAACGTAAAGCCACTGCTGAAAATACCAACACTGGACCATAACGATTTAAAGAAATACCGCCCAGTTTCTAATCTCCCTTTCATATAAAAAATCTTAGAAAAGGTTGTTCTAATTGAAATTGACGTATGTTATGGTGTTACACAGGGATCTGTTCCTGGACCTGTTGTCTTCATTCTGTACACTCAGCCGCTCTCAAGTGTCATAGATCATCACCCAGTGTCGCACCAATTGTACGCTGATGACACCCAAATATACAAGTCTAGCCACCCAAGTGACGTTGATGCTACCATCCATGGAGTAGAGAAGTGCATTTCGGATGTGAAATCATGGATGACAAGCTGCAGATGACTGATGATAAAACTGAGGCTATTCTGATCACAACACAAAGACTTTCTCATTCACACCCTTTACCTCAGACAATAAATATCAGCAACACCAGCATTAAATTCTCACAGTCAGTACGAAATCTAGGTGTTACTTTAGACAGTACTCTCACATTGCACCAACATGTCATGAACATCTGCAGGGCTGCATATCTTGAATTGAGACGCATCAGTTCCATTCGTAAATATCTTTCTGTTGATGCCACGAAAACACTTGTGTGTTCATTAGTACTTTCAAGACTGGACTATTGTAACTCAATTCTGTCTGGTTCATCACAATATTTACTCCAGAAACTTCAAAAAGTTCAAAACACAGCTGCACGGATCATCTTTAGAGGACCTCGATCAGAGCACACCTCACCACTGCTCTGTACCCTACACTGGCTATCAATTCGATACAGAATCAAACACAAAATTTGTTCTCTGTGCTTTATTTCAATGACAGACTCCAGTCCAACATACCTATCCAGCCTCATCCATGTGTATACATCAGCTAGATCATTACGCTCTTCTTCTAATAATCGTATACTCATTGTTCCCAAGGTGAAAACAAAGTCAGATGGACAACGTTCGTTTGCATACCAGTGCTCGGTGACGTGGAACGAATTGCCCATTGAAATTAGACACAAAGACACAGTGGTCCCTTTAAGAGTGCTCTCAAGACTCACCTGTTTCGACTGCAGGGACAAACTTAGCGACCTAATCATGTTTTGTATCTTATATATTTTCAGCATGTTTTTATGTTTTCCAATTTCATTGTTTTTGTCATTTGTTGTTCTGTTGTGTAGTCATATCATTATTGATGGTGTAAAGCGCTTAGAGCTTTTAAAGATTAGGCGCTATACAAACTCCTCATTATTAATATTATTATTGTTATTATTATTATTATTATTATTATTATTATTATTATTATTATTATTATTATTATTATTATATATGGTTGAAATACAAAGTGTCACCTTACACTAGTTCCCATGTGTCCTGCAAGCATATCCCCATTCAACTGAGCAATGCGGACGGTGGCAGGAACTTGGACTACTGGTATTAAGACATCGGGCTTCCCGTCAAAAAGCCACTGTACGTCAAACATCGCGTCTGTCTTGGCAGGATCATACGGAATGTAACATTCGAACTTGAAGTCCCCTCTGTTGGTCACAATTGGTTTAGAAAGACGTGGGTTGTCTGTCAGATGGGGATGGCCATCTGCAAGTAATAGTTTGATATAGACCCATTGTCTGCGCAGATTTTAAGATAATCATGCCTATTCAACGCAACTGCAATTTGTACAAATATCGACGTGTTTTCTTTAAAGAATTCCAATGAAGTTTGTAATTTTATAAAATATATTTGTGAACTTGAAATGTTCACAAACATATCATGAAGGAAAGCAAAAAAGAATTTTGTGATGTGGGACACTGTACTTGAGACTGACCAAGTTGCCAATCCAGATGCGATTGCGCAAATGCAAACATTATTCGAGTGAATCGGCTTGAACATCTATGCAAACCTAAGGTTGATACAGATCACAAGGTGCACAGTACATTCGTGTTAATATACTGACACGAAAAAAATGACACTAAGAGTATGAAGCAGTTACAGTATACTCACCGACACAAGGTTCAAATCCGCTAGCAGACCAGTTTCCCTTGGGGCATGGGTGTCCACTTCCTAAATAAAAGAGCAGTAGATAAAGTCTATTATACACCATCACAAAGTAACCACTTTAGGAAAAGTGTCTGATTTGTGAAGTCATGTTTGATTCAGATTGAGATAAACTGAAGATGTGTTCCTTTGACATTTCGTCATGGAAATTACTTACATTTATTCACCCATTGTCAATCGTTATCACTGCCTTCTCACCCTATCGTTACTATACAATTACCCAGAAGCTAGAACTTTATATATACGATTACTCATTGGAAGTACGATCCAAGACATATGATCGTTTACAGACAGACAGACAGACACACACACACATTCATACATACATACATACATACATACATACATACATACATACATACATACATACATACATACATACATACATACATAAATACATACATACATACTTCAGAACAGATCTCATGTAGCATTGTATTGTTCCGGCTGAAATAAAAATAATATTTAAGTGAATGCCTACCGGCGCAGAAGCCCATTGAACATCCAGGAACCGGAAATAACTCGTAAGCAAGGAAGTCTCCACAATTCTTCACTTGGATGTCTTTGTAGTAGTCGCAACAATCATTGTCATCATGACTCATATCTCCGCAAATGCGTCTAGTGACGATCCCTTCATTCTTGGTGGGGAACGAACCCTATATAGATAAAAGTAACATGAAAAACCTCACTCATGTTTGTGGATTTCTGGCCAAATGTTCCAATACCAGTGGTGTGTGTGTGCGTTTGTGTGTGCGCGTGCGTGCGTGCGTGTGTGTGTGTGTGTGTGTGTGTGCGTGATTTGGATGTTTAACGTAGCTTTAACATTGTTTCAGTCATATCGCTATAATGTATACAGTGTGGAAGTTCATAGTGATGTCCCAGCCAGTCACATTATCCTGACACCAAGCCAACCAGTCATAACACTAACCTCTTTAAACGCCGAGCGCCTAGCAAGGCAGCTGTTAGTACCATTTTTATAAGTCTTTAGTATAATTCGGCCAGGCTTCGAACCCACGACCTCTCGCGTCTGATATGTTTTGGTACTGCTGAGTTTAAGAACGCCGATGACTTTTTACGCTTTTCTTTGCGGCATATGAAGGCGATTCACATATAAATCTAGAATAAATAAGTTGTTGTTGTAGGGTTTAATGCCAATGTTCAGCACAAGATAGGCTATACATACGCATGGCTGCCAGTATAAATGGTGTACGAAGAACCCGTGAAACCCCTGAAAGATCCACCAACCCACCAAAAACTACTGGCATGCTTTCTCATATACCCACATTGGCCGAACCCGAGACTAGAACCCACGCAGACAGATGTGATATAGCATTGATCTGTTACGGTGAGCACTTTAGACCACTCGGCCACTCAGGGCCCCGAGTCTAGTTAAATTAAATGCTATGTCAAAACGGTGTTGAATGCCAGTTCGATGAGTTCATCCACATTGAATTAGTTGCACAAAGAAAAAAAAGCAATTTCATTTCTGTAATTATCATTAGCCGATTGCTCGACTGATTAAAAATTAATCTGTCGTACTGGAGACAAACACTTTATAGTTCACAACCTTGGTTTCTACCTTCTGTCATTTATGTTACTTTTGGCAATTGTAGTGTTAAGTCTCAAATCCTGCGGAACAGCACATGGTTACAGTAAACAATGATATTTCGCTTGCTGGACGCCATGTGGTATTCTAAACTTCTTTCCAAACACTACAAGCTGTACAGTTTCAGCACGAGCATTCTGTGCTTTTCTATCTCATACTCTCAGATTTCTAAATTTGTTTTCACTTAAGATACTTTCTTCTATCAATTTCTTTCTAATCGAAACTTGTAACTGCAGTGTTTTGCATATTTTCTAAATAGGGAATAAATTAACTTGGAAATATCATCGCTTGTGAACGATATGGTAATTTGTTTCACAAACATTCTACCTAGATTTGTTGTCAATGCATTATCAGCGTCCATTTTAACCTTCATATCAAACGATATGTAATAACAATGTAGAACCACAATATTGAAACTATGTAGTATGGTTGATATGAAAGTCAGTGTAAATTGTTTTGCCTATGGCTGCATACTTTTCTTTACCTCATATAGGAAAAACAAAAACCACACTTACATGTCCAATAATTTCGTGCATGACCAACACTGTTCTTACATGACGAACAGTGAAATTTGCTTGAACAACACGAAAATCATTGTCCATAGTGATACTCAATTTGACAATTGTACTAGTCTACTTGTAATGACTTTTAACACTGTCTTACAAATCTCAAATCAACATCAATCATACTTTAGTTTATTTTTTTTTCATGTTTTTAAAAAAATGTGGAGGATAGGGGCGACCAAAAATATCACACAATATTAGTTGCAGCTAATATGTATTGCTCTCGGTCTATTGAATCTTAACAATGTATCAATCTGGTGATTCCAACGTTTAGATGTTACTCAGAGTTAAATGTTATGCTTTGACTTATGTTTCAAACAATTGAAATCAATATCTTTTTTGTTGTCACCATTTCAGAAGAGCACTGTTTAATTGTTTGTATACAGTCCAAGGATGTAGTTGTTGTGGTAGGATTTAACTCCATTGTTCAGCACACGATAGACTATACATGGTGGCCAGTGTCAATGGTAGAGGAAGAACTCGGAAGAAAAAAAACCCGGAAAGATCCACCGACCAACGAGAAGCTACTGACAGGCTTTCTCACATAACTACGTTAGCCGAATCTTAGACTCGAACCCACGCAGACAGAGGTGAGATGGCAATGATCCGTAACGATGAGCGCTTTAGACCACTTGGCCACTCGGGGCCCTCCAAGGATGTAAGAGACATCATGAATTTAAACTATATTTTTTATTTTTTTTATCATAGATGTAAATTGACGAGCTGCATATGAGTTCATCGCAAAAAGTATTATACCAGCAAAATATTCTCAGCAATGAAACGGAAAGTTTACTATTTTATGTTCATATAATAGATTTGTAAAATATTGTTTTCTTTTTCTGAGACACCACTGACTTTAGTGTAGCTTTTTTGCTTTGCAAAGGCTGACCGATTTTGTTGTATATGAGAATCACAGCAGCCTGGAGTTTGATTATTTTATTTTCAATTTTCTTCTCAAAAATTTTATCCAAAGATTTTTTTTCTATACCCGTTTATGTCCTAATTGCATTTTGTTTTTACAGTTTTGAATCTGTTGTGCTCGCTAATAATAATTTTCAAAAAAAATCTTCCTGGACGATTTTTTAAACTGATGGCTCTGTTATCGTCTCATAGCTAATAATCAACCTGACGGTGACTGGTTTCATAATATCAACATATTTACCTTCATTCTATTAATCATCTTTTTGATTCGAAATGTTTGAAACGATTACAATAACTGCTGATCTGATTCCGGTAAAGTTTAGCGGAACCATTATATGAATAGGTAGCTATTCTTAATAACGCAATATCCGGCCACATAAACGCCTAACTCCAAGTGTTTCCATTCCTTGCACTTAATTTTGAATCTTGCATATTACTCCGTAATTCTTTTCAAAGTGTTCGATCTTCGTTTTCAAAACAAAGTTTAATCTGTTGAACATGGTGCTGACGTGATTGTGTACTTGGCATGGATGTTGTCTACGCCAAAGCTGTTAACTTGATGCGTCACTCATTCATCTATGAATACATGTAAATTGTATTTATTGATTGACACTTCTGTCAGGTAAAAGTACACTTGATATCAAGTCGTTGATGATTAGTTTCACTTAATACCAAGCATTAATTGTGACCAATTGCGAATTTCAATATTTTTTTTTTAAAATGCATGATGAAGGCGCGGTAAAAGCATTGCTTAACATTGGAAGATAAATTCTGTTGACAATGTACTTTGTTTGCACAAGAATTTATTATTGTTAAAAAAAAATATTTATCGATCATTTTATTTCTTATTTTCAGTTGGCCTCTTGAAATGTATATAAATCTAACAGTACTATACATTTTCATCATTATGTCATGCAGAAATCAAATAATGTCACACCGTGTGTGCATATTCCAATTCAACATTTGATTAAAAAAAAAGTAATAATGTATTGCTATAATTTTAAGACAATTGTTTAATATTTGTCGTAACCTTGTTCTTCTAAAACTGAATAGCTTCTTTAACGTTTTAATAATATATCTGATACTGACAGAGAAATTGTGTAATTGATGTTATGTTTGGTAACAGTGCACGTGAAATATAAATCATAACTGATATATACTTTGAAAATTTGAATATCTATGTATGTCAGACCATTACTGTCTGGTAGAAAAAAAAGTCTCGCCAACTTGTTTATTCACTGAATTCACTTCATCAGCTGACAATGACTTTTGGTATTCAAGAATACCTGTTCCGTGCTAACAATCAAAAACCTAACCTGTTATCATAACTAACGTATGGTATGCAAAATTGTGATGTACAGTTTCTGGTCCATCTTCAATCAAGCATTTGTTTTCTTCTTTTTTTTTTTTCTTTTTCGTATTTGCTTTTGACGTTTTGAGGTAAATGTGGTTATGTTGAGGTGAAATTTAAGGCTGTTGCAAAATACAGTAAGTTTTGTTTTCGTAAAACATTTATACTCAATGATATTTACAAATTAATAAAAACGTTTGTTTTCATTAAACATTTACATTCAATGATATTTACAAATTAATAAAAACGTTTGTTTTCATAAAACATTTACACTCAATGATATTTACCAATTAATAAAAACGTTTGTTTTCATAAAACATTTACACTCAATGATATTTATAGATTAATAAAAACGTTTGTTTTCATAAAACACTTACATTCAATGATATTTACCAATTAATAAAAACGTTTGTTTTCATAAAACATTTACATTCAATGATATTTACCAATTAATAAAAACGTTTGTTTTCATAAAACAATTACATTCAATGATATTTACCAATTAATAAAAACGTATGTTTTCAAAAAACAGTTACATTCAATGATATTTACCAATTAATAAAAACGTTTGTTTTCATAATACATTTACATTCAATGATATTTACCAATTAATAAAAACGTTTGTTTTCATAAAACATTTACATTCAGTGATATTTACCAATTAATAAAAACGTATGTTTTCAAAAAACATTTCCTCCATTGTAATTTCAACTTAATATTGTTTTCTTTTACACAAAAAGCCAATCTCTGGTACTTTTGTCACAGTTATCGTTATACAATTAGTGTGTCGCTCTTACAACTACTCTTGGTTATAAAGGTCAAATCTTTAGAGATAATTCTACAATTTACATGTATTTCAATGGTCTATTTTAAATCACTTTCATGCGAAATATGTGTGAAAAGAGAATATCACAAACCGTAGGTATGCACAGTGCAAACGAATTTTACTTTTTTCCTCATTGCAATAATATGCAAATCGTCCCAAATCAACCGAATGTGGTTAGTTTTAAAGTACTTCTTCCTAAACGATGGGTTTATGGATGAGTTAACATAATTAATGGTAAAATATTATTAAAGATAAGTTTAAATATACTCTTGATTCGTTTAACAATTTCAGTACTTTTAAATTTATTCAAATCTCCTAGACCAGCTTGTAAGCATTATATTTTACTTTTATTTTGGAGGAGGGGTCGTGTTTTGTTTTCGGTACAGTTGGACTCGTCATTTCTTCGTGAGTGATGGTATTTATAACAGTTTATAATATCATTTCCACTTTACAGGCGCATAATGTTCATTTGAATATTAAAAATCTTGTCAGCTTTGTATTTGTCATCTGGTTTGTCGTTTTTAGATAACTTTTGCTCGTTACGCATTCTCTCTCCATCCTCTCATCTGAAGTCTGCAAGTTCATAAATTATCTCATCGCCTAAAAGTAGCTTACCGAATTTGAAGTGTTTCACCGGTAAATTTAGTAAGATGGCTTATTGCAAATATTTTACATTTGGATTATTCGCCGATTCAGAATTTATAAGTTCTAAACGTATGACATGTCAAATAACGGAATAGATTGATCCATAGTTTTTACCTGTATATTTGTTCTTTAGTTGCTTGTTTCCACGTTTTATATTCTTGTCTTCAGAACTCCGTTAAGCCTTTCCGATATGTTCAAATACTTGCATCTAATTCAACGTTTCCATGTCACTTGTCTTGCACGTGACTAACAAAACCCTGTCTGTAGGGAAATACTTGTATCGTTTGCTAATTTAATGCGTACGTAGATTTTCAGTCAACTGTCATTTAAATGCATCGCATTTTATTTATTTTGTTTAATTTTAGTTTCATCTAAGGGATTAATATATGTGTAATCTCAACCTTTAGATCACAGTAAAATGTCTTAGACACGATACTGTTGTTTGTTAGTCATAAAACATCTGGGAATAATTTAAACATTTTCTTAGTTGTTATCAACAATATACATGCAATGTAAATGCGAATGAAATGATTATTTTCAGCAAATCTGTAACATTTCGTTCCATTCAATGATTTCAGATTTGTTATTTTATGTTTTTTCATATCAAATAAAAAATAATTGCTTTATAGTTTGAGCCACCAAACTTTTTTTCCCCCAGAAATTATATCTCTACCTGTGTCAAATCATTTTTAAGATCTTCCAGATGTATATTTCTGTATTTTCTCACATCAAATACATAAGTTATTCTTTCTTCCAATCTCACTGTTTTAACAATCTTGCTATCAGGATTTATGATGTTTGTTATAACGTTATTATCGTTGAGCATTAGTTGCATGGTCCATCTCCGACGTATCCCTTTGGCCAATAAACTTGATAGTTCTTCTCTTGTTCTTGTGTTTATTGTGGGGTTGTCTTTGCTATGTGCTATGTGTGTTGTTGTTGCTTTTAATTTGAGTGATACAATAATGCTTTCCTTCAGGGATACAATTGTTTAACAATTATAAATGAAACTTGTAAAGAAGGGGTCCATTTCTAAAAAGCATCACTAAATTTCAGTCACATGCGGATGATTTGTTATAAAATTTGCGTAGTCCAGTTCTGGTATAAAAATGATCGACTTTGAATTTTAATGTATTACATTTTTCAAATGGTCTTTGAGTCAATATCCGTTTATTAGTGTTGGTCTAGGCTTAAATAAATTGCCAGATATTAAAAAAATTCAAAACTTCAAAGTTAATTTAATTAATTTAATACCCACGAGTTATTTGCATGTACCTGTAACCACAGAGGTATATGGGTTCCACAGTGATAAACTTGGACACACGATGTCGGCATTTCCCCAGTGTCAAATCTGTACCAACCCTGTGTAAGAAGTCGGTCGCAGATCAGATGATCGTCGTTCTGAGAGACGTGGGAGACACTGCGTTGCAGTTGATGGATTGTCTGGTAATTGGTACACGGATCATCTCCTGAAATTCGTCGCAGTATAGGTACTTTCAAAAACTAATCATATTTAAAGGTTCCATAAAATCATTTCAAAAGCGAAGATGTTTTTGTGTACAACATGTTATGTACAGTTATGCCACTCTGAAGCATTATGTAAATGTTATGTTGACCTCTTCCTAAAATGACCACGTACATTAACGTTGATTTTGCCGCATGTATCTCTTGGGGCGTGTAAATAGCAAACATTCCATAGGAATATATAGGTACGAAGAAACAAAGTGAATAATTGCCATATATAGGATTCCTAAAAACACATAGCGCTCATTACTGAAATAGTCGGTACTGAACGACTAAATGACCTATATAACTTGTACTTTAATAATAGATGCTGAATTGCCAAAGACTTTTATTAAAGATAATAGTTCGTTCTGGACAGTCTAGACACTGATACCCCTGATTATTATGCGACGTAAGATTGTCCGCTGTGAGGCATTAAGTAATAATTACAGTAATTCTCGGTTTCATATTGAGTCTCAGTATCCGCATTTCAAATAAAAGTTCATGTCTGATTGAAGGTAAGTACGTTCCGTAATATTTTACACTATAATAAAAGGAAACGTGAAATATTCGTGTATGTATGTATGTATGTATGTATGTATGTATGTATGTATGTATGTATGTATGTATGTATGACTGACTTTCTTTATTTCCTCTTCAGAAGAGATTTCATTCAGTTAATACTTCGTAAATACAGAAAAGTTAGGAATATAGCTTGCCATTAAAGGACATAAAGTACACAATATATCAACATAAGTAAAGAGAATCCAATATCAAAACACATGCGTGAGAGAACTTATTGCAAACAAGTTATATAAGCAACATAGATTAAGAGAGGAAAAATAAATGAATTGGAATTATTTACATTTGACTGAAACGATTTAAATTGATTATCTTGTTCTCTCTCACTTAGAACACATGTGAGTTATTTATTAGATAGAAATGAAATTAATTTAATTTTTTAATTTAATTTCCTTAATTTACTTAACAAGCATACTATCAGATATCGTTTTCAAGTTAATTTGCTCTTCTGTAAATTGTGCCGATTCCATCAGCCACCACACACATGAATGCCTGCCATGATTGATCATCATTAGAATCAAAGCTGTCCACTATCTTGTCCAGTTTGGATAGGAAGTAGTGTGTCATTGTCCTGACATAAAAGCCAGTTTAAGGCATGGCAGATGAGTAACATATTCTTGGCTCTGTCTATAGTCAAAATTTGATTTTATCCACATAACCTTCAATTGTCCACAGTCCAAGACTGCTAATTGTTGTGTCTGTACAAGAGCGCTGATCAAGACCTATAATTCTTCTTGCCGCCTTTCTTTGACATATTTCCAGATCGTATACCTGTGACTGACTCAAGCTGGACCACAATTCACATCCATATGTCATTGCAGGTAGTACTATTGTTGACCATATCGTAGCACTATTAATCGGATTCATTCCATCCTTTCCAATGCCAGTCCCAACAATGTAACAAAATACTGACCTTCCTTTATCACAAGCATTTTTTTTTTACTGCAGCAGTATTAGAAAGATCTGTGGAGATAGTGACCCCAGCATAGGTTCTTGAAGAAACTATAGAAATCATTTTCTCTCCGAGCATGAGATTTTGGTATGATTTTTTTTTCTTCAAAAATATGACAATATTGCTTTTATCAGCATTGTAACGGAGTCTCCACTTCGATGCATAGTCATTGAAGTTGCGACGTAAAACACACATACCATTAAACACGGGATACTCAAGAGTGCCAACTTGTATTCCAGATTTTGTTGACTCCAGCAAGGATATTATGCCATTTATAATAAATAAGAATAGCCCTACCGATAGCGTTCTTCCTTAACCTACTCCTTGATTGACAGCGTATGGTTTCGAATGATGCCCGTTGAGCAGAACATGAGCCCTAACTTCTCGAAACGAATTTCTAATTAATCTCCACAGTTTCCTTTAATTCCGAGATGGAATAGCTGATAAAAGAGGCCATCATGCCACGCCGTATTAAAGGCCCTCGCATTGTCCAGGAATGCAGCATAAACTTTTCATTGACCTTCTAAATAATGGGCTTTTCCCTCTTTTATAATAAAGGCTACAGTGATGCCACTGCATTCGCTTCGAAATCCTTGTCGTAATGGGTGAGGGAAACCGATTTTATCGCTGTAAAGAATTAGCATTTTCAGAAATATTTTTTCAAATACTTTTTGAAATACGGGAACTATTGAGATATCTCTATAGGTATTCATATCTAGCCTGTCCTTTTTCCTGCCTTTAAAGATATGTATAACATTTACAGTCTTGAAGTATTCAGGATACGTTTTCAAGGAAATTATGCTATTGTATATATGTATGTATTTATGTATGTATGTATGTATGTATGTATGTATGTATGTATGTATGTATGTATGTATGTATGTATGTATGTATGTATGTGTGTGTGTGTGTGTGTGTGTGTGTGTGTGTGTGTGTGTGTGTGTGTGTGTGTGTATGAAGTTTCAATTATTTTCTTAGTAACAAAATAAATAGTGTGATAATTGACTAGGTTTGAGTTAGTTGTATATTGGGTGACAGATGACAGAAAGATGTATGAGGATTAACATAGTATATATAATACACTTGACATCGGAGTATTACAAAAAAAGTACATGTACAGTACTAAAATGTGTCTTCTCAGACGACCTTGTGGCCTATAAACGGTTAATCATTACAGGATAAGTTTACCATCGAAAATCTGACTATCTTTCATTCCTTGATTCCTTATCTCGGCTATAGATAACGTCAACCAATACGCAGCACACAGGACTTTTTTTGTGCTTCATTTCGTTTCTTGTTTTTCAGTTTACCAGTGATTGTTACAGACCATGGAATCGTAACCTAAAGATGTGACAGCGTTAGTGCAGCACGGTTTTGCAACTTTAAAACCCATACAGCATCAATTTAGTGCATTTTTCTGCATTTTCGGCCATAACCGCATATAATGTACCGTACGTACTCACTTATAGCTCAAGTAGACAAATTGCAAACAACAAAGATCCTGATCTGTCGTATCACGATGCGCAGATTAGAGTATATGGTTTTTATTCTACTGGATACCCCTAACACAACACACAGATCCAGATCTGTCAGCGCATCGTGTGACGGCAGACCTGGGTTGTGCACTTTGTGGTTGTACTCATCTTTTCAGCGATTACATACTGTGTCTCTACCATATGTGTGTGTATATATATATATATATATATATATATATATATATATATATATATATATATATATATATATATATATATATATATATATATATATATATATATATATATATATATATAATTTTTCGTAGCAATCTGAAACAAATCTTACGAGAGAAGGACAAACGAACAAACTAACACGTGTAAACTTCAAGAGTAAAAAGTGAAAAATCAACGGCAATGTAAACGATCATTATTCATTAGAATGCATCATATCCTCAAGAGTTAACATATATATATATATATATATATATATATATATATATATATATATATATATATATATATATGAGAGAGAGAGAGAGAGAGAGAGAGAGAGAGAGAGAGAGAGAGAGAGAGAGAGAGAGAGAGAGAGAGAGAGAGAGAGAAGCTGATTTTCCTACGCACTTGATTCTACACCCACTGGTTGCTCTAGACCCCTTTCCATACCCCACCCAAAATATTCAACGATCGGTCCCTAATGTAGTAATAATAGTTATAATAAGTGTTCTAAATAAATTGCACCATTTTCAAGTGGTTAATGGTTAAATTATCTGAATTTCATTGGTTAATTTCTTATTTATTAATACCATCAAATGTAACAATAGTTGCAGTAAGTAACATCTAAAATATATTTGGATTCGCAAAAAAGCATTATTACATCGGCTTGATTTTTTCTTAAGTAGTCAAGACCATTAGTCAAATGAATCATATTAAATGTTCTACGTCATCGTCGTTAAGATCACTAAGAAGCAGAGTGACGATGGCAACAACTATTTTTTATTTTTCGGAAGTAGGCATATAGAATGTACTCAAATCGTCCATATATGTGTCGCCCTTGAATATATACATAGTGTGGGGAAAAAAGCCTTCTGCAGCATGAGTGGTCACATCTAAGGCGGTGTAGGTAGCAGCAGCATTAGTAGTAATAAGTTCCTATGTAGTGGTTGTAGCAGTATTTGTTACTGTGGTTTTGTTAAGTCATTATAAATTATGGTCAAGGTAACGAGAATGGTGGCATTTGTAACGTCTCTGTTGTTATCCTTTTAGATACGACTATTGTAATGGATTTTTGTGTAGTAGAATAATGGCGAAGCACGAATGCAAAAGGCAACACACTAACAACAATTACACTAATTAAGACAACTGAGAGGATTTAAATGGCATCACATGGTAATTACTTGATAATCTTTTCATTCCGTAAATGATTTGCAAGTCTTTTTCGACAGCTACAGGCACATGAGTCCTGCATGGATTATGACCGTTGTCAACAATGTATTACTTCTTCATATGTCAGTTACGGTGGATTACTACTGTAGGCTTGAGCAGGTATGACCTAAGTTAGCTTTGGCTAACCATAAAACGTTATCAATTTTGCAAGAGATGGAAATCGTGGCGAGGATGGATGTCGCAGACAATCTTACATATCTCATGATAAATTTGTGATGATGAATTTATTATTTTTGGGTTTTTTTCTTCTTAACTTCAATTACTATCTTCTTTTTTATTTCATGTTTTACGTTGTTTCATTTTAATTAATATACATAAATTCAACGGAATCAAGCAAGGAGTATTATCTGACGGATGACTGATTGCTTGACTTGATTTTCAAATATAGGAAACAATAACAAAGGCTATGTTGGTCATTGTATATTCATCGCCACAGCGCTTGCAAATACTTCTCTGTATTAGTAGTGTGGCAGACTATTATAGTTGGTTTGTTGTTATTGTTGTTGATGGTGTTGTAAATATATATAGTATAGTTCTGGTTGAACAAGCAAAGTTCAATTAACTGCCTGTCCATGTCTCGTTTTTCTCAAAAAGTCGAGAGAGTTTTCAATCAAAGATTTACTTTATTGTACATCTTTCTACATTCCTGTACCGCTTATCAGTATACATATCGGTTATGATTTTGACAGGAACAGAGAGAGAGAGAGAGTCCAATTTTGTGGATAACAATGAATGTTCTGACGAATCAATTGTTTGCATCAATTATCAGCTGTGATAAATTACATATGAACACAATTGTGTGGATACCTCGCCCGATTTTTTTTATTATTGTATTTTTAAAAGCCGAATGATCCGATTCAAAATGGAGATTCTTTCCAATACATACAACAAACGTGACAGTGTTACTTCAGTTGATGGACATGATTTACAGAAAAATAATAAAAGTGACGTGAACCATGTTTTAATGACGTGTGAGCAAGTTTTTTGCTGTCAACTTACCTTGAATTAAAGTGGCTACAAGGAAGAAGGTAACGAGAGACGAGAACAGCGCCATGTTACATTAACTAGTGTTCGTTCCCTCTGACCAAATTAGTATCTTGAACTAAATCTTTTATCTTTGTTTGAGGTCAAGAAGACACCACTAAAAGTTTCAGTCTTGTCCGTATAAGTACACATATTTGGACGATCCCTGCTTGACTCAAAATGTACGAAAGATAAAAGTATATAGAATTGGGTCGATGACATGGTCATTTTAATATAACAGACACCTGGACACTCTAGTTAATGGCGATAAACAGCGTCGTATAGTTGAGGCCCTCCATTTATTTTCCCTTAAACGACCTCAACTTTAAACTAATCAGCTTTTGGTGTCATCTAAATTAAAGAGTCGGCCTTTTTTTAAGTGAAAACTGCGTCACACGATCTTTCAGTTGGTTATATGAAATAATGATTGATTGGTGATATAATACTTGTTTGAATGAAACTGACATATGCACGTACATCACTGCAGACAGAACCGATGTTTTAAATACAATTTCGCCATGCTTTTCGCTACCATAGGTAATCCTCATAAGACAGCTACACATTATGTTAAGGACTCCTTGGAGGTCACACGCTAACATTTGTATACACGTGCCACACGTGCCACACAATTATTTACGTGTTTAAATAAATCATCTTAAGATAAATCCACTCCTGTTTTCAGTTTTACCCAATGATCACTCTAGCTGTACTCACTGAAGCGACGAATAAGCTGGTGGGCCCATGTTTTGCTAATTGTGCACCGAACCAAATAGATTCCTCTCCAATGTTCTTTAAATAAAATAATTGGTACCAACAGTACAGTAAAGAAAGATACTAAAAAGTCTTTTCTGAGGGAGAACTTAAGGGATATTTCATGAAGATGAGGAAAGGTCAGGCCAGATTGTAATAAGGTCACAATTTGTTGAAGAAACATTATTAGTTAATAATAACTGTGCTAGATCTTTTGGCTCGAACTGTAGTATGTTTTCTGTCATTCCTACAAAGCGTGTGAATATATATATATATATATATATATATATATATATATATATATATATATATATATATATAGTTACGTCACGTATATCTGATTTAATATATATTTATTTGAATTAATTGTTTGTCTGTCAGTTTTAATTTTTTTCTTCTATTTTTCATGACATGCCATTGCAGTGTAAATTAATTCTTTGGAGATGATATTTTTTCAGAAAATCAGTTGATAAATAATTCTTTGGTAAACAACTAATGTTGACGTAGACTCTGACCTTAATTCAGGGTTTATGTCAGCCATGTAAACAGGTCTTTTTTAATTTTAAAATGATTAATTATTGTCAATATTAGGATAGGATTAGTGAATTAAGAAGTAAACAACTTTTTATTGATAATGTAAAATGATTGGTTCTCGTCAGTCATGTTAGGAGTACATGATATTAAAGGATCACGTGACTCCTCTCTCTCCATTTTTTTCTCTCAATTTTGCAATGTGGGTTTGTTTCTTTTAAACTGATATAATCTTTGTTTTAGTGAAATATTCTCAGTTTTTGGCTTTTTACACTTGCTATCAAGTTCTTCTGTTGTAGTAAGTTTATCGAGTTATATTCTCTTCAGATTAGTTGGATTTTAACATTTTAATTCGTTTTTTTTCTGGAAATATTTGATGTGCTCAAACAAAATTCTTGTACAAAACAGTTTATCAAACTTTTATTTAGATTTTCAACACCGGAGTGTTAAATATTGTGATTTTAGAAGAAACTATAGATAAACAGTACAGATTTCATCATACATCATCGTCTTCCATATTGGATTTTCCAAAAGGACTCGAATTTGAATCTATTAGAATATTTTGTTACTATGACTTTCGTAATTTAATTCATGGATTATTCTTGTATTCTTTTTGGATTTGATTTTTAAAACTAAGTTTTTTCTCTTCATTTTTACAATATTTTTCCAGGGAAATAGATTTTATTCTTCTTTTATAGACAAGTTATTATCACATAGAATATTGGTCACTGTACTATGTACATAGTCTAGAACTTTTCTATTATGTTGAAACTAGTATGAACAGGTACAGACGACCACGCGGCAGGTAATAATAATAATAATAATAATAATAATAATAATAATAATATATATATATATGTGTATATATATATATATATATATATATATATATATATATACATACATATATATATAATAATAATAATAATAATAATAATAATAATAATAATAATAATAATAATAATTAGGATTCTATACGAATTTAATGTAACTGCATTATTCCCTAAACCAGATTTATTTTTTGTTTATTAAAGAAGAATTGACTTGTTGAAGGAGATACAGTATGCACTGAACATATTTTTAAACAATAATGTAACTCGAATACATGATTAACCATTCTCGTCCATCCATCTATGTCTAAATCACTTAAAAATTTATCTCATTCCTGGCTACAAAAGAGTCTCTCATTTCTGTCTGCATAATATACTCATTCCTTGCTGACATCTGCCAATCTATCATTACGTTAATTAAAGTCTACAAATTATACATGTTATATTACCCCAAAGTCGTACTATACTAATCTCAAAACAACATGTTTATTCTCCAATCTAATTTACAGAGGACTGGTACTAATGATGATCGATGACAATTTTGATGATGGACTTTAACTATATTTTCTTATAACAAGGTGACATCGTACTTCGTTAATATGCAACTAATTGGGACATCCACTACAGTAAGACGGAAAATATTTATAACATTAAAATTAGAAACGCAATTCAATCTCATAAATTAGGCAAACTAGTTAGAATCCAAAAATATCAGCAATTTGTGACACTGCAAACAAAAAAAAAATCAATGTTTTCTTCAACATCGTATAAAAACGTCGAAGTTAAAGAAAGCAAAGAAAACATCAATGCAATCAAAAAAGACACTAACATCAAAGGAATACAATAAAGACAAAAAGAACAATGGAATAACAAGACACCAACAACAACTTTATAAAATAGACAACAACGGCAATGTACGGTAATAAGAAAGACACCAACAACAAAGGAATAGAAAAAAGACGAAAAGAGCAATGAAATAACAAGACACCAACATTAACTTAATAAAATAGACAACAACGGCAATGGAATAAGAAAGACACCAACAACAAAAGAATACAAAGAAAAAGACGAAAAGAGCAATGGAATAACAAGACTCCAACAGCAGCTTTATAAAATAGACAACAACAGCAATGGACTAAGAAAGACACCAACAACAATGGAATAAAAGACATATGTTGCAATGGATAAAAAAATACCAGCGACAATGCAATAAAGACACCAACATATGTGGAATAAACAAGACTAGAATAGCAATGGAATAAACAAGACACCAATAGCAATGAAATAGAAAGACCAGAACGGCGATGAAATACAATTACACCAACAGCAATGGAACAAAAAGGACAACAACATCAATTCAATAAATTCTTTAAGCTCTTTAACTTTCGTTGTTTATGATGTAAAAAAAAAACACATTTGGTACAAAACATGTTTTGCTGAAATATGGCACACCCTCGTTGCGCGAGATAGATCTTCTGTTATGCAAGCATTATTTTGGATAGAATTACTGTATCTGTGATCATATCAGAAGACATCATGTGACAATGAGCCCATACATGTTCTGAAATAAACACAAAGTAGAAACGTACTAATGACTATAATGTTGTTTCACAATGACAGTGATTTAAGACTTAAGTGTATTTTTTCTTAATTTGTTTTGTGGTATCGTGACGGACTTAAATGAAAATCAATTTATTTCCTTTTCATAAGAAAAATAAAATCTTATTTCTGAAGGCATATAGAGTGTCTCCTTTCTCTGACTTTGATTACTCTGCACGCGACTCTTTTTATTATAGAAGTTCTTTTAAAAATAGTTTTCCGCACAGTTTGTACACGAATAAACGCAGATCAACCTTGACCACTTGACCTTTACATTCTAACCAATTGAAAGTATCGCTACATTCAGTGTGAGTATGATATCATAAGAATATATGATATAAAATAAATTTAAAAGCGAATGTTGATTGTTAACTTTGTTACTTATGTGAATAGACAGATACACATGATGTACATGAGGAAGGAAATATACGATCGGAAACGTTGCAGCAACCAGTTAAAGTTTAAAACTAAAGTTTATTTTATTTAGCAGACGTCGAGTCAAGGTTCACATACACTTTGACCATAAACTTGTGAAGTCCAAAAACGTCCTTCGGTCAGCAGTTTTAATTAAAACAACACAACACAGTCAGATGTAACAATGTTGTGCAATGCATGCAGTATAATTATCACATCTCGTAATAGCCTTGATTTCAATGAATATTCATAAAGCATATTGGCATTTCCTTTCACTATCACCATGAAAGTCATTCTGTAAACGTCTCGTGGATACTGTGCTGATCTACAAATTCTTTTAAATGATATTTGCTCGAAGCCTAAATATTACTTGATAAAGTTGATTTGTTTGTAATTAGAATTTGGCAAATGGTAAGTAAAGAAACGTAACAAAACTACTTATTCGGAGAGATAATGTATCGACAGTCAGCACATTTGTTATCAACAAAAATCAGCGTTCACTGGTTAATATATTTTTAATCTTTAGTAGTGTTCATGGCCTAGCAAACCTTACGCTGCACTGGTTCTGGAGTGCATTGAGATACCATTGAGATTAACTGCTAAAAAGGTTTTCCTCTGGGCTGTTGGAAATTTGATTTTTGACCCCCAACATAGCTACAACTCTTTTATATATGATATAAATACTGTACTCAAAAAGTATGATTTAGAAGACTATCTCAACGACTTTATTTTCACTGGAAAATTTCCAAACAAAATAACATGGAATAACTTAATTGGGACAAGAATACATATATTTGAGGAGAGAAAACATGAAATGAGTATCAGAAATCCATCAGAGGGATTCGGTAGATTTTTAAAAATTAATACAGGACTAAAAATGCATCATTTATGGAAAACAGCTTACACTGGCTCAAGTATAAAAAATGGAATATGGGACATTAATTCGTATTGGAGGAATGCAAGCAAGACCTGGACTGTGTCCCCTATGTGGCAAAATGAGTCATGACCGTATTTTGCACATTTCGATGAATTGTTCCTTAACCTCAAACGACAGAAACCACTTGATGGAAAGTATATTTTCGTATATGCCTCCAGTGATTTACCGTGATTTCTGTGATCAGATCGATGATGTTATACTGATTATACTACTTGGTGGTTTAAATGATATATCAGAAAGTTTAGAATTTGAGGCATGGATAAATATGATCAGACTATCTACCAAGTATTTCATTAAGATAAAGGATATTATATATTCGATTCAATAGAGAACTCACTCGTGATTATAAGGAAAGAAGTAATTGTACTGGATTGCAAAGCTATTAGGAATCTAACTATTTTTGTTGTGAGGATACATTTTCAAATATTCTATCGTATATCTATATCTATCTAGTTTAGTAATTTTTTTAAAATTTATTTATTCGTTTGCTATTGGAAATAATTCAATAAGTAACGAATCCGCTATTTTTTGTGATTCTATGTATATAAATGCATTTCTATTTTGTCTTAAAATCTTCAGAAATTGGAGGAATAAAAGAATATCATCATCATCATCATCATCATCATCATCTCTCTCTCTCTCTCTCTCTCTCTCTCTCTCTCTCTCTCTCTCTCTCTCTCTCTCTCTCTCTCTCTCTCTCTCTCTCTCTCTCATACACTCTTCGGTGTGAGATGAAACAATGTCTGGCAACCATATAGTGCCCGTTGTATTGTACGAACCAACAGTCCGATAAACCGAAACTAGTTTCGTTAAGCACAGTGTTATTATTCCCCCCCTAGTTATATCTAAACATCCGTTTATTTTAATAATTATAAATACTCGGTAAATAATCCACGATTGCATATTGACAAAAGAAAGAAATATCAAACAGCTGGTTATAGACACGGTTTACTGAAGAAACATGTACCTTAGTTATCATGAACGTATTCGGGAGCTCATTAACATAAACAAGATGTATATGATTGAATACACATACTGGCATGTTACCATTTTTACTGGGTAAAGCAAATATATTTATCTGTATTATCTCATTTTTATCTATGTGCATATTAACATTGAGCTTCCAATTACTTATGCTGATATATCCTATTTCATGCATCATGAAATTTAAGAAATCGTGCCTGACTTTGTAGAACGCCTTTTTTTTGTATCAAGAAACGACGCATATAATCGACCCCTTTCACTTTTGCATAATATGCCAATCCAAGTAACGGAAGAAGCCATGTTGCCACTTAATTTGTTCTTGTATCTCCTTTGAGAGCATTCTGATAAGAAATACATGTTGGAAAACTGTTCAAAATTACTGGAATTTTTGTAATTGTCCTGTACTTATCGGCATCTCATTTTTTCATTACTTCTCTTAAACACGATTAGTATGTTACTACTTTGGCGTTTTCTGGATGTATTCATCCTTCAAATATGCATTTAAGAATGTCACCAAATCAAGTCTAATTGTTGATCACCTAATTTGTAAGTGTTCTTAATTCAGATTGTCTTATCGCCGTGCTATACTATTTTTAACCGTTCCGGCAGCCTAGTGATTAGAGCGTTCGCTTCGGAGGCGGGAGGTCGTAGGTTCGATCCCCGGCTGAGTCATACCAAAGATTTAACGACGTGCTTCCCTGTGTTCTTATCACAATGCTTTTAGATGGTCCGCGTTTAAGAGTACCATTGAAATTTTTATTGTAACCTGAGTAACCAACTCATTATTTACATCAGATTTACACTGGTCGACACATGCTGTAATATCCGCAGACAGTGCTTCATTATTGGCATCATTATTGGAGACGAAATACAATGCCTCAAGTAATTATACTATAATATGGATAATTACTGACTAAGGCCGAGTGATCAAATATGTTATTACTTTCGTGTGTTTGTACGTTTCAGTGACAAAATGTTCTTCGGATAAAGGTAGGGAAATGTAGGAACAGAAACCGGTGGATTGGCGTTACATAAAGTTCAATTCACATGACAAAGAAACTCCAATAAGGAAAGACTTTAATAAGTATCTGATTAAAAAATCTACAAACATGTACTCAATATATTTTATCATCATCGTCGGCGCTGTCATCATCATCCTCATCAAGCGTAATGATACTTTTGAACAACCGTATGTGCTACTATTCCAAATACAAACGGCATCGGCACAGATACGCAGGAAGATTTTGTCTGTGCAGTGTTGCTACTATGTTGTAAAATTAGGTTTTTGACTATAAAACCCATCTAACCACAAAGCAAGTCTTATCCAGCAAATGCATTGTACCGGTTTATAACATTGTATGGGGGAAATAACTTCGTTGAGACGCGAACGGCGTCGTGTTAAGTTTCCTCACCCCCACACCTTCCACCGACGACTTTCATGTCTAAAGAGAAAAACCACTTTTTATTTATTTGTTCTAGCCCTCAAGGTGTTTGTTTTGTCTTGCTGCAGGCATAACTTTTACAGGAGCACATGATCAAGAGTCGCACAGCATTATGGGAAGTCTTGTATTTTCACCTATGAAAATATAAGAATAAAACAATATTTAAAAAAAAGTATGCCAGTCATTTTCTATATATTCACACTCAGGTATATACTAATATAACTTATTGTTTGGATATTTCATTTTATCTCGAGTCATTTTGGCATTAAGGCAGACGAGCATGCGCATCGGCTACGCCATAACGACGGGTCCTCCCTTAATTTCATACATCATCCAAAGTGGGATTGGCATATTAAGCAAACCACAAATCGTATTTGTTTTAGGAGAGCAAGAAAATGTAAAGGGTTCTAAAATTAATACGTCTATTGTTAAATTTACATTAAAAATACATACTGCCAAGCCATACCTCATTAAGGCATCTACTGGATTGGAGAGAGAGAGAGAGAGAGAGAGAGAGAGAGAGAGAGAGAGAGAGAGAGAGAGAGAGAGAGAGAGAGAGAGAGAGAGAGAATAAATTAAATACACCTAACAGAATTGAGAGTACTGTCCCTGTCTACAGGAGAATGCTTGATAATACTAAGAAAACTTTTATAAATGCGAATAAATAGCAATATCACACAGGTTAGAGAATTTTAATTCTACGGAGATTTGGCGACGAAACGTCACCCATCACCTTGCCCGTAAGCACTGACCTTATACCATCTTGACCGTGCACACATCACTAAACTATGATACGGCCGAGTCGGTGGTACATCTGTGCTTAGCATACACATCCACATGTATAAATATATGAAACGTGAAGTAAGAGTGAATCACTAGATCACATTAACTAATTATTATTATTATTATTATTATTATTATTATTATTATTATTATTATTATTATTATTACATAATTTAAATGTATAATAAATCTAAAGTATAATTATTTTTGCAGCAAATTTTCAAACTAATAAAGTATTAGCAGACAACAATTATTTACATTTTTCTGTATAATATTCTTTATAATATTTGTATATAATATAAAGTATACACATATATTACCAGCAAATTGGTTTTCAGTGTGACATCATCAAACTTCAGTTTCATCTGTTCATCTCTCCTTGTGAAGTCAAATAAAAGATTCAAATCCTCAGCCATTAACCATATGAATTTGGTTTCATTGCCATGCATTTTTCTTTCGTTCCTGTTTGTTTTTGCTGTTAAGGTGTTGTTTGCTCTGGTGTATTGCTTGTCACGCAGACAAATTATATAGTTAGTTTTCTGGTCTTTCTTTCAAATGGCTATCTATGCTCTTTTTTGTAGCCTTCAGGGAACATTCCGTGCTATCTGTTGTTGTTGTTGTTTACCAAAAAAGTATTTCTTGCGACTTGATAAACGACTTATCACTGAGGTAAACTACTTGAAGACGACATGTACGGGAAAATATTTCTTTATTTTCCTCCGGTATTAAGTCTATTCAGTTAGAATATATACTAACTGCAGATATGTTCTTAGTTAAAGATTTGTGTGTACACATATTGTAAATGCTTATGACAAAATGGGGCTAAGTTTGACAAAAGTAACTCATATTTCATTGATCAGATCATATACGTGCAAGTATTTAAATTCGAAAAAAATCGCTAACGGTAAATATACAAACACTTTTCGCCTCATTTACAGAATACGAGTTTATGTTTTTTGCACTTACGATCTTTTTAACTAAATACAATATTTAAACTTTGTATTCATTGACGGTGAAAGGAGATGTAGTTATTCGTTTTGGAAACAACACGGACAAAGCAGATAAAACCTTTTCCGTATACACTTCAGCAATAACTGTCTATATTTCTCCATCGTGGTTACATACATAACAGGATTTAAGAGTGAATGAATTACAGACAAGATCATTAAAATAAATTTTTGTCGAGCTGTGAGTGTAATATGACCAGCAAGATCAATGGAATAAGCAATGAAAAGAGGCGCCGTCAAAAGATCGTAGATGAGCAAAATTGTACCCATAGTTATCATTAGTCTTCGTTGTGTCCTTATGATAGAATTTATTGGTGATGTTTGCTGTGTGTGGTTATTAAAGAAAACCATAATGATTGCCACAGTTGCGGTGTTGTTGGCGTACAATTCGGCACTAGGAGGCATTTGTGTCGGCAAGACAGATCTCAGAGCTCTGCGGAGTTCAATAACCATGCCTAAGTAAAGAATATTCGTCAGGAAGGCGGGCACAGCGTACATGCAGATTTGAAAGGTAATAAACTTTGAATAATTGTCACCGAATAACTCCCGATTCGAGCATTCTTTTATGCTTGATTCTTTCTCCATTGTCAGACCCATCAAAATATGTGCAACAATACAGATTATCCATACAAATAAAACATATGCAATTAGTTCAATATTTCCCTTGTTGCCATTGACTCTGGTGACTTTTCTGACAAAATTAAAGCGTTGAAAACATATTCCAAGCATGTGGTAATACGTTGCGTTGATGGACGTATTGTACAATAGCACAACGGCTAGACAAACATTCTTGTTCTCGAGGAGGTCAATATTATTAAACACCACAAGTAGAGGGATCACTGAAAACCCAACCATCATGTCGCTGAGGCTAAGGCTTAGAATATGGTTAACTGGAGACTTACGCAGGTCCTTCCGATTCTTGGCCACAAAAATAATAGTGGATAGGTTAAGCACTATAGTAAGAATGGCAACTACGAAACAACTCGACAATATTACCTTTATTTGTTGAGTCGGTTGAAATTCAAGGCCTTCGTGTACTGAGATAGAAATCCCAGAAGTAATGTTTGCAGTCATTACAAGTTTTCATACACTGCACCTCATTGAATATACTCCGGTGAAATTGTCCCTATTTACCTAGCCAAAGTTTCTTGATGAAAAATTATATCAAGAATTTAAAGAGCCGTTCTTTGCTCATCTTCCGACCACACGTGGCCATCTGTCGCTTGCAATACTTTGCAACTCGTGATTTGTGAGGCTGTATCGAAATGTGATTTATTCCCACTCCTTCAACCACTTCCCATAAAGCTCGTTGCCATGGTAAAGCACTTTAGATAAACAAAACAAGAACTAATTGGTTTCTCTCTCTATTCTCCTGTGCCAGTAACAAACTACAAGCGTTATATATAGATCCCTCTAACTGGCATACATATATTACGATCTGCGTTCAATGTGGAACAATCGATAATTTTTTTCTAAATATCATTTAACTGTAATCAGCGATTTTTCCTGTACTTTTCTCCACATTTGCTCTACAAGATACCGATTAAGCTAGCGACTTAGGCTTTGATCGGTGGAAAAATCCCAGGGTTTTGAAAGATTTGAAATCGGAATGGAAACCAGCCCAAATAGTATACATACATACATACATACATACATACATACATACATACATACATACATACATACATACATACATACATACATACATACATACATACATACATACCTACCTACCTACCTACCTACCTACCTACCTACCTACCTATCTACCTACAACAACAACAACAACAACAACAGCAATAATAATAATAATAATAATAATAATAATATTTATTATTTTGACCACCATACTAACTACCTCACAGTTCACCGCACACGTTACTTTGCATGGATTACTAGTTACTATTAGCACATAATATTATATTCTAATTTTAAACACAATACAGAATTTAATATTGGCCATGTGTGTGTGTGTGTGAGAGAGAGAGAGAGAGAGAGAGAGAGAGAGAGAGAGAGAGAGAGAGAGAGAGAGAGAGAGAGAGAGAGAGAGAGAGAGAGAGCAGAAGAAAACAGAAAGTATATGTATTGCATCGACAGAGCTAAGGAGTCGTTACATACAGAGCTAAGGAGTCGTTAGATACAGAGTTAAGGAGGCGTCACATACAGAGATAAGGAGTCGTCACATACACAGCTAAGGAGTCGTTATATGCAGAACTAAGGAATCGTCACATACAGAGCTAAGGAGTGGTTACATACAGAGCTAAGGAGTCATTACATACAGAGCTAAGGAGTCGTTACATACAGAGCTAAGGAGTCGTTACATACAGAGCTAAGGAGTCGTTAGATACAGAGTTAAGGAGGCGTCACATACAGAACTAAGGAGTCGTCACATACAGAGCTAAGGAGTCGTTATATGCAGAACTAAGGAATCGTCACATACAGAGCTAAGGAGTGGTTACATACAGAGCTAAGGAGTGGTTACATACAGAGCTAAGGAGTCGTTACATACAGAAATAAGAAGTCGTTACATACAGAGCATATGCATGTAAGGACTTTTCCATCTTTGTTAAAAAGCTTATTTATTGGTAAAATTCTATGTATTATTTTTGATGAAACCATCTCGTTTAGGACACTTAGTTAATTTTGAAGGAAAAGTATTCTTTTTTCCAGTCAGCCTCGTCTATAAACTCATATGCTTGAATCCATTTCAATTCTAATGTTGGCTTAGAAGTATTCCAGTCAGTCTCTTCTATAAACTCATATGCTTGAATCCATTTCAGTTCTAATGTTGGCTTAGAAGTATTCCAGTCAGTCTCGTCTATAAACTCATATGCTTGATTCCATTTCATTTCTAATGTTGGCTTAGAAGTATTACCTTTTGCTTTTAATGTATACTGTTATAGCGCTGTTTTTACTTAGTGAGAAAAAGAACAGCTTTATGTTACTATAAGTGTCAAATATATATATATATATATATATATATATATATATATATATATATATATATATATATATATATATATATATATATATATATATATATATATATATATATATATATATTTCGAAATAGTGATTTGTACCTTAAATGTTTTCAGCATGTTTTATGTTTACCAATTTCATGGTTTTTCTTTTCTTTTTCTGTAGTGTAGTGATATCATTATAGATGTAAAGCGCTTAGAGCTTCTAAAGATTAGGCGCTATACAAAGTCCTCATTATTATTATTATTATTATTATTATTATTATTATTATTTCAGTTCATGATATGACGCACGTGAAAAGCGCTTTTGATGGGAAGAAAAGGACTATTTATGTGTACAAATTCCTCACCGTACGTAAAAATCGTTACAACACAACGTAATTGTCAATGGTGGGTGCACTTATAAGGACGTGCACATCTTCAGCTGTAGAGCTGACCAGAGATCAGAGTGACCGGAGTGATATCTGACCGGAGTGATCAGCTGTAGAGCTGACCAGAGTAACCAGTGTGATCAGAGTGCACGTGATATCAGCTGCAGAGCTAACCCATACAAGTCGACCATAGCAGCTGTGCAGCTAAACCATAATAGCAGCCGTAGAGCTGAATAGTGTTGCTCGAGTAGTAGTTGATCGGCCGTTGCTGACCGAGATTGGTGGCCGCTGAGTGCTTGATTGACCAGAATACTGACGGCTTTATTGACCAGAGTGACTGGTAACCGAGTGTATTGGTGACGGACTATAACTCCATACTTGTAATCTTCTTCTTCTTCTTCTTCTTCTTCTTCTTCTTATTATTATTATTATTATTATTATTATTATTATTATTATTATTATTATTATTATTATTATTATTTAATCGTGGGCTAATTTTTTGGGTTCGTAAAAAAAGGCGTGTTTTTAGGACTGTAGAGATAATTTGCATATCTATTTCTTTTTGTTTACATAATTTCACTATTTGAACGTGTACATATTATTATATGAGTACATGTAAAATGCTACAATTGTTACTGTTTGAGTAAAAGTGATCATTCTTTACGTGGTGAAAAATCACTATGAATCATTCTTCCCTTGTTTTTGTACTGTGTAAAGTAATTTGTTTCATTATTTATGAAGTCGGTGGGTTTTATGTTAATTGATCCAATACTGGGATCATATACACGCACATAATAATCATAACTAATATCTCATTCAAATCATTTGTCATTAAATTGTATATTTGTAACACCATCAATTGTGCTGTGTTGTAAATCCGAAATCCCGCCCGGTTATCATGTTACATCCAGTATAAATGATAATCTTGGCAGTACCTTACAGCACGTCCAGTTGTATTTCGTGTCCGTACTCGTTTAGTTCTTTTTTAAAATTCACAGTTAACCCTAAAAATTTAGAATATTGGAAGACAAGATCTAGAACTTTTTTGGGAGAGCCATGGAATTGTGTCATGCACCATTTTTAACATGTCGTTTACAGTTTTTAAAATAGTAACAAGTACAACCTGTGTGCCATTCATTGAATTCATATACTCTGTTGCAAGTTTCTACAAGCCAGGTTGTTTTGCAAAGGCATGCACCAAGTGACTAAACATGTGCTTTCATTCTTGACATGCATGAAATGAAGCAGTGACTTAACGGACTTCTCTGAGCAATCCTGAGCGAGAGCGGTATCATCTGCATACTGTGAAACAAGATATTATGAGGCTTTACAAAAACTTAATTTCTTTGATATTTGGATATTTCATAATCAAATGAATTAAAAATGTATGGTCATCAAGGGTCACATTGTCTACATCTTCTCTTGATTTCCAAACATGGTAAATATTCAACATTTACTGTGACGCAAGATTTTGTATAAGAGATGGGTGCAGCCTTGGCAGTTCTTTCTAAAACAAAAATTAAGAAAAAGGTCACGCAACAGAATCAAATGATTTCTCAAATCAATTACAAGATGATATCCAGGTACCTTGCACTTTTACGAGTAAAACATAAGGTAATAAAGAGTGTGTGTGTGTATATATATATATATATATATATATATATATATATATATATATATATATATATATATATATATATATATATATATATATATATATATATATATATATATATATATATATATATATATAATCTTCTCCTATGTATTAGCCTTTAATAAAATCTGAGTTTGTATGATAGAAGAAACAAAACAGGTCTCCAGTTTCTTAAAAATTGTTCTGGCTAACCCCTTTAGGGAGACATAACACAGTCTTTCTGAGTTGATGATAGCTCACTATTAATTATAGGCATACCTGACTGCTTTTACAAATTTCTCACTAATATCTTTCCATGAGATTTTAAAGAATTCTAAGGATATCCATCTAGTCACGGACTTTCATTATTAGTCATGATTTAATGCTTGCTGTTGCTTATGTTGGGGTAATTAAGCATTCATTGATTTACTTTGTATATTATCCCACTTTGGGATGTTTAGAAAATTTATTGAAGCTTCAAAATCAGCTGGGTCTACATTATCGTAAGATGATAATTTTTCATTGTATACTTTAGTTTTTGTTAGAATTTATAGATAATTTTGTCTCAACATTGTTTAATACGGCATCATCTTCCTTGTATAGTTTCTATTTTCCAAATTAAAGACTATTTGTAAAACCCTTCCCCCATCTTCAGTCTTTTTGGTCATCTTACTCTTGCCAATATTTGGCATAGACTTCCACTAACTGGCTCATATCCCTTTCTAATTCATGTAGATTATTTATATTGTGTCCACTTCCAAGATAATAATTTCATTTGTAGATTGATCTTCTTGTTGAGCGTGCTGTCTTTTCTTCTACGAACATGTAAAAGTTAACAATAAGTCTAGCCTTGCCTGCTTGATGTAGTTATTCCTTCTCCAAGTGAATCTTTATGAATCCATTTATTTCACGCCAGATTTGACTTAGACTAAATGCAGCACAAATATCTTGTATTAAGTTATATAGTGAGTAGCAATTATGTGTACAGAGAGCTTGATTCATAACTATTTTATAGTTATCCCCGATAATTATCTAATGATTTTGTATCAGTACTTTTGAGTTGAAATATTTTCAACCAAAACTATCTTGTTGCCATTGACATGTACTTTTACTATATGCATGGTAAACTTAAAGTTATTGTTCAATAAAATGGCTACTTCCCTTGAACTGGATGTACAGTATGACCCCTTTACTGCTGCATCTCTGCATGGTCAAGCTGTTCGTGGAGACAACCTGCTACGACTCGTAAGGACCAAGACAATATAGACAAGTAAGGACAAAGACAACTAAGACAAATAAGGACAAAGACAATATAGACAAATAAGGACAAAGACAATATAGACAAAAATAAGAACCAAGACAATATAGACAAAAATAAGGACCAAGACAATATAGACAAATAAGGACAAAGACAATATAGACAAAAATAAGGACCAAGACAATATAGACAAAAATAAGTACCAATACAATATAGACAAATAAGGACCAAGACAATATAGACAAATAAGGACAAAGACATATAAGACAAATAAGGACAAAAACAAATAAGAGAAAACAGAACCAAGACAGTATAGACAAATAAGGACCAAAACAATATAGACAAATAAGGACCAAGACAATATAGACAAATAAGGACCAAAACAAATTAGACAAATAAGGACCAAGACCAAAACAATATAGACAAATAAGGACCAAGACAGTATACACAAATAAGAACCAAGACAGTATACACAAATAAGGACCAATACAATATAGACAAATAAGGACAAAGACAATATAGACAAATAAGGACAAAGACAAATAAGAGAAAATAGAACCAAGACAGTATAGACAAATAAGGACCAAAACAATATAGACAAATAAGGACCAAGACAATATAGACAAATAAGGACCAAAACAAATTAGACAAATAAGGACCAAGACCAAAACAATATAGACAAATAAGGACCAAGACCAAAATAATATAGACGAATAAGGACCAAGACCAAAACAATATAGACAAATAAGGACCAAGACAAATTAGTCAAATATGGACCAATACAATATAGACAAATAAGGACCAATACAAATTAGAGAAATAAGGACCAAGACCAAAACAATATAGACAAATAAGGACCAAGACCAAAACAATATAGACAAATAAGGACCAAGACAAATTAGACAAATGAGGACCAAGACAAATTAGACAAATAAGGACCAAGACAATATAGACAAATAAGGACCAATACAAATTAGAGAAATAAGGACCAAGACCAAAACAATATAGAAAAATAAGGACCAAGACCAAAACAATATAGACAAATAAGGACCAAGACCAAAACAGTATAGACAAATAAGGACCAAGACCAAAACAATATAGACAAATAAGGACCAAGACCAAGACAATACAGACAAATAAGGACCAAGACAATATAGACAAATAAGGACCAATACAAATTAGACAAATAAGGACAAAGACAAATAAGGACAAAATTAAATAAGACAAATAAGAACCAATACAAATAAGACAAATAAGGACCAATGCAAATTAGACAAATAAAGACCAATACAAATAAGACAAATAAGAACCAATACAAATAAGACAAATAAGGACCAAAACAAATTAGACAAATAAATACCAATACAAATTAGACAAATAAGGACCAAAACAAATTAGACAAATAAGGACCAATACAAATTAGACAAATAAGGACCAAGACAATATAGACAAATAAGGACCAATACAAATTAGACAAAAAAGGACCAAGACCAAAACAAATTAGACAAAAAAGAACCAAGACCAAAACAAATTAAACAAATAAGAACTGTAAAGATCTAGGTGCTTCCCTTTTTGAGATTGCTTCCAGTTTATTTAAAATAATATAGAATACACACCCTGGCTCGTTTTTGTCAGAAATTGAAGTGGTGATAGAGAGATGCAAAGCTCTGAACCCCCAGTCAGCGGTGCAGACAGTTAAATTAATGAATATACAAATTATAATTTTAAATAACAACACTTTAATATAATTCAAACAGTAATCTCTCAAATACAATTCAGCTAATATCATAACACTCCATCAAGTGAAGGCCTAGTTCATCCTTTGAATTAGTGTGTTATTTTCCCTCCTGTCCTGAGTCCTACTCATCTGCATGTTCTTCTCTTCCCTTGTCTCCGTTATCTCTTCTACTTCTCCCTCTGTCTTTCCTTCTTTCTTTTGTCTCCCAAAGACTCGGGCCAAAGCTAGTGTCTGGTCCTTCTATCTTCTCTTTGTCTTCCAGAAACTCGGGTCACTGCATTGGGTACTTCCCGTTGGTCCCTAAAAGATTCTAAAACAAACATACACGTACATTAGCAAAGAATATACTTTTTGTTACGTATCACACACTAACATCAGTATCATCAGATAGGCCATTACAGTTTTTTGGTGACGCATTCGTGCCCATCGAAATACACATTCTCCCTGCTAAGTGTACACGGTAAATATATAAATATAATTTCTCAACCTTATTATATACAAAACAATAGTACAATCTATTGTAACAATCTACTCAGACGCATGTATGTACATTGTACTTCTACAAGTTTACACAGATATGCACATTCATGCTCTGATATATCCATACACATGATACTCCTACAAGTATACACAAATAGGCAAATTCCTATACTAATGTTGCACACCGTAACATTATACAAAGTTTATAATTCAATTCAACATTTGCAAATCTATAATATCCAATGAATACATGCATGAGGTTACTACGAATTAACCCAATAACGAATTACAATAATAATTCCACACATCACATTGCTCATATCTCAAAATACGCATGTATATCAACACTACGAATGAATCAAACTCCAATGGCGATTATATATATACTCAAATATATAGATATACTGCAATAATTAAAGTACACTTATTTCGCAATAATATTTCATAACAATCGAGAAAATAATAACTGACATGTTTCGAAGCCTTCTGATTATTCCTCGAATAAATCCGCCATTACGAATGGTCACGGAGCAGGTTATTATTTGCCTTCTCCCGCCAAATGTTTATAACACTACTAACTTTTAATTTTCAAGATGATATATTTAAACTTAAGATTCTAACGTCTGGCACGCCTAACTCAATTCCGATTGGAGGTTGGTTCCTAATGATCAGACATTGCTCCTCTCAACTGTTTGTTAAAGATGTTTGGGATGCAATTTTGGACGATGCATTGTTTCAACAAGAAATCGCCACTTACCTGTGAACAAAGTTACGTAACTGAATTTGTCAAAATAAACCGCGCGCCTTGAGTTTAGTACTATGTCAATAAACGCGGCTGGACACCTAAGACATTTTGCAGGCTGGAAAGTCTAGCCTCAAGGTTTTAAAATACCCATGCTAACATCTGGTTTCTCCTGTCCCGTGACAAGGACAAAGACAAATAAGACAAATAAGGACCAAGACAGTATAGACAATTAAGGACAAAGACAAATAAGGCAAATAAGAACCAATACAATATAGACAAAATAAGCACAAAGATAAATAAGACAAATAAAAACCAAGACAAATCAGGCAAATAAGGACAAAAACAAATAAGACAAATAAGGACCAAGATAATATAGACAATAAGGACCAAGACAATATAGAGAAATAAGGACAAAGACAAATAAGGCAAATAAGAACAAATACAATATAGACAAAATAAGGACAAAGATAAATAAGACAAATTAGGACAAAGACAAATAAGACAAATAAAGTTCAAGACAAAACTAAACTGCTATTTTCTCCTACTTTTCGATCGACCCATAACCATTATAATTTTGACCGTTTACTCTCAGTTAGACACTTTTGTATCAGGCATGCGGAGTAAGGTGAGTTACAATGTACGGACACATTAGCAAGTGATCCAAGGCTTCAATATTTTGATAGTTGACATATATGACTGTTTATAGATAACATCAAATGGTTTAGCCCTTGTAATTTTGTTTTAAATTTGTTTAATTGTATTTTTTACATATGCGGTTATTATGTTTCGAAATATGTAGTCTACTACTTGGAAAATGTATTTGTTACTTACAGATCAATGAATCTTTCTAATTTCTAATGCAGCCTTATCATATTACAGCATGTCGTAATAAAGAAGAACATTGCTTAGGAGAGAGAGAGAGAGAGAGAGAGAGAGAGAGAGAGAGAGAGAGAGAGAGAGAGAGAGAGAGAGAGAGAGAGAGAGAGAGAGAGAGAGAGAGAGAGAGAGAGAGTTATATCGATACGTACTATATGGTCAAACGTTTAACATACGGTCTTAAGTTTAACAATTTGGCATTTAACAGGCAAACCTTTCTACAACCTAATGGAACTGCAATGGGCACTAAAATGACATCATCATATGCCAATATTTTCAGACGAACACTCAAGCAAAAAAAATGTACTGACCTCTAAGCTGGTGGTGCATATTCATTAGCCACGTATACTCAAAATTGATCCAGTGGGGTGAGGGCGACATTTTAAAAATATGTATTTAATTCGCCAGTAATTTTCATCCTACGATTAATTTTACGTTGGAGTCATGACACAGGTCTAATATGTTCTTGGATAATCAATTTACCCTCCTAGAGGGGGGGGGGGGAATATAAACTGACCTGTATTCTAAACCAACTGACTTGCAACAGCATCTACCGTACTCCTGACTAGCTGCCATCACCGTCATTTAACCACACGTATGGCCTAACAACGAGGCTCTCAGTGCTGAAGATGCACCTTAGAAATAGAGGATAAGAAATAAAAAGACGTCATTTCGGAGATGTTAATACAATTAGACTCCTCGATAGAAAGAAACCCTGCTGAAGGAAACCAACAAGCGTGTCCAAATTGAGTTTACTTTCTTCCCCGATGCTCCAAACTTATAGAAGATCAATCGGAAGCATTGCCATTAAATCGGATCCTTAGAACGTCTGAAAGACATATTTCAAGAAGTTCCTACGGTTACATGCAGTAGACTTAAAAGAGATCTGAAAGACCAAAGATGCAAGTGCATACAGAAGCAGAAACAAATGTTCCTAAATTGCAAGCTTGTTGCCAAGACCAAATCGTTCATTATTATGGTACTTCATAAGAAAACATTCGTTTTCAAAGTTGTGTAGATAATGTATAATGCTTTATAAAAACCATTGAAGTACATGCAAATATATTAGTCCTAAAATTATCCAATTGTAGAATCTCAAGTCTGACTGGCTTAGCAGTTTATTTCCACAAGACCTCAAATCGGATTGGGATTGGTCCAGTAAATAGATATGCTGAGTTTGATTGCTTTCCTATACATAGAAAAATACAAAATATGTGTTATCTACCTGTTCAAGACGGTGATACAAACAAAATAAGGCCAAGTGATGTTCATTGATATAAATTATATCCCTTCGACTCCGACTGGTCAGTATGACTATCCCATATATGTGTATTTCTTTATTACTTCCGCCAGTTTGTTACACATTGAATCCCATTGCAAACTGCACAGACCCAGATCTGCCAACAGATAATGTGCTCGCGGATCAGTGCCGCTGTGATTTATCACGAGTAATCAGTAGAACAAATACCATAAATGACGATGATCTGCCAGCGCAATATGCGATGACAGATCAATGTCTATGTCGTTTGCAACTTAATTCTATTTGCGAGTTAAAACGGTATCGTTGATCACGTTAGGTCTGAAAAGAAGCTGTCATGGGTGTTCGCAATCATTTTTTTTTCTGAAAGGGGGGTGGGGCTGCGGGCGAAATTCGGGGCAGATTTTTTAATAACCGGGGAGGGGGAGGCTGCAGAACATTACAGTATTGTTTTGCAACATGAATCATGAACAGTTAAGTGACAATCATTCTTTTCACTTTAATGTACACAGTAAGGCCTAATCACCAACATGATTGCAATTTGATTCAGATTATATCCAATACACACGAGTATATTTAAAGTGTAAATATGATCTGCGGTACACGACCTGCCATCATTTCCATATTTACACTGTTGACAAAGTGTGGAGCAAAAGCTTGTGTTATATTCTCATGAGTCTCATTTAAATATCATTTAACTTGATTTGACCTTGACCTGGCCTGGCAGAGGATGGACTTGAAACATTATTCTAATTGTGTGGTATTCTAAGTTTCAACTGCAACCTTTGCGAACGTACATTGTCCTCACAGAGTTCCCCATTTTTTTTTTACACTAGTCGACTAATAATATTGCTAGTAATTTTAACATCATCGTGCAAAGTAAAGGGTGATTTTTGTTTTCTACTGGAATTTTACATGTACACTTAGCGCTTTCTTTTCTGTAACACGAGACATTTATTTATTCTGATTGCTGAATACAGTCACTGATACATGCTATATATGCTTATTATAATGTGGTTTGGTTTGATGTTTGACGGCACAGCAACACAAGTAGGTTATTAATTTCGGCGCAATTGGACTGTAGTTCCTTGCCCAATGGTAGTTGACCCAAGCTGCTCCCACGGTAGGATTCGAACCCGCAACCTAGCAGTAACGCATCAGGCACGATAACCACTGAACCACCGCTGCTCCTGATTCCAGAGTGGAGGGAAATATATAGAACTCTTAATAGCAAGAATTTTTTGGTCTCGCTTGCGAAGCATGGTCGAGTCATATTACGTTGTCATTGGCGTATAGCGTCAACTGTTAAGATTTTGCACTTACTTGTATATACAATCATGAAACATGATGTGAGTATTTTGTTTTGAAGGGTACAACGTACCCTGGACCACAAGAATGCCATAATAACCAACTTTTCACGCTTCAGTTATTTTTGTATTATACCTCTGACACGTTTGTATGTACTGTCAGGAAACATGAGTAAATTCATCTAAGTAAATACTATTCGCATCGGGCAAATGAGGTTCGCCGTAACCTACTGCAATGCCCCATTGGTTTCCTTAAGGTCTCACAGTTAGTTCGGTTTCTATGATACTTGTGTGTGTACACTGACCGAACGTTGTGGGTACATGTATATTCATCTTGAAGGGTACGACGCAGAAAGTAAAAAACATGTCGTCGTGACATGTATTTCGTGTTTTAGCGACTTGAAATATAGCATTCCAAGAAACTTTTGCTGTGTAATCTAGTACATTATTCTATATGTAAAAAGGAATGTCAGATGTTTCCAACTTAATATCTGGATTGGGCGTGGGTGACTTCGTTTTTACTGCTTCAGTAGAATACGCAAAACTTATGATTTCTTTCCCTCCTTCCTCTTCCTTTAGAGTTTGTAGATATCTGAATAGTCGCGCCATTGATAGGAGTAATTTTCTTTACTAATCATCGCCTTGTTCAGCATCTTTATCCGTGCTCCTAATTACAGCCAAGTTCGCTTTAATGTTTGATCATGCGCGCGTAGTGTTACCTTCCATATTTATCTTTTTAATTCACTTTGCTCAGGACACGCCTACTCACGCCACATATTCTGCCTAAAGTCGATTTACTTGGCACGTGTTAGCTATTTTTGTTGCTCTAAGAAAAAAGTTGCTAATTTAAACCAGGGTTGTCTCGTAGCTATTTTTCTGGTCATAAAATTCATATTACTAACAGCTGCCTCGCTTGGCGTTCAGCATTACGAGGTTAGTGTTAGGACTGGTCGGCCTGGTGTCAGGATAATATGACTGGGTGGGACATCATGATACATGTCTTCGGCATGATGCCCCAGTGCTAGACATTACTATAAACTGCAGACATCGTAGCGATATGACTGAAAAATTGTTATAGCTACGTTAAAAATCCTAATCAAACAAACAAACAAATCTTCCATATTTATCTTTTTATTTCACTTTGCTCACGAGACGCCTACTCACGCCACATATTCTGCCAAACATCGATTCACATGGCACGTGTAAACTATTTTTGTTGCTCTAAGAGAAAAGTTGCTAATTTAAACCAGGGTTGTACATATCGTTACAACGAACCATATTTTTGTAGGTTATTTGTTGTAATTTCCATTTCAAGGTTTTCATCGAGCCCAAATTCCTTTTCTCTCACTCCACATTTCTGCCTAGTTGTCCGTTATGTATGAGATGGGGAGGGAGAAGAGAAAAGAGATAGGATTGTGGAAAAGTCTGACTGCTCAAACTACCGTGACATAACTCTGCTCTTCATTACAGGTCAAATCCTTGCTAGAGTGTTGCTGAACAGACTGGTGCCCACCATTGCAGACGAACATGCTCCAGAGAATCATTGTGGCTTCAGAGCCAGCTGGGACACAACTGAGATGGTGATGGTCCTGAGACAGATCCAGGAGAAATGTCGAGAACAAAACAAAGGATTATACGTTACATTTGTGGACCTGGAAAATCTTCGAAAGCTCGGCTCTCATCCCATGTTCCTTACCATGGTCGTCAAACTACATGAAGACCAGCTTGGTCAGGTCAGAAGCAATAATGACCTGTCACAGACCTTCGCCAATGTAAATGGCATGAAACAGGGCTACGTTTTAGCCCCCACACTGTTCTCAATTCTCTTCAGCATGTAGCTCCAAAAAGCAACAGAAGACCTCGATGACGAAGATGGCATATATATCCGATTTTGTACTGATGGCATCCTTAACAATTTAAGGCGACTTCAGGCCCACACCAAGAACTAGGAAAAACTTATTAGAAGACCAACCTTCTATATTACGCCTAAACCTGGATCACATACAGCCGCCACCTCCACCACCTTGAACGCTTCCATCAGCGTTGCCTGCGCACCATCCTCAACATCCACTAGAGTAACTTCGTCACCAACACTGAAGTCCTCAGACAAGTAGGGATCACCAGCGTTGAGGCAATGTTAATGAATATACAGCTATGCTTGGCAGGGCACGTGTCCAGGATAGGGGAATCATCGCTTGCCAAAGATCGCACTGTATGGTGAGCTGTTCACTGGCCACCGTAATAGAGGGGAACCTCGTAAGAGATATAGAGAATCCTTGAAAAAGACCCTAACCACGTGTGGCATCGATCACCGCCAATGGACATCACAAGCTTCTGACCGTGAAAAATGGCGATGCACAGTTCACCGGGCCACTGCCACTTTTTAACCCCCCAAAACGAGCCACCTTAGAGTAAGAACGATGACGAAGAAAAGCCATCGGCTACACCCACAACAACCCAGACATTCCCCTGCAGCCTCTGTAAATGGACGTGTCTGTCATGTATTTGGGCTTATCATCCACCAGCGCACGTGCAATATACGTGGACATCCCCCTTCCTAAATCTGTGCTAGCAAAGTCATGCCACCATACATAGGACATATAGAAGATTTGTTATACCAAAAAACACAAGCTTTACATGGCGGCTAGTATCACCCGGGAAATTTCCGAGAAAAACCACTGACCAAGTAGAAGCTAATGGTAAACATTCTTACATATCCATATTGGTCAGCAAATAATATTCGTTCTGCAGTTTTAATATTGTACATTAAATACAAAGAAATCATATATATTATGTGTTTACAATTTTACATAACAATAAACATTTGATTGTGATTTTGAGTTATTCCAAGAAGTAAGCCCAAGGGATAAGTTGGAACGGGTGCGACATAAAATTGGGACAAATTACAGATTAACTAAACACAGAATAAGTGAGAAAACTGTAATTCCAGTACATATTAATTAAATCTCAAAGATGAATAGGTGTGTACATTGAAACTACTAACAGTAGTAACAAACGTATTCCGAATTCGGATACATTTTGCATTACAATCTACCTAATGGAATATATATTTTTTCAGATGATTCAATGGTATACGCTTACAAAAATATGTCAGAATATATTTGTAGGAAATTCTTCACTTAAGTATTTTCATGCGAAAACAAGGGAGCAAATTATTGTGGGTGTGAGGGGTCTTCAGATACAACGAACATTAAATAAGTACCGGCAATGTGACAGTGAATATTCATATTCAGGACTTAAATAGTTGTGATCGCGGTGACTCAATGGTTAGCACCAGAGAATTGCGACAGTGAAGGTGAGGGCGGACCAGACCCGGTTGACCCTGGGCAAGAAACTTTCTCCCGACTGCTGGTTTACTCTGCCGTTATGCTCCAAACCAAACCAAACCAAAGCAAAGTAAACTAAGCGAAATCAAATCAAATCCGTCACTGTACTAATTTCCGTCGTATGAAGACTTTACTTTCAACAAATAGGTAAATTTATGGAAAGTTCATGATTGCCAATCACTGATATTTAAATGAACGAAATTATACAGCACATATGTCGTGAATTCAATATTATTTTGTGAGATTCGATTTATTTTGTTTTTCTTTTTCTTGGCTATGACATAACCAAGAATATAAAGACCAAAATACACAGTAATCCCTCTGTGGCAGCAGACTCCTTCCTCAACCACAAAATTTAAGTGCGAACAGTGAACGTTATCAATAAAGTACAAACATTTGTATAGCCTAAGGCAAATTAATTCATCGTACCCTGACAAAAATACTCATGAATTCAACAATTACGCTACATGTCTAGAAATATTAAATCTAATTAGTCCGACCACGATCTCTGATGGATTATCTCGAGCTTGATTGCACTTCTGACGTTAAAATAAACGTCACCATTGTACATGGAATGCGAGAACACTGAGAGTAGCAGGAAAACTTGGGAATCTTACATATAAAATAAAACGATACCGCTGGGACATCCTAGGATTGTGAGATACGATGAAAAACATCGGAGAAACAACTACTTTAGAAGGCTACAAACTGTACTTCAGTGGCAGAGAAAACAAAATGAGCAGTTGGTCTCCTTGTTAACACAGCGAGGTTACTGTCATGGGATGTCGGCCAATCTTCAGCCGGCTCATCACAACCGCCTCAGGGCAACTTCATTCAACATCACCAAAATATAGGCATATACCCCAACATCAGACTCTGATGACGCGGATGTGGAAAACTTGTATGACCAGCTACAAGAAGTTGTGGATAAAACACCGAAGAAAGACATTCTGGTTGTGCAAGGCGACTGGAATGCCAAGATAGGCGAGGACAAGGCAGTAAGCCGAGAAGTCAAGAAAAGCATGAAAAAAGCAAAGTGAAACTGGATAGAACAGTACAAAGACATTGAGGCAAACTTGAAAACGAACAACAGCAAGAAAGCATACCAAATGGTCTAAGATTTAACAAGCACAAAACAACGCGAGTTAACTCCTTACAGGACAAAGCTGGAAACTGCCTTATAGAAGAAAAATGTCTGAAAAGATAGACAGAGTACTGCGCAGAACTTTACAACAATAGAGCCACAATTGATCCTGAGGTACTGAATGTCCTCAAGCAACAACCTGCGACAACCATCCGATCCTATGTGAAGATTGTTGTTGTTGTTTTAGGATTTAACGCCATTTTTCAGCACAAGATAGGCTACACATGGCAGCCAGTATTGGAGGAAGAACTCGAAAACCCCCGGAAAGAACCAGCGACCCACGAGAAGCTACTGACAAGCTTTCTCACATACCCACATTGGCCGAAACCGAGATTCGAACCCACGCAGACAGAGGTGAGATGGCAGTGATCCGTAACGGAGAGTGCTTTAGACCACTCGGCCACTCGGGGCCCCTTCTATATGTATATGTAGAAGTAGAAGCCTCAGTGAGATCGCTGAACAAGTGGAAGTCAGCAGGAGTGGACAATATCCCAGCAGAATTGGTCCAAGCTGGGGAAGAAGCAATTATTAGCTCACTCACAAACATCTCCAACAAAATCTGGCAAACATGAGTATGACCATGGCCGTGGACCCAATCACTGATACTCACCCTCCCCAAGAAAGGCAACTTGCAACAGTGTCAAAGCCATCCAAACAAAGTCATGTTAATGATTCTACTGAACAGACTAAAGCCACATGCTGAAAAGATCATTGCTGAGGAGCAGGCAGGTTGCAGGGCGCAAAATAATAAAACAGATCTTCAACCTCACTATATTGTGTGAGAAATATATCCAACATCAGTAAAACGTTTGCTACGTATTCGTGGATTTCAAGAAAGCATTTGACAGGATATGATATGCAGCCTTGTAGGCGACCATGTGACTGTACAACATCAATGCCAACTCTATGACAAGGCCACCAGTGCAGTATACTTCAATGACAACGTAGGAGACTGGTTCAGAACAACAGTGGAGTCAAACAAGGCGGCATGCTCTCTCACACACTATTGAACATTTTCTTGAGAGAATCATGGCTGACGCGTTTGAAATGCATGACGAGACTTTCAGAATCTGAGACAGAACAGTCACCAACTTACTTTTGCTGACGACATTGATGGAAATGAGAAAGAACTAGCTAGCTTAGTAGAGAGTCTCGACAAAACGTTTGCAGCCTGAGGTTTAGAAATCAGTGCAGAGAAGACCAACATGATGACCAACATCACCAAGTGCATCGGCACTGACATCGGGGTCGAGAGTACGAGGCTAGAAAAAGTCCACAGCTTCAAGTATTTGGGGGCAACGGTAACATATGAAGGATCAAAGTCTGAAGTACTCTACAGGATTGCACAGACAACAGCAGTGCTGACAAAACTGAAACCCATCTAGAATGACAAGAACATCGCACTCAGTTCAAAGGTCAGACTGATGCACTCACTGGTGATCTCCATATTTCTATATGCCTGTGAATCATGGATTTTAATTGCTGACTTAGAGAAAAGCATGTTGACCACGGATATGAGATGTTTTCGAAAGATCCTCTGTATCACATACAAAGACCGTTTCATCAACGAAGAAATACGACAGAGGATCAGACATGCCATTGGATCTCACGAAGATCTCCTGACCACAGTGAAAAGACGTAAACTGCAATGGTATGGGCATATCTCACGATCATCGGGACTTGCCAAGACATTCCTGCAAGGCACTGCACAAGGAAGAAGAAAGAGGCAGGAAGAGAAAGAGGTTCGAAGATAACATTTGGGCATAAACAGGCCTGACATTGAGCGACTCACTCAGAAACAAGGTAAATGTAGGAAGCTGGTTGTTCTGACTTGTGCGATGCCTCAACGGTATACCAGACTACGGGACTGATGATGATGTTGACAAAACCCAGAAATGTGAGGAGCTTTGATAACCATGCTTATGAATCAACCATTTTCTTTAGAGCGGTGGGGGTTGAGAGTTGTGATATTTCACAAAATATCCAATTTCAGAGTGCTCAACAAATTTTCTTGCTCTGATTCATCATACAAAAAGCAATTAAATCCGTGATAAAGTTAAACAATAGTCTTGATGTCAGAGACTGGATTTTAAAAATAATGTCCAGCCTTTAAAAAATCAAATAGTTGGTGCCTTAAGTCAAAATATTCGTCAAAAAGTTGGGTAGATACGCAGATCATACCAGTCACCGACTTAGAATATTAGTAGTTGCCGGTGAATGAGTTCACTATGGAACACTGCAGCGCCTATACATGTAACGAATATCAGTAAATGTCATAACGCGTGACATTTAATGGGGATTAGTCATGCCAAGTACCCAGCATATGTCTCAATGTGACATCGGTGACTCAGATAGCTTATTTGCAAGTAATGGAACAATGTGTGACATTTTTTTTTCAACCCTACAACTGCAGATATTACAATTTGTGACAATTACTGTCGAGCCTGTACAGCCTCAACGTTTAATGTCACATTGTTTAAGTCAAACATTGTTTCATCATGCCAGTAGTTTATCATTTGTAGAGATAATACAATATGCTGCTTCCCTTGTCTGCACTCCGGCTTTTGTTTTGTTCTTCAGTGTAAGTGTCCGTGCATCGGCCAGTCCCTTTTTTTCTTTCGAATAATAGTTCACAAAAATGACAGTACATATCTTGTTCTATCTACCTACATATATCCTGACTAATCTATCCGTCTGTCTCTAAATAGAAGACATTTTATAAACGTTTGTTAACAATAACGAACAACATCATGCAAGTATCTTGTAACAATTTACCAAGTCTTATTTACAATTATAATCACAAAATTATCTTCTTTTTTGAGAAATTGGTAAAAGTGATAGTAAACTATAAATTTTTGCTGAGAAATGATCTTCTTAGACTGCAGTTTTTTTTTAGATGATTACAAACCTGAATTAAGTTAACTGGAATTCAGTTTTGATTGGATCTCCTGGAGAATATGGTATGCAAAAAATGTACATTCTGGCCATGAAATATTCCGATGTATTCAATGCGAATGAGCAGACGGACCACGATAACTTCTTCGGTGCAGCTAAGATGGTGTAAATTTTGTTAAAAATGTTTGACTTTGTGTGATTCTCTTTTCACTTTCGTTTGTAATATTTTTGCCCGTTTCTTCAATTTACACGGTCTCTAACGCACGTTGCAAAAACTCAAATTGTAATACTGCCAGTAAATATCGCTAATGATCAAACATGTCATGTGGGTTAAGCAGGTTCATCGTTTAGATTTATTGCCAGAAAAAAATAACAATTGAAACGTTTTGTAACATAACAAGAATAGCAACTCGGCAACCATTATAAGAAGACGACTTTAAATGTTTTGTACCTAGAAACAATTTAAGGTGAAAACTTTGAATTCTTATGAATTTCTTCTGAATCTAGAAGAGCTCATGATAGTTATATAGTAATGTTTTCTGATATGACAGCCGATGTTTCATATACCTCGAATGTGTCTTTTCCATGACTATATGCGAGTATTGGTAATATTTATATGACTTCATGCTAGTACATGCATTTGGTATAATTTCCCTTTCCACATCAGTTGACGTTTATATTTAATTAATTAGACAACACCCTGAAGACCGCTCCGGCTGCATAAATAGTTAGAGCGTCCGTCTCGGATGCAGGATGACGCAAGTTCGAGCCTCGGTTGAGTCATACCAAAGACATACAAATCACACTAGCAGCTGCCTGACTTGGTACTTTGCATTAAGAAATTAGTGTTAGCACTGGTCGGCTTGGTGTCAAGACAAAATGACCAGAGGGGACATGATGGTACTCCAGTGCTAGACATCGCTAATAAACCTCCACATTATCGTGGCGATATTACTAAAATTGTTAAAACTACGTAAAAAATCTAAATCACACACACACACACACACACACACACACACACACACACACACACACACACACACACACACACACTATATTTTTCAAATCTTCGACAGCTTCTAAATGAGAATCTTCATAATTAATTAATTTTCTTATTGTACGTTGTTTATTCTCATCGCCTGCAAATCCATTGTACTAAGCGTTTCGTTCCCTCAAGTGTGGTCTTCTTATTATCATTAATAGGGTTTTTCTTTCAAACGCAATTTTTCTGTTGATATTTATAGAAATTTATTTGTAATTAGAACTATATAGCCATGAATGTACTGACGTGTCGATAAACACTATATATGCCAGCAACAACATATTCCAAACATTGTACACAAATAGCTTACACACAACCATTGTTGCTAATTAATTTAATTTTTAATCGCTTATGAAATGCTTGGAATAATTGAGAATGCGAAACATTGTAGATGCTATTTAGTATGTTTTGCGTTCTGCGGTACATATATATTTTGATTGACTATTTATATACCACTGTTTATTAACTTCTTCAACCATGACGTCATATATAAGCACATTTGAGCCGTAGTCTAGCAAGCATACAAACTGATCAGGTTTCTTTTTATTTATTATATTATCAGAATTGTTATATTCGTGCCTTGTACTAGAGAGGATCTCACCGAGAACGTTATTTAAACATATTGTTTCGTCCATAGATTACATAAAAACATCCACTTTTGAAGATTTTATTTACACACACACACACACACACACACACACACACACACACACACACACACACACACAAATGTTCCTTTTCGAACACTTGTCAGAATGAAATTGTAAAAAAAAATGATTTATTTAACTGTACCAAAAGAGATGGCCAGAACCAGTTGTTTGTATTTGTTGCAATGTTCAAACTACTACGGAGTTTAAAAGTGTTACTAGGGTTCCAGCAAATTGAAAATAACAAGTCAAGCTACTTGTCTCTGTTGTTTTACTATCCTTTGAAATACTGTAACATCAAACATAGTATACATATATTTATAAAAAAAATAATTAAGGAGCTATATTAGGAAAAAGAAAATCGTGCATTTTACAATAAAGCAATAGCATTCATTTTATATCCTCAAAGAGGATTGTCTTCGGTAATCTGGAGAGAAGGGTGAGTAGTTTCATTATTTCTTTTCGTTGTCATGGCAATATTATAGTCTTTTCATAAGCCATCCATTGAATTCCCAAGACAGAGTACATTCTTGCTAAGAAACTGGTTTATCCAAGAATTCGATTTTACTCTTTTAATTTGATACAGGAAATTAATAATTGAAAAGTTGTCGTTTTTTCTTTACCCATTCTGGTTCATATAAACGTCAATAGCGATCAATACTTTCTATCTAGAAGATTTGTTTTAAAAAATACATTTAAGGTGAAATTAGGATTTAATAGATTTTGGTCAAACAATTTTTGTATTTATTTTGTTATCAACAGTTAATATTTAATTTAATTTTAATAAATGCATGACCACAGTGTGATACCTTACAGCCATCCGTCCCTTGTTAACGTATAATTCTCTAAAAGTAATCCATATCATCGGATTACAAGGATTGTAATTCTTGTCATCTTCGTTAATCCTGTCTCCTAGGCTAAAATATTGGAACCTTGGCAAGTGACATATATAACGCGTTGGGGAACCCTGTCTCCGAAGTTATAACATTGGAACCTTGGCTAGTGACGGGCTGGGAAAATTCAGACTAAAATGATTGATGATGTTGAATTCTTTTATTGAAAGAAAAACCTTATTGGGAATCGGGTTCAGCTGATTTAATTATATTTAAAATGTTTTTGACATTTTTATTTAATCATATTTTATTTACCTTGTTGTTTACCTTTTTAATTTAAACCATATTTATTCATAATAAATAAACTTTGTCAAATGCGAGATTCAGTAGAAATCATAAGCTTATTAACACTTGTCTCCCCAACAATAACAAGAAAGAAAACATAACATCTAAGATCTCGATGACAGTACCAATGGTTTTACCAAATTACGTGCATTCATTTAAATGCAAATCATAACAATGAATAAGAACTAATTAATTGCGATTCAAATAGTTGTCATTTCAATCAATCAAATGTCGTAGTCAGTAACGGCCTTAGCAAACGCTGGACTTGATTTGTGTCATTTCGGCCCCTGTGAGCACCGCACTTGGAAATAGGAAATACTTTAAAACAAGTTTTGTATGATATTAAACTTAAAAAAGTAGTCCCTCTCTATCTCTCTCTCTCTCTCTCTCTCTCTCTCTCTCTCTCTCTCTCTCTCTCTCTCTCTCTCTCTCTCTCTCTCTCTCTCTCTGTAGCATTAAATTTTGACCACCGGCCCTACTCTAAGTCATTCTAATACAATGCTGCATAGCTAAAAATATTTGTTTATTGTTTTCTACATTTGATATATGGCTGTCAAGTATATCACAAGCACCACTGCCCATGTTCACCTTCCATTTCGACATATTTGAGTTCCATCTGTCCTTGGGCAGATTGCTGTACGGGACAATCAGCCCTTCTTTAGAAGTGCACTTGAAAACTGTACATGTACAATTATGTCATCTTCATATGACGAGTTAGTATCTAATTTTTATATAAATAAAACAGATAGGGACTTGTGATATCACTCCAAAATTGTTTTATAAAGAAACATTTTTAAAATGATCTTTGCATTTTTTGAGAATAGCGGACATTTTAAAAATGCGCATTATTTGGTTGACTATGTTTCAAAATAATAATTGTTTGCAACATTTTAACGCTTTTTTCCCCCGCTAAATGTGAACAAGAATGCCACTTTCGAGACGTAACACACGTTCTGAGAGCTCAAAGAATGACGAGGAAGAAAATGGAAATGATAAAAATGATACTGACACGAAAAAGAAAATCTTCTATGTTAAAAAAGACCCTGACCAGTGGATTTTTCTACTTAATGGTAATACATCTAGGCCGGATTCGGTAAAAACGGCACCTATTTTCGTTGTGTGCCTTTCTGTTTTTTGAAATTATGTTGGGGCAAACAAATCGTTGACCTTCTTGTAATTCATTATTGTTGTACTGTATGAAATGTTTGTTGTTTCTTCTTTTTAATATTATATAGATATTTTTTTAATAAAAAAATTTGGATAATCGTGACCAGTTTTATAAAACCTTGGCGCGGTACTGAATATTCTTTTCGGTACATATTACAACTTTTTTGCTATTGCTGCTTACTTCTAATTTTTAAAGTTTCAGTGACTTTCCATAGTTATATTCAGATACAAAAATCTTTGTCGAAACGAGTAATTATAAATACAACATCATATGGGGGCTTATCCCACAACTCTATAGTGTTGCAGTATTTGCCTAGTCCTACATGTTGTTTTTGTTTTAGTGCTATGTGTTACTATCCAAATAACTTCCTTGCATGTTCCGATTTTGGTTGACATTGGAATGAGTAGTTTCTAAAGCTGTACCGATGTCACTTCTTGCCGATTATGCAGATACCGCGTATAGCTGATTAAAATTGCTGATACCGATTATGAGACTGATTATTTCATTATCACAGTGTATACTCGCGTATAAGCTGAATAAGTTAGGAAAAAATAAAGGCCTGGAATAAGATGGGGGGTTGGCTTATCTGTGGACCAATGTCTAAAGTTTACTGTTTTTAGGTATTTTTGTTGACTTGTGTAACGGATGTTAATCTTGGGACATGAAACAATAATTTTTTTTCCGTGTCCTAAGACATAGGCATGTTAAAAAAATAACTTTCAGTGACCTGACAATTATTAAACTGTTATTAAGTACTATCATTGTTTTAAAAGAGAAAAGTTAATATTCATCTGCAAAGGCTGACCCGTCCTCAGTGAGTATCATTTACACTTTGAGAAAAAAATGGAAATTTTGAGTACATGAAAACAGAATCAGTGTGAAAAACACTTGTATATTGACAAATTACATTCTGGTTACCTTTGTGTAATAAAATCCACAATAAAATATTGCATCGATCAAATCCTGATACTAAAAACAGTATGATATTCAATGTCGACATTAGCACATGGTTGGTTAGTTGTTATTTACATGCTTCATGTACATGTACTTATTTGGCCTTGATTTTGATCAGTCTCTTCCCATCTTATTTAGGCTACCAAGGGGATGGTGCTATTCACAGGGAAATGAAAAGCTGTCAATAGTTCAAGTATTCTCCACAAATGCTTTTGTATTGGATGCTATGACGAACATTAAAGTGACTGAACCAATCACTTGTTGCAGCGAAGTTCTCCACACTAAGTTTTTTTATGCAAATGCTTCATTGAACCATTTTGTGGCTTCCTCTACATCTTTAAATGTAGCAGTCTTCTGCTTCTTCCTTTGGTTAGCGCAGTTACCTTCAACATAGTCTTTCTTCATAGACTCAGCAGCTTTCATCCTTCCTTAATGGGTTTTATTTTTAAGAGAAACAAATTTCTCAGACCTCTTTGCAAGATGTTCAGCCCTCAACTTCCTTAACAGCCAGATATTTAGTTTTTAGAGACAAAATTTATTTGCGTTTTACACTGCTGTTGGTAGCCATCGTAAATGTAAATAAAGTTAAAAACAAAACTTTCACAGCAAAATAAACTTGTTTGAATCACTGATCACTTTCAGAGGTCTCAGAAAAGCATAATCACGCATATTTGGATGCGTTTTTTATATCTTGGATTCAGACAGTAACGTATACAGGAGTCTTCAGTACGCATCAATTTGCTGGATGGCAAATTTAAGGGCTTGCTAGTCTTGCTTTGATCACCTGTCGAGTGGGAATATGTTTTGATCAATTGATCATTTTAGCTGTCTACAGTCAGATAATTCAGTGGCTGAAAGACCCACTGATGTACATATTGTCATTATAAGAATACATCTGAAGAACATGACCCACAAAATAGGTGGCAAGATCAAAGACTTGACTAGCTACAGAGTGGTGAGAAAATGTGCTGATATTTACAATGACTGATTCCAAAGGTAGAATGACCCATTGATGTACTTGTGTATAAGAAGAGTACATAAAAAGTCTCCTTGGTGTTAAAACTGGGGGTCAGACTAAGTAAAAATAAAATGTTGGTATCAAAACTGGGGGTTGAATTAAAAATTTGGGGGTCTCTGAAGCGCAAATGAGGGTAAAGGGAAATTCTGTTTAGTCATATAACCTCCAACAGTAACATAGATACAGATAATTTTTTTTATTGATATCTGGCACCATTTTCTTTTCAGTTTTGTCTGGTCCACTACGTATGTAGTATAAATAAGGATGAATCTATGACAAGTGGTTGAACATTCATACCATATTTACGGACATGATCAATTATTATTGGATTTTTTTGAGTGCTATTAATTGATTTCTCTTGTATTTTAAATATTTAAGTGCAAAATTTCGTTATGTGTAGTTGTCTATTTTATTTAATTTTCCTAATATGGTATAAGAAGTGCACGTTACGATAACCAAGTTTTTGTGTTGCCGTGACAAAAATATCTGCCTTGGGTTTCCCACTAATTAAAAAAAAAGAAGAAAAAGAAAAAAAAAAAAAAAAGAGTCCAGTAAACAATCATGTGAACAGTGGCCCAGACTTGAACAGCTAATGCTCGCTCCAGGGCCTCAAACTTGAGGCAAAAATGGCATTCTTTAAACCAGACATTTATATGGTGCTTTCTTTTATTTGAATTGTAGTGCATATTTATTTTTTATTTTGTTGAATATTTCTTATTCAGTACTTATTATCGCTGTTAACGAAAAGTACTGACAAGCTCGTTTAAGTCACAAGAAAAATGGTGCACGAACCACAGACTGGTACGAAGCTAAGACAGTGTACCTTTAAATATCAGCGTTGATTCTTAAATAGGTCATGCAAGAAAGTAGAAAAGTGTCCTGCCTTGTATTGTTATATAGTACATGTATGACAAGTTTATTGTAAACAGCCATACAAACCCCTGTTATATTGAATACATGAACCTCAAAATGTAATCATTATTCTACGGCTCGATCTGAACTTTGAATACTCTTTAAACGGGTACATGGTTGCTCATTTTATTACTCTGGTTATTATTAATTATTAACGGATGGGTACCTGTTGGCATCTTTGCTTGCTTCTAAAAGATTCATAAAGTCTAAAATAAACTAGATATCATATAGAACTAAACATCTGTAATATTACTTGCTCCAAGTAATAATGATCTTAAAATAGAATCTAAAATCATAGACAAAAGTTATCTAAGTAATATATTTGTTAAATTTAAATAAAAAACAACACGTTATTCGGGTAGGTTCAACTCGTAACCTCTGTTATAGACAAAGGTCAATTACACAATACAAATTAAAAACAACAATCCATGGTGCATGTACTTTATGATATCACATTATTCTTATTGAATATAACTTTAAATGAATTATGACTTAATTGTTGTTACTGTATTGCATATTTTTACTCTCAAAATCATGTTTTTTGTATTCTGCTTTCCTTATAACATTTTGAAATACAGTTCTGGGACTTTATGACTTATATTTATTAAGAATTAGTTTTCAGTTTTATTTCTCTGCAGATTCCATTGTACAAGAAAGTCCTGATGAAGAAAACAAACCAGTAATTTGTCGCTTGAGACATCCAAGGACAGGTATATATTTTTTGCTACTTGAGACATAAATGAAGATGAGAATTATGTAGTACTGCACTTTGAGCGTATGCTGATTTCAGAATTCCAGTTGACGATTATTCAGTGAAAGTTACACATAAGGACTAGTTTATGTGAAGGCTGAACATGATTAATTTTTCAGAATATTTTGTGTTTTTTAGTCTAGCCCTAATATATATAGATTTTGTGACAATAATGTTGACTAGCTGCAGAGTCTGGTTACTTGCAAAGTAAAAAAAAACATCATTATCATACATGCTGTAATTCTGGCATGTAATATATAATGGTGACATTAGATAGGGATATGTATTGGATCCTGTGGGTTTAAAAAAATACTATCTTAAGGTTTAATACACATTTAGTACATTTTCCCTTTGATCATGTACCATGTAACCTATCATTAAGAACAACAGGTGCCCAGTAGAAATATTCTAAATTTTGACACCTTTAATTGTCACTTGAGGCAAACAAGGACAGGTAGATATTAACTGACACTAGAAACAACCAAGGACAGGTAGATATTAATTGGCACTAGAGACAACCAAGGACAGGTAGATATTAATTGGCACTAGAGACAACCAAGGACAGTTAGATATTAATTGACGTTAGAAACAACCAATGGTGCATAGATATTAATTGACACTAGTGACAACCAAGGACAGGTTGATATTAATTGACACTAGAGACAACCAAGGACAGGTTGAAATTAATTGACAATAGAGACAACCAAGGACAGGTAGGTATTTATTGACACTAGAGACAACCAAGGACAGGTTGAAATTAATTGACAATAGAGACAACCAAGGACAGGTAGGTATTTATTGACACTAGAGGCAACCAAGGACAGGTTGATATTGTCACTTGCGACAGCCAGGAAAGGTAGATGTTATTTGTCACTTTGGACATCCATGGACAGGTAGATATTTGTCACTTGACACAACCAAGGACAGGTAGATATTTGTCACTAGAGACAACCAAGGACAGGTAGATATTTGTCACTTGAGACAACCAAGGACAGGTAGATACTTGTCACTAGAGACAACCAAGGACAGATAGATATTTGTTATTCTAGACAACCAAGGACAGGCAGAAATTATCACTTGGGACATCCACGGATAGGTAGATAATAATTGCAGCACTCAGTCAATTGATTTAAATGGTGAAAAGTATTATCATCCAATACTTAAATATATTTAATTTCAGTTGAGAGGGAGAGAACATATTATCTAGAAGGAAGCATTTGAACTGTTTAGTTTAAGAAGAAAAAGAATATTAACAAAAAGTGTTAGTAAACTGACAACAATTTTACTCTTGTTAATAGTCAGGGTCTGTTGTTGGACAGTTATGAGATTCATGCTTCCATTTTAAAGAAAATCCTGCTGAAAAAGTGGCAACTGAATGCATGAAAACAATGATAAGTCCTACCTTTCTGAATTAAATCGATCATATATTCAGAAATTGTTTTTCCCACCCTCAAATTTTCTGTTCTAAAATAGATCCAGATTAGCAAGTAAAGACTATTAACTAGGTTTCTGTGTTAACAGTACATGAAATTTTGGTAACACCTTAAAGTGGTCTAACTGCTTGAAAAACAATTTGATTGTCATGCTGTGGTCTTGTAGTTGTTGGCAAATCTGGATAAATCTCATAGAAAATGTGCACATTCCATTATTCTAATGATGCTGGTTTTTGTAAATTTCTTGGTGTAAGTTCTTTTGGATAGTGGACAGTTCAGATTCAAACTGGTAACCATGTTGTACTAAATATTGCTTAAATTGAACACGGGACCCAAGATTCATTTGCCAAGTTATGCTTTGATTTATGTGATCTGGCATCAAAGGCAAAATGTCTTTTCAAGCAACTTTTGAATAGCTGGATCATGAGTTTTGTGAGATCTTATTTTGTGTTTTTTTTTTTAAAATTAAAAAGTAAATATAGTTTTAATAGTGTTGTATGTTTTTTTAGTCTACTTTATTCAGTGTTCTAGTTTGTTGACTTAGGTCTGTTTGGTATTCCAGTTTATTGAAATGGGTCTGTTCATTATTATAGTTTGGTGTCTTGGGTCTGTTCAGTATTTTACTTTTTTGACTTAGTTCATTATTGTAGTGAATCATACACACACCTATAGCTATGGTGTCATTAACTGTAGCTAAAAGTAACTAATTCAATTTAAGTCAACATGGACATGGTGCATAACAGATCTCATGAAAAATGCTACATGCTAAAACAGCATGATATGTTTACATCCGATTTTTCTATGCCACCATGACCTGTGGAAGAGTTGATTGGCATATTAAGGGGTAGTCAGCTTTCATGTTTGTCTATATTTGACCATAATGTTGTTGCCTCCATTTGATTTATTTGCTGTGGCAAAAAATTTACTTTTCTAGAACTCATTATAAATTATGTTTAAATCATATTTACCAAAATGAATTTGGTAGGTTTAGCTACATTTTGATACGCTTATGTGAAAATTAGATGATAAATGGACATGAATATCATTCACAATACTTCCATAACTTTTTCAGGATAAATCGAATGAGGAATGTAGCTGTGTATATAGATGCAATGGGTGTTGAAATTGTTTGTGTCCCGTAACTTTAACTACATTATGTGGGGCTCAGTTGAAATTCACTGAGCTATCCAATCATGATGATGAGCTGAATGAACTAAAACAGCATTCGTAGCATGCATCCAGTTTCCATATTTCAAGCAAATTCTGTAACATTTTCATTTCCACTTAACAACTTTTTTGGTTTTTCAGCATCTGATGACTTCCAGGAATCAAAAAAAAATCTCATGTTGATTTTGGAAATTGGAAGTATCATCAGACATCATATAGATGCAGAAGTATATATTTGGAGTTAGAAACATTAAATGAATGTAGATTAAATGCATGTTATCTATCTTCTTAAATCACCATTATTTATATTTTTCACTTGGTTTTTAATATTTCTTTTAAGATAAAAAAAATAAAAAATAATTTGTAGATTATATTTACTCCATATGCCTCAAAATCCAACTGGCCAGATGGACCTCCCCCCCCCCCCCCAAGTGGTCGAGTGGTCTAAAGGACACTCCATTCCAGATCATTGCCATCTCACCTCTGTTGGCATGGGTTCAAGTCTTGGATTCAGCCAATGTGTGTATGTGTGAAAGCTTGCCAGTAGCATCTCGTGGTTTAGTGGTTCTTTCCTGGGTTCTTCCTTCACCATTAATTCTGGCCGGCATGTATAGCCCATCTTGTGCTGAAAAATGGCTTTAAACTCTACAGCAACAACAATTGGCCAGATGGACACTAATTTTTAGTGTGTGCATCAGCCCATCATTAAATTCACTGGCATTGGACTTGCTGGCTGGTCTGCAGTTTTTTGTATGCTGGTACCATTGAGTACCTTTATTCCAATAACAACCTATAATTAACACAGAATTATTTTAAGGCAGACCAAATGTTATATTTTGTTTGATGAATAAAACTTTGTTGAGCCCAGATATCATGATTTCTTCTTCACATCTGTTCCCCAAAGTCATTATGTTAGGAATATTAGCCTGCTACCTAGCAAATGCAGTCCTAGTAAAAGATGAAAGATGTCTTTATCTATCTCATATAGACAAAGGGCAGTGACCATTAGTTTCACTGCTATACTGATAACATGGTACAGTTTACCTTCAACTATCCAAGGCACTTTTTGTTCAAATTGGACATCCAACATTCCTTTTGGACTTATTGTGTGTGTAATAATCATTCCGCTGAAGGTTCTGTACGTTATTTTTTAACTTTCTGCCAAATTTGAGTGGTTAACGGAAGTCTGGACCTCAGTAGTCCAGAAGGCAAAAAAAGGGAAGGAAAGACAGAATAATCGAGGAAAGAGCATTGATACACCCCAAGTCAACCCCATGCCTTGTGGGGGAAGTTGGGCCACCCCTGCACCAAATGTTCATTGTTTGCAGCTGTCGTGCACATTAACATCAGTGGCAAGTGAGGATAATCACGTGAAGGGGAACAACCATCTGTCTTCAAACAGATGCATCACCTGGTTCAGGAGATGACGATGCAATTGCTGATGTCTGGCTATGTATTACCTCATTTTTCCCTTGCTTGTTTCCAGCATATCAAACATTAACCTTCTAGAAAGTCATTGATGTCTTTCACTTCTGAAAGCTCAATTCTCTGCCAAAATGGTCTTCATTGTGTCTGACAACACTTTGATGGTGACTTGTCTCAATCAGGTAAACTAAATCATCCGACCTGTGTGTTCAGAATTTTGGTCTGACATTTGCGATATCAGCATTTAAATCGGGCAATTTCTTGACAGACACTGTCAATGAGAGGTCAAGTCCTTCACATAGAATGGTCTCTCCATTGATTGGTCTTCACTTGGATCAATTCTTTTTAGGGGTGACCCGTCAAAAGAGCGCAGACAAAAGAGCGCCGACATAGGAGCGCAGACAAAAGAACGCACTAATTTGCCGACAAAAGAGCGCCGACATAAGAGCGCAAACTAAAGATCGAACAACAATATTTAATAAATAGGAACAAAAAAATTAACTCGCTCAGACGCCTCGTTTGATGTTAACTCCTTATTGTTTCATTAAAAAACTAATTGTTCAGTTTCTTTAACTAAAAAACTGGTATAATCAACTGAACGTTTGCGGGCATCTTAACTATAATAGACTATCAACTGAAGTCCAATTATTCAAAACGAAATCTAATAACACATACAAAGATTTTAAATGTTAGGCCTAAAGTGAAAATATAAAATGAAATGAAATTACACAAAATGAAAGGAAGTTCAAACTAATAAAACGTTTCTTTATAGTTGCATTTATATTGCTAAGTTGTGGGCTATACCTCGTAGGTATTCCATCATTGAATCATTAGCATAGGTTGAAGCAATCGCCTGCAATCTTCGGTTCAGCTGAACATATTTGTTCTTTGAAGCTTCTGGTTGATTAACTCCAGCTAGATGACGTTCCAGTTTGATTTCGATGTGATCTTGTTCCAGACGAAACTGGTTGATCAATTTATAAACGGAAGGATGATTGCAATCTACCGTTTGTTGGAATGCGCGATGCCATGCCTCGACTGAGTTGTTTCCAAATAGCAAGAGCGAAGCGCGGGTCACCTCAACGGTTTCTCCTTCGCCTCCCTATGTAAGTATCCTCCCAATAATCTACCAGTGGCATAATTTCTGCAGGACTAGCTTCTACCAATTGCTCGAATGCAGTACAGACATCATTTACAGGAACAAAACTTAAGGCAAGCAGCATCTTCACTGTCATTCGACATTCCTCGTTGTCGTGATACAGTTGCGATAAGCCTAAATCTTGCACTTTTCGCCAGAGACATTGGCCTAGATGAAATAGACAACCAACAAGACGTGCATTGGGAAACACGTGCTGAATTGCATTATGTGTGGCTTTCTCAAAATCAGACATGATGCTCGCAGGATTCACGGTAGGTAGAAGTTCCACAATTTTCTCAAAAACTCTGATATAGGTTGCTTCGGTCTTATCCTGGATGAGGCAATAAACCAACGGCACTGCCTTATTATCTATCAAAGCATGGATTGTAAATACCTGATAGAAGATTACTGGTGCAACTCTGAAAGTTCCATCCACAAACCAATGTTCATTTTGCTGTAGACGATTGATATTATCCATTGTTCCGAACATCATCATTCTGTAAACGTCAATCGGTCCAGAATCCCACAAGACGAAATTTTGCCCTCTTGTTGTCGTTTGAAGAGGTTCAGGAATTGTTATCTCTGCAACGTTCTGCTGATCTGGGTATGGCAGCTGATTGCGTTTTCTTTGTCTTTCTATTGCACGTTGTGAAGCGACGTATGCCGGCAAATGAGGTGCTACTTCCATCGAAATTCCTGCTCTGGTTTGTTGTATAATCTGCCTTGGTTTTTCCACCCCTTCCACTGCCCGTTTTCGTATAGCCGACACCACTTTCGCTGCTTCGTTTTTAGCCGGATCAGGAGCGTGATTGTGTTCCGATGATGACAAAACAACATCGTTCAGCATTTTCATCCGTCCTCGGCAGCCATCTTTCTTGCAGCATCTCCATGTCGTACTTCCATCAGCATTTGCTCTATCCTTTCGATATCTGTAGCCTTCGAACAATATAATAGCCTTCCCTTTCTGTGATTCGATCTTCTCCATGTTACTTGGGTTAGAAATATTTTCAAACTGCATTCCTAACATATTAACCATAATATATAAATAAACACAAATAGGTGCAATGTCGTTTTATCGTACCGCCGATTGTTTCATTAAAACAAGTGTTAACCATTTCATATTCGTTTAGCGTACAACATGTGTTTTTTTAATTGACTGAGCTCTTATGTCGGCGCTCTTTTGTCGGCGCTCTTTTGTCTGCGCTCTTTTGACGGGGTGCCCTTTTTAGGGGCATTCCATGCTCAATCTTTTTGTGACAACTTGGTCTTCCATTAGATTTACAGTTGGAGGGTGAGTTGCCAGTCATTTTTCCTGATTTTCAAATAACCACAAGCACTTGATTTCTTCATATATGTTTGTTTAACAGCATTCCAAAACAGATTATTAAAAATACCGGTACCTCTATTATAAAAAAGCTGATGCAGCTTTTAGGTTCCAAAATATTTAGAAATTTCTAGAATTTGTGTCTGATATAAATTTGTTAAGATTATGTGACAGTCATGGAACCTAAGTAACATGTTCTTTCCATATTAAGATATGATTTTTTAAAAAATTGTTTTTCCTGACAATTTTGTTGCTCATTAAATCTGTTGTCAGACTTCAATATTTTCATTTACAATGAAAAGCATTTAAAAATTTCACAACTTTTCTGACAGTTAACTTAATACAAATATATAACATCAGCTATAGTTCATGTGTATATAAAACAACTTCGAAGACAAAAATTCAATGTTAGATCATAATTGTCATTGAAATGAATGTTGCAAGATCTAATTTCATCAATAGGATTCAAATTGGTTTGACATTCTAAATCATGTGATGTTATATTTAGCTCCTTGCAGAATAGACCAGGAATGCAGTTATTTTTTCCTTGGAACTAATATTTCAATATCATATACATGTGCCTGCAAAATAATTGATCACTTTCAGACTTTGTATTTTTTTTGTTAAGCATCTTAAAAACATTATTGATCCTATCAAATGTTATAAATGCATTGGAAATTTAAGAACCCACCTTAAGTGTGTATGTAATTACTTTGCTACGCTTGTCAAAGTAAGAATAATTGACATCCCGAAACTTTGCATTCGTCTAATAGTGATGCTGTTACCTTTATTTCATTTATTTATTTATATTTGTCCCATTACAAAATTTAAAAAAAAACTGCAATAACATAATGAATATATATTTTAAAACCGATGACCGTTTTGTCAGTTCAACTTTAGCCTATTTATAGTGGACGAAAATATATGCTTTGTGTGTTCATTTTGTGACTGTATACTGTCTAAACCATAAACAAGTGTTAATACGATAAAAACTATTTAAAACATCTTCATAATATGTTTTTCTGGCACACCAATTTGTACGAAAAATAATAATGTGGTCTTTGTATAGCACCTACTCCTTAGAAGCTCTAAGTGCTTTACAACATCTACAATGATATGACTACAAAAAACAAAACAAACACCATGAAATTAGAAAACATGAAAAAAAATGCTGAAAATATTTAAGGTTGGAACATTATTAGGTCTTTAGGTTTGTTCTTGCAGTCGAAAAAGGTGAGTTTTAAGAGCACTCTTGAAAGGTATCAGTGTCTTTGTGTCTAATTTCAATGGGCAATTTGTTCCACGTTGCAGGCCCTGGTATGCAAAAGAATGTCCATTGCAACATTTGAAAACAAGTCAGTACGAAACCTAGGTGTTACTCTGCTTTTGTTTTTAAAAAATTTAAGAAACTCGACCATCATGATCAACACTACTAATATTACAATGTGGCAACATATCATCTTCATTCAAAATGCAAATTAAGTAGTTTTGTTTTGCATTATAGAAAGACCTTTGCAGTTTGAATTTGGTAGTAATCTCAATATTTCTTACGAGGTGAATGTTAGTAACAACACGTACCAGTATGTTAAACAAAAATTCCAAAGCTCTTGTTTTGTGAGAAAATGTTTACAATTCAATGGTTCAGCCTTAAAATTGTATTGTTGGATTTGCCCCCGATGTGGGTTTAAGAAATGTTGGTTCTTAGACTCTCTGTTTGTAGAATTTTTTACAACCTGGAGAAGATTTCATATGTAAAGTATACTCTCAGACATTTGTTAAATGGACGCCTTGTATTGTGCTTCCTTTGTCTGGACATCCTGAAAGCTTTGTGTTTGTGTCAGTGTTGGGGGTCATTTGTGTCATTGTAGATTGGCAATTGTGTTTAGGTCATTGAAGAGGGGCATTTGTGTCATATGAACACATATCTTATTCTTAAAGTATGTGTTGCGTTTGCTATGTTCAAAATATTTAAATGATACTGTCATTATTTCATATTACAATATTTGCTTTTAATTACATTTGACAGGTCTGGGAGCATTGTTTTTATTTGCCAAAGGAGACAGAGAAGTTTATGAAGTCACTCAGTTTAAAGAGGAAAACAGATCCTGGTTCATCGGAAACTATGTGCAACAAGGTAACTCTCTTTTGTTTTTCAGTCAGAAGTCATAAATTGTTACCCACAGTAAAATTTCACTTCAGCATGCCAAGAAAGCGTAGTTATTTACCTAGCTTTTACTCCATCATCCATTACCCTTATTTCATTAATTGATTGTTGATATCGTGCAATTTTCAGCATAAAATCCATTTGGCTAAAACTTCTTTTTTAAATGGTAGAGAATATAATTCAACAACAGTTAGGCACCCTGTCCACATTCCAGCCATTTTTTGTCCAACATATCAGCCTACCTCACTATCTCACACCCTTGTATGTATTGAATTCTGTGTTAATGGATGCCATCCCTAGCAAGTTAACAAGGGGAGACGTATAAGCATGTTATTGAGGGAGAATTTTAGTCATAATGTTATAGTTCACAAGAAGAACATGGTAATCGATTGATTTCCCGTTAAAGAATATTATAATAAAAATCATAGATGTTATTGTAGCACCAGATATACTTGCTTACAAGTGTAGTTCAACTGCAAACTATACAGATCTGCCATTGCTTAATGCAAACTATACAGATCTGTCATTGCTTAATGCAAACTATACAGATCTGCCATTGCTTAATGCAAACTATACAGATCTGCCATTGCTTAATGCAAACTATACAGATCTGCCATTGCTTAATGCAAACTATACAGATCTGCCATTGCTTAATGCAAACTATACAGATCTGCCATTGCTTAATGCAAACTATACAGATCTGCCATTGCTTAATGCAAACTATACAGATCTGTCATTGCTTAATGCAAACTATACAGATCTGTCATTGCTTAATGCAAACTATACAGATCTGTCATTGCTTAATGCAAACTATACAGATCTGTCATTGCTTAATGCAAACTATACAGATCTGTCATTGCTTAATGCAAACTATACAGATCTGTCATTGCTTAATGCAAACTATACAGATCTGCCATTGCTTAATGCAAAAGCAGATCTGGGTCTATTCAGTTGTTTTTTTTTTCGACTAATCAGTAAACAACATAGACCCAGATCTGTTGATGCATAATGTGCTGGTAATTATTTAATGCACATTATTTTGGTGGATGTTAACAGCCAGCAAATTTAGCATGTTAAAGCTGACCGAGTCTTTTGAAATGCCAGTAGTTGGCCATTCAATTGCTATTCTCAGCATTCTTTGACCACCCAAAAAAATAAGCACTTTTGTTATCAAGAGTATGTATATTTAATATAAACTGTAGGTATTGGTTATATAAAAATAAAAATAACTGCAATTTTTAAAATAACAATACACACTAAACATGTGGACTTAATACATTAATTTTTCAGATGGCAGTCTGTACATCACCACTCCTGTTGATCCAGTATTTCTCGCTCTTCCTTACCTCATCAAAATGGAGAAGGTACATTTATAGACAGCAAAGTATACAGAACTCTTCTATTATGGATAAAATATTTTCCCATTTGTTTTGTTAATGTTACAAGCACCTAGAGCAGATTTCATGATATTTTATTGCCAAATCAAACACTACAAGATCTACAGTATAATAATTATAAATTGTAGTGTTTTTCAATGGTAAACAAAGTACACAACAGGGTGAAATTGTGCTGCAAACACTATTATTTATTTATTTAACTTCCCAACCCCTTACAAATTATTTTAAATGCTATTTCAGAATTAAAAAGGAAAGGTATTGAAAGACTGGAAGAATGCCATTCTGAAAAATGCAAGGATACAATCTTGGAGGACAACATCTGTGGCACATATGTTCTCTTTGGGCATTCACTTCATTCCATTCTGTTTATTCATCCAAGAATCTAATGTCACTGCTATATGGTGTATTCAAACTAAACCCATTGAGTGAAGTCCACACAGTTTTGCTGCTGCTCATCACAATATTTATTGGACAGCCCAGTCTTCGCTGGTCTCTTTCAGTTTCCGTTGAAGAAACTTTACTCAAGGGTTGACCATAACATTCTGTCATGAAGTTTCACCTGTGACCTCTGTACAACCATGAATCAGTCACTGACAAAATGAACCAGAACAGTTTCATCAGAAGTCAATGTTGGGTATAGTTGATACACATTTATGGTTAATTTTCATTGATAAGTATTGAACAAGTGACTGAAAGGCTTTATTGTTTTAACCTGTCAAAATGGCATATAAAGTGGCAAATTTATTTTCCTAACATTGTGCCTGTTTTACATAATCCTTTTTGATTCAGGATTAAAAAAAATTACTACCTGCTTTAAGTTTAATTTTAACTCTGCATCTTTATATATCGGTCAGTGTCTGGGACATTTGGTTTCATTAAAATCATGTGTCTATATGGATAGGTCAGTGTCTGGGACATTTGGTTTCATTAAAATCATTCGTCTGTATATATCAGTCAGTGTCTGGGACATTTGGTTTCATTAAAATCATTCGTCTGTATATATCAGTCAGTGTCTGGGACATTTGGTTTCATTAAAATCATGTGTCTGTATATATCAGTCAGTGTCTGGGACATTTGGTTTCATTAAAATCATTCGTGCATATGGATAAGTCAGTGTCTGAGACATTGGTTTCATTAAAATCATGCGTCTGTATATATCAGTCAGTGTCTGGGACATTTTGATTTCATTAAAATCATGTGTCTATATGGATAGGTCAGTATCTGGGACATTGGTTTCATTAAAATCATGCGTCTGTATATATCAGTCAGTGTCTGGGACATTTTGATCTGGGACATTTTGGTTTCATTAAAATCATGTGTCTATATGGATAGGTCAGTGTCTGGGACATTTGGTTTCATTAAAATCATGTGTCTATATGGATAGGTCAGTGTCTGGGACATTTGGTTTCATTAAAATCGTGCATCTGTATATATCGGTCAGTGTCTGGGACATGTCGTTTCATTAAAATCATGTGTCTATATGGATAGGTCAGTGTTTGAGGCATTTTGTGTTCTGTAACATGAATAATAATTTAGTGTTTTAATTTCTTGAAGACAAACAGGTACATGACAGCTGATCAGATCATCCATGATGATGAATTTTCAGAGACCAGCAGACTATGTAATACATCTCATATGTCGGAACTCCATCAAGTTAGTCAGACTAAAGGTTAGAACTTTTTTGTATCTTTGTTTCTAATTTAGTGCCTGCTTTGTTTGTCTTTCCAAGGTTAGAACTGTTTTTGTACCTGTGTTTCTAATTAGTGCCTGCTTTGTTTGTCTTTCTACTTAAATTACCTTGCAATTATTGTCATTTTAGGTTTAATTTTATTTTTCTTTCTCTCCAGTTTTTATACTCATTACTGATTTCCTGTGAATTTATTTTTGTGGGTATATGAAAAAGATTATATTTTAATTGGTGCTTACATTTTTTATTTGGGGAAGGAATCCAAATGTTTCCATAGAAATCTAATTCTTAAGGCCACACAGGAACATACTGGAGCCTCACCTTGTCAATCTATCTTTCAATCTATTCACACTTTGCACAACCACCATAGCACTGCAGACTTTAAAGTAATTGGATGCCATTTGGTAATTGATTTGACTCTAATGCAAATTGATAAATGGATGCCATTTGGTAATTGATTTGACTCTAATGCATATTGATAAATGGATGCCATTTGGTAATTGATTTGACTCTAATGCAACTTTAAAATAAATGGATGCCATTTGGTAATTGATTTGACTCTAATGCAAATTGATAAATGGATGCCATTTGGTAATTGATTTGACTCTAATGCAACTTTAAAATAAATGGATGCCATTTGGTAATTGATTTGACTCTATTGCAATTTTAAAATAAATAGATGCCATTTGGTAATTGATTTGACTAATGCAAATTGATAAATGGATGCCATTTGGTAATTGATTTGACTCTAATGCAACTTTAAAATAAATGGATGCCATTTGGTAATTGATTTGACTAATGCAAATTGATAAATGGATACCATTTGGTAATTGATTTGACTCTAATGCAACTTTAAAATAAATGGATGCCATTTTGTAATTGATTTGACTTTAATGCAAATTGTATTTGCCATTTATATTGGGGCACAATAAAATAATTAATTTTTTTATAACTAAACTGTTATATTTCATTGAAATTTGGTATATTCAATATGGAGGAGTTGTGACCCTTGAATGTCCTATGTCTCTAAACATTTATTTTACAACAGAAGTTCTTATGTTTAATACCTTGCTGAGCAAACTGTAGAGAGTAGGGCCATATGTAATGCACCTAATGTTCTGTTATTTCCTTTTGTTTATTGAGATATCCCATATTGTGCCAAAGAAAAATCCTGTAGTCCGATTTTCTCTTGATCTAATGCATAATGTGAGTCAGTGTGTGCATATCACTCTGAAACCTTATGTCTTGTCCTGAACTAAAACTTTGGTTGGAAAATATGATCTATAACGTGTGTATAATTGTTGGGGTTCCAGTAATCCATACCTGGCAGTCCGACCCAAAAAATCGGGGGAATCGATTTTTGGACCTATCTCCAGATTACCCTATTTTTAAGAAAAAATCCAGATTTTTTAGCACATCAAGAAAAAAATCCATTTGTTTTTACAAAAATTTCCTTTTCCATTCCATGTTTGTGTATCTGGTTTTTCTGTGTCTGGTATTTTTCTTAGTACTTTACCATATCCAGCTTCATTTCCAGTTTCATCAGCTTACTGTGCAGATTGATGAGCTTTTCCTGGATATTTATTATTACCTGGAACCGAGTGATAAAAGAGTGCAAGATTTCAAGAATTTTTAACTTCTGCATAATGATGAAATCATGAAAATCCTGAAGTATTGCCCAACTAGATGGCTTTCTCTTGGAAAGTGCATTAAACATCTTCTAGAGCTGTGGGTGCCAGTGAGTTTATTGAGAAAATGTATTTCGAAGAAAAGGTAAAAGCACAGAAGGCTTCAGCAGCTGCTTGTAAGAAGGCATGGGCAGATGCTGGTGCTGCGATTGTTGATAGCTGGTTTAGGCAAATGGAAACAAAAGTCATCACCTGCTTCGAGTCTCAGCAATGCCAGGCTGAAAAGAAGAAGAGACAACCTGCCCTCAAGACTTACCCTTGCATATTGCCAGTTTTTAATCTGGATTCAGAACAGTTTTGACAGACCTAACAGCTCCACAGCATGACAGGCCCCTAATTCACAAGACCAGAGACATTCTACTATCCATGTACTGAGAATTCCTATTAAACCAAGGTAGATTGTTGACAAGACAGACATCACAGCAGTTGATGTAACTAAGGGATGAAAGTTTGTACATTCGTTCTCAGGACTTGTACTTGAGTGATGCAACCAACAAACTTCTAGAGAAGATGAATTGCGATGCACAGTTACAGACAAGAATGCACTGTAGGACATTTCTGATCATATCACTGTCATACATGATGGAAAATTTTCCATTAAAGGATGACTTGCTCATTCATGCAAGCATTGCAGATGTGGCTAAACAATCTGTAGCCTCATTTAAGGACCTTGCCTTTTTCTCCTTCCAAATGGAAGGAATCAAACACTTATGATCTGCAAAGAGAGTTTCAGCTGCACCAAAGCTACAATTTAGATGCAGAATTGAATATGGAAAGAGCAGATCATCAGTGGGTTGCTCTCAGGAAAAAAAAGGATGTATCTGGCCAACTGTTGTTTCCAACCCTTGGGAGAGTAATGCTATCAATACTTTCTATACCGCACAGCAATAGCAATGCTGAGAGAGCATTCTCAATGGTCAGGGAAAAAAAAGAACTAGCCAAAGAGCCAGCCTGTCAGCATCAACCCTGTAAAGCTGCAACATATAATGGACTGAAATAATAAATGTAAACATCGTTATCACGATATATACACGTTATTCTTGTACCTCCTGATTTTTAATGGTGATTTTCCTGATTATGATTTCTTCAATGTTGGCAGGTCTGGTAATCCTGCAGTCTGATTGGATAAAACAGACAAAACCCAGTTGTTTTTCATTCATGATTGAACTTGGAGTCATCAAGATGAAATGTAAAAAAAAATCATAAAAAAATGTTTCCCAACTTGCTGAAGCTTACTAAGCATATGCCCCATCAGATGCAAACACTATTAATTCACAGATAAGGAACCGATTCAGATCAGAACAACTAAAACAGAAATCTTTAGAAGGTTTGTATATCAACCGAGCCCAAACAGTGGAGCAGGAAGTTAGAGAAATGCATGTTTATAAGTGTTGGGTAAATAATGAAATAGGGCAATTTCCCCCCTCATCTCATCACATTTTTCTACTCCTCCCTTGTTTCGGTAATAAGAACATCCACCTACCCCACACACTTGAGAGAAAATCCTGGCAGAATCTGCATTCCTGAGAAAAGAGTAGCATTTCCATCTGTCTTGGAGAATTTCAGCCCAAAAATTTGCCAGACAAGTAACTTTATTTTCATATTTGACATCAGCTCATGCAAGACTAAGATTCCATGCAAGACTTTGTTATGTTGTTGCATATAATATCAGTTTTTTTCTTGGTGGACACTTGTCTGAGAAAGCTGTTTTAGAACTTTTGGCATTAAGAGACCAAGTAGGGTCCATACCACACTGATATACCAACAAAACTTCTTAGTGGTTGGTAATAACATAATGTCCACAAACCTGATTCCTAGTGGTTGGTAATAACATAATGCCCACAAACCTGATTCCTAGTGGTTGGTAATAACATAATGCCCACAAACCTGGTTCCTAGTGGTTGATAATAACATAATGCCCACAAACCTGATTCCTAGTGGTTGGTAATAACATAATGCCCACAAACCTAATGAAAATTTGTACCCAATGAAAAATAGTGAATTTAGAGTCCTTTAGTGTTCACTTCAGTAGACAGAGAGCAAAGTGGTAACACTGGATTTGTGACTTTGGAGTCCTTAGTTCAATCTCCAGTTGCAGCATTTGTAGAGGTAAGTGGTCACTCATTATGGGGTTATGATTTGTTTTAATTATTATATTTGCCCCTCATCAAAGAATCCAATCATCTTAGTTGTGAAGAGTATATAATTTGTAAAAACTTTATTCTTTGTGTGAAATTATTTAAAACATTATAACAATGAGTTGAGTCATTGTATTTGGAAGGTCCAAATCAAATCACATTTCACGTCTTTAATTATTTTTATGGAACTTACATTCAATATGAGCGATACCTCAGGTAGGCAATACAGAATATCACCAATCCCTGTAGTCTCTTCGTTGTCTTTAGGGCTTGACCGGAAATCGCCTCGGACATTCGCTTCGGTCGAATATTTCGTTTTTTGGTACTATTCGGAAGTATTCACCTCGGCAAATAATATGCGCACGAATGGTTACAAGTAAATTAATTCAATAAATATCGAACTTTTTAAAAAAAAGTTTTTTAATACATAATAATTTTGGTTAATGATACAGATTTTCATCTTATTGGCGATATATACGTTATACGGTACACGAAAAGTTTAAGGTTCACATACGATAATGAAACAAACGATACTCTCCGGAGTCGCACCTACTACTCGGTTCATGCCCGGATCCGGCAAATAGTACATCCAAATACTTGGATTCAGTACTGGGCGAAAATTATCTACACGGTTAGGCCCTAGTTGTCTTCTTTGCTTGTTTCCATACAGCTCTAGTTGTGATGGTTTACTTCAAGGGTTGTGCATACCATCTTCTGCTTGCAGTTACAAGTTTCTTCAATGAAATTGGAACTGATTGGCATAGGTAAATCAATTTTTTTACTAACTAGACTTTCATTTTACTGGTATCCTTAACTCATTCAGCCCCAACAAACTTGTCTATAAAACTGCTACTGTGCCATAGCCACACTAAACTGTGTCTAGCTGCTTGTGCCTCCGAGTGTTTTACCTGTTTAAAATTTTTTTGTTTTTTATGCACATGCCTTCACACTTTAATTTCTCTTCATGTATCCAATATTAATCCATGAAATTTTCACCAATTAATCCAAATGAATTTGTCTACACACTGTGTTTTTTTCTCTATTTGTTCAAGTCTTTCACAATTTATTTATACACTTTTTACACTTAATTCTATTAAAATAAACCAGGAAAATTTAATATGTGATATGGTTTGAAACAATTTGTACATAGATTTATTTGGCAGTGTTCACATCCAGTTTTTGGTTCAGATAGAACTTTGTTCAATTAACACATTTTGCAGGTTGGATACCACGTTTTGTTTGGTGATACCAATAATACAATATGCATTTTTGGGCATATGAATTGGTTTTGTTTGCAATGTCCGTGTACAGTTACTCCGGAAATAATAAGTGAAAAAACTAGATTTCTCTTTTTTCCTTGTCAATTTGTCAATGTTTGTTGTTGGACCAGGATTCGGTCCACTAAAATTGATTTGGACAGGCAGAAGATGATAGCTCCAATCTGCTAGATCGGCAGAAACTCCTTAATTTTCGCTATCAGCATCCTCTTCTGACGATTCAATCTCAAGAATCTTCAATGTCCCATTTTAAATCTCGCAAATTATCCAACTGTCGAACATATCTTTCCTCTACTTACTCAATATTTTCTATATCAAACCCGAGAAACTCCTCATTTTTTCCCTTACCGCCACAGGCCTTGAATTTAACACAAATTTCCTGGTAGCCAGACGGACTAGTGTACTGAGAAATTTACTAGCCCTACCAAACATTTACTAGCCCTGTCCCCAAAACAATGTCACACGCTCGTATTGAGATTAACATCAGTTTTATTTCATAAATAGCATTATCATATAAAATGTAGAAGTACAGAAGCATAAATTTTACTTTAAATCATCAATAAATTCATTCAACTTTTGCTTTTTTTCTGGAGGCTGAACACCTATAAAATGCCACATTTTGCCTGTCTTATAAAGCGGGAATTGTGCCTCGTTTTAAAATATGAGATGTTAATTGACGCGAATTATTTGAAGTAAGAAAAGGAAAGACACAGTGTCCTTTATATAAAAAAAGTCCGAGCAAGAAACCCGTTTAAAAACGTGCCTTTGCCCCCCCTCCCCATCAAATGGCTTCTCCTTAATAAAGACTTAATTTCAGCGGATGTTCTGCACAATCAAAGCAGTGGCTAAAGTAAACACTGTTATAAAATATTAACATCAAAAGATAATGTTAGTTTCAACTTGGAAAATGTGAGCTCCCATCAAACGAAGCCATCTGACTCGGCGCGTTGTATTTAACTCAGGTGCTTGACGTGAGCTTGATGTGAATGAAAAAGAAAACAATAATCAAAAGGAACACAATCATACATAGCGACAAAAATACCAAAAATATGCCTTAGATGTTTTTCTAAGGTATTTTTGTCACTCTGATTTGTTTGTTTAGATTTTTTTCTCCCTTCACATGAAGTGCGCATCGAACACCTGTGGTATTTAACAGCTCCAATTACGGTATCATCATTAATAACATATGTTTGGTAATTGTTCCTAATTAATGGAACGTCAGTGTATTGTTGAAATTAATAATAAGCGTGAATATTTTCAATCTTAGATGCCCATGTGAGATTTTAATTCCCATCAAATGCTGGATATCTCCACGTGTATTCAATTATTTGTTCAATCGTTTTGTTTGGGTTTTTTTGGGGGGGGATATAAAAGCTATTCTTATTATCATAGAAAAAGTAGTTGCTTGGAAAATGATGTGTCAGTAATGTTATCATAATAAATTGATCTAATTTTTCTAATTATTTTGATGCAAACGTAAAACATGAGTTACCCGTTTGTGACTCGGAGCATGCAAATAAAAAATTCCTTCAAGAAACAAACATGTAAACTAATTTCTTTGAATAGTTGATGCTATGTTCTTTTGTGTGGTGTAACGTTTCGTAATTTGTTACTGTGGTCGATTGAATAAATGTGATACCATTTAATTCGCTATCAGATTAATACGGATCAATTTCCAAACTTCCGTTGTTAATGACGGGACCTAAATTTGCGCTGTTAAGTGAAACGCACACAATCAGATGGCTTCTTGTACTAGAAACACATTTCCGAGGCAGAAATTGATTTCATCTTGACATGCTGATATTTTATGACTGTGTTTACAACGGTCACTGCGTTGATTCTAAAGAACATCGGCCGAAGTCACGTCTTTATTAGGGTATTGAGTAAATAAACATTGACTGTTGATAACCAGAAACTTACTAGCCCGTTGGACTATTAACATTATGAAAGTTACTAGCCCGACGGGAAATCTATTAGCCTCGGGCTAGCTGACTACCACTAATTTCGAGCCCTGCGCCATAAAAAAAATCACTTGTGCTATCGCCATCATTTTCCAATTTTTCAAGAACAGAACACGTGTATTGAAACTGCTCTCAATTAGTAATCGTTGGTTTCTGAACATTTAAAGTTTGCCCAAACGAAAGTAAAATCATTTCTGATTGGTTGCATGTGGTCTGATTCTTGGAAATGCCCCATTTGTAACCAATCAGAGACATTCTATTGATCACACATTCAGAGCGTGGATTGACGGGATTGGCCATTGAATGCAGTCGAGAAACTTCGCGAAATGACGGTATCGGCTGCTGAATGCAGAAACTGGATTACGAGCAATTACGGTATCTGGGTTAATGAGTTAAGGTCTGATAGATAATCATTCCACTCTTTACAGAAAAATGACCAAACTGAGCAGAGCTGACATGCATATCTGCATAATGCATACAAATGGTAGGATAATTATTATTCAGAGTGTGTTAATTACTATTGTATTAATTAAGATAATGCTGGTATTGTTTTCCATTTTTAGGAAGTGATTCTCTGTATGCTTATAAATTTGACAAAGAAAAAACACTTTCCTGGTTGAAAATTAAGGTAAGTTCTACATAACTGTACTATATATACTCGTATATGTCCTGCAAATAACAAACATACGCTCCTGATCTTTTGCTGAATAATACATAAGCAGATCAGGGTGTATATTGCTTGCTTTACTGATTATTGGTAATAATCTGCATAGAACCAGATCTACCTACACTTTATACACTTGCATGTCTGGATCAGTGCAATTTACTCCACTAATATGTAATCGCATATCGTAGGCTTTTAACCTGCTTGGGTCGATTTAACAAATAAGCTTCTTGGTGAAGTTGAGGTTTTATATGGCTTTCTCTAAATGGAGAGGGCAGGGTAGAAACTGCCTCTTTTGGCTTCTCAAGGGTTCAACTGATATTCCATTTCCATGCAGATTGTCCTCACTATCAAGAGAATGTATAACTACCTCTCTGATATGGAACTTTCTTTCATGAGAATTCAAGCCCATGATGTTTAAGCTATTACTGCTTAATTGGCCCTTGAATCTCTCCCCTTTGGATGCTGTTCAAAGAACCATCATTTGGTATTCACACACACTGCCTTATCATCCTTTACCTTCTATCTTTAATACACCAGAGCAAATACATTTACTTGGGTTCAGTCATGACGGTACAACATGTGGCCATGCCATCTATCAGGTTACACTAGTTAACACTTCTACTGTAAGGATAAGTGCACTTGTTTTTTCTTATACCATTTTGCTCTTGACGCCATCAATCTTCCTCTTGACTGGTAAATTCAGCAATGGATTATTAGTAGGTAATGTATTACTGTAATTGAAATGTAAACTAATTTTAATTATGTTATGCTTAACCAGCTATTATTGCAAGGATTACCTACTCATACTGACTGTCAGGCATTAGTGCTGGATGAATTGTCACCCTGCGTGTGTGTTGTCTTTTGCACCAATACCCTGGACAAACCAGTGCAAACTTGATTTTTTTAAAACATTTATTAATAGTCATGAGAATAAGAACAAATTGAAAACTGTTTTTTAAAAATAAAATATAAAATAAAAGAACATTTTCCTCAAAATGGTGCCAGTTTCATCACATGGTACACCAGCTTGTAAATTTCGCACATTTCAGAACCAGTTTAATCAAATGATACAGCAGCTCTTATATTGCACACATTTCAGCACCCATTCCTTTATATGGGACTGCATTTTTGAATTATACCATTGGGTCAGCTGTTGGGGTCTTTCAATATGAAACCATGTTAGTTCAGTTGTCTCGGCTCTAAATGAACTACTTGTATTGTCGTGCCATTAAAAAAAAATCTAACAACTTGAAGGTACTTTCTGTAATTAGTTCATTGACCTTTTGACCAAGGGAGACCAGTCAATATATGTATAGAACATAACTCAAATGCCAATCTTAAAAGAACAGAGTGGTTACCTCCCTTGATGTAGTTTGACAGCTTCTGTATAATGCATTAAAAAGTACAAAATCATTTCAATATTTTAAAAAATTGATAATAAAGATTACATCTGCTTTGAGGGACACTGTTATTTGGTTCTGATCATAAAAAAGTAAAATTATTAACTATGTCTAACAAGATGTGTTCATTACCGGATGTTTTATGTAATTTTACTTGATCATCAAAGCCTTCAGTAATCACAGTACTTTCATTATTTTATTTAAGGAGCACTACTCCATGCCAGACCAAAATAAGGTTACAAGACTTACTTTTCATACTTGCAAGTTGAATTTTTGTAATTCCATTTGTTAGACAGATTTGCTGTACATATAACCCAGGGGTTGTGTTTTTTTATATAGAATTATTGGATATTACAAAATTATTTCACAGTGACGTACATTTCATAAACTCCAGTCTCCAGACTAATTGGTATTTAATAGCCTTACAGCTTGGTGGAAGGATTGATCCTAAGGATTGATATATGCCAAACCTAAACAAATACGACCAAGTTTATTTATCAAAGATTTGTGTCTGGCATTATTTCATGTGTGAATAGCAATCATGTATAAAGTGAAGTGGGTCAATTGATCAGGAAAAATGTTAATCATGATATGTCATGGTGATCATGATATGTCATTGTGATCATGATAGGTCATGGTCATCATGATAGGTCATGGTCATCTTTATATTTCATGGTCATCATGATAGATCATGGTCATCTTGATTGGTCATGGTCATCATGATAGGGCATGGTGAGCTTGATAGGTCATGGTGATCTTGATAGGTCATGGTCATCATGATAGGTCATGGTGATTTGTATTAAACTGCATTTATTTACATTAGTGCACTGGTGATTTTTATTGCATTAGCATGTATTAGTAAAAAGATGTTTTACTGGTTACTTCAGTTTCTAATTATCTATTTCTTCAGTTTATTTTATTATTTCATTTAAAATTGTATAATTTTTAATTTTTATCTCAGTTATTGATTATCTATTTTACTTTTATTCAGTTTTTATTAATCTAGTTCTTCAGTTCTTAATTATCAGTTTATTCAATTGTTCATTGATTCAGACAGAACGAGTGGCTGAAGTATTGGAAGAGAAGAACATTTCTGTCTGTGGTGCTCACAGTGCAACGTTTGTTAGGAGTAAAAAGTCAGCAACAGGATCCAAAGGTACATGCATACCAAAATGTTGAATTACTGCCAAAAATTTGATAACAAATTCCTCTTAATTATACGTTACCATTTAAATTCCTTGCCTTTTTATGCCATAATAAAGTTGTCTTTTTTATGCTTCCTCAAATTGGGGCTGATTATGTTGTGGAGTTGTCCATCCATTAATATTTTCTTCTCTGGCCTGAGTTAAAAAGATTTTTTATGAAACTTTGCCCAAATATGTAAAAAGACCAGAAGGACTATTTGATATCATTGCATTGCCCCCAGCCTCAAGTTCATGGTAATGGAAAATTTAATTTTGTGACATTTCCTTGTCTGGAGTATTATTTTTGAATCATTGAAGATATTACTATGAAACTTTTCTCGGATTATATTATGACATGATGGTGTGTCACAACCAAAGTAACACTTCTTGCATCAAAGTCAAGGCATCATCAACTGTCATTCTTTGTTTTAGGGGCTCTGAGTGGTCTAAAGCGCTTTCCGTTATGGATCACTGCTGTCTCTCCTCTGTCTGCGTGGGTTCGAGTCTAAGATTTGGCTAATGTAGTTATGTGAGAAAGTTTGCCAGTAGCTTCTCGTGGGTCTGTGGTTCTTTACAGGGGTTTTCCCGGGTTCTTCCTCTACCAATAATAATGGCCGCCATGTATAGCCTATCGTGTGCTGAAAAATGGCGCTAAACCCTAAACATAAAAAATTCTTTGTTTTCTATCCTTGTTTATTAAAGTATGTGCTGCATACCAATGCAGTTTGGGATCAGTTTTAACACATTAACCCCTGAACCAAATAGCTAGGCAGCCCCCTGCAGCATAATTGCAAAGATCACCTAGAGCAGTGTTAGCATTACCAGTGCTTGTATCCCTGAGACTTTCTGACAGCACTTGGCTTGCAGATTTTTATAGAGGGGCGTACTTGCAATAAATTTGTTATTACTTTATTTCTATTCATCTAATTAAGCTGAAATTTGACAGCAGTTCTCAATAAAATTACATACATAATGGTATAAATTTCATGCTACATGCAGAAATATAACTCATGCATAAAGGTGACAACAAATGATGTACTTACAGATTTGCTTCTCTTGCCACGACTATCCCATACAATCCATTATGAATTCACACAGAATTATGAACACCATCAACCCATTATATAATTATATTTATGTACACTGAAATAACATTTGTCATCTCTTTTGTAGACTTGACATCCTTAGAATACTGTACACATATTGGCATATTTTTCTTGATCTTTACTTACCTTTCTTCCTTAGAATTCTAACTGAAAATTTAAAAACTAATAAAACATTTATCAAACATTGAATTATGAACACTCGTGGTAAAAAAAATATTTCACAAATATTTATTTAACGATTCTTCAAAAGATCTACATGATATGGTTTAAAACAATCTACACATAAATGAACATTGCAATGAATGCACATATTCATAACTTCATGGCGTCGCTTTTCTTTACTGCACTGTCGACATCTTCCCCTCTTTTCACCATTCTTAGGATAGTGTGCCTCCTGTGCTTGTAGCTAGTGCTGCTAGATCATTTTCCCAGTAAACTCCAATAAGCAATTTCGCCAGATTCATATTGAAATCAACTGATCTGTGTGCTTTTATCCGTCTGTTCTTGCTCCACTTGACATGATGTTCTGATTCTCTCATTAGTATGAATCCATTGGTGACGGCGACATCAAACAAAAACCAAAGCAGGTACAACCACCATTTTTTCGCTGCTCTATATGTACTGTACTGTGTCCTCAACTGGTCTGCAGTGTCCACTTCATGTTGTCGTTGTATTCTGATAGATGGTGCTCTGATTTCCCTGACTTGCCCATTTTTGTTTTTACGCTGTACTGTTTTCTCTATGGTTGCTGGATCTTCTGCTGTTGATAGAGTGTATATGTGCTTCTTGTCCATCTAGATACAGGCTGTTACTTCCCCGCGCTGTACTGTTTTGAATTCCCCTTGAACCCTAATATCTCTTTTATTAAGATGCTGTATAGGATATCCTCTTCTGTTAGATCTTATGGTTCCGCGTGCATACGTACCTTTCTGTTGAAGCTTCTCGAATAAATCTGGACTGGTGAAATAATTATCTACATTTACTATGTAGTTTCTTTCCCAAATCTTTTCTGTCCGGTCCATAACGACACGTGTTGCTAATCCAACTTCTCTAGTACCTGCGTCCTTACCTGTATAAACTTGAAATTCATTGATGTAGCCATTTGTTGGGTCAGCCCTCATCCAGACCTTGATTCCATACTTTGTCGGCTTGGCTGGTAGATACTGGCGAAAAGATAGCCTACCTCGAAATTTTATCATGGCTTCATCTACACTTACATTTTGATGAGGATTGTAGTTTTCTAAGCAGCACTTTAGAATAGCATCATGGACTGGCCTCATGTGATGCAGCTTGTCATGACCTGGTTGAAGCCTGGGAGGATTATGACGACTATCATTGATATGAAAATATTGTGATATTTTATCAAATCTATCTCTCTTCATGATTCTTCTCACACTCAGGTTTCCAAATAGGGCATCTGTTGACCAGTACATAGCTGTCTCCAGGAGCTGAAGAATACTCATAAAAACTCTCATTCCCATCCATGTTCTAATTTCTCTCTCCGTAACATTTCTCCAGTTTGGGTCTTCTTTCTCCTCCTGCTTGCATAGATTAGTCTCATCTACGATCAGCTGAAACAAAAATGCTGGGAAAAAAGCTCAAAAAAATTAAATTCATTTGCATTTGGGTCTAAATCTGTTGTTGGTCCTGGTGTTGGTCCTGTGTATGGCCTCTTGTCAATGTGCGTTCTATCATTTACGATCCATCGGTCAACTATTCTTCCATTTTCTTCTTCTTCTCCAGCCTCTTCAACATTCTCATCCTCATCACTGCCGCTGTTATCATCAATAGCGATTTCGATGTCACTATCGATCTCGTCTGATGAAAATCCCGAAAATTCACTGTCAGAATCTGTCAAACAAAACTCTGCTCCAAGCGCCTGATTCTCTTCAATTTCCATGATTTTCAGATTTATATATCTTCACTATTTCTGCTGCAATCGAAGTAAACAAAAGTTTCTTTTGTTCACGAATGTTCGCTCTATATTTGTAAGCTGAAATTTCTTTGGTTAAGCTGCCAGCATATTTCGAAAAAAGCTTCAAACTAACCAATGGTTTGCGACGACACAAGTTGTCGTGCGGGATACGGGCCTTGCTAAATACAGCCACCCAAACTCTGCGCTCGGGAGACAAGCATTGCAAACTCAGCCCCGTTATCGAGGCGCTCGGGAGATAAGGGAGGTAAAGTGCGACGAGTTATCGAGGCGCTAGGGGTTAATGTGTTAAGGTCACTGCATATCAATGCCACATCCCCAGCATCAGTGACAAGGTCATTGCATAAGAAAATGTAATGCTCTCTCCTTTCTTGGATTATACGTTTTGGACCAGAATCATCTTTGCCTACGTCTTGATTAGTCTGTGCCATAACCATATCCACTTCCTCAAGAGTCATAGTGAGGGAAGATGTAATTCTGTTAAACGATACTTTGCAAGTTAAATGTGTCTCATACCATAGCTTTTTCTTGCTCAAGGTCATCACCATAGCAATGGAAATATAACTATAACACACATCCAAGTCCAGCATTAATTTTGAGACACAGAAGATATATCTTGAACTAGACATTGAGTCATATAACATAGCCACACACATTCCGTACGTTAATGGACTTGCAAAGGAAAGAGATTAAATCAATGATCTCCATCAGTATACTGGCAAAACCTGTGAATCACAAAAATATTTTAATGAAACTTTAGATTTTGATATAGCTTGACTTAACAAGGTCTCACATATTTTTGGCCATTCCAACTGTCAATAACCTTCATCCTATCAACAAAAACTGTTGGATATCACCCTTCCCCCCCCCCCCCTTTCCATCCCATGTCTATTTACATCTTGAACTCTTCCCATCATACTATAGTAGTATATTAATTGTCTTGAATTACAAACCCTAGGTAGATTTGATTAACATGTCTCTAAGGGAAAGTGAAGGAACAGAATCTTTATTTTCCTTTAAATATCTCTGCTCGCTAATGGAATGATTACCCCATGCCAGAGTTAGTGAGTTTAAGATGATAATAGTCTGTGACTGGTTTTTATAAGCAGCACTTGTCAATTCCAACACTGGCTACTTGCACAAGATGAGAATGGTCAACATATTTCTATCAATGATATTCAGTTTCATTTCTTATTGACCTCACCCTATTGCAACACTGTCTTTAACTTCATGTGTTTGTAGATATTTTCACTTACAGAGATAACTTATCTTTTAAGTCAAGACAAATTGGTATGTATGGATCTCAAAATGGTTCCTCACATCTTCTAACATGTGAACAGATGTATAAAATATATCTACAATGAAGAAGGTTTTTACATTATAACTTTGTCACAGTGTAAAATGTAGTTTAAATGAAAGTTTGGTGCATATATAAGTGTATAAGCTGCATACTTGTTTTCCTCAGTTATTCCTGAATGTGTCCCTTGTGGTAAGGTTTCATTTATGCACATGTATCCTTATCAGAAGGTTTTAGTATAGTAGGAATCAATAGTACTCATAAATTGAATTGAGTCAGTCTTAGGTAAGAATCAATAACTAATTATAAATTGAATTGACTCAAAGTTGGAATCGGGTGCTAATTAAAAATAGAATTGAGTCAGTCTTAGGTAAGAATCAATAACTAATTATAAATTGAATTGACTCAAAGTTGGAATCAGGTGCTAATTAAAAATAGAATTGAGTCAGTCTTAGGTAAGAATCAATAACTAATTATAAATTGAATTGACTCAAAGTTGGAATCAGGTGCTAATTAAAAATAGAATTGAGTGTGTTGAGTAAGAATCAATAGCTAGTTATAAATAGAATTGAGTAAGTCTTTATTTGGAATGAATAGCAGAGATTAGTAGAAGTCAATAAATTTTGAGTAAAAATCAATAATCCAGAATAATTAGAGTTAGATTTCAAATTTTAAGATGACAAATACATTTGTACTACATTGCAGAAGAGTACCTTCGCTATGCCCATGGGATGATATCGGACTATTTACCACAAGATTTGAGTTCTGATCTAAGACAATACCTTGGGTATGTAGATCTGTTGAGACAATGATCAAATGTAACAAGTTTTCGTTGTATAACGAAGCATGCATGTCTGAAAATTGTATTTAAAAAGCTGTGAAACTTTATAGTAATCATGCCGAAGATAAAATATCCAGCACTTGATTTCCAGTCCCTTGTCAATATATAGTCAAATAAAGCATTAAATGATTAAAAGAGCTCCAACCAATCAACAAACAAGCTAACGAAATCCACTCGGCAGATTTGGGCAAATTTAGTCATGATATTTCTGACTTTAAGATTTCATGTGTTTGGAAATTGCATACTTAACTGGCACATAATAAGCAAAATATTATATGTGTTCTAATTGTGTAGGACAGTTAATGAATTGAATACAGTTTGTTGGGAAAAAACTATCGCCTACAGATTTTTCCTGAAGAAAAAGACAACACATTTTGGCTTACCACATTAGAAATGTTACCATATACAGTCATTGAAATTCTTAGCCATCTAGTCATTGAAATTCTTAACCATCTACAGTAATTGAGATGCTTAACCATATGCAGTCATTGAAATGCTTAACCATCAAGTCATTGAGATGCTTAACCACCTAGTCATTGAAATTCTTAACCATCTACAGTCATTGAGATGCTTAACCATCTACATTCATTGAAATACTTAGCCATCTAGTCATTGAAATGCTTAACCATCTAGTCCTTGAAATTCTTAACCATCTAGTCATTGAAATACTTAGCCATCTACAGTCATTGAGATGCTTAGCCATCTAGTCATTGAGATGCTTAACCATCTAGTCATTGAGATGCTTTACCATCTAGTCATTGAGATGCTTAACCATCTAGTCATTCGAGATGCTTTACCATCTAGTCATTGAGATGCTTAATCATCTAGTCATTCGAGATGCTTAAGCATCTAGTCATTGAAATGCTTAACCATCTACAGTCATTGAAATGCTTAACCATCTACAGTCATTGAAATGCTTAACCATCTAGTCATTGAAATGCTTAACCATCTAGTCATTGAGATGCTTTACCATCTAGTCATTGAGATGCTTAACTATCTAGTCATTGAGATGCTTAACCATCTAGTCATTGAGACACTAACCGCTATGTTGGCCTAGTGGTTGGAGCGTCCGCCGCAGAAGGGGGAGTTGATGGGTTTGATCTCCAGCCAAGTCATACCAAAGACTTACAAAAATGGTACTAAAAGCTACCTTGCTTGGCGCTCAGCATTATGAGGTTAGTGTTAGGACTGGTCGTCCTGGTGTCAGGATAATGTGACTGGGTGGGACATCATTCTACATGTTTGCAGCATGATGCCCCAGTGCTAGATAGACATCACTATAAACTGCATCACTGCAGACATCGTAGCGATATGACTGAAAAATTATTAAAGCTACGTTAAAAGTCCTAAACAAACAAACAAACATTGAGATGCTTAACCATATACAGTCTCTGAAATGCTTAGCCTATTGTGAAATTCAATTAAAGATAATTAAAGACTCCATTCTCATGGGTCATTTAGTATTTAAGTGGATACAATAGACCCCTGTAGTCCACAGTACTTCTGTTGTGCCTAGTACCATTTGTATCCTTGTTTATTCCCAAAAATATTATGGGTAGATTTTGCTTTATCTTTCTACCAGATCTTGTTTTTCCAGTTCATATTTTAGTTATTTATCTATTGCTACTTTGTTTCATGTGCTCATGAGACTTTTTTTTCCATTTATATAAATGTTTCTACAAAGTGATGTAATGCATATAAATAAACTTGATTGCCTAATGAATATTTATAAATCTGTTAAGTCACCTTGTATTTGCATAACCATCATATACTCGTGAAATAAGATAATTTAGGTTAAAATGCTGAAGACAGATTCATCTGTCCATTTTAGTTTTGTTTTGGTGCTTAACACAATGTGTAATATCAACACTGTTTATTCAGCTGTTAAATTTTGCAAGCTATTTGTTTTGGTATCTCTCTTTGAATTTGTCATGCTGCATCTTTTGTTTTCTGAATCAATCCAAGTCTATTAATTGCTTTAAATTCTATGGTGATAATCCAACCAAATGTTATTCAGACATTTAACCCCCACCCCATCTCTCTCTCTCTCTCTCTCTCTCTCTCTCTCTCTCGCACACACACACACGCACACGCACACTTGTATGAGAACAAAAAGATGACAGTTCATAGACTTTTAAATTTTTCTTGAATTTCATCTTGTTTGGCATACAAGTATGTAGTGTTAAAACCAAGAGGTGTACTTATTTAGTGAAAATCGTTCCGTTTACATGTGACGACATGATGTATGCAAGGAAACTCACGGTGAGTGATGAACTATTATCATACCTGAATGCTAATTTTGCTCTTATAAAACTTTTACCACAATAAAATGAATTTAGTATTGAAAGGTGAAAAAATGTAGTTAATGGTGACTTTCAGCAAACAGAATGCAATAATGCACAAAGTTTCAATATTGAATGAGTGCAAAAAAAGAAAGAAGTTCTTGTGACTATGGGTGCACTCCCTGGTAATTCCCCCCCAAAATACTTGGACAGATAAAAATGAAAGTGTATCAATTTGATTTCTCAAACAATTTGTATCATTCTAATTTAAAACAATTACATCTGTTAATTAATCAGAGTAGTCGCTTAACAACGGTACAGTTGTTCTTTCTCGTTTCTTTTTAATGTTATGATTGATAGAATATGCTGATAAGTAAATTGTAAAAATGTTCTCAAGGTGTTGCAAATAAACCATAGTTTATGTCACTTTTATATAAGATGAAGCAGAAAAAAGAAAATAAGGGTGTCCTAACTTGTATAGTGATGCAATACTTGCATTTATTTTAGTTTTATTAGTCACACATCACACTTGACAAAGCAGCATTAGTTATATTTGAAAATTATATTTTTTTGTATTTTTATCGTTATTATAGTTCATAATGAAAAGTTGTCATAAGCTTTTTTGTTTTTAATTATATATGATAACATGTTGCAGAATACCATCTGCTCCAGAAAAAAGACCGAGTGAAGCGGAGAATCCACCACCTAAAGTAAGCTTAAGTCAGTTTTGCTGTAGTTGCATTTTTTCTGTTAGATAAGCAAATTGAAGGTATAGATGATTACATTAAAAAGATTTTTATGACAGTTTATATGTATGCAGCATGGGAAGATGGAATGCATGGAAAAAAAAGGGGCTACAACAAGGGTATACTCTTACAAAATGTCAGATCAAAATTTAGGAAGTTCTGTTTGTTTTTTCTTTTCAACATATAGGGATACCAAATCTTGACAAATTGATATACTATATTTAATAGATGTGCCTTCATGATAAATAAAGATCAGAAGTTTTGTGGGTAAGTTTTCAGGAAAAAAAGGGATACCAAATCAAGTAAGTATGACTTTTTTCATGACAAATTGGGATAACAAAAACTAGTAGTTAGGACTTTCTTCATAAATAGAAATACCCATTCTAGTGGGTATGACCTCATGACCAAAAGGAATACAAAATTTAGTAGGTATGACTTGATGACAAATAGTGGTACCAAATCAAATAATGACTTCCTTCATGACAAATAGTGGTACCAAATCAAATAATGACTTTCTTCATGACAAATAGGGCTACCAATAATTTTTCATATTGAAATTTTCAGAGAAAATAAAAAGATATGAATTGGGTTGTACACGAAAATAGAAATGTTCAATTTAATCAGCAAAGTTGATGGCATTGGTAATGTTGATGTAATCGGTAAATTAACTTGACACATGTTGTGCCATGAACAGTACAAGCAATTCTTAACAGCTTCATCTTTTTCTCCATGATGCTACATTTTAATTTCATTGGAGGTCCCTGCACTACTAACAGCCATGTAAATGTTGATTTACTTTTTTGTGTGATTTTATAAATGTTAACAGGCAGTAATCTAAAATAGGCCATTTTTGTTGTTGTAAACACTGCAACCTTACATGTGGAGTATTGATGCTGTGATTCTATTGACAGAAAGTGAAGTTAGAAGACATAACTCCCACAGAGGACTATAGTAAAATGGGAGGAATCCAGGAGGACAAAGCCAAGTCAAAGGTAAATATTATCCATAAATCATTTCCTAGAAAAATCCCATAGCTTATATTGACTTTCGTTGTTATGACGGTAGAGCATATATCAAATTTTATGTTTATGGTGGTTGTTGATACCATCATTGTAGTGGGGCACAAAGTGGTCTAAAGCGCTCTCAGTTATGGATCACGGCTATCTCAACTCTGCGTGGGTTTGAGTCTCAGATTCGGCCAATGTGGGTATGTGAGAAAGTTTGCCAGTAGCTTCTCATAAGTGGGTGTTTTTTTCTGTAGGGTTTTCTGTTGTTCTTCCTCCATCATTAATTCTGGCTGCCATGTACAGCCTATCATGTGCTGAAAAATGGCATTGAACCCTACTACAACAACAACAACAACAACCATCATTGTATAGCCTTAGCATCAGAGGAAATTTTCATTATTTCAGTCTTTTCTTTGCAAAGACTCCATTTGCAGTCATGAAACTTGATGGGTTGCTTCACGTTAAGAATAATAACCCACTATTTACAAAATAGTTATAGCAACCTAAATTAAATTTAAGTAACTTTGTTAAGTTTTTGCATTCGTCTGAGTCTATTTACATGTTCACAAATACAGCAGGAAAACTGAGGGTGGCCATGACCTAAATTTGTGTTAAAAGTTTGTTGTTTCGAGTTAACTGATGCATAAGTTAACATGTCTTCGAATGATTGATGTTTGAGCCTTTCAAGTTTTGTCATGTCTTCGAATGATTGATGTTTGAGTCTTTCAGAGTTTGTTAGTCTTCAATTACTTAATGTTTGAGTCATTTGAGTATGCCGTGTCTTCAGATGACTGCTGTTTGAGTCATTTGAGTATACCGTGTCTTCAGATGACTGATGTTTGAGTCATTTGAGTATACAGTGTCTTCAGATGACTGATGTTTGAGTCATTTAAGCTATGCCACATCTTTAGATGATTAATGTATGAGTCACTCATGTTATGCTTGACTTTAAATGAATGACTTTTCAGTCATTCAAGTTATGCCGTCTCTTAAGAAAACTTGTTATGTTGCTATAGTAGGTATAAAAATGGCATTGCCACTGATACCGTGTGCTGCAGTTATAAATGTTTGAATACAAGCAAGCATCCTGTATAATATATAATGAGAGTTTCTTTTACATGGGTTTCAATTATCCCAACCTGAACAGTATGCATACAATTTATGGGTTTCAAATATACTTGAAGGGTATGCATAATGTTCACTCATGAAAGCTCAAGTCATTTGTAGAGCAGATTATTGGAACCCAAAAAAGACTTACCAGAAGTTGGTATTATCCAGGAGGGTGGTAACCCTTGAACAGATAAGCTATACATTCATCTTCCTTCATGTTTGGCAGTCGTTTTTTTGGTATAAATAATTGTTGCAATATTTTTTTTTTATAAAAGAAAAGCTTTTATTTACAAAAAGATGGAAGCCACATACCCCTGCAATGATACACTCTAGAACAGCATGGTTGGTTTAACATTACAAACACCATGACCATTATTAGAGTAAGAATGGTATGCAATCGGCTAATGTTAATGGAGGAAGGAATGGTATGGAATTATTAAAATCTTTTTTAGGGAAGCTTTGCTTATTTTAGCATTATTGCAGTTTTAGATGAATCATTGGATACATTCGTGATGCCATTTGAAACCAAGTATAACAGGCCAAATCAACAATATTTGTGAAAATTTAATGATGCTAAAATTATGTGATTTTATAATAAATTAAAATGATCAAGTACTGAGTTATGGCCCCTTTTCAACCGCCTTGCCTTGCTGAAGTTTACTAATGCTTAATAATGTTTGAAGGACAGTATAGATCTTAATAGGTATGGGTCTTAATATGAGGAAGACCTATGTCAGGTTTTGGCATAATATGAGGAAGATTTATGTCAAGTTTTGACATAATATCAGGAAGACCTGTCAGGTTTTGGCATAATATCAAAAATACCTATGTCAAGTTTTGGTATGATATCCATAAGACCTATGTCAAGTTTATTGTCACCTATTTCTGAAAAGTTTGACTGCATATCAGTCAAGATTCTTTGCAACAGAAAAAATCCCAGCCAAATATGTTTTGTGTATCAGTAATCATTTTCTCTAGGGTTGGTCATCCCAACCCTCATCACTCTTGCCATAGTATAAGCTTATGTGCAGTTCGTTATAATACGCCATTCATTCATGACTAACCCTGTTGGTATCAAAGATGCACTAAACAAAATAGTTTGAATTTTATATTTGATGGTTATTGTAGAATTTAGTACTTTATGTATGTCATAATGGCAGATACATCGGTATCATCTGGATATTGTTCCAGTTTGTATAAGGCACTTGTGCAGAATGCTTTTTAAATTTATAGCATCTAGTAAAGTCAGAGCAAAGGCAGTCAGGTAAAGACATCTCTATTGAAGTCGTATCATTGTAAAGCAAGGTAATGACACATCTCTCAGTGCATTGTAGATCCAGGTTATGACATCTCGCTGATAAAGCCAGAACCCTGTAAAATCAGGTAACAACATTTCATCTCCAGTGAAGTCAGAGCATTGTACAGCCAGGTAATAATATGTTATCTTTAGTGAAGTCAATGTACAGCCAGGTAATGACATCTCTCTAGTGAAGTAAGAGCATTTTTACAGGTATTGGCATATCTCTATTGAAATCAGAACCTTTGTCCAGCCTGGTAATGACATCTTATCTCCATTAAAATCAGAGCATTGTACAGCCAGGTAATTACATTTTATCTTTAATGAAGACAAATAATTGTAGTCAGGTAATGACATCTTTCTTTGAAAATTGTAACAAGAATTACTGTACATTCTCGCTTATAGGTCAGGTACTAGTGCAGACAATATACACCCTGATTAGATATTGTTGCAGATCTGGGTCTGTGATCTACTGATTACTCCTAACTGCAGAGACCCAGATCTGCTGGCATTCCTTATGACATCTGTGTAGTTTTTTTATCTTCATTACGAGTATATATACAGTAAATATTGGATTGGAATGTCTCGTACCAAATTGACTATAGTTAGTCATTTTTCAAGATTTGCTATATATCACTCATATTCTTTGGGATGGGAAGAGAATATAGATATTTAACTTTATGTTTCCTTGTTTGTGTTCTGCCTCACTCCCCTTTGTTTGCTAAGAAAAGGAGATTTTATATTGACACTTCTATTTGCCCATCCATCTAACCATCTTTTCATCCATCACACTTAATTTCCACAAATACTGTATTTTCGCGTATATAAGATGCGTCTTATACAAAATTTTACGTATATTAATGGCCGTCTTATCGAAGTGTTTTTTAACACGAACGAACGGTACAGTGTGTGATATTGAAGGAAGGACGATTATTGCGGTCGATATTCACATTTCACGATTTTCATTCCTAGTTGTAAAAAGTTGGGTAAGTGTTCACAATATAATAAACTGTTACTAAATAGTGTTTGACTTGATAAAAAAAAATCAATGTAATGTATTGTTATATTCATCTTCATTTTCATCGTCATCAGTTTATATGCCGTATATGATTTTCTCTTCGGCATGGTGACAATTTTATAAATTTTAAAAATGCTAAGCAAATTGATCACTCATTTATATATAACAAGAGACTGTTCCCACGTTTATATATGCTAACCGCATGCATCGGGCGTTTATTGGTCTGTGTACTAATCCCACCCGCTGAAGACTTGGCCTAGCGGATCATTAAAGCGGCCTTTACATCTGGCGTTTATTGTTCTAGAATCTAGATACCAGGTACTAAACCCATCCGCTATTGGCCTTTGATTTCAACAAAAAATGGTAATGAAGCCTTGTTTACATTGGACAAATTTTCATTTATGATAAAGGAAAGGTAACCACTGGAGATAAATTGCACAGTTTGGCAGATGGCTCTGCCCCATGCGTCTTATATTTGTGGCCGTCTTATTTAAAATATTTTTTTACACAAATCGTCGAACCCTGCATCTTATAAATGGGTGCATCTTATAATTAGGTGCATCTTAAATGCGTGAAAATACGGTAGCTCCATTATTATAGCATTTGACCATATTGATTATATAGGTTGATAACAATGAGTCCTTGAAGGCGTTTAAATTGTGACTAGTATATCAACATTATAACCCTTGAGTGTCACACCCACCCACTTCAATTTGCGAACAGATATTCCTTTAAGTAATTTTGGATTCTGATGAGATCTCAGCTGAGTTGATCAGTGTTCGTCATCATAAATTTAGCAAAAACAGTGGTATATTTTAATAAAAAAAATTCCCAAATGTTTAACACGAAGTGATAGAAAGGGACACATGCTGGATTATCGGTTAAAGTGCCTGGGTTAGTGAGTGGTGGGATATGAAATAAGAATCAGAGGTGGGAGAGGGGCAGTCTTATCCTTTACTAATGTGTCTTAACTAGTCTACTGTACCCCCTCATTATCCACTGTACCCCCTCATTATCCACTGTACAACCAACATCACCCACTCTTCCTGTATATATGTGCCTTGACTCATTCTGTACAACCGTCATTATCCACTGTATGACAATCATCACCCAGTCTTCCTGTACACATGTGGCTTAACTTGTCTACTATCACCCAGTCTTCCTGTACAAATGTGGGTTAACTTGTCTACTGTATAACCATCATTATCCACTGTACAACAATCATCACCCAGTCTTCCTGTACAAATGTGGCTTAACTTGTCTACTGTATGACCATCATTATCCACTGTACAACAATCATCACCCAGTCTTCCTGTACAAATGTGGCTTAACTTGTCTACTATCACCCAGTCTTGTACAAATGTGGCTTAACTTGTCTACTATCACCCAGTCTTCCTGTACAAATGTGGCTTAACTTGTCTACTGTGTAACCATCATTATCCACTGTACAACAATCATCACCCAGTCTTCCTGTACAAATGTGGCTTAACTTGTCTACTATCACCCAGTCTTCTTGTACAAATGTGGCTTAACTTGTCTACTATCACCAGTCTTCCTGTACAAATGTGGCTTAACTTGTCTACTGTATAACCATCATTATCCACTGTACAACAATCATCACCCATTCTTCCTGTACAAATGTGGCTTAACTTGTCTACTGTATAACCATCATTATTCACTGTACAACAATCATCACCCAGTCTTCCTGTACAAATGTGGCTTAACTTGTCTACTGTATAACCATCATTATCCACTGTACAACAATCATCACCCAGTCTTCCTGTACAAATGTGGCTTAACTTGTCTACAGTATAACCATCATTATCCACTGTACAACGATCATCACCCAGTCTTCCTGTACAAATGTGGCTTAACTTGTCTACTGTATAACCATCATTATCCACTGCACAACAATCATCACCCAGTCTTCCTGTACAAATGTGGCTTAACTTGTCTACTGTATAACCATCATTATCCACTGCACAACAATCATCACCCAGTCTTCCTGTACAAATGTGGCTTAACTTGTCTACTGTATAACCATCATTATCCACTGTACAACAATCATCACCCAGTCTTCCTGTACAAATGTGGCTTAACTTGTCTACAGTATAACCATCATTATCCACTGTACAACGATCATCACCCAGTCTTCCTGTACAAATGTGGCTTAACTTGTCTACTGTATAACCATCATTATCCACTGCACAACAATCATCACCCAGTCTTCCTGTACAAATGTGGCTTAACTTGTCTACTGTATAACCATCATTATCCACTGTACAACAATCATCACCCAGTCTTCCTGTACAAATGTGGCTTAACTTGTCTACTGTATAACCATCATTATCCACTGTACAACAATCATCACCCATTCTTCCTGTACAAATGTGGCTTAACTTGTCTACTGTATAACCATCATTATTCACTGTACAACAATCATCACCCAGTCTTCCTGTACAAATGTGGCTTAACTTGTCTACTGTATGACCATCATTATCCACTGTACAACAATCATCACCCAGTCTTCCTGTACAAATGTGGCTTAACTTGTCTACTATCACCCAGTCTTGTACAAATGTGGCTTAACTTGTCTACTATCACCCAGTCTTCCTGTACAAATGTGGCTTAACTTGTCTACTGTGTAACCATCATTATCCACTGTACAACAATCATCACCCAGTCTTCCTGTACAAATGTGGCTTAACTTGTCTACTATCACCAGTCTTCCTGTACAAATGTGGCTTAACTTGTCTACTGTATAACCATCATTATCCACTGTACAACAATCATCACCCATTCTTCCTGTACAAATGTGGCTTAACTTGTCTACTGTATAACCATCATTATTCACTGTACAACAATCATCACCCAGTCTTCCTGTACAAATGTGGCTTAACTTGTCTACTGTATAACCATCATTATCCACTGTACAACAATCATCACCCAGTCTTCCTGTACAAATGTGGCTTAACTTGTCTACAGTATAACCATCATTATCCACTGTACAACGATCATCACCCAGTCTTCCTGTACAAATGTGGCTTAACTTGTCTACTGTATAACCATCATTATCCACTGCACAACAATCATCACCCAGTCTTCCTGTACAAATGTGGCTTAACTTGTCTACTGTATAACCATCATTATCCACTGTACAACAATCATCACCCAGTCTTCCTGTACAAATGTGGCTTAACTTGTCTACTGTATAACCATCATTATCCACTGTACAACAATCATCACCCAGTCTTCCTGTACAAATGTGGCTTAACTTGTCTACAGTATAACCATCATTATCCACTGTACAACGATCATCACCCAGTCTTCCTGTACAAATGTGGCTTAACTTGTCTACTGTATAACCATCATTATCCACTGCAGAACAATCATCACCCAGTCTTCCTGTACAAATGTGGCTTAACTTGTCTACTGTATAACCATCATTATCCACTGTACAACAATCATCACCCAGTCTTCCTGTACAAATGTGGCTTAACTTGTCTACTGTATAACCATCATTATCCACTGTACAACAATCATCACCCATTCTTCCTGTACAAATGTGGCTTAACTTGTCTACTGTATAACCATCATTATTCACTGTACAACAATCATCACCCAGTCTTCCTGTACAAATGTGGCTTAACTTGTCTACTGTATAACCATCATTATCCACTGTACAACAATCGTCACCCAGTCTTCCTGTACAAATGGGGCTTAACTTGTCTACTGTATGACCATCATTATCCACTGTACAACAATCATCACCCAGTCTTCCTGTACAAATGTGGCTTAACTTGTCTACTATCACCCAGTCTTGTACAAATGTGGCTTAACTTGTCTACTATCACCCAGTCTTCCTGTACAAATGTGGCTTAACTTGTCTACTGTGTAACCATCATTATCCACTGTACAACAATCATCACCCAGTCTTCCTGTACAAATGTGGCTTAACTTGTCTACTATCACCCAGTCTTCTTGTACAAATGTGGCTTAACTTGTCTACTATCACCAGTCTTCCTGTACAAATGTGGCTTAACTTGTCTACTGTATAACCATCATTATAATGATAATAATGACATGCATCTCCCAGGTTACAACCCAAATCAGTGTTGCTGGATGTTCAGGCCGGTCCTCAGGATTTTCGGTTGTCAAAACTTCTAAAAATATGGAAATAGGTTCATGAGGTAAAGAAAAACTATTTTTTTTTTTTATAATTTTTTCTTTTAGCGTTGTGGTAAAAAAAAAATGTTGAGAACCACTGCTTTATTAATACATTTAAAATGTTATATACTGTAGTATCATCAATATTCGTGGCGGATCAATTTTCGTGGTTTTCATGGTTGCCACAAACCACGAATTTAAATCCCCAACGAAAAATGAGCCACATAGGTTGATGCCCACCCCCCCAATTCCCGACCCATTTTTTTTTTTAGTGTTTCATTTAAGTAAGGATAGAGAGAAAATATAGAAAAAGCATAACATATTTAAACAATAGTAATACTAAACAGAAAGAAAGAAAGAAAAAATACTAGTAATACAAAATAACTGCATATGAAAATTAGATTTAATACTTATTCAAGTCGATCCTTCAATCTAGTGCAGCTGTTGTTTAAACATTCAAATCCTTCTGAAAGCACATTTCATTTTATCCATGCATTTTAAATCCAATAGAACAACAATCCTGTAGAAAAAAATTATTTCTTGAAACACTAAAGCATATTATTAAAGCTCACACTGCACAGATTGTTGGACAAAGCCACTGTTTCAACATCGTGTCAATCAAGTCTCATGGTACTTATAAATGTTTCTCGAGTAAATAATCCCCAAATTAAACAAGTCCAGCTTTCTCGAAACCTTTCATAATTAGGTCCGATCGCTGACTCAGTGTCGCGTGAGTTGCAATTATCCATTTAGCGTGAATTAGTTTTTTTAACGAGGTTGCAAGGTTTACTACTACTCTGCACTGATCGTCACCTTCTTTTTCCGTAATTATGTCCGTGACCTGTTTAGCATACCACTCGTGGAAGTGTAACTTTAGTTCTTCTTTGTATTCTTTATTTACGGTCAGGTCTAGTGGTTGAAGCTGGTCTGCACAAATAATAGAGTGATTCCACTTTCTTTCAATTTAGTTAGCATTTTCGCACTTTGGTGGGCTCAAAACACATCAAATATTGCCACTGCTTGCTGGTTGCATTGCGCAAGGGGCAGCCGGTCACGTGTTTTGTTCACGTATGGAATGATGACATTATCCACATAACGCAGCATTGATTTTTCGTTACACCATTGTGATTCTGTTTGAGTCACATCCCAGTGGTCAGGGAAAACTACACCATTAGGCAGGCATCTTTCAGTCTTCCCTGCGTAAATAATTTGTGGGGGCAGGAGAGTTCCGAATTTTGCTATTGCGAGTAAAATTGTAATCTGCCTCTTGTCATCAAACCGACACTTGCTTTGATCCACGGGCTTCCATCGTCCAGTCGCCACCTGGAACCAGTTGGCACCCGGTCTGATCCCAGTTTATTATAAGACAGTCCAGAATATTGTGCTGTTTCACTACATTGTAAACTTTTTTCAAGAACGTTTTCTTAATGTCTTCAAAATCACTGGGTAGCTGTTTTACGCTTTTTGTTCCTTTCCGCTTTACAAATCCCATACGGCGAAGTAGCGACCTCGCCCAATTCTTGGTGATGCTGATGTGCCAACCGTAACGTGCCAGCTGGGTGCGAGCATGCTTGGTAATCACAGCCTCTGCCCCAGCCATTACAATCCTAATATTTATAACTCCTCCATTAATTCTAACTTTCTTGATCCAGTCCTGTACCTCTAAATCAAGCATGCTTCCTAGCATCAAAGGATTGCCCCGGGGTGATTTTGGTAAATTTAAACGTTCTTGCCCATCTTGCTTTTTTAACTTTTATGTATTGGTCCCGCATACTCCGTACAGTAGTCTCACTGATAGTACAACTCAGATCGCTACTGAATTTGCGGGCTGCCTTGGCAACACCATTATCGATGGAATATCTGGCTATCTTTGCCCATAATTCCTCAATATAACAGTTATACCTTCCTCGCTTTTTTTTCCGGGACACAGACTGAAGCAGTGGTTCTACTGCGTCATTAGCTGCTTGGTAAGCGAGAGCCTGCACCGGGTTCTCAGCTTCTGATGGGTTAGGAAGTCCAGGAACCGAGGGTGATCTAAGTTGAATTTTACCACTCTTAAGCCACTGTGTTAACGCCATGATAGTCATAAAGTACTGATATTGCAACTTTATGGACAGTGGTTTAAGTAAGAGATCATTCAAATGTACTTTAATAACTGATTGGTCTGGTTTTGTTGGCGGCGTCGGCTTCCTTTGATCTTGAACACTCAAATGAAAACATGGTGAAACTGATTAATCCTGACGGGTGTTTGATATGTGCTCACATAGGTGGAAGTATTGTTTTAGTGTTGTTAGCTGAGTCTGCTTTGACAGATGTTAATCACTTGGTCAAAAACACGTTGTAAGTATTGAACTTGCCGGGTCTTAGATATGTACTCATACAGGTGGTAGTATTGTTTTAAACATTAATGTGACCGCCATTTGCGTCAGCATCGTTTTATTCTTTTGTATTCTTTATTTGGGGTACTTGTAGAGGTTAAACCATGAAATTAACTACCTTATAATATGCAAAATTTGACAGGCAAAACCACGAATTTACGTCCCCACGAAAATGCCTTTTTTTTTAACAAAACCACGAAAATTGAGCCCAACGAAAATAAATGATACTACAGTATGTATAGGCTATTAACTCTTGACATTACTTTCTGTTCTGCTTTAGCAAATAGTGGGAAGTTTTATATCTTTCAAACTGGGAGGGAGGCAATTTTATCATTATTACAAGCTGATAAGAGTCCGTGTTAAAGATTTATGGCGTCAGATACCAGATATCTTAGCCGAGTTTTGCAGGCAAGATTTACTGTTCTGTTTAAGCCTTTTCTAAAATAAAAATTGAGATGGATCAGCAGCTACGTTTTCTTTTTTGTTAATAATTTTTACGTGAAATTTAATTGCTTTTTTAGTTGAGAACACTTTAGTGGGAAGCAAGACATAGTTCCTTTTTTATTGTCGTCTTTGATGTCAACAGTTTGTTAGGAGTTTGGTTAAAGTTGTTAAGGCAATGCTTTGATCACAGACTCAACATGCAGCCATGGCCTCCTTGTTAATTTTTTGAGAATTTGTTTTGTTAGCCATGCTGTTCATAAATCACAAGAGATTAACAGATGGCATGTTGTCCTTTATCAATTAGTCTCTTAGTACCAATTTGTTATTGGTGCTCCTCCTAAACTCATTATAGGCTTGCTTTGAAACTCTTAAAACACCATACCATGGTCTAATTGTTACTAAATAAACACCATACCATGGTCTAATTGTTACTAAATAAACACCATATCATGGTCTAATTGTTACTAAATAAACACCATACCATGGTCTAATTGTTACTAAATAAAGATCATACCATGGTCTAATTGTCACTAAATAAACACCATGCCATGGTCTAATTGTTACTAAATAAACACCATACCATGGTCTAATTGTTAGTAAATGACAATTATGTTGATCTTAAGTTCAATATGCATGTCACAATGGCTACTTTGATTAAAGATTTTTAGAAGAAAGTTTCAGCATGTGGCAGGTACAAAGAAGAATATGGTCCTGAATCCGGGGGGGGGGGGGGGGGGGGGGACTGGACTCCTAGAGTGTCAGTCTCTTCTCTTCTATGGGGTTTTATCATGTGCCAATTTCTTATTTCAGTCCAAGCTCTCTGCGGCACAGAAGAAATTAAGCCAAGTGGACAAAACTGGCATGAAAAGTATCTCAAGTTTCTTTTCTCCAAAATCAAAGACTTGATGACCAGTCTAACAAGAAATGAAGTTATTGTCATCTAAATAAAGACGTTACTATATATAGTTGGTTAAAAGTCGGATCCAATTGCAAACTGCATAGACCCTGATCTGCCTCTGGTACATAAGTTTGTTAGGAATCTTCGCTGGAACAATCAACATGGACTCTGGTATACTGATGCATTACCTGATTGCAGATCTGGGTCTGCAGTTTTTGCCATTGAACATGATTTATAAACGATTATAAATGGTATTAGTCTTTTTTACTACAAGGAATGATATCATGCTATAAATATATTATTAATCAACCACTTTGTTCATTATGTACATTTGATCAGTGTTGATTTTTTCAAATTATGATTGTGGAATGATGATCTATAACATTTTTCATCAAGGTGACTTCCGAAGTTTGTAGTAATGTTCAGCATGTATTTACAAAACAAATGAAATTCATTGCTGGCATAATTTATTGTTAGGTTTATTTTTCTTTTTTCGTGAGTTTAAGATGAAACTATATTTTCTGATATTGAAATTTAGAAACTACTAGCATGAAAAGTAATGTTGATTAACTAGAGACACTATTTCCAGAATTAAGATAGGTGTACATCATTCATGCCAACCATTTTGGCATAATCATTTGTCACCTTGTTTTTTGATGAATTAAACAAAATATAAAGCAGTAAAGTTTTGTTTGTAATTTTAATTATGCTCTCAAAAACCTCACACCAAAAATAAAAATGTAAATCCTTTTTTTTTTATTAAAAATTCAACTATATTTGCTATGATACTTGACATTGTTGTTGAATTTAATTGTCAGCATTATGTTATATTTAGCTGAAAATGAATCCATTATTGTGAGATCCAACCCCTTTTCTTTCTTTACCGTAATATTCCTTATTGTCAGGCACATCCACTTTTCTTTCATTATGGTAATAACCCCTAATTGTCAGGCCCACCCACTTTTCTCTATGGTAAAAGTCCTATATTGACAGAACTGCCCCCTTTTCTTTCTTCACACTAGTAATGCTTTATTGTCATTCCCGCTTACTTTTCTTTCTTAACAGTAATAATCCATTATTGTTGCTGCAGTGGCCTAGTGGTTAGAGCATCTGCCTCAGCTGTGTCGTCGTTTCAAACCTTGGCCTAGCTGTGCCAGCTGCTTATAAAAATGGTAATAACAGCTGCCTTGCTAGGCACTCAGCATTAGCAGGTTAGTTTTAATACTGGTTGGCGTGGTGTCAGGATAATGTGACTGGGTGGGAAATTATGTTACTTGTTTGCTGCATAATGCCCCAGTGCTAGACTTCACTATAAACTGTCACACTGCAGACATCATAGTAATATGATTGATTTTTTTTTTTTAAAGCTACGTTAAACATCGAAATCATACACACACCATTATTGTCAGACCCACCCACTTTTCATTCTTTACAATAATACTCCTTTATTATCATACCCGCCCACTTTTCTTTCTTTACAGTAATAATCCCTTATTGTCAATGCCACCCACTTTTCTTTCTTTACAGTAATAATCCCTTATTGTCATTCCACCCACTTTTCTTTCTTTACAGTAATAATCCCTTATTGTCAGTGCTGCACATTTCTTTCTTTTACAGTAATAATCCCTTATTGTCAGGCCCACCCACTTTTCTTTCTTTACAGTAATACTCCTCTATTGTCAGTACCACCCACTTTTCTTTTTTTTTTACAGTAATAATCCCTTATTGTCATTCCACCCACTTTTCTTTCTTTACAGTAATAATCCCTTATTGTCAGTGCCACACATTTTTCTTTCTTTACAGTAAATAATCCCTTATTGTCAGGCCCACCCACTTTTCTTTCTTTACAGTAAATAATCCCTTATTGTCATTCCACCCACTTTTCTTTCTTTACAGTAAATAATCCCTTATTGTCATTCCACCCACTTTTCTTTCTTTACAGTAAATAATCCCTTATTGTCATTCCACCCACTTTTCTTTCTTTACAGTAAATAATCCCTTATTGTCATTCCACCCACTTTTCTTTCTTTACAGTAAATAATCCCTTATTGTCATTCCACCCACTTTTCCTTCTTTACAGTAAATAATCCCTTATTGTCATTCCACCCACTTTTCTTTCTTTACAGTAATAATCCCTTATTGTCAGTGCCACACATTTTTCTTTCTTTACAGTAAATAATCCCATATTGTCAGGCCCACCCACTTTTCTTTCTTTACAGTAAATAATCCCTTATTGTCATTCCACCCACTTTTCTTTCTTTACAGTAAATAATCCCTTATTGTCATTCCACCCACTTTTCTTTCTTTACAGTAATAATCCCTTATTGTCATACCCGCCCACTTTTCTTTCTTTACAGTAAATAATCCCTTATTGTCATTCCACCCACTTTTCTTTCTTTACAGTAATAATCCCTTATTGTCAGTGCCACACATTTTTCTTTCTTTACAGTAAATAATCCCATATTGTCAGGCCCACCCACTTTTCTTTCTTTACAGTAAATAATCCCTTATTGTCATTCCACCCACTTTTCTTTCTTTACAGTAAATAATCCCTTATTATCATACCCGCCCACTTTTCTTTCTTTACAGTAAATAATCCCTTATTGTCATTCCACCCACTTTTCTTTCTTTACAGTAATAATCCCTTATTGTCAGTGCCACACATTTTTCTTTCTTTACAGTAAATAATCCCATATTGTCAGGCCCACCCACTTTTCTTTCTTTACAGTAAATAATCCCTTATTGTCATTCCACCCACTTTTCTTTCTTTACAGTAAATAATCCCTTATTGTCATTCCACCCACTTTTCTTTCTTTACAGTAAATAATCCCTTATTGTCAGGCCCACCCACTTTTCTTTCTTTACAGTAAATAATCCCTTATTGTCATTCCACCCACTTTTCTTTCTTTACAGTAATAATCCCTTATTGTCAGTGCCACACATTTTTCTTTCTTTACAGTAATTAATCCCATATTGTCAGGCCCACCCACTTTTCTTTCTTTACAGTAAATAATCCCTTATTGTCATTCCACCCACTTTTCTTTCTTTACAGTAAATAATCCCTTATTGTCATTCCACCCACTTTTCTTTCTTTACAGTAAATAATCCCTTATTGTCAGTACCACCCACTTTTCTTTCTTTACAGTAATAATCCCTTATTGTCATTCCACCCACTTTTCTTTCTTTACAGTAAATAATCCCTTATTGTCAGTACCACCCACTTTTCTTTCTTTACAGTAATAATCCCTTATTGTCATTCCACCCACTTTTCTTTCTTTACAGTAAATAATCCCTTATTGTCATTCCACCCACTTTTCTTTCTTTACAGTAAATAATCCCTTATTGTCATTCCACCCACTTTTCTTTCTTTACAGTAAATAATCCCTTATTGTCATTCCACCCACTTTTCTTTCCTTACAGTAATAATCCCTTATTGTCATTCCACACACTTTTCTTTCTTTACAGTAAATAATCCCTTATTGTCATTCCCACACACTTTTCTTTCTTTACAGTAATAATCCCTTATTGTCAGCACCACATATTTTTCTTTCTGTACAGTAATACTTTTTTATTGTCATTCCCACACACTTTTCTTTCTTTACAGTAATAATCCTATAGTCAGACCCACCCACTTTTCTTTCTTGACAGTAACTCCTTTAATTATTATTGAAAATTATTATTGGATTTCATCCAAATTTTTCAGGCAGCATGAGGAAGATCAGACAGACAAAAAGCAGGTGTCATCAATTCCTTGGAATTTGTGCTAAATCGGGGAAATAAACTTGAATGGTGTTGTAATAAAATTGGCTGCATTTTGAGGAATGAATCTTCATAGATGTTGCTTTTTCCTCATTAAAAATGCATCATGTCAATGATGCTGCATGTATTTTAATTTTTAATTAAATTATTTGAGGAAATGAAGACATCTTATTTGTCCCCCAGTATGTAATATGGGAGAATTAGCAGTCGTTACATACATCGGTTTGTAAACATTTTCATTTCTAGAACCTAACTCTTAAACCATTCAAAGTCCCTCAATGAAATATGGTACACCTATTGGATCAGTGGACAATGTACCATTTATTTTTTTTACAGTTATTCAGTTTCAGTATTTTTTTTATTGTACATCAATGTCTAGATGAAGGTACATTACATGAGTTATCCTCCCTCCTGTACATTATTGTGTTAGCATAACTAGTCTTGCAGTTTTTGATTTCCTGTCATAAAACATTGAATTTAGGATCCAAAGCCATTGTGGCCTAAAGAAAAATGGGTTTTGTAGAATATTATTTATTTTAGTGCAAGTTCCAGCTTTGGGATGGTTTGAAGTTTGGTATCAAGGTCCAAGATTATGGTAAGTTAAATAAGAATTCAATATCATCAAGACCTGTTGGTTGAAAATCTTCAATCAGCCTTAACCTACTTGTACTAGCATAGAATGATATTAAACGTGTGTGGGTGTACAATGTGATTTTTATTGTTTTCCTTACAGCAGATTGTTGTGGAACATACATATCGTGGTTGTTATTGGAAGAAATGCATGTTTATAGTAATCATATTTGCAATGATTTTTAGAAGGGTTCTACCCCTTTATTTTCCTTTGTATATTTCCTGTGTATGCATCCAACTTTCTGGCTTAATTGTCATAAACATTAAAGAATTTTGCCATGGAAAATCAAAAACTTGTTATCATGGAGAAGTCATGGGTAAAAAAGTTCAGACTTGTGTAGGAACCATGTTCTGCTTGGACATCCAGTATATCACAGTGGTCATCTTAAAAATCATGCAGCTTCTGAATGAATGGTCATATCTACATGCAGGTCTAGTTGATCCTAAATTAAAATGGTGCTGATCTTACGGCATCCAATGTTGAAAGCCTTCTTGTTGCTTCTCTTCCTGAACAGAAAGTCCTATCAACAAAGGGCTTTCATTAGGAGACTTATTTGTCAGATTGGTCCTCATGAAAATCTTGTTTTCATTCCTCCTGATCAGGGCCCCAAATGATCTAAAGCACTCTCCATTACGGATCCCTGCCATATCACCTAAATCTGTGTGGATTTGAGTCTTCTGCTCGGCCAATGTGGGTATGTGAGAAAGCTTGTGAATAGTTTCTCGGGTTTTCCTAGGTTCTTTCTCCACCAGTTATACTGGCCACCATGTTTGGCCTATCATGTGTTGAGAAATGGCATTAAATCTCATAACAACAATTCTGAATGGATGGTCAAATTAATGTTTTCACTAAAAAAGTTTGATATCATTTCTAACATATTTAGCAAACAGTTTAGGACAGTTCAGGAAATGTACAGAATTTAATCAGGAGTTGTGACTTTAAAAGACAGGATTTTCATTTACCTAATTTTTAGCATGCAAATGGACAAAAATTACAATAGTTGAAGAAATCTTACATTTTTTTAATATATTAATCATCTCATTGAGTCAGTCATTTCACATAATTTGATGCCATTCATGCTCTCCTTATATTTACCACAAGCTTTTTCAGCATTTCTTAGATCATTTCCCTGATTGTATCTCTAATAGTCTTCATCATTGTTGATCTTAATATTTAAAAGTTTATGTATTTTCACTGGATTGAGGTTTCCTCTAGAGTGAATTTTCCTAGTCCCTATCACCATTAATGCTACTGTCACGCTTACTACAGTAAAACCAGTCTTGAGATGTGGTCTTAGTCTTGAGATGTGGTCTTATGTATCAATTTTGTGCAAAGGGACAGTTTCCAAGATCAGAATTCAGCCCTGTTTAAGAAAAATACATACGCACACTCGACAAATATTATTTACATGTTGTCATAATTCTTGCTAAAATATTGCATGAATTAAGCTGTAACAGTGTTATATGATCATAAATCTATATACATCCATGCTAAAACATTCACATTTATCTTTAAAATTCACAAGCACATCCACTAAGATATGAATTGAAGAATTGTAATTTTTTATAAATATTTATTGACCCTTTCCTTAACTTCTTTCAATTACATTCTTTCCTCCAATGCTAGAATGAAATAATAAAATCAAAAGTTTTTCAGAATGGATGTATCTTATTAAAATGAGGTTTGCATCAGTTTTCTAATGGTGTCTAGTTTGTCTAATGGTGTCTAGTTTGTCCTAAATGAAAAGGGTGCCAATCTTGGATCCACTATGGCAGTGGCTAATTCATAAATGTTGCTCAGTAATCTTGAAAATGGATTCAACACTGAGGGTCAGAAAGAAGAAATAGCCTCATTTTGTATTCCTGAAAATTCTTTTGGGAAATATACTTGTTTAATTTATACCACTGAAATGAGTGTAGCAAACAGTGCTGGACCATTTGGCACTTTTTGTGGAAGTGTTAAGGAAATACAGTAGTGTCCTCTTATACGGCCACCCCTTTTGCACTGGGAAAGTGGCCTTATAAGACTGGTGGCCTTTCCAGAGGGGGGCTAAATTTATTATGAGAAGTATATATAATGTACGTAGTATGAAATCTACATACTTCAAAGCATTAAATATCTTCGTCTAAAAGTAACATTAATCATTAAAAGCTTCTTGTTATAATTACAAACTTATTTCAACGAATATACGTTAGTTCTTTTTCTTGGCATAAGTGTGATATGCGAGCGGGTATTGTTGTCATGCACATTGCATATGGAGTCAAAAACGTTATTTACAGCTTGGTACATACATAATTATCTTTCCATTAGCTCCATTTTCCCACTACTGCTGAAAAACCTCATCGGTTAGGACTTTCTTTATTTGAATTATTTCAACATAAACTTGTTTTTTCGAGTCTTAAAATTGTTTGGCAAGCCCCACCCCTCCCCCAATGTTGTAGAGTAGATTAACAGGCTTTCTTCTTAAATGTCTCTGTTAACATGATGACATTAATGTTTGGTAATGATTTATTTGGTTGTTGCTGACTGTAGGCAATTTAATTATGCAGACAAAAATTGTGTTGAGTGGACAAAATACAGTCTTCATAAAGGAAGCCATAATGTGTTGTCACATGATTTTTCAGGTCTTTGTCTGGCACCCTGTTGGGTTTTTTTTTTTTTGAAGGTTCTCTGTGTGTGCTAATTTACAAAATCTGTTTTTAGCCTATGCTGACCTTGTTATGATTGTAACAATTACGTCTGGTTATAATCATCAAAGAGAAGAACTTTGAAATTTCCTGTAAACATAGACTTTTGTAGGTAATGATATACTATTAATCTTTAGTCGACACTTTTAACGAAAACTTGACACTGGGAGACACGTATCTATGATAGAGATAATAAATTGCTTACAATACGTCAAGATTTGAATTAATCATTGGTTCTGGATACATTTGAAGAAATAAAAGTGGCTGTTCATGTGGGGGAACATTTTACATTTTTTTTACTAAAATGCTGGCCACTCATCACGTTAGAGGGGTGGCTGTTCTTGAGGGGTACTTTTGAGTACAAACTCGTCAGTGCCAAGGAATTCTGGCCGTAAGAAGCTGGGGGCTGTTCCAGAGGGGGACTATTGTATATCATCTTTAGAGGACATGTTTTTAAAGTCCTTTAAAAATAAAACAACAAACAAAGCATTGTTAAACATGTTTCTGGCTGACATGGGTCAATGGAGCACATGGGCTTTTTTTTTTGCCTGTGGCTTGTATTGATACAGTACATAGTAGGAAAGGATGATGGCAGCCTTTCTTACTGTCCAAATGCTATGTGATGCACACACTTTCAGTAAAATATTTTTTGGTGTGGATTTTGTTAGTCAATACACCAATTTCATACAGTACATTAAGGTCATCATCCAGGAATCATATATGCGTCTTGTGGAAGGTGAAAAATTCTAACCTGTTTAAGAAATACACACTAGTTAGGTAACAAAGAAAGAAAAACAAAAATGAAACAAAAATAATTTTTATTTAAAATACTACAAAACTAGATCTTTAATTAATGAAACTTTTAACTGCACAAATTACAATGTCAAATTCTGGCAATCAAACAAACATGAAATGAAAAACGGGGGTTTGGATTGTAGCAGAAGATGCACATGAGTATAAATTAGAAACAATTTTGATATTGTAATCCCTTGACATCATCTGATGATGGTTTTTGCAACACTGCAAAGTAAAATGTTGAATTAAAAAGGTTAAGAAAACAAGCTTTTAATCTCTTCTCCCATGGTATATTTTTAAAAATGAAATACATGTTTTAACACGAAAATTTCAATCAACAGATATAGTTCTGGCACATTAATGTAGATAAATATTTGTCTTGCTTATCTGTACCCACTTTTAAAATACATAAGCATGCATTAGTATACAAGCATGATAACAGTAAGCTTAAACGTTTGTAACAAAACAGTTATAACTTGGATATATAATTTCTTCTTGACCTCTTTTTATAAACCCTTTCGAAAAGAGACTGCATTCTTTTTTCTTCACTAGTAAACTTATTACAGTCAATACTTGTGTTGGGTTATGAACAGGAAATTTTATTTGTTAAAGTGACCATACAAAATAAAAATATTTAAGATTTTTCTTTCAGAATATTTCGCATCTAATGCACTGTGCTGTTTTCTTATCAGGTTTTGAACACCTGTTTGTCATGTCTAATAACAACTGCCATATATACATACTTATATATACATGCTTATAAGTCTAGACAAAGACCTTGATCTGTCAGAGCATAATGCACCTGCAGATTAGTGTCTGTACTGCTCATTTACAATTAAGTCCCAACAAACTGCAGAGATCCAAATCTGTTAGCAAACCTGGGTCTGTGCATTTTTTCAGTTGGTTTTGTCTTACAAGTATATGGTTTTATGTCAACCAATGAAAATTTCTATGGCATACATCCAGTGAGAGAAAAAGATATTAAATTTGGAGACTATACCAGAAATGTGTTTATGGAATAAAAATGCCTAGTCAATATGATCTACTTTCGTTGGGATAGTTTTGTACTAATTACAATGCATCCATAATTTTTTTTGTATTTCACAAGTAACAGTGCCCAGAAAAAGGCATACAAGTTTTTGTGGATATTAATGTGGGGATTAATCAAGGCATTAATGTGGGCACTAAATTGAATGAATTGGACAAAAGATTATATTGTTCTTATTTGTGTTTGATATGTGGTTTTTATAAATGGTCCTTTGTATTAACAGCAAGGTCACTTATGTTTTATTTGTGGTTTTTGATAAATGGTCCTATTGTTTTGACCAAAATGTCACTTTTGTGCGATTAAATTTGTGGATTTGAAAAAGGTCCTATTGTTTTGACAGAAAGATCTGTTTAAATTTTGTAGCATCCACAAATCCATTAAAATATGATATCGTGAATACGAAAATAATGATTTCTCTGCTTAGAAAAAAATGTAACCTGATTAAGATGCGTTATTGTACTGTCCAATAGGCATTCACAAACACAACTTCGAATGACTATTTCCAACAACATTCAGGAAACTACCAAAAATACAAAATATCAGGAATGTCAACAAGTCATGAAATACATATCACAGTGACCTAATTTTGATGGATTGTTGTTGCACTCACTAAGATCCATGTATAAAGTTTCATATAACTAAATATTAATGACAAATATTTTTTGTGTGCACAAATTTCCAAAATATCAACAAGTCCACATAATCCCAGGTTACTTCTATTGCAATTAGGGTTGTTAAATGAAAATTGGAAATCCGATTATCGGTTTTGAAAACGATTATCGGTTTTTGTTTTTACAAAACGATAATCGAATTCAATATTTTTTACCATTTTTGTAGTGAAAATTTTAAAAAAAGCCAGAAAAAAATTCATTCATGCATTTGTTTAGTGTTTACATTTTAATACAATATGGCCAGCAGATAAGGTATGTTTGTTTAAAATTTGTGAGCGCTCCATGCTGCGTGTTTGTAAATGAATACATTTATTGTTGAAGGATGTAAATAGTTAGTTGACCGACCGGTCGCTAAGTTCTTTGATGTCCGAAATTGACAACAATAGACTGTTACTAGCTACAGTCACTGTTGTTGAGGACTGGTCTCTGCTGGCTGTGTATTTTCAAGTTTACAAATATGGCTGTTCGTATAAATAAATCTGATGTATGGGAAAACTTTGAAAAAATTTCATCAAGCATGGCTCGCTGTAAACTATGTTCACAACAAATAAGTCGGAGCAGTGGTACTACTACTGGATTGCATGCACATTTGCGTAGCAAACATCCCGGAATTGCGGCTCTTTCAAATGTTCAGCCTCGATTAACAACATTTATTGGAACACAAAAGAAACTGTCCTGATAGTCATCAAGAAAAAGTTACTGCTGCTGTAGCTAAGTTTGTTGCTGAAAACATGCTACCAATTTCGATTGTTGAATTCAATTCCTTCTGTCATTTGATAGCTTTGATGGAGCCACAATATAGTCCTCCATGTCGTCAGACGATGCGTGTCTATACGTTATCGTATATAATGAATATCTTTTATTCGCAAGAGGCATTCACTAACTTGCATTATAAGAATATATTTCTTGTAATTTTCAATGTAGGACAAAAACCGATAATCGGTTTAAAATCGGATTTCTACAAATGATAATCGGTTTTGGGAAAAAAAACGATATTAACATCCCTAATTGCAATGTATATTGTAATTTATTTTGCATCTATTGCACACTACATACCAACACAGGAAAGAAAATATATAATTTTGTATGTTTCAAGATGTTTCATGAAGAATTTTTAAAGCAAGCCCCATTTCAAATAAATTCTCTATATCTTCAGAACTGTCACTGTGAGACAACTACGATTCTGCATACTTTCATGAAAAATTGTGTCAACTAGGACATTTGATTTTAAATCTTATTCCTCAATTATAGATACAAGCCTATGTGTGGCTAAATATTAAGTACTTCACTTAAAAGAATGAAGACTCATAATTGGCTGAAAGTAATGACCAGACAAAATGTAAATTCATTTTATCTCTATTGCTCTACAAGATCTTACCAGGTTTTTGAGATTGAGCGCTTACAAGGAAATTTTTGCATATTTGGGCCAGAATCAGCCTTGACTGGAATTATGCAGGCTGAACTGCAAAAGTGTATTACCTATAATAAATGCAGAAATTCACATGCGAAAATTAAGGACATGGTCTGCACAAAATGTGTCAACAAGCCATATGTCATGTACCCATCTAAAAACTTTGTTCTTTGACTGGTCATGCACAGAGTGTAAGCCTGTTTGGACTAATTGTGCAAAACATGATCTCTCAGAATTGAGTTCAATTTTCTGTGGCTTACATGACCCTACAAACTGACCTAAAAAAAAATTAAACTACGGCTTGATGTAGTCTTCAAGGAGCTGCTGATCATTCGGTCAATAACTGTTACATACTTAGAATGCTTGCTTGATAAAAATAGTCACGGTTTCCCTTTCCCACTCCAAACAGGACACAAATGTAATGAAATAAACTTAACTTTATCATTCACTATTTCTCTACCCCTAACTGACTATTAATACTTGTATAATCATTCTGTCACATACTACTTACCTGACCAGAAATAACATGTATTTGGCAAAGACATCAATGTTTGAATGGAAAGTGCAAGGCACTCTAAATGCTTGCCTTTTTAAGTACAGTTCAGATGCAAACTACTCTCCAAGATTGGCCATCTCATAATGTGACAGCAGTTCTGGGTCTTTGCTTTGAGGTTTAATGCTATACATGGCAGCCAGTGTAACTGGTGGAAGAAGAACCTGGGGAAAGCTTGGTAATAACTGCCAAGTCATGGGAAGCTATTTTCAACCTTTCTCACATAAACCAACAGTGGCTGAGCCCGAGACTCTAACCCACGTGGGCAGAGGCGAGAAGACAAGTGATTGTTAAAGGGGATTACATTAGAACACAGGGCCTCTCTTTGTTATTTACATTTGGACAATCTATGAGCATTTATTTGACTTTTTGAAAATTAAGTTCATATTTATGTGATCAAATTGTCTCCAATAATGCAACATTTCTCGACTATGATTCAACATGATGTATATCTTTAGATCAGTTGCTTCTCAAATTTGGAAAACTAGTTTCATTCAACTCAGACAAGGAAGGATATTGTACCTTAAGAAAGGTCTTCTGTCATCGTGTACATAAAGGAAAGACTTCTGTCATCCAATTATCGAAAATCAGGAGGAACTTATTAATCAGGTTAGACCAGTATTTAAATTGAAAGATTTTTCTCTATGGCATTCCTGGGTGGCTGAGTGGTCTTTATAAGATTACTTACATCTGTCTGCATAGGTTCAAGTCTCTGGCTTGGCCAATGTGGGTATCTGAGAAAGTTTGTCAGTAGCTTCATGTTGGTTGATGGTTCTTCCCAGGGAATTTCCAGGCTCTTCCTCTAAAGCATGTATAGTCTATTGCACGCTGAAAATTGGCATTAAATACAGAAGAACATTAGCAGCAGAAGGGGCGAATCAGACAACATTTTTAGACAAGTTTTCACTGAAATCACGCTTAAAAACAATGAAACCAATGACATCAGGCCCCCCAATGTGTGTGTGAATCGTGGATTAGGTCCAAAAAAAAATATGAAAAAATCAATGAAATTAATGAAATCCTCCATCGATTTTTTTGGGAAAGGGACTACAACATCATTGTCACTCACCCTCTCTGCTGCTAGAACTTTCAGTTGGGGTTAACCGAATATTTGATCCAGTCCGATACGATATCGTGTTCGAGGGTCATGTAAATTTATTGTTACAAATCCGTGTGGGGCAGACTGAGCATGACTAAAGAAATTTCTAAATTGATTGAAGTCCATATCAGAACACCATGTCTGCCAAATATTTCGTAGCGTATGTGTATCAACGCCGTTGAATACAGCAAGCATATTACAGTTATCTCTAATCACTTTTGGAATCTGAGTGTAGCGTTGAGTGACATAAATCACATCAGTGTTTTTATGCCTGCCTCGGGAAAATATTCTAGCAGGATTTTTTTGATTATCTAACATGACATCGTCGTATACAACTAAATTGTTGATACTTCCATCGAGGTCATTCACGGATGGCGCCTTGTCAATATCGGTTATAAATTCAATAACATCCTCGCCAGCAATCTCTGAAGCGTTTTCATTAAAATCTTTTAGCACTTCATAGCATCGTTGATCATCTACGCTAGGGGCAATTAAATACAACTTATCCCACTTCATCCATCTCATTATTAAATTGAGCAACAATTGCGTTTTACCGGATCCAGATGGTCCGATTATAATTGCGCGGATAGAGTTTGGTAGCGCTGCATGATGCTTCACTGGTTCTCTTGTTTTAGTCGCTGAAAAATCAATTATATTCATATCTCTATACATAAATTATGGATCTATATTGCGTGAAGTGTAAGGTGCGTACTGGCACAGATGACTTGACGACGATTACAACTAAAAATAACCGATCAGCGCTTTCTGGTAAATGCGTACAGTGTAGTACAAAGAAATTTAGATTTGTTTCTAAACCCAAGGAACCCAAGGAACCTTTAAAAAAAAACGAGGAGGTGATATCGCTGCCAAATTAGCAAAACTCCCTGGAACCCCATGGGCAAAATACCCCGGAGAAAAACACCTTCCAGGGTATAGTTATTGTGGACCGGGAACAAGACTTGATATCAGACTCAATGATCAAAATCAGCCCCGACCCGGTGAGGAACCAATAAACGCTATTGATAAGGCCTGTCACCTTCATGATGCTGCTTATAAAAGTAGCAATTTGCAACACAGGCATCTAGCAGATGTGAAATTAATTCATGCGTTGAATTCTATCACTGATAAATCCTTCAAAGAAAAATTGGCTTCCTTTTTGATAAAATCGGCAATGAAAAGTAAATTGATGTTAGGTGCTGGTAATTAATAACAACATGGAATCTATTTATTATTCCCCAAGAGGATACTGGAGGGGTAACGCTGCAATCAGTAAACTCGCTAGCGCCGCAAAAGTGAAAAAAACCACTGCGGCTCATTGGTTATCCAAACAGGCACTATGGCAAATTTATCTACCACCGCCTAAACAAATTCAATTCTCGCATTTTGATGTAACCGGACCCAATGAAGTTCATCAGGCTGATATATTATTTCTGCCACATGATCGTGGTTACAAATATGCGTTAACTGTAGTTGATATTGCAAGTCGATACAAAGAAGCAGAACCGTTAAAAACAAAATCAGCCACTGAAGTGGCTTCTGCATTTGAAAGGATTTATCGAAGGAGCCCTCTGCACTGGCCAAATCTGTTACAAGTTGACCCGGGCAAGGAATTTCAGGGTGCAGTGTTATCTACAATGAAATATCACAATGTCGCTATCAGACGAGGGCATACTGCACTGCATCGTGATCAGGCCATTGTAGAACGATTTAATCGGATTCTTGCTGAACGGTTATTTGGATATCAATACGCAAAAGAATTCATCCAAGAAAAAAGATCCCGTGAATGGGTTAAGAGATTACCAGGTGTAGTTACCGCACTGAATAACGAGATTACTAGAACCATCAACATGAAACCTATCAACGCGATTAAAAAGAAGTCGATACCTGAAAAACCACAAAAGGATTTTAGCGTTTCCCAACCAATTCTTGGTAGTAGTGTCATTGTGAGGTACTTATACGAACCAGGAGAGCTTGAAGGGGGTAGAAAAAGGGCTACTGATCCTATTTGGAGCGTCACTACGCATAAGATATCTAGTATAACACGATCTACGGGTAGACCTCCAATCTATAAACTGGATTCAACTGCCCCTCAACGGGGTTTTACTAGACAACAATTACAAGTGATACCCGAGGATACTCAATTGCCACCCCATGGTCTTAACTAGCACCCTTGCGTCTATTACACTCAAGACAAGTCAACATCACATTATTTCTGACATGACCGAGATTGTTATTTTTTCTGTCTACGGTGAATTGGCGAGGATCCTTATCCGAATACTGCCAATGCATTATACAATTGCAACTTGCGCAGTGATTATTCTGTTGTTTCTTCAAAGTGATTATTAATTCAGCATCAATATCAAATTCTCGTTGTTTTTTTTTGTCCTATTGTTTGTAACCGGAGAGTTTTTTATCAATAATATCATTATCGTCACCAATGATTTCATCATCGCCAATGATTTCATCATCGCCAATGATTTCATCATCTCCACTGGCTTCGCCAACGACAATTCTTCGAAGTTGATTTATTTTTCGTACTCTAGACACTGCGAGATAGACTAAATTTGACCATTCTATGCGATTATCTACCATCCAAACAATTGTATCCGATATAGTCAATCCCTGTGAAGAGTGTATTGTTGCTGCATAACCTAGCGTCCACGGGGATTTATTAGCACGCAATGCATCTTCAACGACATTGATATCAACCAGCACAATATCATTTAATACGAGAATCTTCTTTTCACGCCCTGACTCTGTCAGGCCTGGAATATCAACTTCGATGTTCTGTTTTCGTGTATCCGATGGCCTATAACATAACGGTACTGGAAGCGTTGCAAATTTTTGTTTATGCAATTCAAATAACTTCATCTGAAGTGTATCCCTGACTATTTTTCTACTTGCAATGATTAAATCATTTGGTCTCCACGCTTCCCAAAACTCATTCATGGGAGTTTCCGAAATTATTTCACGGGTTATTTCACACTGGATTCTATCCGGTTGTAATCTAATTAGTTTCTTCAATTCTTTTAATTCATTATCAAGTGATCTATGATCGGTATCAATTTCTTCATAATAGTCTACAAAACCCTTTAGCCATTCATGTGGAGATGCACCAACAAATGGTGGTGGTTGGCCGTGATCACCGCACATGACGACTTTTGTATTCTTCAATAACAACCACTCAAGAAATATTTTTAAGACATCTTCTGACACTGTGTCTATTTCATCCCAAATCATGATTTCAGGAATAAATTTCTCTCCCATGCGCTCAGGAGTCCATTTATCTCCCTTCCATCGGAAAAAGCTGTGATAAGTGCAGGCATTTACCCCTCTCTGTATCATTTCTCTTGCAAGTCTATGAGTTGGTGTTAGCACAATCATGTTAGAAACGCTAGCGTTTCCACGACGAAATAACTCAATTGCCCGGGTTGTTTTTCCTGACCCACCACAGCCGTTTAAATAAACTGTTTTATACAGGCATATTGGATCAGAAATCGGTGGTGCACTAGAAAATTCTGAACACTGATTGCTTTCTAAGTAATTATTTTCAATGGTAACATCTGCTGATTGAATATAATCATGAATCATTTCTTTCTTAATTCTCCATGATCCCCATTTCTCGTTGCCAGTAGCCTTAAAATCAGCCATTTTGCTATTTATGTAAAATGAGTCAGTAGCAACTCTAACTGCGGTGGTAGGAAATCTATTAATCATTGAAAACAGATTGATAGAAGCATAACCAAGCATAGAAGCTCTCAAATGTGTGTACTGCGGATGGTATCCATCATTGTAGGTAACAATTGTACCCAATTTGGTTCCATCGGACAGAAATGCGTCCTTACGATTGACATATAGGCCCCTATTCGTTAGATCCGCGATTACAAAATCGTATTCAGCGTTGTCTATAATCAATCGTGAAGAATATTTCGTATTATCATCTTTGCCACCTTGGGTAAATTTACCGATTATTCTTCGTCCAAGATTTTTTGCTTCATTGTTTCTGATTTCAAATAACTGTTGGGACCAATCCATGATTTGTTGTTCATTAAAATCAGGAAACAGTTTTCGCTCTTCGCTAATTATTTTTTCTAGATCAGGTTGTGGTAACCAGACTGATTTCTGTGCTCGATAGGATATAATTGCTTCACTGACAATTTATGATTTTAACATCTTACAATCAAGCATATACCGTAATAGCACTATTGGCATCCAGTGTTTTTCAGACATGTGTTTACCAATCCAAAGATAACTACACGGATGAAGTCCTGTAGCCATTTCAAATGATACTACACAAGCGAATCCGGTTAAATCAAAATCAGGCAGTGGTCCATTAATAGCAACACGGGTCATTTCGTGTGTGGGGTGTCCAAATCGTTTGAAATATTTCTCACACTCTCCATACCCAAGAAAACTTCCTGGATAACACGCAATCATATCAACTGAAATAACGGTATCAGCGGTGTATTTTGTGTTCCATAATCCGCCGTGGCTGTATTCAAGACAGGACAATTTGACATCTGATAAAAACTCACTTCGTGTTGGTTTCCACGCGTTTTTCTTTCTAGCAAAATGTGCTGCAATGGATGGTACTGTAAAACAGTTTGCTAATAATTGATCGTTGTCTTCTCCGTCCCCAGAAAACTCACTAGCTAGTTGTTTCATTTGATTCTGCAGCTCTTCAGTACGGTATAATTCTCCGTTAGGCCTTACAAACTGATCAAATTTGCATTCTTCGTCTGAATTACTATGAAATAGCCACATTGACACGGGATCGTTTTTACTCAAATGGTAAATAGCATCAAATAATTTCTGCTCTGAAAAAAACTCTTTGGTTTGGGGTAGATATTTTACGGTTCTATCCCGTGGGAATATTGTTACTGCAGATGACCACGCGTGTGTGTTATGATCAATAATTTCAATGGGGGTTCCCTGTGATTTATATTTCGATTCGTATAATACTTCTCCTGTGATTGTCCTTACCGATATTGGAAATCTTAATGATTTTTCTAATTTAGTTATATCCTGAATTGTTGCTCCATGCTCTTTTACCGTGAACTCCCACTCGGTTATTTTTTTTCGTCTTAGATCAGTTAGTTTATTTCCCCGGGACGCATTTGTGAAGTGTTCTATTATTCGTTCTGCTACACAATTGAGGCCTGTCGAATATTTCATGGGTGCTAGTTTTGAAATATCAGGTTTTTCATTGAGCGGATAGATCCCGTAAACAACTGCTGTGACAGGATAAGATCTTTCGTAGTAGGGTTTATCAATTCCAGTCAAAATTCCTGGTTTGGAATCCTGATTCACGGTGACAGTTTTTTTGCCCTTGAGAATGGGTTCAAATTTATCCCTAATAATCCATTTGCCATCCTCACGGATAATGAATTTGATTCGGAAAAAATGACTTTTTTCCCCAAGACGTGAAATGATCACTGCTGCTTTTTCATCATTCATGGTAGCGTCAACAACACCATCAATTCGAAATGTTGACCAGCAATAAGATGCTCCATCACGCTTGAATTCATTAAAACAGTCTCTGATGGGTTTATCAAGAATTTTATTCTTGGGTGTATTAGAAACTATATCAAGATTGAATTGAGCATCCTTCCATGGTGATCTCATGTTTCCGTCTTTTGGACGTTTGTTACGTTTTTTGGGTCTATCGCGATTAAATCTAGGATTGATTTTCAATAATCTCTTAAACTCTTTCATGTTTCCGTCTATTGGACGTTTGTTACGTTTTTTTGGTCTATCGATATTAAATCTAGGATTGATTTTCAATAATCTCTTAAACTCTTTCATGTTTCCGTCTCTTGGACGTTTGTTACGTTTGTTTCCGTCTATTGGACGTTTTTTGGGTCTATCGAGATTAAATCTAGGATTGATTTTTAATAATCTCTTAAACTCTTTCATGTTTCCGTCTCTTGGACGTTTTTTGGGTCTATCGAGATTAAATCTAGGATTGATTTTCAATAATCTCTTGAACTCTCTATCGGTATTGATTTTAGCATTTTTCGAAGTCAATCTCTTGAACTCCTTCATGCTATACTAAAAACAAGTGTCTAAATGAAAGATTTATGTATAATGATTCACTGCAAATGGATCAGTCACTGAATTAGACAAATAGTATAGTATACGAATGACCCAAGAATTCAGACAGCACCCTGTGAGTACAAATTATGAAGCATCCAGTGATGGTGTTGTAAGACACTGTAGACTGAAGAACCCAGTTGGGAGGGATAATGGTATGGGGTATTTGTTCTTTACTGTTGGAAAGAAGAAATATTACAATCATCGTTTCATATTTGAATGTTTTAATGGATTGATCAAAGATGGTTTTGTTATCGATCACATTGATTCTAATCCAAGGAACAATTCTTTATCAAATCTGCAAGCTATCACACAGAGTGAGAATTCCAAACGAGGAAGGACTGGCACTTTTTCAAAAAAAACGAAACCAGTAAAATCTTTTAATACAACAACTAACGAAGAGAAAATATTTAAATCAATATATGAAGCCGGCAAGTATTTCAATATTTGTAGAGCCTCAGTACGATTCGTTGCAGAGGGGGTTTGTCGATCGGCTATTTCAAAAAAGAGTGGACAAAAAGTTCAATTTAGTTATGTCTAATGCGTCATATTTTTCAATTAGAGATATGTCATTCTTATAGAATAATGAATTCTGAAAACATGAATAGCATCATAGTTGAAATAGCAAAATTGAAAAATCAGGATATCAAACTATCAGATGGATTAAATCCTGATCAAATTGTGTCTGATTTTCAGGATATAGAATACGGGGTTAACACTAACAAATATATGCTACCCAAGAAGTATGCACTCATCAAAAGAATTCAGAATTCTATTAAAGACTCTCTTTCATTTTCCAGTGACATCAGTGTGTTCGTTCCGTTGTATACTATCGTAGAGGGAATACGAAAAGAATTGGGGTACGAATACGAATTGAAAAAAGAAGTCAACTCTAAAATTAGAAACCTACGAGCATTAATTCAAGAAAATTGATTACCCGACCGTTGATTGCCTGACCATTTATCATTCCGACCCTCATTTTTTTTAGCCGACCCTCAAAGGGTATGTCAAAAATCGATGGACGATATGTCAGATTGATCAATGAAAAAGTGTGGAAACTGTCAGTATTATTTATTTTATATACAATTATGACACTTTCCACAAACCTGATAGAAGCTGTTATAGGATGAAATAACACTTCCATGACCGTGTTAAAAATCATCCGACATGTCACTGATGTCAAAAAAGTAGTTGCACGATGGTTTTAGGTCGGGATTGAAAAATTGTTTTGTAATTGAAAAATGGTTTCTGATTTCAAATAATGGTCAATGAGGCATTAACAACCCGATTGGCTCGTGAACGACTGGATGCAATTAAGAGATTTGTACCAATTCGTGACTCTGTACGGAATAAACTGCAACAACGACAGAGTTTACAAACTGATTTTGCTCTGGGGTCTGAAGAGTTGTTTAAACCAGTAACCACAGCAACGAAAGGGGTAGAGCGTGCTTTACTGGGAGATGATCCTGACGGTAAAAGAAAGGAAGAGGGTCTTATTTCTGTACTCGAAAAAATAGCAGCGAAAACTGAACAAACTGAAAAAACTGATCCGAAAAAAACGACTGTTTCTCTGTTGAATAAATTTACTGATCATGCTAAAATATTAATAAAAAAACCTATTTTATTGAAATCAAAGGATTATCAAGCCTTTGGTAATTTTGCTGCTCAAAGCTATAATTCAAAAAAAGATTTTTTAAAGGACGAGTATAAAAATGATAGAATATCAAGTAATGATTGGTTCGATTATTTGTATAAACTAAATAAAGGGATTGGTCGTTTGAATAAGGATGAGATAGGATACAAGGAATTTCAAAGGGGAATTAGTTATTATAAAAGAGAACAAATAGAAGAGCGACAACGAGAATTAGAAGAACGACGTCAAACACCAACACGTAGACAAACAAGAAGACAAAAAAAAAAACAACTACCACCTGATGATGATGATTTAGAAGAACGACGTCAAACACCAACACGGAGACAAAAAAAACAACAACTACCACCTGATGATGATGATGATTTAGAAGAACGACGTCAAACACCAACACGGAGACAAAAAAAAACAAGAAGAACCTAATGATGATTATTTACAAGAAACGGGTTTAGAAAAACTAGATGAAGCAGCTGGTTATAGCGGAAGTGGACTGCAAAATCCAAGGATTGGAAACACTTGTCCTGATAGTGTTATCAATGATATATCACGATTAGATGTTCTTGTAGGAGGATTCCGAGCTGGAAATAACTCTCCAGAAATAATTAATGAAGCAGCTGATATCTGTAGACGGTTATTTGCCGGCGGTATCATGGATATCAAAACATATCGAGATTTCATTGACGAGTTAGCAAATGGGTATCATAGCGATTAAATAACAATTGAAAACACTATTGTTTTTATAATAATGATCGTACACTACAATCATGATAAACCAACCCTCGTCTATGTAGTTAATTCACGGTTTCCAGTTTATAGAGCATACTATGGAGATGGCCTCGGCAATACCATTTTAGGATTCTTTTCAAGAATGGCCCCAAAAGTGATGCCGTTAGCTAAACAGTTATCAATGAAAGCCATTGATGTTATTCGTGATAAGGGTATTAGTACTGTTGGAGATCTTGCCGGGAAAGCGTTTTCAACTGCGAAGGATAAAATAACATCATTAGTAAAATCACGAAAAAAGAAACCGTTACCGTCTACAGAAGAAATGCCTGCAAGTGTTAGTAAAATTATAAATAACGCAGTAGATGAAAAACTAGCGTCGATGGTAAATCAAGGGGACCAAAGCAATATTGCAAACATGATAGCAGGAAGTGGCTTTAAAAAACTACGACGATGAAAATGGAAAAATCGTTTACGATTTCACTATTTAGACTCTGATAAATAGAATAAAATGTTCAAAAGGTCACCTGATCCAGCATTTGATATAGATGCCCCAGTCCCCAAGAATGATTCTGTACGCGATTATCAATATTACGCCTATCATGCCATAAACTCAAATAGTCGAGCAGGAATTGATCTTCAAGTCCATGATACCAGTAAATACTTTTTACCCTGTGAAGCATTTATTGAAGTAGAAGGAGAAATTGTAACAGCTGCTGATACTACTGCTGTACCAGCACCGTATCCAGCTGGTACTCAAGTCGGTTTTGTCAATAATGGTATTATGGCGCTATTTGAGAGTGCTAGATATTTCATTGATGGAAAAGAAATTGAGTCCATAGATCGTGATGTTGATGTGGCTACAACAATAATCGGGTTAGCGAGATATTCCGATGATTATACAAGATCAGCAGGACCTTCTATGATGTTTGCAAAAGATGCTAAGAATACCGCTGGAGGAAAACAATTTATTATAAGACAACCAAGGGATCGTGCTGCTAACCCTGCTAATGTTGCTGGTATCGAGAATATGATTATAAACAACGATCCTGATTTCAATCTAGGAGCTGCAACACGAAACGCAATGTTGCAAGGAGAGCGTAAATCATTTTCATGCGCGATTCCACTGCATCACATATTTGGATTCTGTAGAAACGTCAGAAAAGTTATCTACGGGGCGAAGCATACAGTATCGCTTGTACGAAAAAGTGATGATAATGATGCAATTTGGAGGATTCCAGCAAATGCTGCAGCCGCCAATGCTGATGCCGGTAGAGTCGATGTAACAAAAATATCATTGTGGATGCCAGTGTTGACTCCAGCAATCACCGCAGAAGGACGATTACTATCATTTATGGATCAAGGAGGAAAGTCGTTGTTGAGTTGGCTAACCGTGAGTACAGATGTGAAGCAATCAAATGTTAATAATGTGTTTACGTGGAATCTAGCATCAAAACAGGGCACTGCTGCACCACGTCATATATTTATTGCGTTACAGGATACCACACGAGTTGGCAATCAACTCTCCAGTCATATGATATTTGATCAATTAGGTGTGAAAGACGTCTCACTGAGAATAAACGGCCAGCAGGAACCATCCGAGGATATACAACTTAATTACACAGAAAATCATATTGCACGAGTTTATCATCGTCTGTTGTCATTTATGGCACGCGATCAAAATGTGGATACTGGTTTGCAAATATCACAATATGATTTTAAAAATCTGTATCCGATCTATTACTTCTCACTGGAACATCTCGATTTGACAAGACAGTCAGTTGTTGATATACACTTTAGAGCTAATGTGACTCGTGGTGTTATTGCTGATTATAGAGCGGTTGCTGTCATTCTCAGTGATAAATCAATGCTACTCGAAGGTGTTGGTGGAAGAATGAGAGTGGTAGATGCCCCAGTAGAAAATCTTTGAACGATTTTTCTCGATTTTTCATTGAATTAGAATCAATCTATTATGTATAATGTCATATAGTGTTATTAGTGTTGCGTTAACTCCTGGTCAAATCAAAAAATTGCAATCAGAATCGGCTAAAAAATGTGGAACCACAATCACGTTGAAACCTAATCAAATGACTGGTGGTGCAAATAAACTATCGCTGACAACTCGTCAGGTGAAACATTTCAATGATGCTTTCAAGGATAAAAAAGGGGTTCAGATTACTCTTTCTGCGGCTGCTATTAAAAATATGATAAAATCAGGTGGTATATTTCCATTGTTAGCTGCAATACCAGCATTGATTGCAGCAGCAGCCCCAGCGGTGGCTAAAGCAGCGGCGTTAGGAGCCGTTGGTACTGCAGCAGGAATGGCGTTGAAAAAGGCAGCTGGACAAGGATATAAAAAAAAGGGACGATCCGTTCAAGGATTGGGTCTAAGACTACCAGGAACCCCGTATTCATGGTTCAGCGGAAAGGGTCTAAGACTACCAGGAACCCCGTATTCATGGTACAGCGGGAGATCCGTTCACGGATCAGGCCTGAGACTACCAGGAACGATTTATTAATTCAGAAATCTTCGATTTCCGAACCTATGGTTCCCAAATCTTCGATGATTCCAATGTCCAATTTTGATTTAATGGATGCGGCTAAAAAACTAGTGATTAAAAATTTCAGAGGTGTTTTTATGAAAGATCAATTACCACATCAACCAAACAAAACTGAAACAGGTATTATTAATCTCGATAACAGCACCGGACCTGGAACTCACTGGGTTGCATACGCTATTGATCCACGTGGGATTGTCTATTTTGATTCATATGGATTAGCCCCACCAAAAGAATTTATGCGTTACATAAAACAATTTCCAATGAAGACTTGGTATTCTACGCTACCAACACAACAAATCAATGACCCACCAATATGCGGCAGTGAAGTATTAAATGTCCTTGACGCTATTTCAGCATCTAGAAAACCACCTCATATTGTCGTAAATGACTACACTAGCAATCGCTTTTTAGAGAGAGAAAGAGTTTTACAATAACATGATTGATATTTGGGGGAGATCTTTGAAACCCAAACCCGATGGCACTGCAACCCCTGATTCTATCAAGGATATAACAAAAAAAATTAAAGATGAAATAGCTGAGACGTTGAATTTAGAAAGTGTTGAACCCAATGAAATAGTTGTATTTCAAGATCGCCAGGGTAAATTGAAATCTAGTAATATTTCTCTGGATGATATTTTAGTTAAACAACAAAACGCAATCGAGAACACCGTTGCGTTATTTTCCGATCAGGGTAAATTGAAAACCAGTAATATTTCTCTGGATGATATTTTAGTTAAACAACAAAACGCAATCGAGAACACCGTTGCGTTATTTTCCGATCAGGGTAAACTCAAACCGGGTGTACTCGTTTCGACGATTACAGATCGATTAAAAATTCTCAACGATGAGTTAAACAATTCTGTGGTTGTACTAACAACACTTGAATCTAGAATTGAAGAACACATAAAACAGTTTACCGCATTTCGTAGAAATATCATTGATAAATTTATTGGAACTACATTCGATAAAATTGAACTAAAACTCCCTGATATTAAAAAATCCATCGATGAGACGAAAACTTTCATCGAAGCCGTCAAAGGTGATTTTTCGAGGATAACAGTTATTGAAAAAACAAAAATTCCTCATGAGAAAACTAACAACATAGTATATACAATCCAACACGGATCATTTGAGTGGTCACCTACAAACAACAAATTAGATATCACTGCAACCGTTAAGGGTATTTATCGATTAACACTAGTAACACCATTGTCTCAATTTAATATTTCATCGTCCAGTTCATCTGGGGTCAATAATATGATTTCAACGATCATCGACAAGGGTACAAATGAAAAGTTCACTATAACATCTACTGATGAAACTTTGGCTAGGGTTTCAACAACATGGTATGTGGAATTCGTAGCGGATTTAAGTAAATAAATTTAAAGGATTTCACAATTGAAAACGCTAGCGTTGTTAAAATAAAAAATGATTTCATCATCGCAATATCGCTATGATCAGGTCAGAGAATATCAAACTAGACTCAAAACCCTGTCTGAGGAGTATGCAATGAAAATTAAAAAATATCGCAGGAGAATTACCGCAATTGATGTTACTGTGTACGCTGTGAGTGGTGTAATCACCGGAGCTGGTATTATACTGTCTTCAGTGACAATGATGGCTTCGATAGCTGTTCCAATTTGCATTTCTGCGGCAACAACAATCGCTGGAATAATTTCAATAATCACAAAAAAAATATCCTCATGCAGCCAACGGAAACTACAAGACTACATAATTCAATTTCATGTTGTGTCTACTGCATACTCGCAATTATCCTCATTGATATCGTCATCGCTCGATGATACAATTATATCAGAGAGTGAGTTTTCAGCGATGGTAGATATATATGATTCTGCGATGTCAAAATTAGAAATACAACATGAGTATAATAACAATGACAACACAGATGGAATTACTTCAACAAATAGTGGAGAACACAAACCCAGTACAAACAAGCATGATCTCAATAACCTCAACGAATCCAGAATTCAGTGTGAATTTCCCCTCTCCGGTCCCAGTGAAGGAGATAGCGCTAGCAAAATTACGAGTATACCACAGTTGGCCAAATATTAGGTCAAAATCATTTGGTGGTCAACAACCCAATAATTCACTGGTATTTGCAAATAAGAATAAACCAGATGGTACCCCAGACTGGAATGTTGTTTCCATACCAACCGGATCATACCAAATCGAACAAATCAATAATGAATTCGCGCGTAGAATAAAATCGATTACTGGAAAAGAATCAAAAATAGCTATAACAGTTCATGAGCCAACACTGTCATCTGCCATTGAAATAAGCACAGAAGGATACGTCGTAGATATCTATCAAAGTTCTATTAGAACCGTACTAGGATGGCCTGAATTACCACCCGGGGGAAAAACCGTTGATTTACCAGAACCAAAAAAAACCGATTATATCACAGACAGGATAAAATCTGATAATCCAATAAAAAGCTATAGATATTATGATAAGTCGTATTTTTTCATTAGAGTAGAATATGATGAAAAAATACGACTTATTCATCATCTTGCTAACCGGGATAAAATCACTGAAAATTTCACAGCTTTCAATAACGATATTTCGTTGTTGTTTATATCCCTTAGATCCGGCACTCTCACCCGAGATGAATTTATCAGTGTCGTAGAAACATGTAACAAAATCATCAATGACATGGAAACATTTCATTCACAAATTATTCAAGAGGCATTAGGTGACAGTAGTCCTAAAACAAGAGATTTATTTGCAATAGACTATAAGATCCGCATAGGAGATATTCCAACATTCAAACTACCAGGATATAATCTCATAGAACTACAAAAATCTCTCGATGATGCCATCGATGAAGGTTTCAAAAAAATCCATGATACGTGGAAAAAAACACCATCACAACCACAAACAACTATCCTGACACACAATAATGACCCAGATGGTGGTGGCAGGCATATTGCTCCGTTCAATGTGAATATTTCAACGGTGATTGCGCTCAATTTAGTATGTGATGTGATCGAAGGAAGCTATCAAATAAATTTAGAACGATCAAATCAAGCTCAGCAGGGATATATTTTGTATTCATTTGCACCAACAGCTCCTCCAGGGTTTTTAATAATTGAGTCCCCGGTGAATCCAGTCTATATGCGATGTCATAATAATTCATTAACCAGAATTAATTTCAAACTCACTGACCAGTCTAATAATCTGATTGATTTACAAGAGGAGGTTTTACAAATTAGTCTGTTTGTGAAATCGTAGTGATTTTCGTCGTAGTGATTTACATGACCCTCGAACACGATATCGTATCGGACTGGATCAAATATTCGGTTGAAAATCGAAGATTTTTGTTAACCAGAACTGAAAGTTCTAGCAGCAGAGAGGGTGAGTGACAACGATGTTGTAGTCCCTTTCCCAAAAAAATCGATGGAGGATTTCATTAATTTCATTGATTTTTTCATATTTTTTTTGGGACCTAATCCATGATTCACACACACATTGGGGGGCCTGATGTCATTGGTTTCATTGTTTTTAAGCGTGATTTCAGTGAAAACTTGTCTAAAAATGTTGTTTGATTCGCCCCTTCTGCTGCTACATTTTCTCTCCATGCAAAGATCATGTGAACAGATGTCAATAAATCTACAAGACACGCGAAATAATCTCTCAACCTATACACCAACCATGCAAGGTAACTACACAGAAAAATGATAAAAAGTCACCAACTACAATCATTGGAAGAAGAAAAAATATAAGGCAATGTCAACATAATCTTGACACCTTGCAGCAATGCTAAGAGAGATTAACCTATGGCTAATCTCAAAAGAAATGTATTCAAGGCACGTCAAAGTTTTATATCTCAAGAACTTGCTACTTTAAAACATTCTAAACGCATGTCATAACGTTTAGTGACAAGCTTTCAGAATAACATTTGGAAAAAGTGTCAATTTATTTGTATTTGTAGTTATAACCTTGCTCTTTAACCTTATGGGGCTCACTAAGGATAAGTACAACAGTATAATGAAAAAAAGAAAAGAGCTTTTGAAGACTAATCATTATTAATTTACTGTGTCCATGGCTCAGTGCAATTGTTTTTAATGGAGAACATGAGTGAATGAAAAGAAAAGTTATTAATTAAAACAATTTTAAAAAAAAAAAGTTTACATAAGCCCTGGTGTAACAGAAAAGCTACAGGAGGAAAACCAATATGTGAATTGGTTCAAATATTGACTCGTATCAACAACAAAACAAGCTTCATGGTATTGTATAGATTAGCTTTTCACCATTATCCAAATGTTGATCACCCTCTGTATATAACAAATATTAAATTTGCTGGAAAAGTGATGCCCATGCCTGCCTCACCATGCATACACAGATGAGACAAAGTGTATAGTGATTAGTAACAATAGTCATTTAATAAAATGTGATCATAGTATTATGAAGAAATGGATATTTGGTAACAGAAAAACAGTTAAAAACGAATCTTTTATACAAAAATAATAAGGCAGCCATTGAAAATGAAGTAGACATGTATCTTTGGAAACTGAAAAATGGTATTTTGTACATACATAAATATATCCCAAGTAACTTAGGAAAAAGTAAAATATTTACAATATTTAACACGGTTTGATATGTAAGACAGCTTATTATAAGCCTCATTGCATTTGTCTTGACACTGAATTATATGACATGCTGCTAAATTAGGGTCTTGGCTAATCATTCAATGGATCCTAAAAATCAAATGACTTGCCAGACAGCATGGTGGCTAAATATTTGCAAAATTTAATGTACAGACATTATGAGGTAAACAAACAGAAAACAATATAGCTATTTTATGTACATCAATGGGTTTTAATTCTGCATTTTGCTGTTGCTTTTGTTTAAGTATTATTCTTCCATTCTTTACTTCCTTTTCTTGAAGTATTGATGCAATGATCTTTGTATAAAAAAAAAGTAGATAAAAATAGTTTCACTCAACAATAGTATTTTGTTCCACTCTATTGCTGCATATATGAATTATTATTTCCATCAATCAGACTTGCTAACTTCAAAATGCATAGTACCATATTTTCCGGCCTATAAGTCGATACTTTCTGACTTGAAAGTCGGGGCTTCATCTTAAACTCCGAGTCGACTTATATATGGATCGTGTCATTGAAAGTTTATATAACGTTCGTAACTACAGGTAATAAAATGAACTACAACATGGATGTGCTTTCAATGATAATAAAACAACCATGGACTGTTTTTTCAGCTGTGTCAATTGATAAAAGAATATAGCAGTGATTTGTTCAGAAGTAAAATCACAAACTTGTTAGTATCGGTAAGGCAATTTCACGATTGCTGGTAATATGGAATATCATACGATATTATTACTAGTGTAAAATACAAAGCCAATATATTGACTTGGCCTCGTCTTATATATGGACAAAGGATGGAAAATAAGTCGAATTGGTGGATTAGACTTTTACTCCGCATCGACTTAAAGGCCGGAAAATACGGTAGTAATTGCCAAGCATTTTTTGGTCCTGTTTTATTTGATCATGTCTAATAAAAGATACTGCTGCAAGTTGCTTTTTTCTTTTTAATTAGACCAAGCATTTTGTTCAAAGGGTTGGATATATACTGACAAACATGACACAAATTGGTCAAAGAGGACATGTAATGCCTACAGTACAGACCCTGGGACATTTGTTCAATTGAAATTTGTATACATTCAGGAGACAGATTTCGCTCACCTACTGTCTTGTGCTTTGTTGCTATACCATGTTTAACCAACTGGGAAAATAAAATGACCAAACAATTGTTTAGGATAATTATTAGGACCCAATGTCTATTATCCAACATGTCAAGTTACAGTCACTTGAGCTCGCTGGTGATCCTGTCTCGCAAATATGGTCATTTTATGTCTCATCTACATGCATCAAATGAAGTCTATATTATTCAAGCTTTTGAGCAAGGGACTCTAGCTTGAGCTCAGAATCAAATACCCAGATTGAGCTTTTGAGTATACCTGTTTCTGAAAGAATCCATGAATTGTATAAACTCACAAGTTGGTTCTGACTGCAGGCAAAATTGATCCTAATCTGCCAATGCATAATGCACCAGCAGATCCGTGTTGTTTGTTCTAAGATGAATCCTAATAGACTGAATAGACCCAAATCCACTGTTAAATTATGTAGCAACAGACAAGGACCTGACATTTTAGATGTTTCAAATAAAAAATGCTCATAAATCCAAAGATTGCACTTGCAAGATTGCAAGATTTCCAAGTTTGGATTAAAATTAACTTCTCAAATTTTTCATAAAGCTTCATTACCAAAGTTGTTGTAGGGTTTAACGCCATTTTTCAACGCACGATAGGCCATAAATGGCAGCCAGTATTAATGGTAGAGGAAGAACCCAGGGTAACCCCCGCATAAAAGCACAGACCAATGAGGAGCTACTGGCAAGCTTTCTCACATACCCATATTGGCCAAATCTGAGACTCAAACCCATGCAGACAGGTGAGATGGCAGTGATCCGTAACAGAGTGCTTTAGACCATTTGGCCACTCAGGGGCCCCCTCATTAATTACCAAAGTGTTTTCCATGTACCCACACAAACATTACCCTCCTCCAACATTTCTAATTCATTTAATGCTGGCTTACATGTCCATATTCTTTATTATAAAATTCCAGACAAATTTGATCATGTATAGTTTTATAGTTTATAACAAATATTACTGGACAATGCAATATCTTGCCATTTGCCAAGGTTGTTCCAAATACCTAGTGTGTGTGTGAGAAATGTTAGGTTATTATGGCCAAATTTTGCCTGTGTTTATGTGTGTTCTCATCAATGAATATATATATCCAGTGTTACTACTATATATATAAAAACGAAACTGATCAAATACTGCAATATCATAATGTTGATGACTATGCCAACAATAACAATGCAATTTGAAAGGTGAAAACCTATGCGCTGCATATACTTAACAGGCAAGGGAAAAATATGTTCAAACTAAACTGCTAATTGGATTCAAAATTTTAAGTAAAGAACCATCTTTGTTTTATTTTCTTTGTAGTTTAATTTGGTAATATTATTGTATGTAAATGAAAGATGTCATTTAATTTGTTGGGAATTCAAAACTATTAAAATGGATACTCACTAACAATAAGGAAAATATCATGGGCTTATTAAATCAAACCAAAACGCTGTGCATTTATGAGAAGTTTTACAACAGATGTAAAACCTGTTAAACTTTTAAAGCCCATTTTACAAACTTTAAAAACAGGAGTATGCAGATACAATATCTATAAAAAAAGAAAAGTTATTTGTTGTCCACAGACCCTTTGAGATGGATGCTGATTTCTGTTACGGTTATTTTAAAGCTATATTAAGTGTGGACTAAGAGACAACACTGCTTTATGCACTCCACTGGTACATTTAAGACAATAATTTTCAATGCATGTTACCTACTGAGGCTTATATGTATATGCATATGCATGTATAATGAATGGTACCATATGCATCAAATTAAATCTCTATTTAAAACTGGGCACCCTGTGTGAGGAGGACAGGGGAACAACCTTCTAAAACAGTCTTGGCACACAACATTTCAATGTCGTATCAATTTTGTGTTTTATTTATATATGTATCACTTCCAAGTGTATTAAACAAACTTTCATTATATTATTTCATGAAATTCGCTACATTTTTTGTATCATACTAAACTCTGGTATTGTTTTTGTTTTGTTGCAATCATTTTCTATCTTTCTTTGTTCCTGTCTCTGGAAGTCATAGTTGCTACATAATTTAATGGATTGGTGTGACCAAGCCATAGTAAAAATGACCCCCTAATGATCAGTGTTGTCTACCAAATTATTTAACAAAATTTACATCTATCTCCCTAGTAAATTATCAATTTTCTTATCCTAAAAATTACAGCAAACTCCTGATAAATCTACTAAAAACATGAACACCATCTTATGTATTAAGACAGAGCAATTAACAATTAACCATATTCAACATCTTAGTTTGCTTAAAAATGCATTATTTTAATAACTTAGGCAAAAAGTCATCACAATCAATGCATAACAACAATATGTAATAAACAATTAAATAATGTCATAAACAATTAAACAATGTCATGATCACATTTATTTACATGCTAGAATAGTTGGCTCTATTTGTGAATGTTGGGAAATCGCTTTGGAGAAGCATTCTATCTCCCAATATTTCAGAGTTAGCAATATCTGTTTTCAGACTGATGTAACCCATAAAGATGCCGTATATACTCCCTTTTAAGTCAGGTCAAACATCAAACAACATAGACCCTGATCTGCTGGTACATTATGTGACAGTAAATCGGGGTCTTTGCAATTTGGCATGCTTGTTATTAAGACGTATGTGCTTTAATAATGGATATTTATATGCACGTTATGACCAAGCATGCATGCTGTACAAATTTAATTAAAGCATGCATTTTTTTTCTCTCAATATATTATATTCAAAAACATATTGCTGGAAACTGATAATGACTTAATAACAAATTTACACCAAAAAAAATTAATGTTATCATTATTAAATTATATTTGACTCCATTTTGAGGAAGGCTTGCTTTTTTGAGGTAGGTAATTTTAAGAATAAACAGAACTTGAATGAGAAAATGTTTTCTTGTTATCATCAATAAATAATTTTTTTTTACACAATTATAGATTCTTAGGTAAAGGTAAGAATATTAATGCAAGCTTTTCTCTCCTGATTTATGAAATAATAATACAAAATATAAATAAAATATGTTGCCTGAATTAGTGATTTATTTATGTGGCTGGCTTACTATCAAAAGTAAATCACTGTAGAGAGGGTAGTGTTACTGTCATGATCAATGCATAGTTTCACTAAACATCTTATAGTTTTGTCACCAAATTGAGATTTTAAAATATAACTTTTTTGTTACCTTGTTTCCTCTGAACATTATGCAAACACTATAGATTAAAATACAGTCATACTATCCTGTAATTTTCCGAAAATTAGTCTTGCTTTTAGCTCAGAGGAAAAGTTAAGGATTTCCTCAAATCTGAGGAATTTGTCAACTCATTTTTCGAGAATAAAGGGACTATCAAGTGTAAAATTTTAAACAAGATATTTTTTAATCCTTTGTATTGTATTCATCACCAACAAAAATCCCCAAATTTTTTCATAAATATCAAAACAAAGCCAATGCAAAAATTCCAATTTGAGAGATATGTACATGTAGCTGCCAGATCTCTCGGGTTGAATAAAAGACTGGAATGTGAAAACAAAATAAATACAATATGAGGCATTTCAAGTTTAAACATAATTATAAAAAATAACTTGTTTTGTTAACCATTTTTTGACGTCAATGCAGACCAAAAAACTCTTGCCTCAAAAAATTCAAAAACTGCAGAAAACAATTGAAAAAATCAGGTGATGTATTAATGATTGTATACCACAGGGAAATGGTATAAATCACATGAAGTTCACTTGTTTGTGCCAACAAAGTGTCTGGGTGTTTTTAAAAGTTCAAAAGTGTATGCTTTAAAAAAAAATCCTGTAATGATCTAACAATCAAATAAGGTCAACATGTGACTTACAAATATACCAATCAAATTTGTCTATCTAAAGTGGCCAAAAGTTCAAAAAAAGTGTAGAAAGTTAAAATGAATATCATGGCCTAAAAATCTAATCTACTAATTGCCACAATCATGTGTATAAAATGTTATGGCTCTTACATTTAAAAGTGTTTCTAATTATTGAGTTTTAAAAAAATTGGGACACACATACAGATGTATGGACAGTCAGCAGCATAGCTGGGATTTATAAGTTTGCTGCACAGGGTTTCATTTTTTAATGATAAAGAATTGCCCATGTTTTCCTCATTCTCGTTCCTGGCTATCAGAAATTGCTTACTTCAGCTGTGCACCTATTAAAAAAGTGCTAGGTAATTTTTCATTTCCTGGATTTCAAAGAAAAATGAGCTGATAACTATTTGTAATTTTTAAATATTTTGTAATTGATTCATTACACTTTCAGAAGCTATTTTGCCTACTATGATAAATTTAGTTTTCCCTATATTAATAACTGCTAAAGTTAGGGTATTTTGGATGTGTTTAAGCTGACCTTTTGAGCACATGGGAGCAACCGTTTTGATCAGCTGTGTGCTAAGATCATGCAACCTGTAAGGAAATTTCAGCCACAAAAATAAATGAAAGTGGCACAGAGGTATGCCAACATTCTAACTATGCAAATGCAAACAACTTTTTAATACACCGCTGTGGAGCATAACCTATGCCGTTGACAGATTACAGACCAATTTGTGCATATGAACCTAACAAAAATGCAGTCTTGTATAGTTGTAGGGTTTAATGCCATTTTTCAGCACACGATAGGCTATACATGGCGACCAGTATTAATGGTGGAGGAAGAACCCAGGAAAACTCCTGGAAAGAACCAGACCCATGAAAAGCTACTGGCAAGCTTTCTCACATACCCACATTGGCCGAATCTGAGACTCGAACCCATGCAAACAGAGGTGAGATGGCAGTGATCCATAATGGATAGTGCTTTAGACCACGGGGGCCCCCAGTCTTTTACAGCTGAAAGTAACAAAAATCTACAACTTCATGTTTCTTTCTCTTCCATAAAGTTCTCAGCAATGACAAAATTACAATAATTCTTATATAAACATTTTGAAGCAAAATACTCAAATCATATATTAAGATCAATTTTTTTTAAATACAAATTACAGAAATCAAAAATACATTTTAATTACCGGTATCATCACACACAAAAAACCTGAAAACACCTATGTATATCGGACTAAACACACACACATACACACACACACATGCAATTTCTTGGGTTGTGTCAAAAACTATTAAAGCTGCTGTTTTAAAGATGAGATGACTCTATAGTCTCGTACTTTTTCAATATAACAGAAGGTGTGTCCTCGATGCCATTAACTGAAGAGTGGCGGTTCCATGGTACAAATTTGTTTGTCTCCCAAGATGAAAGAGGCTGCAGAGGAATTTGTGAGTCTGAATGAGGCTGAAATAAAAATTGTATTCCCTTATTGCTTACTAATGATACTGCAGCAACAACACACATTTATCACTTGTCTTAGGTTCAGTCCTGGTTCAGACAGGCCAATCAGTACTTTGGACATGTCATCACATGCCAGAAAAAGACGGTGAATCTACATAGTGGTTACTTTTTGTGACTGGTTGTTATTACATCATAATAACTTTAATGATATCATGCTAATTTGACTTATCCCAAACAATGAACCTAAGCAATAGCCTGAGTCAGCTGAAATCAAAGATTTTCATTCAATGGCTGCAGGAATAACATTTAAAATAGGAGGAAAAAAATGGTAAAAAATAGACTGAAATGTTCATGAATGTTATTTATAATACTAAGATTTCACCAAAATGATCTAGTTTTTGACTATCAAATCAGACATTTGTCGTGGAAAAAGAGACTACTCTGAGAAGCTTCACTATACATAGCCCAGAGTATCTTTCAAAGAGTCCAACTTGTTTGACTTGGAAAGGGACAAGGTGGTGCTATGGTTTGTGGTCACCCATACAAATTCAATGATTGCCTCTAGTAGGGCCAAACCGAGTAGATAATTTTCGCTGAGTACCGAATCTGAGTATTTGGATGTACTATTTGCCAGATCCAGACACGAACCAAGTAGTAGGTGCGATTCCGGAGAGTACCGCTTGTTTCGTTATAGTATGGGAAGCTTAAACTTTTTGTGTACCGTATACATCGTCTATAAGATGACAAATTTTATTATTAACTAAAATTATTATGTATTAAAAAACTTATTTTTAAAAAGTTTGATATTTATTGAATTATTTTACTTGTAACCATTTGTGCGCGTATTATTTGCCGAGGCAAACACTTCTGAATAGTACCGAAAAACGGGATATTCGGCTGAAGCGAATGTCCGAGGCGATTTCCAGTTAGGCCTTAGCCTCTAGGTTATGTCAATCTTTTTATCCTAATTCAGCATTTGGATCACTTTGTATCTTTTGTACACAACCTTGAAAATTTAAGTAAAATCAAACAATTTGTTAAAGAGGTTTTTTAAAACAATTAGAGCTACTCGGATATAAAAAGTTTTTCTCACTCTAATTGAAAGACAGTCAAGGAACTCACTGCATAACAAAAGTTATTGTCAAAAGAAGAAAAGAAAATCAGATTCAAAATGGTCATTATCTTTGACCTCTTTACTCCACAATCAATGTTTGTTTCCTTTAAAAATACAAAAAAAAAACCTGATTAAGCTTTTGGTCATGATGTGTGGTTTAATTAAAGTTATAATACTGTAGTCTAAAATTATAGTTATTATGCAGAAACCATTTTTCTCATTTCAGTCAATGACACTGACCTTTGGCCTTTTGATCCCAAAATCAGGAGATTACTATCTTACCAAGTTGAAGCTGTCCACAAAATTATCATGAAGGAACTGACATTTGTATGAAGACACCATTGTTCATTCTTTAACCACAGTGACCCTTACCCTTGGCCTTTTGACCTTCCCTAATCCATCAACTTCAGCTTTGCACCAAGTACTAGGTGGCCACAAAGTTTTTGTCTTTCAGTCCAACTGACTTCAGACCATCACTTTTTGATCCTAAAATCAACTGGTTTCTACTTTACCCAAATTGCAAACCTTCCTTTTGACCCCAAAATTGATGAGTTTTTTTCCTTATTCCAAAGACGAGCTATTTTCAAAGTTTGATAGATGGTTGAATACTGATTTATTGTGTGGGAACAGATTGAAGGACATTATCTGCTTCACCTTATGACAGGAATATGAAAAGCCTCAAGAATATGGCATGCTTGTGATCTAGGATGTTGAGATTGTCTCCGACTTCCTCTTTAGGTCAAACCATATGCCATTTTCTGGAACATCAAAATGATGTTCAATATATTGTTCAAATTGATGAATTGAGTATCATGTTTAAAGGTGATGGGCTGTGAATTCACTTTTTTTGTTGGGAAAAAAACTGTGTGGATCTTGTAGACCTCTTTATTTAAAAATTTGGTTAAAATGATGAATATGTCAAATCAAAATGGAACATTTTTCTAAATCTAAGGGCCTGTGCAGTCTGAGTTGTAATTTGACTTGAAAGCAAGTATATAAAGCAAATGAATTCAAAGTGAAATGCTAGCATTCTGGTGGAAAAAAGGGGGATTTTTTTTTTTTTAAATCATTGCTTTCAATGCCCAAAAAAGTGTAAATTGAAGTTCAAACTGAAATTTTTAAAAGGTTTATTTTCATAGAATTGTCTTCTCAAATATGACAGTCTCTGCCCCTAATTTAATATGGCCATTTATTTGAAATACAATCAGTAACAACAACAAAAAAGTCTTGGTATTGGTATATGCTCATTAGTGTCTAGATGACCCACTCGGTTGTGTCTGTACATGATATATAGTCATTAGTGTCTAGATGACCCACTCGGTTGTGTCTGTACATGATATATAGTCATTAGTGTCTAGATGACCCACTCGGTTGTGTCTGTACATGATATATAGTCATTAGTGTCTAGATGACCCACTCGGTTGTGTCTGTACATGTTATATAGTCATTAGTGTCTAGATGACCCACTCGGTTGTGTCTGTACATGTTATATAGTCATTAGTGTCTAGATGACACACTCGGTTGTGTCTGTACATGTTATATAGTCATTAGTGTCTAGATGACCCACTCGGTTGTGTCTGTACATGATATATAGTCATTAGTGTCTAGATGACCCACTCGGTTGTGTCTGTACATGTTATATAGTCATTAGTGTCTAGATGACACACTCGGTTGTGTCTGTACATGATATATAGTCATTAGTGTCTAGATGACCCACTCGGTTGTGTCTGTACATGTTATATAGTCATTAGTGTCTAGATGACCCACTCGGTTGTGTCTGTACATGTTATATAGTCATTAGTGTCTAGATGACACACTCGGTTGTGTCTGTACATGTTATATAGTCATTAGTGTCTAGATGACACACTCGGTTGTGTCTGTACATGTTATATAGTCATTAGTGTCTAGATGACACACTCGGTTGTGTCTGTACATGTTATATAGTCATTAGTGTCTAGATGACCCACTCGGTTGTGTCTGTACATGTTATATAGTCATTAGTGTCTAGATGACACACTCGGTTGTGTCTGTACATGTTATATAGCCATTAGTGTCTAGATGACACACTCGGTTGTGTCTGTACATGATATATAGTCATTAGTGTCTAGATGACCCACTCGGTTGTGTCTGTACATGTTATATAGTCATTAGTGTCTAGATGACACACTCGGTTGTGTCTGTACATGATATATAGTCATTAGTGTCTAGATGACCCACTCGGTTGTGTCTGTACATGATATATAGTCATTAGTGTCTAGATGACCCACTCGGTTGTGTCTGTACATGATATATAGTCATTAGTGTCTAGATGACCCACTCGGTTGTGTCTGTACATGATATATAGTCATTAGTGTCTAGATGACCCACTCGGTTGTGTCTGTACATGATATATAGTCATTAGTGTCTAGATGACCCACTCGGTTGTGTCTGTACATGATATATAGTCATTAGTGTCTAGATGACACACTTGGCTGTACCTGTCCATGTTATATAGTCATTAGTGTCTAGATTACCCACTTGGCTGTACATGTAGTATTATGTGGTCATTAGTGTCTAGATTACCCACTTGGCTGTACCTGTCCATGTTATATAGTCATTAGTGTCTAGATGACCCACTCGATTGTGTCTGTACATGATATATAGTCATTAGTGTCTAGATGACCCACTCGGTTGTGTCTGTACATGATATATAGTCATTAGTGTCTAGATGACCCACTCGGTTGTGTCTGTACATGATATATAGTCATTAGTGTCTAGATGACCCACTCGGTTGTGTCTGTACATGATATATAGTCATTAGTGTCTAGATGACCCACTCGGTTGTGTCTGTACATGATATATAGTCATTAGTGTCTAGATGACACACTTGGCTGTACCTGTCCATGTTATATAGTCATTAGTGTCTAGATTACCCACTTGGCTGTACATGTAGTATTATGTGGTCATTAGTGTCTAGATTACCCACTTGGCTGTACCTGTCCATGTTATATAGTCATTAGTGTCTAGATGACCCACTCGGTTGTGTCTGTACATGATATATAGTCATTAGTGTCTAGATGACCCACTCGGTTGTGTCTGTACATGATATATAGTCATTAGTGTCTAGATGACCCACTCGGTTGTGTCTGTACATGATATATAGTCATTAGTGTCTAGATGACCCACTCGGTTGTGTCTGTACATGATATATAGTCATTAGTGTCTAGATGACCCACTCGGTTGTGTCTGTACATGATATATAGTCATTAGTGTCTAGATGACACACTTGGCTGTACCTGTCCATGTTATATAGTCATTAGTGTCTAGATTACCCACTTGGCTGTACATGTAGTATTATGTGGTCATTAGTGTCTAGATTACCCACTTGGCTGTACCTGTCCATGTTATATAGTCATTAGTGTCTAGATGACCCACTTGGTTGTATCTGTACATGTTATATAGCCATTAGTGTCTAGATGACCCACTTGGCTGTACCTGTCCATGTTATATAGTCATTAGTGTCTAGATGACCCACTTGGTTGTATCTGTACATGTTATATAGTCATTAGTGTCTAGATGACCCACTTGGCTGTACCTGTCCATGTTATATAGTCATTAGTGTCTAGATGACCCACTTGGTTGTATCTGTACATGTTATATAGTCATTAGTGTCTAGATGACCCACTTGGTTGTATCTGTACATGTTATATAGCCATTAGTGTCTAGATGACCCACTTGGCTGTACCTGTCCATGTTATATAGTCATTAGTGTCTAGATGACCCACTTGGTTGTATCTGTACATGTTATATAGTCATTAGTGTCTAGATGACCCACTTGGTTGTATCTGTACATGTTATATAGCCATTAGTGTCTAGATGACCCACTTGGCTGTACCTGTCCATGTTATATAGCCATTAGTGTCTAGATGACCCACTTGGTTGTATCTGTACATGTTATATAGTCATTAGTGTCTAGATGACCCACTTGGTTGTATCTGTACATGTTATATAGCCATTAGTGTCTAGATGACCCACTTGGCTGTACCTGTCCATGTTATATAGTCATTAGTGTCTAGATGACCCACTTGGCTGTACCTGTCCATGTTATATAGCCATTAGTGTCTAGATGACCCACTTGGTTGTATCTGTACATGTTATATAGTCATTAGTGTCTACATGACCCACTTGGCTGTACATGTAGTGTTATGTAGTCATTAGTGTCTAGATGACCCACTTGGCTGTACCTGTACTTGTTATATAGTCATTAGTGTCTAGCTGACCTACCTGGCTGAACAAATGTTTGTCCACCCATCAAGCATTACTTGTGAATATGCAATCAGATAAACACTAACACCTGCTTCCATATTCAGAATGGTCAGTGATTCACTGGAATGTTTGCTATGCCAGATATAGCCAAGAGGTCGCTTAGATTTAGAAGGAATATCCTAATTAAGAGAAAGTTTCTGTAAAGGAATATTGATAAAAATGTTAATATTCCAAATATTTCATGTCAATCTGAAAAACTCTTGTGCATTTTACTTTTTCTCTACTTACCAATGACTGAAAAGTGCAAATGAATTTATCTGAAAATTTATCTTTGAGAACCAGACAATTAAAAAAATGACACAATACAATGTTTATAGTATAAGTTAGCATATATACCTTGAATTTTTGTGGAAAGTAAATATGTATATCAGATCCAACTGCAAATAAACAAAGACACTGATCTACCATCCTTTAATGAACAAGCAGATCGGGGTTTATGTTTTGCTGTTCAATTTATTAGTCCTAATAAACAGAGATGCTGATCTGCTCTGCTCTTAATCAGCAGATGTGGTTTTATGTGGTCTTCAGTTGGATCTGTGTTCTATGCAAGTTAAAATGATACCTAAATGATGCATATACGAGAGAGAGAGAGAGAGAGAGAGAGAGAGAGAGAGAGAGAGAGAGAGAGAGAGAGAGAGAGAAAGAAAGAGAGAGAGATTTGTTATAAGAAAACAAATTATAGATATTAAAATGTAATTTTACAAAACAGAGGTTTGTTACAAATTTGTATTAATGTGCAACATTACATGTTGTAAGCAGAGAATGCACATCAGAAGCTAATGGTGAACACATTTGTGACCTCAAACCACTATTAGTGATAGTCAAACTGCACTAAAAAAGCTAGCATTACCTATATAGCTATGTGCAAGTCATGCCTAAATTACATGCATATTGCATCTTTACATGCAGCATGACACTAGCAAGTGTCAAAGTCAGTATATTAAATGAAAAAGTTGCCAAACTAAAAAAGCACAAACAGTGTGACAAATGTACTATGACAGATGTAAAGTCTAGTGATACATACACAGTTACAGATTACTAGTGATGCACATACAGTGACATGCCTAATGACACATTTACAGTGACAAACACACAGCAAACTGTGACAAAAGGAGAAAAATTATCAGAGCACACAGAGGTAGTTTTCCCCAATTGTTAATAAAGTCTTCTGATAAGAGAGTTTCATGCTTTAACACATTAACCCCTGGAGGTTTTTGCTGTTTTTGCATGAAATGCGAGTAGGAAACACATTTTGGGGACTATTTCTAAATAAATCATAATACATCAACTTCTAACCAATTTTCCATTAAACCAATGCCAAGTTGTGCTATTTCCAATGGTTAGCTTGCTGACGCATGAGCAGAAGTTGAAAAGTTGGAGTTCATGTTTAATTATTTTTTTTTGCTTAATGAACTAATAATTGTCATATTATTCAAAATGTCTATCTTATCCTACTTTATGCACAGGTTTACCTGTCTGTGTGCACTTCAGACCAATCTGCCTTAGTTCTGAGGCCATAAAGTCTAAATTCTGGACACAAAATCAAATTCTGACCATGGTCGAATATTGGATGGAAATCAAAAGGGTCCAAAGAATTAGGTTTTTCCCTCTGTATTTTGTAGTGCAGCTAAAATGTCCCAATTATTTGGTATCATTGTAGAGCTAAATCTGTCTACCTTTCTATAATACCACCCATTTTAGTGTATCATGCATGACCTCAACGCCACAGACCATGTAAGTAGGCTACTACCTTATGCCCTGTAAACTCGGCGCTAGGGGTTAACGTGTTAAAAGGGATTCATCATAGTACAATGGCCCCTAAAAAAAATGGAATTCATGATTATAGCCATGTCATATGAAGAACATCATTACAATGAGGTACTTTAAATTGAGAGGCCACTGCAATAAAACATGAGGTAATCTTTTTATTGAGTGGCAGACTCTCTTAATAGAAGGACCATAAGCTTCCTAAACAAATGGTGAGGTGGTGGACCTATAGAATAAATAACGTACTTAATATATTCTTAAAATTTTATAAATGAAATGAACTCAGTCAGACTAATATTTTCATAATCAGCATATCTTGTGAATGAAAATTTTCCAGGTGAATAGATATCAGTTTGTGCCTTGAGCAAGTTCAGGGGTCATTTTCCCAACCCAAGCTGACTGTTCCCCTACATTTAACAAATCTCCATATCTTTTATCATTTTAGGGGACTGAATTATGTAACAGGTTCCCATGATAAAACATCAAGTGCTGCAATACTTATATTGATACAATAATATTATTTGCTTAAAATTATCTTAGAAATTATGTCAACTCTACTTTTAAGACAAAGAAACATTTCTTTTTTTATAAAAGGTCAGTGACTTGCTAAAGTGAGACAATTCACACACAGCAAAGGGAAGTAACTCTGAAAACATTATAGTTTCCTGTGAATAAGGACATTTAAAGGTGCTGATCACTTCATTTATATAGTTTTTAATTATGAAATGTTAGTGGAACATATTACCAATTATGTGGCCTCAAATTAACATTAAAATCTGATGGTGAAAAAATTAGATCAACACTTTAATACCCCTCAAAATCTTTATCACTTATCTGCCAGCTCAAGATTTATTATAGAAAAAAGCGCATGCATTCTAACTTTGAATGTTAGATGCTATTCTTTTGCAAAGAATTATCAAGAAGAGAAGATGCATTTGAAATGTCAGAAATAAGCTGAAGCCTCACTTAAGAATATATTTATCTGCATATATGGAACCATTTTTTTAATATTTGAGGACATAGGTGCAGGCCTAGGATTTTATTGAGAAACATGTCTCAAAAAAGGGCCTGATGCTCTGCTGGGTGAAAATAATTTCTTAACTTTTCTTTCTTCCTTGCAACTGTCAAGTGTTGAAACCATACCTGATATTCTTCAGTGATAACATTTTCAAATTAGCTACTGTTGTACATATATTTGATGTTACCATATTCATTTTGGACAAAGTAGACATCCTTAAAAGTCTTTTAGTCAAACCCCATCATAATGATAATCCATTGAATGTAGTAATAACTACAATTTTAAGACAGTTATGAAAACCATACTGGATGTACAATTAGCAAAGTTTTCATTTATGACCAATTTGGTATCTTAAGAAGTTTTAATTGGTGAAAATCCCATGTTGATATTTCCATCAATTGGGAGAGGGGTAGAGATAACAATATTTTCAGAATAAGACTTTCTATTCAGCAGCAAAAACAAAATTGTAATGATGGTTGCTGTGGTAGCTGTATAAGACATCAGATCATAAGAAGTCTTCAGGTGAAAACCCTATGTCAATATGACTCTGTTTAAGTGGAGTTGTGACTAAGTTTTTCCAATGGCTGCCATGGAAACCATACTGCATCTCGGACATGCATCAAAATCCCATGTTTATATGACCATCCATTAAAATAGGAATAGCAATACCATGATAATATTTTCAAGATGGTGGCTGTTGTGGCCATATTGAACATCATAATTATTCAGGACCAACAAGTCACATTAAGAAATCATTCAACATCCATATAGTTGTAGCAATAAAAAGATTTTCAATATGGTTGCCATGGTGGCCATACTGGATGTCAGATCAGCACAATTTGCATTTAAGACCAACTTGCCACCATAAGAAGTCTTTCAGTGAAAATCTCATATTAATGATAATTAATTAATTAATTAATTAATATTAATTCAGAGAGTAATAGCAATAAGATTTTCCTTGTGGCACTGGATTTCTGAACAGTACGTTTCACCTAAAACTAACTAGACAATGATACAAATGTGTGTGTTAAGTTTTCCAAGTGGTTTATGAGTGGCAATAAATAAAAAAATTGGATGACAGATGGCATATCCCATAAGCTTGGATGACAGATGGCATATTATGGACTCTTTTGGTCTATAATCAGGAAGGCCAAAAGAACCATTCTTAAAAAAAGAAAAAAAAACCATTATCCCAGCTCTAAGAAAATCCCAGGCCACCCCAACCCCATTTAATAATTGGTGTCTAATCCACATCTAAATTCAAGCAGCTTAGAATCGTTTCTTGAAATATTTCCTTGGACAGATTTAACATTATCTTGCTTATAACACATTTTCTTGTGTTAGAAAAAACAATGAAAATACCCCTTTGGTTTTACATCTGGGAATTAGAGAGGCAAGTTGAGATATACTCTTCAAATTTGACTCCGAGGTAAAGCAAGACTCATTTTCGGTGAATAAGGTAACTAAAAGGCTGAGTTTTTAACCAAGACACCATGAATTTTGAATGTTGAATTTTCAGTGAAAATGTCATTGTTTCCACCAGATAATTAAAAAATCTGAGTTTGAGGACTTAAATTTGAAATGTTTAGTGTAACTGTGGCCAGCCAGCTCTGCCATCATATAATGTACCAGTAGATTCCATGCCATAACTTGAGTTAGAAAGATACAGGCTGAATGAAGAAACATTGATTCCAATCTACTGGCCCATTAATACAATGGCACATTTGCTTTTACATTGTTTAAAATTAGGCATCCATAATACACAGATAAATACAAGATTCTGCAATCTGATTGACTTACATTTAACAGGTTGTAGAAGAAAGTATCATAAGAGGCTGCTGTTGGTGTTGAAAGGAAATTGAAAGTTGGTTATCACTAAAATGTTACCAAATGTACGCGTGTTTCATAACTTTGCTTTCATTACAACATGGATTTTGCTACGCTAACATGATTTTTTTAATGGGCTTATTAACTGGTTGGTCTGTTTTTAATGGCACTTTCAGCATATTATTTGGTTATATCATGCAGAGGAAATGGGAGCCAAGTTCTTTTCCCAAGGACATAGGAAGACAGCTGACCCATTCTGAGCTGGGAACATATCAAATCCAGTACCTTGTCTTATGAAGTAAATCCTCATCCAACAAAGGCAACATAGATCACCTTTTGTTTATTATAGGAACCCATATTTGAACAGTAAATATTTACAATAGTGTGTTTTGGATTTTTAATGTAGCATTAACAACTTTAGTCATACATGTATTGCTGTAATTTCTGTAGTGTGGCAATTGATGGTCATGTCTAGGACTGGAGCATCATGTTGCAGACATGTAGCATGATGTCCCACCCAGTTACATTGTCCGGACACCAGGTCAACCAGTCCTAACAACGGTTTTGCCAGGGTATAAACCTGTGGCCTCCTGCATCCAAGTTGGATGCCACTTATGTCACCAGAGCAGTTAAAATAGCGTACAATTCCAAATGCATGCATGTAACCAGCATCAGTAGTGGCCAATGGGCCTCTATTATTTGTTGTTGCTGTTATTGAAGGGTTTAATGTCATTTTTCAGCACATGATAGGCTATACATGGCAGCCAGTATTAATGGTGGAGGAAGAACCCAGGAAACCCCCCGGAAAGAACCACCAACCCTTGAGAAGCTACTGGCAAGCTTTCTCACATACCCACATTGGCCGAATCTGAGACTCGAACCCATGCAGACAGAGGTGAGATGGCAGTGATCCATAACAGAGAGCAATTTAGACAACTCGGCCACTTGGGACCCTCCACTTTTATCTGTAATGTGTTAATGTTTGGAATGTCAAATGGACAGTGTAATTCATAAAACCCCCAGAAAAAACCCTGAGTAAATCTTAGTCTTACAGACTTTTGCTTATATACACTTATGTGTCAAGTTCAACTGCAAACAAAAGAGACCTTGGTCTGCCACCACATAATGTGCTGGCAGATCCAAGTCTCTGTCATATGTTGTACTATATAATAATTTAACAAATCTGCACTGATCCAGATCTACCAGTGCACAATACACATACAATCTGGGTCCATGCATTTTCCAATTGAATTTTGATTTATGCATTAGTATGTATAGTAGGGCTCTCATAAATTGTCCATAGTTGCTTATTTATAATGTACACTGTACAGTGGACCTCAAAGACCCATCATGTACTGACAGATCAAGGTTTGAATGCTGTTTTGTTCTACTAAGTTTTAAGTGCAAACTAGGTAAACCTTGATTTTTATATGCACTATGCTTTTGCAGAATAAAACTATGCTGTTTATTAATTATTGTAAATCATTATAGGTTTAAAAAAAAACCGTCTTTGTATAACAACAGTGAAGAATGTCTTATATCTATGGGTAAATTTCCTTACAAAGTTCAATAACATCTGTTTAGATTTCACACACCACATGCACAGCATGGCGATGCAGCATAAACCTAAATTGTCCTCTTGTATGTTAGCAGAGTTGACTATTAGTGTCTTGTGATGATATTTCATCTGACAAGGTCTTTTCAAAAGAGTGTAGTTGATATAAACAATCTGACTTTGTCTTTGAAATATTTTCATTGAAATATTTTACTTTCATTGCCATTATCCTTGTTTGTATGCCCTTTATTTTCAATATTTACTCAGCAATATATAGCCAAATTGTGCTTATGTGCCATTAAACTGTATACTATATATATATATATATATATATATATAACACTAAATTTGTTAGGACAAATATTTGTCTTAAATATTTAATTACAAAATTAGCAGGAAAAATATTTAAGCAAGCAGGAAAATGCCCACTGTACAATAAAATAAATACCAGGATGTTTTTTGTTTAATATGGCCAATACAAATCTTTCACCATCAGTGGCAAGTGAATCCTATTATCTGTTAAAGTAGGTTCTGAAAATTCATCAACTCTTTTAAAACACTGTTGAATTCTCAAAAACCTGTTTATTCTAGAAAATATAAAATGACAGAATAAATAACAAAACGTTTTGTAATATGTGAGAGCTTTGACAATTCAACAAGTAGTGTCCTGATTCAAATTTGTTGACTCTCAAGAAAGCATGTCCACAATTTGTCTCGTACACTTGCTATTATCAGAGAAAGAATTGTGCAATGTACATGAGTAAATTGTGATTAGACTAATAAATCAGCCCTCCAAACCTGTATTGATACTGATGGATTATTTGAATGTCTGATGCCATCTTTTCATTAAAATGTGCATTTTTGCTGCATACAAATTGGTCCAGAACACACCAGCATACAGCATAGATGCTTACAGTATTTGTTACGTATGTGCGTGTGTGTAATTTGTTTTTTCAATGTACCTTTAACAATTGTTTTAGTCATAGTGCTATGATGTCTGCAGTGTGGCAATTTATAGTTATGTCTAGCAATGGAGCATCATGCTGCAGACATAAAACATAATGTCTCACTCAGTCACATTATCCTGACACCAAGCTGACCAGTCCTAACACTAACCTTTTACTGCTGAGGCAGACAGTATTTAGTAACATCCATAAGTAGCCATAAAATTCAAAGTGACCACATGACAAGATTGTGTTATTCCACATGGATTTAGAAGCTGTCAAACATAAGACCTGATGTGGAAATATCTAAACATATGAACAAATGGCTCCTTCAAATGATGGTAGTCCAAGAGATGTGATCAACACTGGTAACTGTATAAAATGGACACAGATGTATTGTGGACAGATCTTTCTGCAAATATTCCTAAATTTTATGAATAGGTGACATCAGACTCCCAAATTATCCATCAGTATTGATACAGTTGAGGAGGGAGGGAGATTCACCAGACCAGATTATGATGTCTTGATATTTACAACCCAAATGAAGTATACAATGCATGCAAGTGGAAAAAAAGCATATATGTGTGAAGGTAAATAATGGTTATGATGTAATTTTTACAGTTGTCTATATGGGACTCACCTTATCTTCTGGTTTAGTACCTACATTCTGCAGGAGCTTAAACATAAAGTAACTATTGCTAATGACAAGTTCAGATTTAACTTGACAATATGTTTCTCTACTTTTGACAAAATAAAAACAAATTACTTTGTGGTAGGAAGAAAGGGATTATTTTTATTTTCAATGAAGGATAGGCAGTAGTTTAAAAATCTAACAAATCAATGGCAGCTTTAGCTTTCCAATATCTGGAGCAAGTTTTTTATATTTTTTTCTTCACGTAACAGGTGTATGTATAAATTCATTCAGGTAAAAAGTTGTTTCCGTCTTATCATTGCTTGTTATTGTAAATGTATGAGATTTATTATTCATCTTTCTAAAAATTGAGTTTACAGTGAACATATAAAAAACATTGAAAGAAAAAGATAAAGTTAATTTTGATTCATTCTACCAGTTTAACCAGATGTCTACAAGATACAAATGAGGTTTTGCAAACATGGACTTGCCTGTACTTTTATATTTGTGTCTGTGATAATATCATAATCCATATTTTACAGAAGATGATTATTCTGAAATGTATCATGATACATGCCCGGTGCTCTGAATTCTGACTCCTGTTCTTTAATACTCCCTTATTTAGGCACCTGTAGGGTGTGGTTAACTCTGGAGATTACTGACCAATGCATTTTAATGATCTGACCTTTGGTCAGAAACTAAAACTCTGTGCAGAAAATATATTTCATTTTTTTTAGCAAATGACCCTTTGATCTTTGACCCTTGGACTCCAAAACTGACAGGCTTATTTCTTACCCCATGTGTAAGCAATCCTCAGGTTTTGGTCAGCCAACAGCCCCCACCCCCAATGACGTCAGAGTTTGGTCTATGTCAGTGATGCAAAACTAATGTTATTGGGTGATAACTATTTTGTTTGTCTGATCTGCATTAGTGGAAAGCAATTCACAGCAATCACTTTTCCAATGTCAGCATCAAAACTTAAGTTTTTGGTTCAAGTTTTTCAAATGCACTTATTTCCACACCTATTCACAGAATCTGACCATACTGTGACATAAATTCTTGCCCCTCTTACCATAAAGTCAAGGTCAGTCATAAAAAATTTGCATTAAGGTTTTCGAGTTAAAAGTATTGTATTTTTCATTTGCTTACTTTTTCTAATTCTCATGATAAAATCTCATCATTCTTGGCACGAATCATAATGAAGCTAATTCAATTCATTTCATACCATGCTCACTTGTCTTTGAGTCAAAGTTACATTCATAGAAAGACTGCATTAAGATCTTGTTCCAGCTTATTCATTCACTTTTATTTTCTAAACCCCTTGATGGATTGTGTTCATACCTGCGATGAATCGTTATGAAGGTATGAATTATTTCTTTGACAGACCCACCCACTTCTTTGACCTTGGGGTCACATATTTTACAGATATGCTTTGATTGTAAGCTTAGTATGCAGGCCATGACCTTCATGTTCTTTCAATGACCTTGATCACTGATCTTTGACCCCAATATCAACAGTCTTTTTCCTTAACCTAAGTGCAACCAATCCAAAAAGTTTTGAAAACCATTTCTCTTTTTTATGTAACTGTAACCTTAACCTTCAACCCTAAAACGGATATTCTCCGTTTCCCTGAATGCAAACAGGTTTAGTAAAGATAGATGATGGACAACTTGAGTACCAAAAGAAAAAACAGATGGATACACAAAGTCATAACATGATACTATATTGAATGCACATAAAAACAAAAAGGACATTCAAAGGGATATATATCACAAAAGCATGATATTGAAATATCAATATTGAAAACAGCTGTATTATTACCACAGAATACACTAAACAATACAAAGGAATCAACAATCTTCAGTCACGATAACCAAATTTAAACTACGGGCATGCAAGCAGTTTTAGTCACAGCAGCAAAACCTTGCAAAAGGATCAAAGGATTTACCTAATCTGTGAGGAGTTGGATTTGAGAAATGGTCAATTTTCCTGAGCGTTTCATACAGGAAACACTCAGTTTGTCAACTGAGGAGTTTCTGTCCTGGAGAAAGAATAGATAATAAATGTTTAAGTCTGAAAAAATTATAATTTTCAAGATGTCAAGATATACTTAAAAATGATGATCAATTATCCATTACAGAAATAAAATATTGCAGATTTGTTGCCATTTTCATGCCTTGTAAGAGAAATACATATATATATATATATATATATATATATATATATATATATATATATATCTCTGCTTCTAAACAACAACTCACTAAAATTTGTATGCTCTTATGTTCTTTCAGAAGTCTTTCCTAACCACATAAAACCAAAAATAGAGATTCGTAAACTGACAGACTTGGTGAATCACAAAGAAAAGCTGAAAATCCATAAATCCAGGACACTGTAATTCCCAAATTCCTTGATATAATCATGACACAAGGACTGGCAGTGGTTGATTTCATTTTTTACTGTACAAACTCACTTATAAGATGGTTCCAACTACAAACAGTACTGAACTGGATCTGCTGTTGCATAATGCACTAGCAGATCTGTGTCTATGCAGGTTTGTTAGGGGACATCAGTAGAATAATCAACACAGACCCTGATTTTCTGGTGCATTATGTAACGGTGTGATGGCAGAGCAGGGCCCCTGTTGTCGGCAGTTGGACATGACTTATAAGCAAGGATATATAATAGTACATGTATATCCCTACCATATATTACAATGTCCCATTACCAAATGTATGTTTTGTATAATCCTACCATATATTATAATGTCCCATTACCAAATGTATGTTTTGTATAATCCTACCATATATAATAATGTCCCATTACCAAATGTATGTTTTGTATAATCCTACCATATATTACAATGTCCCATTACCAAATGTATGTTTTGTATAATCTTACCATATATTATAATGTCCCATTACCAAATGTATGTTTTGTATAATCCTACCATATATAATAATGTCCCATTACCAAATGTATGTTTTGTATAATCCTACCATATATTATAATGTCCCATTACCAAATGTATGTTTTGTATAATCCTACCATATATTACAATGTCCCATTACCAAATGTATGTTTTGTATAATCCTACCATATATTATAATGTCCCATTACCAAATGTATGTTTTGTATAATCCTACCATATATAATAATGTCCCATTACCATATGTATGTTATGTATAATCCTACCATATATAATAATGTCCCATTACCAAATGTATGTTTTTTATAATCCTACCATATATTATAATGTCCCATTACCAAATGTATGTTTTGTATAATCCTACCATATATAATAATGTCCCATTACCAAATGTATGTTTTGTATAATCCTACCATATATAACAATGTCCCATTACCAAATGTATGTTTTGTATAATCCTACCATATATAATAATGTCCCATTACCAAATGTATGTTTTGTATAATCCTACCATATATTATAATGTCCCATTACCAAATGTATGTTTTGTATAATCCTACCATATATTACAATGTCCCATTACCAAATGTATGTTTTGTATAATCCTACCATATATTACAATGTCCCATTACCAAATGTATGTTTTGTATAATCCTACCATATATAATAATGTCCCATTACCAAATGTATGTTTTGTATAATCCTACCATATATAATAATGTCCCATTACCAAATGTATGTTTTGTATAATCCTACCATATATTACAATGTCCCATTACCAAATGTATGTTTTGTATAATCTTACCATATATTATAATGTCCCATTACCAAATGTATGTTTTGTATAATCCTACCATATATAATAATGTCCCATTACCAAATGTATGTTTTGTATAATCCTACCATATATTATAATGTCCCATTACCAAATGTATGTTTTGTATAATCCTACCATATATTACAATGTCCCATTACCAAATGTATGTTTTGTATAATCCTACCATATATTATAATGTCCCATTACCAAATGTATGTTTTGTATAATCCTACCATATATAATAATGTCCCATTACCATATGTATGTTATGTATAATCCTACCATATATAATAATGTCCCATTACCAAATGTATGTTTTTTATAATCCTACCATATATTATAATGTCCCATTACCAAATGTATGTTTTGTATAATCCTACCATATATAATAATGTCCCATTACCAAATGTATGTTTTGTATAATCCTACCATATATAACAATGTCCCATTACCAAATGTATGTTTTGTATAATCCTACCATATATAATAATGTCCCATTACCAAATGTATGTTTTGTATAATCCTACCATATATTATAATGTCCCATTACCAAATGTATGTTTTGTATAATCCTACCATATATTACAATGTCCCATTACCAAATGTATGTTTTGTATAATCCTACCATATATTACAATGTCCCATTACCAAATGTATGTTTTGTATAATCCTACCATATATAATAATGTCCCATTACCAAATGTATGTTTTGTATAATCCTACCATATATAATAATGTCCCATTACCAAATGTATGTTTTGTATAATCCTACCATATATAATAATGTCCCATTACCAAATGTATGTTCTCAAGCTTAGTTAGATGATGAATAATGCTGACTTTAGAGTACTTCATTGAGAAGTCTATCTCATTTTGCATAGTAATGAAACATTAATGCATTACTGGTCTTTTAAGAATGTTAACAATGTTGATAAGTCTTTCTGAAAGTTTGCGCCAGCTGCCATATGGAACCAGTTACCACACAACTTATTATTTATTCTATGCATTATTTTGTGTTAGTTGCATCGACAAAGATGTACTTTACATGTTAACTTTTTCCTCAACCAGTTCAAAATGTACCTCAGCATCCAAAATAAAAAATGACAAGAGGTGAGATGTTAAGCACCTTTGACCACTGAACCACAATGGACCCCCAGGTTCGTTTTAAAAAGAAAAAACAAAAGTGGTTCAAGCACTGATCTTTGCGGCACTCTACAGTTTACTTATAGATCAATGTTTACCCAGCAGCAAGATGCTTGAACACATTTTTAGCTACAAAACCTGGAGTTAACTGAGCTAAAAGTCTTGCTCAATAAGCACTGACTAATGCAGGACTTCAACTCAAAAACTTACCCTTAGTCATTGTATTTTCTAGGTTGTACATATGCAAAAAAAATTCAATGTACAATTATAAAATTGTAACACATCATAAAAAATGTTTTGTCCCAGCTCATTAGTAAGCTGGTCAAATCATCAAGCAGCTTGATTTTATTACTTGGCCTTAGCAGCATACGTCTGATTAAGATTAAGATTACCATGTGCATTGATAGAAGTAAAAGGAAACTAGAAGGAAAGAATATCATGAACTTTTTAACACTGAATAATCAAGTCAAAGAAAGTTGTATGGGTTCATAATCAGATACAAGTGCAAGTTGTGTGCAATTTGAGACAATAGAAAATGACTAATTTAAAATTGTAAAAAATGGCATTACTAACTTTTAAGAAAATAATAAAACTTATGTCAGACTGTGAGCATATTAATAATTTAATTATTTTAATAATTTTATAGCTGTGTATTGAGTTCACTATTTGAATAATTTTATAGCTGTGTATTGACTTCACTATTTAATAGTTTTATAGCTGTGTATTGACTTCACTATTGAATAATTTTATAGCTGTATATTGACTTCACTACTGAATAATTTTATAGCTGTGTATTGACTTCACTATTGAATAATTTTATAGCTGTGTATTGACTTCACTATTGAATAATTTTATAGCTGTGTATTGACTTCACTATTTAATAATTTTATAGCTGTGTATTGACTTCACTATTTAATAATTGTATAGTTGTGTATTGACTTCACTATTCGAATAACAGACCCAATGCTGAAATATACTTGAATTAACTTTTAGAGGTAAAAAATTAAAAAAATCCTGGCTGCAAAAGATCAAATTAATTTGCTCATGTAGATACACCCAACTACCATAACATCTGAGTCCTAGCCCATGATGGATATTAGTCAATAGTAATAAAGAAAGCACACGGCCCTCTTGGCAACCTTACGACAACAGTGCAAGTAAAAATCATTTCAGCTGTATGTACAAAAAGAGAGCAGTAACTCGTACAAAACTCTGAGAAGTTTCAAGATTTGTTGACATGCATCTTTACACAATGAGCCTCATAGGTAGCAAGGTTTACATAAAAAAAAACATGTTCATAAGATTTACAAAGCAGTTCAATTACAGGACATTAAAGGCAGTAATTCTAACAAAAACCGTGAGAGCAAACTGATTTGCCAATATGCACATCTTCAGATAATTAAATTAACAGATATTCAATTTTCTGATTAAACATTTTCAAAATCATTTGACCAGTTGTGTTTACAAGATTCTGTCATACACTACAACAGGCTTGGATTAGTAAAAATGGCAAATTACAAAATGACAGGATCATAGTCTTTAGTCAGTATGCGTATCATTTCCAGAGTTTCACAGCCATCCAATGAAATCTGAAACTAGTTGTGTTCAGATGACTCTGACATATCCAACAGTCAGCTGCAAGTCCCAAAAGGCAATCACTTTGAAGACAATTATACAACACAGTGATCTGACAATATCTGAATTAGTGACATTGTATCTAAAATGGAACCACGATAAAACACAAGGGAAACAACTCTATCAACAATTGTGAGGTTTATGTGATTTATCCATATATGCAGATGGTTGGACTGATGGACTGAAACAAGTGAGCTGGATAATAACAATTTTATTATGTTCACAACTGTGCAACAATTTAAAAGAAAGCACAAATTATGGAATCATGAGTAAGCACTATTATTAAATTCTAATAATATATCTCTAGAAATTCTTGTAGCTAATAGGATCTTGTGACAATGTTTAAAAATTAATTTTAATATTAATATAAACTACAAATACTACTTTACTTTACTATTTTAAAGGAACTTAAGGCAAATGTTAACAGCTGTGGTGATGTAAAAGGCTATCAATGAAAACAAGCAAATATTAGGCAGGCCCCCCAAAATTGAGAAGAGTACCTTAACATCAACAGTGGTCCTAAGAAAAACATTAGAACCCTTGCAGCATACTAAAGATTAACAAGTTTTGATGACATTGGATTGTAGTATCCACCATGTGTAATTTCTGGAAAATAAATATGAGATCATAAGTTTTTTTAATATACCAAATATACTCAATGTCAAGTCCAGCTGCAAAATGCATAGACCTATATCTACCACAATGTAATGTGCCATCAGATCTGAGTCTATGCAGAATGCTGGGAGTAATCAGTAGAGAAAATACACTGACCCCCATCTGTCAGTGCATTATGCAAATGAGAGATTATGATCTATGTTGTATGCAGTTAGACCTGACTTATAAGCAAGCAAAATATTATTTGAGTGACAGATACTCTAAATGTCTACAGTCTACATGATTATCATTTTAAAAAAAAAAGCTATATATTTTTGTCTCCTGGTGGTCTTTGGCAATATTTCTGCAAAACTGGATAAAAATACTTTCTGTCCGACTGATATAAATAAAAAGGTACAAGTTAAATGTTTAAAGCTATTATTTTGCCAATATTGGATAATTTTGTGCAGGCCATCCATATAAACTCAAAGTACATGTGCTATGAGACACTCTCATATCAACTTATCATTGTGGCACAACACACTGTATTTTATTGGATCCTGTATAGTCCAACAGTAATATGCACACACTACATCTGTTATGACCTTGGTGTGTGGTCATCTATCAAAGGTCAAAGTTCCACTCTCAAATGACCGGCTTTTTCAATCTCAAATACAACTTATGGTCATATAAAGAATCAGTTTAGTATTTCACATTCTCATTTAAAACGTTTTGCACAACTCTTGTAAAATTACATGAAACAAATAAATCAAATTTAAATTTTACTCCGCAGTTTGTTTACTATGCTTCAATACGACACTAGCATGTAAGCAAAGCAAAAGAATACATAACAATGTTCATCCTATGTAATATAAATGTAGCTTAAAATGCAGAAAGACCGACAAGAAATTCCAAGGATTTCTCACATGCTTCTTTGTTGAATATTAATGCATTTATGTTGTCATTTATCAATAATCTTGACCATGTCTGAGGGTCTGAGAGAGGGTAATTCAGCATAAGAGGACTTGAAGGTGCAGTGCTTATTAGTTCTACAATCCATGTGTAACTGCAAGTCTGAAAAGGGTTTGTGATTTATAGCAATACAAGTTATTTATAAACGTTCATGCATCACACAAACTTACTGTCAAATATGTAATACCTAAGTTAATCCTTTAAAATGTTATAAATGGAATCAGTGCTAAGTTTGATTGACACTCTTCTGTCCCCCCAAAAATTCCTGTAACTCATTATAAGGCTATTTTTTTTAAAAATGCTATGTGATGAAGTGATACTTTTTAAATTGACAGTTGTGGTAGCCATGGTGAATGCAGGATTAGCAACACTTTCATTTATGAACAACATGACACTAGAAGAAATATTCTGGTGAAAATGTCATGTTGATGTGACTTAGTATTAAGCATGAGTTTTTCCAGATGGCAGCCAATGCAGCCATATATAAGGTCAGATTAACACTATTTTCATTCCAGACCAACTAATCATCATAACTATTCTTCTGGTGAAAACCCAATACTGTAGCAATAACAAGATTTTCAAGATGGCTGCCATAGTAGCTATACTGGATGTCAAATCAGCATATTTTATATTGAGTACAACGTATCATCAAAACAAGTCTTCGGTTTGAAAAACCAATGTTGATACAACATTAAATCTAGGAGTAATAACAAAAAGATTTTCAAGTTGGCTCTTGTAATGGCCTTATTGGATATCTGATTGGCAGAAGTTTTACTTACAGCCATGTACACACCATAAGAAGTCTTTTGGGTGAAAAACTCACACTGATATGACCATCCATTTTAGGGGATAACATGATAAGCCATATTGAATGTCATTGAGGGCTACTATTTTTATTTTAGACGAACCAGATATGTCTTCTGGTGAAAACCCTAAGCTGATAGGACTTTCCATTTAGTATATGAGCTATATCAAGATTTTCATGTGGCTATATTGGATGTTAGATTGGCACCGTTTTCATTTAAGACCAACTTAACAGTATTAGAAGTCTTTCTGTGAAAAGTTCACATCAACATGACCATTCAGAAGGAGCAACTAAAATTTTCAAGATGGTTTCTGTGGTGGCCATATTGTATGCCTGTGCAACACTACCGTACTTTCCTTTAACACCAACTAGAACTTGTGATAAAGTGTAAAGTTTAATACCAAACCGCTCAGTAGTTTAAAAGTAGTAGCTACAACAAACATGTGCTAATGGATGTCATTTTGAAGGACAACAAGCCCTTACAAGAACTCTTCTGATCAATGCCAATTACGGCTACACACAAGAGTCCCTCCAAGGGACTGATATGTTTAATCCCCCAAAAGAATTTCCAGGAATCAAAGATACGATTGGTTCTTCTTTTTAACTGCAAAGTTTTGAAACCATATGTGATATTCTGGAGCAATAACAAAATTTTCAAGATGGCCCCTGCATAAATAAATCACCACATATTATAATTTAATTAATGTTCCACATAACACATTATCTTGCCTCTCAAAGCAATGCATGCGTTTTGTTATTCACAGGTGAGACGGTAAATTTATAACAATTTCAATGCATTGACACAAAACTGAGGTCCTTAGAAAGCGCTACACAATGTCATTTCCTGAAACATGCAGAAAAGCTTTATATGTTGCCTAATTTAAAAAGGCAAAAAAAAAACATGTAATTTTTTTATTTTTGTGCAAGGCTACTATAAAAGACAGTACTTTATTAATGGGAGACACTACACTAAGGGGAGGTAAACTGGTATGTCATAGCTTATATACTGATAGCACTGTTCACAAAATTATTTAAGAGCTGGGGTGTGAGAAAAGGAAGTGGTGGAGAAACAGGAATGAGGCAACACATGCTAAACTCACAGTCATCACTACTTAAGTCGAACAAAAGACCATATCCCATTACAGAGCAATGGGAAAGGAGTTCCTTCTCCCATCTCCTGGGAGAAATGAAGTGGAATCTATGCACCAAAGAAATCAAATTGTAGACATAAAAATAAACAATTTAAATATACGAGGTTATTAGGGGTGAAACGATCATACATCTCTGCTATGTATCAATATGATTCATGATACACAACCTATTATGTGATACATAATCAATACAAATATCAACTTCTTTTTCGTTTTAAAAGGTCTCTTAGTGGTAGAATGGTCCCATTTTATGTGCTGACATGTGGTTCTATTTCTAGCAAGAAGATTACAGACAGACACAAACCTATCGTCTGTTCACATGCCATTCTCATCCTTGACAAAACAAAATAAAATATTTCCAAACAGAAATTATATTAGGTGATTTTTATCATCCTGTAAGGCTATTTCAGGCTGCTCCATCTGATCAGGTGCAGGACTCACCACACCCTTGTTTTACAATTCATGAATGCTATTATAACATTACCAATTTAATGTCTTCACTAACATTTAGAAGGTATTAATGTGTTCTCAACAACAAAAAACCAGAAACAATTCCTTTCGCAAGGTAAATATTTGATAGAACAAGTCCAATTTTGGAAGCGGAGAGAACTAGCAACCAAATTCTTCACATTTTACTTCCTGCTGATGTAAAACTGCTGTGGACACAGAAAATTATTTCTGTGAGACAAAAATTAATAATCAACAACACCAACTCCCCTTCTACAAATCCTGACGGTGACTAAAACTCATGAAGCTTGGAATCTGTCCACTTGCCAAATTATTTCTTCCTGTCTTTTGCTGATGACATATCAGCGTAATAGGAGACATTCCAAACTGGATACCCATTTATGATTTAAATACTTTATGTATCATTTAAAATCTACTTTTGCACAAAGTTTTTTGTTTTGCTTTGTATGTAATACTTCTGATATGCTGCACAGGGAATAAGATCCAGGTAGTTTTTACATGTGGTTATTGTGTTAGTCTGGCCCTGTCCAGACAATGATTGTAACACATTTCACTGCATGACACACCAAAAGAGTAGCCCTAGTATTCAATACAACAATATCTGAAAGCAAAGACTTGTCTAAAAGTGGTATAAGAGTGGTCAATAGAATACTTAAATCAAACATGGTGTACATTCTGGAATATCTTCTTTATGTTGATGCATGTTATCAGTGGCTGATCATGTTGACAGAAAATGGAATTGGGGGTAGATTTCAAACCATGTGAGTTAGCTGCATCCATATTGGGGGTAGGGGTTGTGAGTTGTATCCTTGTTTCTTGTTACTAGTTTTTCTTTATTAATGACATAACTAAATGCATGTTCCTGCTAAGGTCATTTTAGATTAATTCCCAATTAATAGTTATTCATGACTGTTTAAGATGAAAGTAACTTGCATAGGGTGAGATTCATTTTTATTGACAAACCCCTCCTGTATTGATATAAAGAAGAAATTACTGATACAGTGCAATATTGATTAATCGTTTCACCCCTAGCAGTTATATTAAGAAACGAGACAAATATATAACACAATTCTTGGGAACATTTTAATCAAGGAATATAATGATGGAGTCCTTAACTAAACATTACTAAAACCAAAGCTACAAAACATGTCAGCGGGAAACCAATTATTGCAACCTTGTTTTTCAAAATATAATTGAAAACAATTAAGAAAGGTCTTAAATTTATTTTTTATTTTCACTAAAAATTATTTAAACTAACCTGAGTACTGAGAAGTGTTATATACAATATATACTTGCCCATAAGATGATATATTGGGGGTGGGGGCTTCTGGCAAATTTCATTCATGCAGCGCCAGGCCATCTCATAAGTGGGTAATTATTGAAACTCGAGATATTTGCTTGACACAAAAATAGTTCAAATATTTTCGTTTTCATGCTCTCTGTTTATTTGTTTCATGATACAATAGTTTTGTCTATAGTTAAGGAATATTAATAATTTTAAAACATTATGGGTAAATTAATTACTGATACTGCAAAGTGAAATTTCCTTCAATTTTGTTCACTGGGGTTGTTTACAAGCACATATACTGCTTCCATTTTTTTGCAAGTTCTAACAACTTGTATTCATATTAAATTGTCTTGCTGTGTAGACACTCTGATTCAATACAAGATTAATTTAATTTTTAATTTCCTTTTCAATAAGTTAGATTCAAATTCCCAGTGATTCTGCAACTGCACAAGGCCCAAAAAGCCCTTTGATTGAAAAGGCAACACTCACTTTGTCAAAAGATTACAATCCTTTTGATTCAGCCATGAATTACAAGCAAATGTACTTGCTCAGTGCCAAGTCGAATTCTACATCTTCCAGTGAAAGTCTGACTTTAACCCCTTAGTTTTTTAAAGGCAGAACAGTCTTTGTTTCCCCACAAGACAACCCTCTAACTGAGAAACAAGTTTGGTACTTGCTGAGTGCCATGTAATAGATGGTGGTTATTAGAACTGCACCACCAACTCATTGACAAATCACCCCTTCCAACAGTCCTGACTTGCAATATAGACCCTGACTTATTTGAGAGTACAACAATTTTTTAAAACTTTTTATATCCATAAAAAGGGGGCATGGAGCAAGTATATATAGTAAATAAGAAGATTTGTACAGATTTTTAGGCATGGTGAACACTGAAACCTCTGTCCACATGTAAATATATACATATGGTTTAGATAAGTGCTAATTAGAGTAAAATGTAAACTAAGCAAAAGGGTAATAAATACCATTTGTACTGTGAAACAAAATTACCTTTCTTCTATTGTGGCAGCCAGAGAGACAACAATAAATATCACAATATTCAAGCAAAAGGGTTCATACCTAAACCAAAATCTAACAATGTAAAAAAAGAACTGAATATTTCAAGCATTAACTCTATTATTTCAGCTAAGGCTGTTCAATTTGAATATAAATTGTACCCAGAGAAGGCAATTCTTTATAGTATAATAAAATATGATAGGGTTAATAATTAAAGATGCCAAAGGGTATCATGGTACTCGAGGACCATTTAATAAAATTAGCCATTGGGTACCCATTAACCATATACAAGTTTTCTGCCAGTGCTTGAAAAGGCAGCACTCACTTTGTCTTCGAGTTGACCATCCTTTTGACTGAGTCATAAATGTGTGTACTTTTTCAGCATCAAGCAGAAGGTCTCTGACTCTTCCAGTAAATAATTGACTTGTCTAAATAGATTCCAATAAAACCAATCCCATTACAGACAAGCAAATATCCTGGTCCCAATTAGGCCATTCTGAAACTAATCTTGCTTCTCTTAAGTGACCCCTTTGTAGACTGAACACATATTCTAGTCCGAATTAGGCCATTATCCTGGTCCTAATTATGCCATTCTATTTACATGTAATAAAATTTTCTAAACCAGATCCTTTGTAAACTCGCCAAATCTGATACCAGTCAAATTTCTCTAATCTGGTCCCTCTGTAAACTAGCCAAATATCCTTATCAAAGTAGACAAATCTGATACTAGTCAAATTTCTCTAATCTGGTCCCTCTGTAAACTAGCCAAATATCCTTATCAAAATAGACAAATCTGATACAAGTCAAATTTCTCTAATCTGGTCCCTCTGTAAACTAGCCAAATATCCTTATCAAAGTAGACAAATCTGATACCAGTCAAATTTCTCTAATCTGGTCCCTCTGTAAACTAGCCAAATATCCTTATCAAAGTAGACAAATCTGATACCAGTCAAATTTCTCTAATCTGGTCCCTCTGTAAACTAGCCAAATATCCTTATCAAAGTAGACAAATCTGATACCAGTCAAATTTCTCTAATCTGGCCCCTTTGTAAACTGGCCAAATATCCTACTTCACATTAAAGTATTCTGATGCTAATGAGATATCTCTAAACCAGTACCCTTGAAGACTGGTCCCAATTAGGCTTGTCTGTTACTAGTCAAACTGCTCTAAACTGCCCACACCTACTCCTTAAACTAACCAGATATCCTACATCCTATTGTCATTCTGAAACTAAATAAATATCTCTAAACCAGCACCTTTGTAGAATAGCTAAATATTCTGGTCCCAATTTTGCTATTCCGAAACTAACTAAACATCTCTAAACCAGCACCACTGTAGATCCAGTAAACATCCTGGTAATAACTGCGCCATTCTGAAACTAATTAAACATCTCTAAACCAGCACCTGTGTAGACTGACTAAATATTCAGGTCCCAATTTTCCCATTCTGAAACTAATTAAATGTCTCTAAACCAATTCTATAGCATGGCTAAAAATATCCTGGTCCCAACTGCACCATTCTGACACTAATCAAACGTTTTTAAAATGGCTTCTATAAACTAGCCAATCTGTACAACATCCGAATATCCTGTTTCCATTTATGCCATTCTGATCCTTATATGCGAATCCCTAGAATTAAACTAGAAAATACACAAAATATTAGCCCTGTTTGTTCAACTTGAAGAAAATCACAATTAAAATTGGTAAATGTATCCCTTGTTGTCAAAAACAATAGATCGAACATGGAAATTTTAAACAAATTATCATAAATGCAATGTACCCTATTGTATTCAAAATGAGTCAATGAACCATAATAACTAATTCCAAGGGGGCTTAGCTCAGAACTTAAGTGCCAACCTTGTTTAAATATCTGACTTAAAGAAGTATTTGTTGTGTTGATGAAGTGAATTAAAACCTGGCCTACTTTGTATTATCACGTTAATTGTGTCCTTTGTATCAAATAAAGGAGGTTGAATAAAAGAAAAGTTAAAAGGCATGCAAATCCTACAAAAGATCCTTTGACCGTGATCATAAATCAGTTGAACTCATTTCAATTGATCAATCGCACATATTTATAACAGTGCTAGTGTACATAATATAATTAAACTAATTTCAATTAACCTACTCATTCATAAATGTGATCAAAGATAGCAAAGTCACCAAATGAAATGTGTACTGTGTGAAATAAAGAGCTTCATTTTAGATAGGATCATTGTGGAGAAGCAAGTTTCAGAGAATTCCTGAATTGGCAATTTGAGATATTCTTAAAGATGAGAAGTATCACTAATATTTGCAAAATAATCATTGCATCAATATTTTAATAATTGAGCAATAAAAAAATTTAGTTTCAATGCATTTTCACAAAATAAATGCAGCAGGTTTTTGGAAATGGAATCTTGTTTCATGGTGTAACAACAGATAGTCTGGTTGAATGTTGTTTGAAACCAGTCAGAATAATGTTAACAATCTTTCAGATGTTGGGCATTTTGAAATAAATGTAATTTATAAAGAATTGTAATCAACTTTATTGGAAAAAGAACTTTATTGACATGTATTCTTGACGAGATTACAAAACTTAATTCCAGCCATTAAACAGTACATTTGAACACACAACCTCCTGTCCTTTAGTTTGTTCGATGTCTAATGGATATGATCACTTTTTTTTTTAGAGGTAATTTGCGCTACTATTTATAGTAAGGTTTATGTTTTTGGACCCAGTTGTACAGAGTTATTGAGGGAGAGGTGTAATGATATAAAGCCAAACCATTTTATTCAACTCATTTTATAACATTCATGTATTCAAAATACTTGTTCAAGATCCTCTCTATATAATAACAGTTATAGTTACCTTTTTAATGACCAAATTTAAAAACAAAATTGCCTTTTGTTTTTTTTAACATATGACCTTGTTATTGTCATGCATGAATGTGTATACCATAAATTTATACTAAACACTGTAACACTAACTGCAAAATCCAAAAAAGAAGATATCATTATGCCAAACGAGGTCAAAATATCCACAATAAATTCTTCAATTTTCTGAGAATATTCATCATGCACCAAAACAGATATCAACATATATAAAATGTTAAATATCACTAACCTCTTAAAATGTGAATTCTGCATAAACACATGCTTGTTTGTTTGTTTGATTAGGATTTTTAACATAGCTTTAACAATTTTTCAGTCATATCACTACAATATCTGCAGTGAGGCAGTTTATAGTGATGTCTTGCACTGGTGCATCATGCCGCAGACCTGAAGCATGATGTCCCACCCAGTCACATTATCCTAACACCATGCCGACCAGTCCTAACACAAACCTCCTAATGTGAAGTGTCAAGCGAGGCAGCTGTTAACACCATTTTTGTAAGTCTTTGGTATGACTCGGCCAAGGATCAAACCCACAAACTCCTGATTCCGCAGCAAATGCTCTAACCACTAGGGCACCAGATAGGTCCATAAACTCATGTAAAACTGGATCCAGTGAAAAGCTTAAAAAAGCTCCTGTAAGTTAAACTCTCCATAATGATTGGCCAACATTCTGACCAACCCCTTAGGTGCGTCTGCTCCTTGGATTTTCTTAATAAGACTGGTTCTCTATTTCATAGATATCTAGATACAAGAATCCAGTCAGGTTTTTATATTTTTTCAAAACTCTATATTATAACACCATATTATAAGCCTGATAACGTTATTCATTTAGGGTCTATTTCAGAAAATAATGAGAAAGGAGGATATGGAAATGGAAAGCAAGTTTTAAAATTCTAACTGGATTGATTGTAAAACATTAAGAAATGTCTTAACCATGTCCCACCACCCTTGTTCCATCAACGAGTGCCTTCCAAAAAGACAGTGTTTGAGTGATTGCCTACCCTGTATGAATCCTTTAGGTCCTGTTTTAGTCTGGAGTCCCTATACACCTTGAGGATCAGATCCGGAATAAGGGCAAGGACTATTAACACTATCATTCCTAGCCAGACTGATGCACTGGTCCACATCTTGTTGAATACATAGTAAGCATCACTATGACTTACCATCCATGACCTAAAAAAAGTATGTTTAGAAACAACATGGCATTACACTCTAATTTAATGTAGTGTATATACTCACTTATAAGTCTGGTAGAGCAGGAAACTGCTTTGACCCAAACCTGCCATTGCAAATCTGGGACTATGCAATTTGTAAGGAGTGACCACTACAACAAACAATAAAGACCCTGATCTTCTGATGCATTATGCAATATCAGATAAGGATCCATATTGTCCGTAGTTGGACCCAACTTGTACTGCATTCATATATTTTCTAGGGAATCCAATAGCATGCAATAGGTGGAACAAATTTCACATCAAAAGCACAGCATGTACATACATATAATGTATTGGAAATAATGGTACATCAACACAATCCTGGCTATAAAATATATGCAAAATAAAATAAAAGATAAAGAAACTTGACAATTGATATAATATTTAAAGTTATTAAACTTCGATGTTGAAATGGGTGATTGCAGGGTAGCAGCTGTGGCCAACATTTAATTACTCTTAATACCAATGTTACCAGGCAATCAATAAAGCATAACACATTTTCCAGACTGTATGAGGAAATCATGTTTCTTTATGATCTGGAATATTATAATGTGCTGTTCAGTGTAAGATTTGTCAAGACTCTTGTGGTGGAAAAGGATTCTAAACAGATGATGAGTTTTTCCAGTACTGACAGGATTGTTTTTATCTGCTTTAAGATAACGATATAATTCATAATCCAAAATATCAAATGATGCTTGGTGTCTGATTGTAAAAAGTTTTGGCATTTGGTCCTAAAGACACCCAAGGCAGGGTCAGATTGATAGATCAGGAGTGTGAAACATGTGACTTGCCAGACCCGCAGACCAGGTCAACTTGTTAGCGTCAAATTTGTATGCTTACCTTGTTCATGATATGCTTGGCCTGAGTGAAGTACATTGATATGAAATCTGATGTGACAAAGCAACTGAGTTTTACATCCCTGGGTTAGATAGTTTGATAGTATACTAAAAATCTAACTTTATTTGCCAGATATAAAGTATTGGTTAAGGTTTTTTGAAACTGAAAGATTTTTTCAGTCTTCAGAAGATGACCGTGCAAATATAACAAAAAAAATCATGACTGGTCATGTTTTGAAAGCAGAAGTAGACGTATCATTTGCCTCCAAAAATCCACTGTATTTTAGGTGTAACAGTGCAAGTACACAACTTCTTTAAGGTAGGCAGAAGTGGGGGAGGGATGTGACTGTATGGTATCAGAGGGTTCTCCAGTTTTCATACCCTTTAAGACTTCCAAACTGAAGAGCTCTAGACCATCCTATTAGTAGATTCTATTCATTCTTTGTTCAGTGTTGAGTATGCATTACTACTGGGTCCTGTGAATTACTAATCTGTTGGCTGGATCTAACTGTTTAATGGCTAATATCATTGGGTTCCTTATTTATCATACTGTTATGGTGACCAGTAAGCTGGCTTTTTGCCTCTCTTCTAAAGGCCAGAATGTTTGGTATGTAGCATTGAAATTATATTTTGTCATATTATTCACTGATTAATAATGTTTTTTGCTTTGCTCATAATTTGGGAGACTACTTGCATTCGGACATGTCAAGCCTAATTTTTGTCTTGCCCTGCAGCCAGGTAACATCGTTCTGGGAAGAGAGACAATTTATGAAAAGTTTTTTGTCAACTAGACTTGTTTGCAGATGATTTTGTCAGTATTAAGTTGCAATTTGGAGTCCAACTTTTTCTAACCTCAAGGAAGCTGAGGTCTTTTTCATGTTTTACATTTTCTATTTCCTTCTAGTGCCTCAAAGAGTAACCTCTGGAATAAGAGAACTGATCATCCTGGTAATTTGCATATTACCATATTTTCTTCATGCATAATAATCCATCATAGCTCTCCTGTCCACATCCAGACAGAAAGATTTTCTATTGCAACCATCCTTGTGGTGTTCATATCTCTGATAATTATAGCACTAGAAAGGACTAATGATCAACTGTAATGTTTAAGAACCCTGCTATGATAAATGCATGATACCTCTATGATCAATACATGATGATTCCTCTATGATAAATGCATGATACCTCTGATTAATGCATGATAGCTCTGATCAATGCATGATATCTCTATGATCAATGAATAATACCTCTATGATCAATGAATGATACCTCTATGATAAATACATGATGATTCCTCTATGATCAATGCATGATTCTTCTGATTAATGCATAAAATCTACATGATCAATGCATGATATCTCAATAATCAAGGAATTCTATGACCAATCCATGGTACCCCTATGATCAGTACATGATACCTCTGACCAAATTAAGGTGCTATATGTAAATTGAAGCTGTCAGTGATCTAACCCCTAAACCTTTGCATTACAAGCCAACTGATTACACCTGGCCGTTTCAACAAATATATCTATCCTAAAGTTGAAGCTGAAGTTGTATGTTACATTGATTATTCCCTTTTTGCCTGAAAATCTGATCAGTTTGTATACGTATGTATATGTCTATCATATTTCATTTGTCTATGACTGTGATTCCCAACCCAAAGTCTTGAGGGTCACTGAGAGCAGCCAACAGTGGGGAGGGCATGGCAAAACTTATCAAAATGTGGAAACAGGGTCATGAGGCTTAAAAATAATACTGTTTATGGTCATTGCCAAAAAAGGATGGAACCACTGGTCTATGATGTGGTTTTAACACAATCAAGCTTACAAGTTTTGTTTGCAATAAAAAAAAAAAAAAGGAAAAAGGTTACTTTTGATAGAAGAAAAATCATATTCATGTTATACTGCCTAAAAACATGCCTACCCAATTTCGTTTTTTTATATCTAGCATCTTGTATATTCCAACTAAAATATTTCTTGAAATGGACAGACAGACATAAATACAGTGGGATTAAACATAAAAAACACAAGAAAACTGGTTTATACAGTAGAACAGTATGGAGGTCAATCAAGTTCAACTGTATCTCTGATATCTTGCTTTAAATACTACTGTACATATTACACACATATGTACTTTTAAGCAAAGCAATAATTCATTCATAAATTTAATAAAAGAATATTACTACTTACGGCCATATAAAAGCATTGTACACCCCAGTCAATAAAAGGTTTCCCAACAGGGCAAAACCAAAGGCAAAGAATACTGGCCAGGACCAGTAGCGAATAAGTAGTCCCAACTGTAAACAAGAAATAAATATTAAATAGGTTATAGGAATAGAAAAATGCATGAAAGAATGATGAAACATATAACACATACTTACCGTATATACTTGTGTATAAGTCTGCATATAAGCTGGATCCATCAGCAATCTGCACAGACTAGATCTGCTATCACATTATATGCCATCAGATCCTGGTTTTTAGGCCTCACCAGTAGAACAATCAATATAAAACCTGATCTGACAAATTATTTTTCAATGGTAGATCAGTGTTGATGTTGTTTGACCCAACTTACATATAAATATATGAGGTACTTGTTATTACAAATGTATATCTTCAGAGCATGTGACTGATAATAATGTGATACAGTTTACAAACATTAATACATATAGTATTCATTAAATAAATGTTGAAAAATTATGGCTAAGAACTTTTTTTAAAACTCTGAACTCACATGTAAATATACCTGTTGGTACTAACTCTCAACTGATTTGAATCTTTAAATTTCAGATATTTTTTTAATCATATAATCATAGGTCATTATACTCTAAATGCATCATAGCCCAGGTTTCATGATAATATACACAGTAATATGGAAGCTACAGCCCAAACACAATTTATAAGCAGTTTTTATCAAATCCTGAAAAACAGATAATGGCAATCCAGTTTTGGCATGACACTTTTATCACACGATGCATCCATGGTGAAAATTTTATGTCAGTGGTTTCATTTACACAGTCCAGCCCAGTCATAATTTTTTTTAAAATAAATTTTAATAAATCCTGGAGAGAGGATTATAGTGTCCAAGCAAACATGAAACACACACCTTCATCCCAAAAATGCACCCACAACACAAGTGTCCAAGCAAACATGAATCACAAACCTTCATCCCAAAATCCACCCACAACACAAGTGTCCAAGCAAACATGAATCACACACCTTCATCCAAAAATCCACCCACAACACAAGTGTCCAAGCAAACATGATTCACACATGTTCATCCCAAAATGCACCCACAACACATTTCATTGGAGCACAAACAGGAAGCAAAGATAGTTGTTATGGACAAAGTAAAAATCCTATACTCTCATTAAAAAAATGCAGTGGATTATGAAGTGCATTAAAGCTCTGATAACTTAATATCATTCATATTAAATCTGTTTGTACAACATTTATATTAAATCTGTTTGTACAACATTTATATTGTAGACCAAAAATATCTTAGTCATACAAATTAAACAAAACAAAAGTGTTAAGAACTGCAATAGTGACACAAAATCAAATCAAGTTTTCACTTAACAATGCAAACAATTTTTGGGGGGTTCAAAAGGTTGACTCCTAAAACTTGAAAAAGAATATATACTGTATGCCTCCCTCCCATATGTATTTTTGGTTAGCCAACCATCCTCGTTTTCTCTGTTGCTAACCCCTGCACTTTTTTGCCCCCTTGGTGAGAAACAAAAAAACTAAACTAATTCCCAAAATTAATTTGTGCATCTAACTGGACCAATTTAGCCCAGTACTTGAAGTTCTTAGTGCATTATATATATATATATATATATATATATATATATATATATATATATATATATATATTAATCATTATTATATAATGCTTAAAAAAAAATAAAAAGAAACCTACCTACCCAGCCCAATTTTAAAACTAGTGCAACAGGAAACACATATTTTATTTTGCCTAATGGCCTAAAATCTAATAAGGTCCTGTACTTGTGACCTAATAAAATGCATACAATTTCATGGCTCTAAGAACATTACTTTTTGTGATATGTTGATAAAATGTTTTGGGGATGGATAGATGGATGAGTCTATGGACAGCAGTAAAAAAATAACACCTCCTTCTGGCATCCCACTAGAGCATATAATACAGAGTCTGTTAGTCCTGCTTGACAACTTCTTGTCTAAAACCCTAAAAACTCTAAGCATTTTAGACATTCAGCATGCATGACTTTTTGAAGTATTCCTAATAAAGAATCAGAGTAATTGACAAATGGCTTACCTTAATGTTGACGGTGATGATGCAAGTGATAATCAAGATGGAACCAAACAGAAAGATACCAGACATCTGAGCAAAAAAAGAAAACACCATAGTTCTTCTAAAACAAGAAAACATTTTGGTCACAAAAAATTCATTGTATGTCAATCTGAAATAGATAAAAAGTAAATGTGTCAAGGTATAAGCTGACTTTTAAGGAAAGACCAATGGTAAACAACATAGACCCTGATCTACTGTTACAAATACACAGTAGATAGGGTCAATGTTGTTTCATTTTACCAACTGCTTCTAGCAAACCACATAGACTCATATCTGCTACCACATTATGCACTGGCAGATCTGGATCTGTACACTTTGTAGGTGGACTCGATCTATAGCCAAGTGTATATGGTATAAGTAAAGTAACATTTTTTCACCTAATAAAACAACGTAGTTTATTCATTTAACTTTAAGACAAAATTGGTATACACCAACATAAAAGTATACAGACTATTTGTATCAGCTGATACTTTTTTGTGGTTTAAGAAAAGTGACAATGAAGGAAATTATTTTTGTTTGCAAGAATGGTATTTAAAGAATCTTTAATGTTTTGTTTCTGAATCAAGGCATCAAGACAATAATTAGGTTTGTTAAATATTTCCTTCATTTATCTATTAGGATGAAAAACCCTGTCAGTAACAAGTTCAGATGCACTAAGAATGTTATTTATCTTAAGCAATAATATATAAAACTTTCAGAATGAATGAAGTGGCTTGAACTGTTTGAGAAAGTGACCTTTTATTTTTTGTTTAGACTTTAAATGCTGCTTCCTACTGAATACAAATAACATTCTTCTCTGGTCACAAATTCTCAAGGAAAATTCTTAAGAAAAATATTATTTTCATTGTGACTATAATAGAATGCAGTAACATCCCATTGGCTCAATTATTTTCATTGTGACTATAATAGAATGCAGTAACATCCCATTGGCTCAATTATTTTCATTGTGACTATAATAGAATGCAGTAACATCCCATTGGCTCAATTATTTTCATTGTGACTATAATAGAATGCAGTAACATCCCATTGGCTCAATTATTTTCATTGTGACTATAATAGAATGCAGTAACATCCCATTGGCTCAATTATGTTCTTAATACATGAAAGTGATTAAGAACCCCAGAATGAATTCAAATCTCCTGTGAGTTAAAGCTGCATTAAATCACCAAAAATAAATGTGAAAATTGAGATAATGGTAGGACACAATTTTGTGGCTCTTAGTAAAAAGTAGTAAAAAGATATTTTTAACAACAAAATACTTTAAGTCAAGAATCGGAGTCATCTACAGATGACACATTACCTGTCTCTGGCTTAAATAAAGACTCCTACTGAAAGTAACAATGTTCCTGCATACCACTTTTGGTTCAGCATTCTCAATTTATATGCTACTTATGTGTATACTACACTTTTTTGACATGGTAATGTTCTGTATATTTAATTGTATTATTTATTGGCTTTTTTTATAAAGATTATATGTTGTGTAATTTGTAACTGACATCAGTGTAAAATTAAGCTCACAGTGTAATACATTTCTCTCTATGAGTGTGGACTAAATATTCAGATCATTATTCATGTAACCATGTTTATCTGAATCCATGTCTAGGACATTGGAATTCCCACCCACCCACCCCGCTCCAGAAAAACTGATCTACCTGATGTTTGCCATGTTCTTTATTATAATTTTAGCAACAGAGTTTATCTTGTTAACAACTTAGAATTTCCTAAAAACAACCCTCATCCTGGTTCTATTTTTGTGTTTTAACTGTTTAAATTTTAAAAAATTACTCATTCTTGCATTAACATCTTTAGCAGAATTAGCCTATTGTTGTGTTCACTATTTCATTTTGGTAGAATCATTTATTCAAATTATTATTCATTGGATATACAAACTGCATGGGGTCAAGTTTCATATTCAGCCAATGTGGGTATGTGAGAAAGCTTGCTAGTAGATTCTCATGGTGGCTGTCTCCGGGGGTGGGGTGGGTGGGCTGGGGTGTGGTCTCATGTTCTTCCTCCACCATTTATACTGGCCATCATATATAGCCTTTCATGTGCTGAAAAATGGCATTACACCCTAAAACAACAATAACTCTTTGCACATTATTCCATGCCATTCTGTTCAGGAGGAATAGCAATGACCAGATTTTTAATATGACTGCTAATGCAGCCACAAATGATATCATATTGGAACCAACCAGACATCATAAGAAGTTTTTCAATGAAATCACCTTGCTGACAAGAGCATCTATTCAGGAGGAGTAGTAATAACGAGTTTTAAATATGACCATTGTAGCAGTTATATTAAATGTCCACGAGGAACTATTTCCATTTAAGGGCAAATGGATATCATAAAAGATCTTCTGGTGAAAACCCCATGTCAAGATGACCTTCCATTCTGGATAATTAGCAATAACAAGACTTTCAAGATGGCTACTATGGCAGCAAGAAGAATGGCATCAGCTTCATTTAGGACTATTTAGGCACCATAAGAACTGTTGAAGTGAAAACCATATTTTAATATATTTATCCATTGCAGAGAAGCAGCAGTAACAAAATTTAAAAAATACAAATCTATGGTGGGCATACCAGATGTCTGAGTAGTACCATTTTCATTTAGAACCAGCTATAAAATATCATAAGAAGTCTTTTAGTGAAAACCTCATACTGATATGACCATCGATTCCAGTGTTGCTATAAATTGATTTTCAAGATTGTTGTTGTAGTGGCCATACCAGATGTCTGAGTGACACCATTTTCATTTGGGACCAACTAGACCTTCAGATGAATGTGTAAAGTTACATGGCAATCTTCCAAGTAGTTTAGGAGTGTTAAGGAGTGGTGATAACAAACTTGTGCTGACAGATGGACACTGGACATTGGATGACTGACAACAGGCCATTCCATAAACTCTTCTGGTCCATGGTCAGCTGAACAAAAAATTGGTTTTAGAAAGAAATACAGCTTAATGGTTTTCAGCCTCAGGATTTAGTAACTAGGTTTTAATTAGTGTACTCATTTTTATTGAAACATTAAAGTACACACTGCACTAAACATTTCAAGATAAATGTGACTGCTAAATAAAACAAATTTTACCAACAGAATACAAAAGCACAGCTGATACAATCAATGGTAAATTATTACAGCATACAGACATAACAAATACCATAGTTTGTAGAGTTAATGGGAAACGTTCAGAGCATATATTCAGTACAATGGTAAATTATTACTGTAAAACAATCAGTACATATAGCATAGCTTCTAAAAATGCAGGTAAACTATTAATGAATACAGTTCGCACAAATAGTAATGAACCCAGTGTCAATGGTAAATTATTACTGCATACAGTTAGTACAAATAACAAATCTCTGACGGCCAACAGTAAATTATTATTGCATACAGAGAGTACCAATAGCACTGCTCCTAACAGCATAACTCCCAGTGTCAATGGTAAATTATTACTGCATACACTAGTGCAAACTAAATAACATAGCTCCCAGAGTCAATGGTAAATTATTACTACATACAGTTAGTACAAATAACATAGCTCCCAGGCTCAATGGTAAATTATTACTGCATACAGTTAGTTCAAAAAACATAGCTCCCAGGCTCAATGGCAAATTATTACTGCATACAGTTAGTACAAATAACAGTTCTAAGGTTCAATGGTAAATTATTACTGCATACAGTTAGTTCAAATAACATAGATCCCAGGCGCAATGGTAAATTATTACTGCATACACTTAGTACAAACTAAATAACATAGTTCTAAGGTTCAATGGTAAATTATTACTGCATACAGTTAGTACAAATAACATAGCTCCCAGGCTCAATGGTAAATTATTACTACATACAGTTAGTACAAATAACATAGCTCCCAGGCTCAATGGTAAATTATTACTACATACAGTTAGTACAAATAACATAGCTCCCAAGCTCAATGGTAAATTATTACTACATACAGTTAGTACAAATAACATAGCTCCCAGGCTCAATGGTAAATTATTACTACATACAGTTAGTACAAATAACATAGCTCCCAGGCTCAATGGTAAATTATTACTGCATACAGTTAGTTCAAAAAACATAGCTCCCAGGCTCAATGGCAAATTATTACTGCATACAGTTAGTACAAATAACATAGTTCTAAGGTTCAATGGTAAATTATTACTGCATACAGTTAGTTCAAATAACATAGCTCCCAGGCGCAATGGTAAATTATTACTGCATACACTTTGTACAAACTAAATAACATAGTTCTAAGGTTCAATGGTAAATTATTACTGCATACAGTTAGTACAAATAACATAGTTCTAAGGTTCAATGGTAAATTATTACTGCATACAGTTAGTACAAATAACATAGTTCTAAGGTTCAATGGTAAATTATTACTGCATACAGTTAGTACAAATAACATAGTTCTAAGGTTCAATGGTAAATTATTACTGCATACAGTTAGTTCAAATAACACAGCTCCCAAGCTCAATGGTAAATTATTACTGCATACAGTTAGTACAAATAAGATAGCTCCCAGGCTCAATGGTAAATTATTACTGCATACACTTAGTACAAACTAAATAACATAACTCTCAATGGTAAATTATTACTGCATACAGTTAGTACAAATAACATAGTTCTAAGGCTCAATGGTAAATTATTACGAGTCAGACTGACAGTAAATAAAGTTTGTATTTCTGTGCAGAAAATACAATTAAGTGTTCAATCCCTATAAACTTGGCCTCATTTTTTGTTTGGTATCTCCAAGAATTTGTAAAAACAGAACATTTGAATCACAAATTACACTGCTGATAACAATGCTTATACTATATAATAACAATTACAGACATATTACAATTAACAATGCTTATACTATATAATAACAATTACAGACATATTACAATTAACAATGCTTATACTATATAATAACAATTACAGACATATTACAATTAACAATGCTTATACTATATAATAACAATTACAGACATATTACAATTAACAATGCTTATACTATATAATAACAATTACAGACATATTACAATTAACAATGCTTATACTATATAATAACAATTACAGACATATTACAATTAACAATGCTTATACTATATAATAACAATTACAGACATATTACAATGCTGATAACAATGCTTATACTATATAATAACAATTACAGACATATTACACTGCTGATAACAATGCTTATACTATATAATAACAATTACATACATATTACAATGCTGATAACAATGCTTATACTATATAATAACAATTACAGACATATTACAATGCTGATAACAATGCTTATACTATATAATAACAATTACAGACATATTACAATTAACAATGCTTATACTATATAATAACAATTACAGACATATTACAATTAACAATGCTTATACTATATAATAACAATTACAGACATATTACAATTAACAATGCTTATACTATATAATAACAATTACAGACATATTACAATTAACAATGCTTATACTATATAATAACAATTACAGACATATTACACTGCTGATAACAATGCTTATACTATATAATAACAATTACAGACATATTACAATTAACAATGCTTATACTATATAATAACAATTACAGACATATTACAATTAACAATGCTTATACTATATAATAACAATTACAGACATATTACAATTAACAATGCTTATACTATATAATAACAATTACAGACATATTACAATTAACAATGCTTATACTATATAATAACAATTACAGACATATTACAATTAACAATGCTTATACTATATAATAACAATTACAGACATATTACAATTAACAATGCTTATACTATATAATAACAATTACAGACATATTACAATTAACAATGCTTATACTATATAATAACAATTACAGACATATTACAATGCTGATAACAATGCTTATACTATATAATAACAATTACAGACATATTACAATGCTGATAACAATGCTTATACTATATAATAACAATTACAGACATATTACACTGCTGATAACAATGCTTATACTATATAATAACAATTACAGACATATTACAATTAACAATGCTTATACTATATAATAACAATTACAGACATATTACAATTAACAATGCTTATACTATATAATAACAATTACAGACATATTACAATGCTGATAACAATGCTTATACTATATAATAACAATTACAGACATATTACACTGCTGATAACAATGCTTATACTATATAATAACAATTACAGACATATTACAATTAACAATGCTTATACTATATAATAACAATTACAGACATATTACAATTAACAATGCTTATACTATATAATAACAATTACAGACATATTACAATTAACAATGCTTATACTATATAATAACAATTACAGACATATTACAATTAACAATGCTTATACTATATAATAACAATTACAGACATATTACAATTAACAATGCTTATACTATATAATAACAATTACAGACATATTACAATTAACAATGCTTATACTATATAATAACAATTACAGACATATTACAATTAACAATGCTTATACTATATAATAACAATTACAGACATATTACAATTAACAATGCTTATACTATATAATAACAATTACAGACATATTACAATTAACAATGCTTATACTATATAATAACAATTACAGACATATTACAATTAACAATGCTTATACTATATAATAACAATTACAGACATATTACAATTAACAATGCTTATACTATATAATAACAATTACAGACATATTACAATTAACAATGCTTATACTATATAATAACAATTACAGACATATTACAATTAACAATGCTTATACTATATAATAACAATTACAGACATATTACAATTAACAATGCTTATACTATATAATAACAATTACAGACATATTACAATTAACAATGCTTATACTATATAATAACAATTACAGACATATTACAATTAACAATGCTTATACTATATAATAACAATTACAGACATATTACAATTAACAATGCTTATACTATATAATAACAATTACAGACATATTACAATTAACAATGCTTATACTATATAATAACAATTACAGACATATTACAATTAACAATGCTTATACTATATAATAACAATTACAGACATATTACAATTAACAATGCTTATACTATATAATAACAATTACAGACATATTACAATTAACAATGCTTATACTATATAATAACAATTACAGACATATTACAATTAACAATGCTTATACTATATAATAACAATTACATACATATTACAATTAACAATGCTTATACTATATAATAACAATTACAGAAATATTACAATTAACAATGCAGCATGCTATCTTATGCATGGATATATTATCGAAAGAACAATGTTTGATTTAGATTGCTTCATGGAAAGTTATGGGCACAAGAACTGCATTGGAAACACGATAAATCAAAGCTGGACTCCCAGCAAATTAATACGTTATGACTGTTTCTAATTCAACATGTAAAATACAAATAATGATATTGATTTCTCACCTGACCACTGGCAAACAATGACACTTCTTCACCGTGAAGAAAAAAGACACCAAAGAAAAAGACTGTGTTTTGCCATAAACCTACAAGTGTAAAGTAAATTGTTACATTAACAATTGATAAAAACCACCAATGCTATAATAAAACTACATTATTCAAGACAGATTTCGGTTATACACAAAGAAGAATACTGTAATATTCTGGACTGAATGAACTATGTATGATGTGACTTTTTTAATGAAACATGTACTTCATTTATATTATAAAACAGAAACAGATTATGCTGTAAATACAGGTCTTTTCAATGGTATTTACACTAAAATCTTTATCAATCTGTAAAGTGTTTGCAAGAATTCCACCGAAAGCAACTTTTGGTATTTATGATCATCTAATTAGCACCAATATTTACTACAGAACATAACTTTTTATCTATTTCAACTTTCCTCTATATGTGAAAATTTACAAAAAGTCAATATTTTACTTTGATTAATAATGCATTATACTTAAAAAATGCAGGGTAGGGAGAATGTCTTGAAATCAATACAAAGTAATGAGAATTTAGTCAGAGTCTATTTGGGTTAAATGACAGACTTTAAGGCAACTACTTCACACGAATTACCCCCATGTGTGAACCCTGTAAGCTAATGACAGATTCTAAGGCAACTATTTCACAGGAATCACCCCCCATGTCTGAACCCTGTAAGCTAATGACAGATTCTAAAGTAACTATTTCACCCAAATCACCTCCTAATGTCAACCCTACAAGTGAAATGTCAAACTCTAAGGCAAACTATTTCACCTCGATCACCTGTTAGTGTGAACCCTATAAGTTAAATGACAAGACTCAAAGGCAAATATTTCACCCAAATCACTTCCTAGTGTCAACCCTATAAGTGAAATGTCAGACTCTAAGGCAAGCTATTTCACTAGTGTGAACCCTATAAGCAGTATTCAGATTCTCCAACATTTGAGCATTCTCAAAAAACTGACTAGTGAGAAGACGATTCATCCATTCTGTAGCAAGAGATACGTGTTCCTTCCTTAGTTTTAATGTTTTTAGTAGCTGTTTTGATAGCTGATAATACATGCTGGTAATAATCTATACACACATTTTATGCTGTGAACTACATGTCAATACATAGCCTGACATTTGTTTGCCAGGATATACTTGGAATCTTGTATCAATGACTCTTGCCTAAGTTACTTCTGATGAACCAAATTATGTTTAATGACATGCTTTATTTCATGCTAAAAGGAATAGGAGCTTTTAATAGCGTTCAGTTCTCAGCTTGTTTTACTTGGTAATTGTGCTGCAAATTTGTTGTGAAACTAATGGTGACAGGGTACATTTCCATTATTAACACCTTCAAGAAACAGGATTATTATAATGCATTCTGAATTTATATGTCAGTTGGATAAAGAGATTAATTGGTTTTATAGTAAGGTCTTGTTATTGTACATTAGCAGCTATGATCATCCCAAGCACACAACTTGGACTATTGCTGCTATTTACAGCAGCTTCTTTATACGACAAGGACAAAATTCTGTAAAAATTTGGTGTACACTTTGTATAAACCCTTATAAAAATAATCTTTTAATTTGCTATAAAGGGACTGCTGAAAACAAATTGTAACAAAAATTACAAGTGATAGGGGAAAAGAAGTTAGAAGCCATAAGTCTGTGTTACAAATTTTCTTAAATTCTCTTTAAAAGAATCCAAATATATTCATTTCCAGATTCATTTCCATATTTAAAAAGGTGCATTTCAAGGGCTGAAGTTCCAAAAATTATTTTGTTGGAATCATCCCTAAAATACTTGTTCCCAGTGCACACTACCAAGTAATAACCAAGGATCTATCACAACACATTCTGGTTAACTTTATGTATCAAAATGGGAAGAAAAGCTTTATTATTTTTATTTACAATCACATTACTACTCTCTTAACAGAATTCATGATAAAGTTCATCCCCACGTAAAAGGTGAGTTGAGATTGAGTTCCGACTTCTTGAGGTTGGGTAAAAGTTCCAACTTAACTACTTTGAAACAACAATGGAACAGATCCTGATGGAAGGACTGAACGTGAAATTGTGAATCAATCAGTCATCAAATACTTGATAATTGTGGATCAATCAGTCATCAAATACTTGATAATTGTGGATCAATCAGCATCAAATACTTGATAATTGTGGATCAATCAGTCATCAAATACTTGATAATTGGGGATCAATCAGTCATCAAATACTTGATAATTGGGGATCAATCAGTCATCAAATACTTGATAATTGGGGCTTCCTGTAATTGGAGGTTAGGACACAACTCCTCCTATGACTTAGGTGAAGACCCTGGGTTCAAAAGCGATTCTGAAAGACAGAACCTGGAATTGAAAACAACTCGTGCTTAAAGCAAACCTGTGGGTATTTTGATGTCGAAGAAATATCAGGATGTACAAATAGGCATCCTAAAGATTGAGGGAAATCACCCAATCTTACACCACATTGTTTTCTCTATTGAGAAAATAGTCTCCATCTTGAAATATTTATCCAGAAGAAACTGGTTTAACTGGGAGAGATTGATTTTTTTTATACAAATGTTCTTACATTTCTTGGCAACCCAGGAAGACTCAAAGAGTACAATGTGGAAGACTGATTATTCAGGACCTTGCTGCAAAATAATGCGCACCTCTTCCATTAATTCCACCAGATTGGACTGGTGAAAGAACACATGGGTCCTTGATTGTGGACTTGTTCCTGAAACCTTTGTTCATGACATAATGTATCCACAAATTCTGTCTGCGATGCTTGACCAAGTCTCCAAAATAAGGACAAGAAATTTCTGAGTGGAACGCATGGCATGTTGTGTAATTATTTAAGGCTGTCCCTTCCACTTTCTTTGGAAAGAAAGATGGGTTGAAGAACTTCCTCTTGGAGGTTCTTAAGCAACTTCCATTCTGAGGACGCAATTGAAAAGGATCAGGTCTCATTGCATTGAACAGGGACTGCATCTGCTTGAAGAATTTAGTGGCCTCTGAGGCAGTTTGGTTTAGTATGCCTCCTGGTTGAATATGATGGGCCAGCAGAAGTTGTTAAGGATCTATGTTGCTGATACTTCAAAGTCTTGTGAAGCCACAGTTGCATTGGGTCTTCTGAAGAGGGTCTTGGCTTAAAAAGGAGCAGCCCTCAGAAGCTGGAAGACATGTCTGGTTTCCAGTTTTAATACCTACTTCAAATGCACCTGTGTCCAGCTGGGGTGGTTATATGGGCCACTTCAGGGAATGTACCTGGTAACTAGAGACAGAGACTTTAGGCACAAGAAGGAATAGACTACCCTCTATGCCAATGAGTGATTTCTTGGCCTGTGGAGAACCAGTGACATTTCCTGTGGTTGGATCTAAAGAGCTTGTTAAAAATGGAAAGGATCTTCTTGGGCTTTGTTTCAGATGGTTTTAGGCACAAGACAACAGGAAGAAGGTTGTAAACTTATCAAAAGACCAGATTTTCTCCTCTTAATCCAATTGACAGGAAGCTTTATTGAGCTGTTTCTACCCTGAATTCATTAGAGCTGAGGAGGACAGATATGCATTCTCATCTTGAACACTTCAAGCAATAGAGTGGCTAAGCATCACCATGTCGTTTATAGGAAGTGACATAGGAACACTTGGGACCATTTGTTGTACTTGTTTGACATGGTGAGTATGGGGCTCCAGGGTGAAATGATACTGTCTTGGATGCTGCTATGCCTCCAGTTGTTCTGGTGGACATCACCTGGTGAGGTGATAGTGTGATATAAGCCATGGCATCACCTCTACTCTAGGTCCAGGGTTCAGTAGTTCAAGGGAGCGTAACAGACCAATTACCCTGAGGTGGGAAGCCCAACATCCCATACAGATTTATTGGGATATTAGTAAAAAAGGGAGATACCAATCCAATTCCCATTTCCTAGTCTGGATGAGTGGGCAGACTCCCAATACTGTACAAGAGGGGTTTCCAACACATAGGTCATGACCCAACCTATGTTGCAAGGACGTTCTGGCCGTCACCAGAATGTTTTTTTTTTGAGGATGGCAATATTTTTCAAAAATGTAAAAAACAGGATCATGAGGCTCAAGAAAAAATATTTGTTTAGGGTTGTGGCTATAAAAAGGTTGATAACTGTTGCTGTATTGAGTATGGTGGTAGAAAGGGTAGAAGGTGGGGGGGGATCTCAGTCCAAAAGATGTGTAAAGCCAGTGACCAGTATGAGATAACTGGTCACCAGGACAAATAGTCAATATACACAGTCAATATACACAGTATGGTCACTTTGATGAGGTCAATGATACTTGGCACCCAGTGACTGGTACCAGGCAAATAGTTTACAATACATTAGTAACCAGACAGATCACTGGACAATGAACAGTCACTGGTCAGGCGAGATGGGTATGTCAGAGCCTAGTTAATCTTCATTACTCATAATGGTGTGGTACTGCTCCTCCCATTGGCAGCGTATGACATGCTGCAGTGAAAGTGTTGGGTGTGGTGCCCTCTTGGAAGGGTATGACCCACTACCCTGAGACAAGCAGTGCACATCTTTCTTCACATAAAGCAGCAAAGATGGGCAGTGTACTTTCTCCCTTCTAGGAGGAGGCAATCTACTCCTTGAATGTTCATTCCACTTGTACAGTACAGGTCAGACCTTACCTGTCTCCAAAAAGATTGGCCCTAAATACTCCTGGAACCAGAAAATGTTCTTCAGAACTGAAGAACGAGACTCCATAAAGTGGATTTCTTCTTGGGGTTCTGTATGAAAAAAAACTGAAGAGTCTGACAATGAGGGAAAATAATGTTTCCTCCATTTTCTATAAGTACATCTGGAAACACTATATTTCAGACTTAATTAGTCCATATTTTACAAAAAGCATATTGGTTCTTACACATGCACTTTAAAATGTGGAAGTGGCCTTTATGAGTGTCTCAATGGTCCTTTCATGTAGATTGTCCTGACATTGTTCTCTGATATACAAGTGACCTTTAAAAAGGACAGTAATAAGAAAAATATTATATTATTTTCACATTAATTTGAAACTTGCCTGTTTTTATGTATTGCATGCTATATAAATCCCATGAATTTGCAAAAGGTAAACAACAATTCACTGCTGAGGAATTTCAGTCTTCTCATTCGTACATATTTTTTAAATAAGGAAGATGTTCAGTTGTTAAACTATTTTGTTCTCTAGGAGAAATGAAGACAAACACAACAACAATGCAATGCATCTGCTTTAAAATGCAATAGTGAATTGTAAAAAACACCAAATTGATGTTTAATTAATTATTTAATTAAAGGAATTACAAATTCCTTTATTGAGGTACAGCCTATGTTGTGTTATAACTTAATATACAAGACTTACCTGTAAACCATATGTAATTTGAAAAGGGAATGATACAATGCGGAAACTCAAGAGGACCTTTCCAGAAATAATTACCGAAAATAGGTAGGGGTTACCAACATAATAACAGAAGACAAGACAGATGAATGTAACACTAGATGAAATACTGTTAAAGGGAGAACCGAATTTAGTTTTAGCTTGCAACAAGTAATTCTTCTCTGGTCATTTGATGAAGGACACAACCATTAACAGTGTCCTTGAAAAAGATGACTGTTCTGCAAATATCCATACAAGGCTCACAAGTGGGACGAGTCTTCTAGACAATTCATCACTATATGGGAGGTTGCATTCAAACTGAACTGAGGAGATTTTTCAATACAAAAAAGAAAAGTTGCGCAATAGCAATGGTATGTTATTATTAAGAAAGTCAACATTCAGTATTTATTTTCGTTGAGAGGAGGTAATATTATCTACCTGACCATGAATATATGTATTGACCACCAACAAGTAATGGATTCAAAGTACTCCTCATATTATTAGAAATAATCAGACAATGAAATGTTAAGGAGAATTATATAATTCATCTAATATGAAACACGCTGGTTTTTGTAAAATAATTGGAAAGATAAAAAAATACTATATTACCTATACAGCACCACATCACAAATTTTAAGATGGATAAGTTGTTGTTTTTACTTATTCTCCTGAAATGTCAAAATTACATTATGTAATGGTTATATAAACTTAAAATTAGATACAACATGTTAATTATAGTAATAAATAATAACTATGGCCATCTTTTAGTTTATGTCAAGTCACTTCATACTTTTATGATTTTTTGGGGGGGGGGGGCATCCTTCCAACATTAGTTAATTCTAGTTTTTTTCATTTTCTTCAACATTACTGAAATCTCCAAATAACCAAATTTTAATTTTCAAAAACTAAAAAATCAAAGAGAAACAAGTGATATTTATGTTAGTACAATAATATTTTTGAATACATCATGAATATTTGTAAATGACTATTTAATACTAAGAAAAGCATCACAATGATGATGCTGTAGCAGAGATGATGAAGATCAACATGGTAGTGGTAATGACAACAATGATTATAACAGATAACAACTATGATGACAAATGATAAATATAATGCAGGTTGTCATGATAAAAATGATTTCAATTATGATAACATTTATGATGAAGATAATCATGACAGAAACAGTGATAATGAACTGGAAAACAATGAGGATAACTATGAAATATTTGCTAATAAGAATATATATGTTTTCAGTAGTCTTTGCATAAAATTTTATATTCATTTGAGATGAGCATGACACTGAGATAATCAAAACATACCTGTACAGATAAGGTTTTTCTAACAGGTGCTCTTTATCTACATGCTGCTCAAACAATCCATAGATAAAAATTGGTAATGAAGTCATGGTAATATTGTAGAACATCAAATAAAATCCATCATAGACAGACTGAAAGGAAACATGAAGGAAGGTGAAGGATGATCTCTACAGAACATAGAAACATTAAAATAACTTTTTTATATTAAAAAAAATTTAGAAATCTATTCCAATAACTTTCATGCCCCCACAATATCATAACTGAAAAAACATTAGTTGAAGACATTTGGTTGTAATACAGTACTTTGAATGTTTTTGTACATAAAAATCTTAAACATCAATTTTGTCAGGCTCTGTGTTAAAAATCTGCGCAAAAAGTTTGACATCATACTCAGAACCATGAACGGAAACAAAGGCTCTTATGAAAGTATTCATAAATCATGAACTTTACACAACTCATTCTCCTTTTTGTTGAAACCATCTTTAATGCTGGTAAAAAGTAAGGAAACAACTTTTAAAGAAAAATATATTTCTTTGATAATACAGACCCAATCATAATACATTAGGTGTATATAGGAATAAATCCTCTGCCATGGAAATATAGCTCTCTCATGCTAAAAGAGAAGTTCAATACAACTTTTGACTATTTCTAATAGTAGAAATGCTAATGCAGTTGCTTCCTTTCCAAGGTGATATTCTAATAAAAGTGGCTTCCCCTTTGTTAGAGGGATATGAGCCAAGTACTATCAGTTTGTTATATGTATTGAGTCTTCCAAAGCGGGTTTCTATTTCCAGTATGTTACCTGACCATAATACACAAGAACAGGAATGAGGAGGAGGGAGTGACATCCCTTTACCCAGGTGTTGGCCCTCTCTCCAATTTCCTAATGCATGTAAAGCAGCCTTCCCTTGTGTGAAATACGAGAATCACTAAATGTTTGAAAAAGTGACAAGTGAATTAGATAAGTTTGGATTTATCAAGAAGTATGAAGGAAACAGAGTTACATCTGTCCTCTATTCACGAGGAGACCACTCTCACCTCATTTCTACAGAATTCAACATTTTTATTGCTAAAGTTAGCTAAAAGATATGGCAAAGTTATTCTCCTGCTTGGGAGGGCTAGGTTTGTGAGGTGCTGGTTGTACTCCCAATGTACTATGATCAGGTAACACATCTAAAGAAGAACTTTAACACTGGCTTAATTTAGAAATTTTAGAGAATAGAGAAATTTTCACCTTAATCTAAGGTGAGTGTGAATCGACATACTGATGTACATGCACACAGTCAACACAGTAAACATAACATGCATGGTTCCCCCACTTTTTTAAAGAAAAATTTCCAGGTCTTTTCCAGGTTTTTTCCAGGATAAAATTCAGTTTTTCAAGGTTCATTTATGACCAATACAAAATGAAATTAAAGAACATTTTAGCTTAGAATTTTTTTAAAATTCAAATTAAATGCTGTTTCTATTCCAAGTCTCTTCTATATCATTTAAATGAGGCAAATAACCATGTACCAAACCACAAAATGTTTCACAAGAAACAGATATTACTTCTGAAAATCACAAGTCTAATGTTTTACAATGTACAGACTGAAACTGCACTGCATTATGTTGGTATGGGAAATCTAACAGAATGAACAACAGCAACTAGTTTTGTTTTCCTTTCAAACTTTTAATTCTAAAGAAATTAGTAAACACTTTAAGTCTATGTGCATGATATTACAACAAATGGAAAATTAAATATCAGTAGTTATATACTGGCTGATTGAGATTGACTGTAAAATGTTGACAGACAAGATGTTTTATAACATGCATGCATCTTTTATATGAGAAAGTAATTCCCTCAAGTTCATGTTCAAGCTAGAACTCTGCTGGGGATTATAGCCAAACAGTCTTAAATGTTATTAAGCAAATGCACTTTTTCACTGAATTCTTTCTTTGCAACTTCCAACTCCTCCTCTTTGTCCATTGCTCTTCTATGCAGAGTATTGGCTTTTGTTATGTGAGCAAAGCTACGTAATTCTTCAGCTTTATCTGAAGCTTTGTTTGCATCTGTAAACAAGAACTTAATGTCCGATTCCAGCATTTTTATCTTTTTTCCTAATGTTCCAACTTCTTCTTCCATGAGTTTTCTCTTCATACATTTCTTTTCCCTTTCCTTCTCTGTCTTTTGAGCTTCTAAATGAGTGTGGTACTTTTGCCTGGCACTCTGTGCTGACTGTAGGAGTTCCTTTGACACCACTAATCCCTTCAATCCTCCAACACTCTTTATATGGTCCTTTATTACTCTGCGTGCAATCAATCTATTTTCTGAAAGATTTTGTGTACTAACTTCTTTGTTCACAGAAAATCCACGTTCTACACTAGCCTGGCCATGTGACAAAAGTAGAAGCACACGGACTACATTCCAAACCCTACTATACATCTCCTTGCCTGCCATACTGTTATAAAACAGCTCGTCTACCCAGTCTTCAGTTTTTCTAAATTTCTTGAACTCTGGCAGATGCTGTGCCTCTTGTACAAATTTTTTATACTCCTCTTTTATTTGATCACACTCATTTATATCAACTCTTTGACATGAGTGAAGAATGTTCAGTACTCTTCTGAATTTGTCAATACAATGGTCCTGGCCTTTGCATATAAGATTAGGATCTATACATGACAAACTTCTAACCAAGGTGTAGGCTAGGGGGGACTTTTCTTTCAGTTTATGTACAAATGTACAAAGCAATTCTTTACACTGTGTCCTAAAAGAAAGAATGGCCTTCTCACTTGCTTCTTTTTCTGCTAGTAACTTCCTAACTTCCATATCTGCAACAAATCCTATATCAATATGCTGATACCCTTTGTGGTTGTTTTTGTCTGTAACATCAACATTACAGAGTTTGTTTGGTGAGGAAGCTGTCTCCATTACACTCTGTTTGACAAATCTCTCCAATGTTGTTCTCATTAAACCCTCCAAGTCTTTTGCAAGAAAAGGTATCATAGGTTTGTCAGTTTGATACACTTTCAAAAAAAGTTTTCTACAGGTTTTGCTACAGACACAATGAATGCTAGTTTTGCTCTTGCAAACTTATCTTTGCTCCATTCCTTTACTGTACTAAAAGATTTAGTTCCAGGATCTTTGATTTCTTTCTTCTCAACACTCTATACATACTGCTTAACATATGGGTAGATTTCCATTGCACGCTCACAAACTTTCACATTCTCTACCCAACGGTGTGCACAAAAAGGCAATGGGTATAAATTCTGCTTGGTGACAGATTCATAGTCATCTCTCCTAGCAGGCACATCATCCCAGAGCATGTACAGTGCTGACAGCTTATGGGATATATCCCATCCAGTCTTAGAGATTCCAGCTCTGAATGCATCGTGTATTGTATGAAGGCCACATGAGCCTATGTTAAGCAGTTTACTGCAGTATTCCAACTCCAATTTCTTTTGCAATTTATTGAATGCAGCCCAGTTAACATTAGGTCCATCCATTGACAATTGGATTAGATTCTTAAATCCAATTTTATTCTCCACACTTTTCTCAAAACTCTGCACAAGATCAACAGCTGCTGCATGACCTAGAAAATCTGATGTGTAGAACCTGCTTTGCACATGATCCCTCTCCCAGAATCTAAGTAAAATATCCAATTGCTTTTTCTGTAATTCTCTGTTCAAGGACTCATCGAAAAGCATCACAAATGGTTCATCTTTTACTTTCGTTTCCAGCAGAGTACTTAAGTATGGTACAATTCCAAAACATGTGACATACATAGATTTTGTCTCTCCACAACTCATACTCTTGACAATGACAGAGTCTGGAAACATCTGTTGAAATGTGTATGATGTTTCTTCATTTGATGAAAATGAATAATTAGAAGCTACAGTTTTTAAACACCACCACACATCTGCATTAAGAGTCTCAGATTTAGTGATATATGATGAAAGTGATACTGCAGACTGTGATGATGACATTGTAGTATCTGAAGGCATGGTTGTCACTGCAGATGTGGTGGCTGGCGTAGTGGAGTGAATCTTGTGTGAATGCATGAAGACTTGGATGCTTCCTGAATGTAACCCAACTTCCTTCTCCTTATGTTTCTTTCCTTTTGAATGAGAAGTTATAGCAGTCTTGCCCACTGATGTTAAATCAATGGACTTGTTACATAGTTTGCACAATGCTGTGTGTAAGTTACTTTTATCCTTTCTAATCCAGGACTTGAAACCATCATCAGTCAGCCACTGGTCCTGAAATTTACATCCAGGCATTATCTGAAAACAAATGAATTCCTTCACATGTACCATTTGCAGCAGAGATATTTAGATACATCTGATTCCCCCAAAACAGAAAGAAAATACCAAATTATTATTTTTAATAATTTTATCTTCTTTAGAAAATTTATCTTTATACAAAATCAAGATTAATCCTGCATTAATCTGTGTCAATAAAAAAAAAAACCTCTGTAAAAAAGAATATTTTTCAAACATTCTAAGCACCTTTAGTGGATTAGTTTAAAATCCATCTCTTGAAAAAGAAAATAAGTTAATGATAATAGAGTTGATTAAAACTGACAAAAAGCCCTTCAAAAAGTATATATCATGACCATCCTACTAGATTGAATTGCTTGAAAATCCACTCGTGTCTGCTTATAATCTGATAAAGCAGTCACCAAACCTCTTCTGATTACTAACATTGACTGCAAACTATAATTAAAGAATTATGGCAGATATTTCAAGCTACACCTCAAACGGAATAACAATTTAGCGCCAATGTTCAGCTCGGACATTCAACATTGGATACTTACGTCAAGAATTTGATGAACTACATTCCCGCCAAACTACTCTACAAATGCATCCACTTAATATGCAACTTTAATACACTGAATGGAATGCTGCTCTCTAATTGGTCCACCAAAATGAGGCTATCGGTTGATACAGTTGACAGGGCCAAGTAAAATTCACCGCAAAGGTGTCCAAGGTTACTACTGACAATAATGGCTAATTTCGCATGCAAAAGCACCAAAGCTTTAACAGGACATTTTCAGTAACTTTATAAATCAGAACAAACACTGCAGAGCTGTTTCTTTTATTTCAAAAACTTACAGAGATCACGTACCGCAGTCATGATGCTGGCTTGTTGAGATGATAGACTGGTCTTCAAGTCTTCTACGTAATATAAAAATATACCAATCTGTAGTGGTACATCGAAAAACCAGTCTAATAGATCAATCTAATCGACCGAGTGCTTGGATTGACTGAACAAATGTGTCAGGCAAGCAACTAATTGATCCATACCGCAACCTTTGAAATTTCCGGTACCGTAATAACTCGAAAAAATATAATTTCACCAGCTGTTCAATTACAATTTCCACTTGATTATGTGATTTTTTCTGTAATGAAGTGGTTACATAACAATTCCCGGTTATTTCCCGACTTTCGTCAATATTGGCAAAATTCCCGGGCTTTTCACGGTCAGGATTTTTTTTGCAATTTCTCCCGACTTTTTCCAGATTTCCCGGTAGCGTGGGAACCCTGAACATGGAGGCGGCTAAACAAAAATTTATAATACAACATGCTTCATGAAGCAAACAGCATACTTATTGTATTATTCAATGTATTTCATATAATCATGCCTAATGTACACTAGTCTGCGATTCTATATATTGCTGTATTGCACAGACTCTGTAGTACTTGGTTTTAAGTGATGCACCTTAAATCCTGTGTCTGAGTAAAATAAAATATTTATGGCACCACCAATATACTAGATCTGAATGCTAGGTGACATTATATATAGTGTGACATTATGACACAAGCAGATGTACAATTAACATATTATTTATGGTGTGTCATTAGTCTAGTGGATTTGTCTGCTATGTGACATGCATTATGGTGTGCAATTAGCACACTTAGTCAAGTGGATCTGAATGCTATGTGACATACATTATTTATGTTGTGCCATTAGAACACTAGTAATGTAGATACTGTGTGATACATTATATCTAAGAAACTAAATGCCTTGTGACAGTATTTATGGTGTGTAATTAGGACACTAGCAGCATTGAATAATATGTTACATACATTATGTGCCATTATGACATTAGTAATGTACATGCTGTGTCATATACATTATTTATTGTGTGCCATTAGGACACGTGTAGGTGCCAATAATATGTGACATACATTATTTATTGTGTGCCATTAGGGCACTGGTAGGTGTGAATAATATGTGACATACATTATTTATTGCATGCCATTAGGACACTTGTAGGTGTGAATAATATGTGACATACATTATTTATTGTGTGCCATTAGGACACTTGTAGCTGCGAAAAACATGTGACATACATTATTTATTGTGTGCCATTAGGACACGTGTAGGTGCGAATAACATGTGACATACATTATTTATTGTGTGCCATTAGGACACGTGTAGGTGCGAATAATGTGACATACATTATTTATTGTGTGCCATTAGGACACTTGTAGGTGTGAATAATATGTGACATACATTTATTACGTGCCATTAGGACACTTGTTGGTGTGAATAATAAGGTGACATACGTTATTTATTATGTGCCATTAGGACACGTGTAGGTGTGAATAATGTGACATATATTATTTATTACGTGCCATTAGAACACTTGTAGGTGTCAATAATATGTGACATACATTATTTATTACGTGCCATTAGGACACTTGTAGGTTTGAATAATGTGACATACATTATTTACATACATTATTTATTACGTGTAACCAGAACACTTAGTGTGGTTGATGTGAATGTTATGTGACATACTCTATTTATTGTGTGCCATTAGGACTCAAGTAGAACTGAATTTATATGACACATTATATATTTGGTGCCATTAGGGCACTAGTAGAAATGAATGCTGTGTGACATACATGATGTATAGTGTGCCATTAGGACACTTGTAGATGTGGATGCTAAGTGAAACACTTTAAAGGTATGCCACGGGGACACCAGCAGAATATAAATGTTATGTGACCTACATTATTTATGGTATGCCATTAGAACACCTGTCCAGTAGATATGAATGCTAAGTGAAATATTGTATGGTGTGCCATTAGGACACCATTATTTGTGAATGCTAAGTGGCATACATTATTTATGGAGGGCCATTAGTTTAGTACACCAGTACACATGAATGCCAAGATACCATTAATGCCACGATTGCCATTAAGATACTAGTAGCCAATAAAATGTCATCCTAGTCTTTAGGTCCAATGTCTGAACTTCACACTATAAAGCATAAGCTAGTATATAGCATCAATAAATAAATCTTAAATATTTCACGTCAAGGAATTCTGATTTACTGACAAAACCATGCTGATATTGTAATCTATGTTAACATGCAATTTTTACATCATGCAAATAGGAAAAGACTTGAATATTTATAAGGACTTTACTACTTCTGGGCCTAAGAATATTCTATTTGCGGAAGCTTCAACATAAAAATTTGCCCTTTCTATATTTTCTGAAATTGTATTAAAACTTATTATTACTTTCTATGACAATCTGACAACTAATATCACAGGCAAATGCTGGCATCTTATTACCAACTTTCTGCATATAACAAATATCTTTAAAATTATTAACTTATAATTAAATAGAAGATGAAATATTCTGAGGTAAAATTCATAAAAGTGACATAATATGTGCCAAAAAAGTTCACTATTGATTCTGTATGAAAATTCTAAAATAATTGATATTAATTCACTTACTTGTTGTGAAAAAGAAACAAAGAACTGATAAAACAACTGTGATGTGATGAAAGCAACATTCTGTAAAGAAAAAATAAATGTAAACTTTTATAAATGAGAGTAAAAAACTATTATTCACACACATACACACCAAAATCAAAGAAAATCTTAAAATAAACAAAAAAATTAACAATAAATACATGAAACAAAACATCTATCGCACTATTTGAATGCAGCAGCCACGGACTGAAATAAATAGAGGAATAGCCATTTTGTTTTTTAAAAAAACACCTCAAAGACATAAAGGACAACAATGTTAGGCATGCATAAAATTAATTTAAAAAATCTTGGCTGATGATGAACTGGATAAAATTCTGCTTAATGGTTCAACTGAAGCTTGGTGGAGGTAGATTGTACTTATTATCATACATACATTGGCTGAGCCTGAAACTCAAACCCATGCAGACAGAGGTGAGATGGCAGTGATACACATCAGTGAGTGATTTAGACCATTCAGGGCCTCCTAAAAACCTGGCAAAATACTTTTAAATGAGTGACACTTCTTTCTAGTCCATGTCTGTATCTATTCAGCATAATGATCCCTTCAGCAAACCCTTTATACAAGTCTACCATTATCCTTAAAATTGGTCTTCAAAGTTTTGCATAACAATGATTGACTCTTCTCAACACTGGATGTTAAGTTTATTAGCTGCAAAGATGCCAATCCATGCCTAACAGATATTCATAGCATAAAATTTTGAAAATTTTGGCAGCCTGCCATGAACGGATGATACTCTTCTTAATTCTTAAAAGTAACAAATTTTTAAGGGGCCGAGGTTGCCAAGCAACCTAAGGCTCTCACATTAATAGATCACTTACATCTCACCTCTGTCTGCATGAGATCAAGTCTCAGGTATTGTCAAGATAAGTATATGAGAAAGCTTGCTAGAATCATCCCATGTGTCAGTGGTTCTTCCCAGGGCATTCCCGAGCTCTTCTCCACTCAATATACTGTCACATGACAAACACTATCTAAATTATATGCTTAAAAATGTTATTTTCCAGAATTTCAAACAAATAATATGGAATACAGGATTTTCTCTATAAATTATTAAAATATCTGCAACTGCAGCAGTTATTCCTCAGTTTAAGCTGTGAGCATAAACTGAAAATAGATAGTAAAACTTCAAGCTTGGCATAAAATATAGCTCTCCAGTCCAGCATTAAAGTTTTATAATACTGAAGGGAAAAAATCTGCCAAAGAGATACATTTAAATGAATTCAACCGAAAATTACAAGTTTAGCAGACAATATAGTCTGATTATATTTGAAAAAACAACAAATTCAGTTGTTCTGGATATACTTTGCTTGCCTCAAGGTGACCTCATGCAAATTATATACTTTCGCTACATCAGCTGAGTTATATATATATATATATATATATATATATATATATATATATATATATATATATATATATATATATATATATATATATATGTAGATACATTTTGGATTCAAAACATTTATCGTACCCTTCTGCATCATATAATCACTCCCTCAATTAGCACAGATGGAGTTCTGGTTATAAGGAAAACAGTGTTGGACAAATATAGTGATGCAAAGATGGACTCATCACAATATCCACAAAAATGCAGATATAACAAACCAAATGTTCAATGAGTGATGCCGATTTTTAAACATAATAACCTCAGGAAAAAACCTGACTTCAAATTTATGCTTAATACCTTGTAGAAGAAATACAGGACCAGATTGCTAAGTCGGATATAATAGTAATGACCATGCATTAGCAAAGCTCTGCGCAGAAACTTGAAACGAGCAAATGCATAATCACTGTTGCGTACAGCTTGTCTGCCTTCCTTTCCCATCATTCCTGTGAAGTAGAAAATAAAACAGCTACTGAGCAATCAACTCCTGAGAATGATACCTGGATAAATAATTTTGTAGAACTCTCATATCTAAGACTGCATAATAAGGCTGAACATTTTTAAAGCTAAACTTTCATTTTTCTAAATCAATAAAATCTAAAGCACTACTCATTGTACTTGATAGAAATAGATCCTAGATGCTAATCTTAAGCTTTAACAGATTGAATTAAAGGAAATTGCATTCCAAATCAATTTAGAACTCAAAAGATTCTACAGATTCAAGCCTCCATATTTTAACTTTGGAGCAGGAGAAAATAAATAATATTTAATCAAAATAAAGATATGTAAAATTATTCAAAATTATGTTCATCTAAAACAATTCCATGTATCATTACCATTTCCCTTCTCTGTTCTAATTTTAGTCTTGTTTCAGGTTTCCGTTACACAGCAAAGAAGGTTGGCACATGCAAGGTGACAGAACTGTGCATGACTGCCAATTGCTGCATGGTTGTATACCATATTTTCAGTAGCATGGCTGCTTATTTTTACTGGATAAAAATCACTTTACATGGAGCATGATTTTTACTGGATAAAAATCATTTTACATGGAGCATTATTTTTACTGGATAAAAATCATTTTACATGGAGCATTATTTTTACTGGATAAAAATCATTTTACATGGAGCATTATTTTTACTGGATAAAATCATTTTACATGGAGCATTATTTTTACTGGATAAAAATCATTTTACATGGAGCATTTTTTTTACTGGATAAAAATCATTTTACATGGAGCATTATTTTTACTGGATAAAAATCATTTTACATGGAGCATTATTTTTACTGGATAAAAATCATTTTACATGGAGCATTATTTTTACTGGATGAAATCATGACACCTACATAAATTTGGCCTAGAGTCTGTGATACAATGCAAATAAACATTTCATTACTGTCATCATATAAGCCTAAAATGTCTGAACAATGAAGGTAAGGTCAGGGCTAGCCAAAAACTGACCTAATCCCACATCAGCCTCTTGTATCATGCTGACATCATTAGCACCATCTCCAATTGCGGCTGTCACGGGTCTGTCTTTAGACATTTTAATAAGCTTCACAACCTGAAATCACAAAAATTGTATTCCACAAATCAATGTCTCTCTTTTGAACATGGTTATTATGGCATATATTAATGTTATTACATTAACATTGCCATTGGAAAAGAAGCATTACATTGAAAATTAATATTATTGCCATTGCCAATGAAACAGTAACATTGCCATGGCTGCTGCATTGCCATTGAAAAGGTAACATTATTGCCATTCCCACTACAACTGTCATTGAAAACACAATGATACTGCCATTCCCATTACAACTGTCATGGAAAAAGAAACATTATTGCGATTCCCACTACAACTGTCATTAAAAATGCAACATTACTGCCAATCTTGCTAGCATTTTTATTGAAAAAGAAACATTATTGCCATTCCCACAGCCACTGTAATAAAAAAAGTCACATTATTACCATTCCTGGTATCTCAGTAATTGAAAAAGCCACATTATTGCCATTCCTCACTACCATGTCATTGAAAAAAGTCACATTATTGTCATTCCTCACTACCACTGTCATTGAAAAAAGTCACATTATTGCCATTCCTCACAACCACTGTCATTGAAAAAAGTCACATTATTGCCATTCCTCACTACCAGTCATTGAAAAAGTTACATTATTGCCATTCCTCACTACCACTGTCATTGAAAAAAGTCACATTATTGCCATTCCTCACTACCACTGTCATTGAAAAAAGTCACATTATTGCAATTCCTCACTACCACTGTCATTGAAAAAGTCACATTATTGCCATTCCTCACTACCACTGTCATTGAAAAAAGTCACATTATTGCCATTCCTCACTACCACTGTCATTGACAAAAGTCACATTATTGCCATTCCTCACTACCACTGTCATTGACAAAAGTCACATTATTGCCATTCCTCACTACCACTGTCATTGAAAAAGTCACATTTTTGCCATTCCTCACTACCACTGTCATTGAAAAAAGTCACATTATTGCCATTCCTCACTACCATGTCATTGAAAAAGTCACATTATTGCCATTCCTCACTACCACTGTCATTGAAAAAGTCACATTATTGCCATTCCTCACTACCACTGTCATTGAAAAAAGTCACATTATTGCCATTCCTCACTACCACTGTCATTGAAAAAGTCACATTATTGCTATTCCTCACTACCACTGTCATTGAAAAAAATCACATTACTGCCATTCCTCACTACCACTGTCATTGAAAAAAGTCACATTATTGCCATTCCTCACTACCACTGTCATTGAAAAAAGTCACATTATTGCCATTCATCACTACCACTGTCATTGAAAAAGTTACATTATTGTCATTCCTCACTACCACTGTCATTGAAAAAGTCACATTATTGCCATCTCATTCCAGCGTGTCATGACACTTCTACAACTATTTAATGTAATACTTGGAAGTTATGATATGGTTTTTATTACTAGAAAAAGATTGTATTATAATTTCAATGCAAATCAATTCAAAATACATTAATCAATTTTAAATACACTAATCAATTTGAAATACACAAATCAATTTGAAATACACCGATTAGCACACCATCATGTTTGTACATCCATGCATCATCCACGTGTGTTTAAACACCGACAGTAAACATCAGCCATTTTGAGATGCTTTTTGTAGTGCCACCTTCATTGGAGAAAACCCCTATTAGAAACTACAGACACTGAAGTAAATGACCATTATATCATGTCACATGGTTGCCTTTTAAAATATGGTCATAATCTGCTATTTAAAGTAACTGGGTCAGATTCTCCATGCCTGAGTGCCATCATTTATTTAAGACAAACTAGACATAACAAGTAAAAACCTTCTGCTCATACAACTTATCTATTCAGGAGGTGTAGCAAAAACAAGATTCTCAAGATGGCAGCAGTGCAGCCATATTGGATGTTCAAACGGCACCATATTATAATAAGTATTCTGGTGAAAATCCCTTGGGACGCTCTGTTCATGAGAAGTAGCAATAACAAGATGACTAAGATAGCTGATCTGGTAGCCATATCAGATATGAGACCGACACCAATTTCCATTATGACCAACTAGACATCATAAGTGGTATCTGAGTGAAAATCCTATGTTGATTTGAACATCCATTCAAGAGGAGTAACAATAACAAGATTTTCATGAAGGCCCTGAGGATGAATGTGTGTGTAAAGTTTGATGGTCATCTTCCAAATCATTTAGGAGGATTAGTGATAAATAAATGTGTGTAACGTTTCATGGTCATCTTCCAAATCATTTAGGAAGATTAGTGATAAATAAATAGGTGTGTAAAGTTTGATGGTCATCTTCCAAATCATTTAGGAGGATTAGTGATAAATAAATGTGTGTGTAAAGTTTCATGGTCATCTTCCAAATCATTTAGGAGGATTAGTGATAAATAAATGTGTGTGTAAAGTTTGATGGTCATCTTCCAAATCATTTAGGAGGATTAGTGATAAAGAAAGCAAATTTTGTAGTAAATTATGTTTCTCCGAGAATACTTACCCAATCACATTACTTTAGGGATATTAGCCTGCTACCTCGCGAATCCAGCCCTACCAAAAGACGAAAATTCGTCTTTCCTGTCTATGTCATATAGACAAAGGGCAATAACTCTTGCCCATTACCTCCCCTTGCCGCCCGTTAGGTGTCGCTTCTTTAGTTTTTAAGCTGAGCGATATATAAAACACGAGGATGCTCGCATGGCGGGGTGGTTGGGAGGGTTTCTTAGTAATGTGATTGGGTAAGTATTCTCGGAGAAACATAATTTACTACAAAATTTGCTTTCTCCTTTGAATACATTCCCCAATCACATTACTTTAGGAGAATAAGTAATAGGAGGAGGGAATGCGGAGCATCCGACCTCCACACGGGTCTCCTCTAGGGAATGATGGTTGGATTCCCCATGTGAATGATAACCCGGTCTCCTAATTTTCAATCAGCAACACAGCCCAGGGTCACGTGATATGTGACCCTTTTATACGGTTAAGAAGATAGATATTGAAATCTTCTTACCTACGAAAATTTATCTGGCGAATCCAGCGAAGCTAATAGGCTGTGCTGATTGTTGTACATGAGTCTGGTGGGCGTCTGGGCTGCCCAACACCGGACCTACTAGAATCAATGTTTGCCTCTGCGAGTACAAACTTGAAGATAAAACTGTAGAAGGTTGACTCTGCATGTCAGCCAACAGCTTCTATAAGGTGACTGATTTGCGAATTCTCAGAGTACGCCGAGCGTATAACCCACTACAGCCATGAAGCAAGGGCTTGAATGGTGATGTCTCATATCCCAGCTATCACCAGAAAAAAAAGAGGTGCTTGTATGTGACCTGACTCACCTCTATGCATTGAAATGGTGCTAGAGTGCCAAAACAGGATCTTACATGGCTGTTGATCCTGACTTATCTATAAAGAAAGCGAGCTAATGACGACTCGTTGATCGCCAATGTATGGTAATCTATTTTGGACTACGAAGCCTGGCTGCGTCAAGAGGACCATCAAACCCTCTGATCGGAACGGAAGAGAGTTCGGGTCACTAGAAAGGACATGTAACTCGCTCACCCTGCATGCTGAAGCTAAGGCTATCAAGAAACCCAATTTGTATGATAGTAGCTTTAACTAATCGTGGGTTAAAGACTCAATACTGTCTGAATTGAGTCATGTTAAAACCCAGGACAGATTCCATTTGGAAACAGGGTGAGGGATATAAGTCGATTGAATTTTTTTTTTTTTTTTTTTTTTTTTTTAAATGTCTAAAAGATCTGACAAATCTTTGTCATGGCTGATAGCACATGTACCAGAATGGCGGAATGTGTCTGATATCATGGAGCGGTAACATTTGAGAATAACTGGAGCCAGATGTTTCTCCTTGAAAAGCCAGAGAAAAGTTGGCCAGTTGAGGGATTGTGACACTCAGAGGAACAATGTGAATGATATGGTACCAGTCTCTGAAAACATGCCACTTGCCCTCGTAAACCTTCAGAGTAGAGGGCCTTCTTGCTCTCGAGATTCTCTCCGCAATCAAAGATTTAAATTGTTTGTCTTGCAAGGCTGTCTGGACAAGAGCCAAGCTTGAACAAAAAGACGGTCCGGACAGGGGTGGAACACCCCTGGCCGCGGTTGCTTGTGAATACTTGTGCTGACTGTAATCTTCCTGGGTAGATCTATCGTCTAGATTGAGTAGATCGGAGACCCAGTAGTTGTTCCATCTGAGAAGGGTAATCAGAACCATCTGACAATTCTGACCCCTTAACTTCTGGATTAATTCCAGTACCAAGACCGTGGGAGGGTAGGAGAATGACCACAACCCTTCCCAGGTGATTGATCGAGCATCCACGACCCAAGCTTCTGGGTCTGGAACCTGTGAGATGAAAGGTGGAGAATTTGCTATTCCACCTTGTTGCAAAAGATCAATCATCGGACGTCTCCAAAGTGTGTCGATTGGAAGAAAGTCCGATTGATGGAGTGACCATTCTGTGTGTCTGAATTGTACATTGAGGTGGAGATTGTCGAACCAATGTAGAAACTGCCAGTTCAGATTGCACAGGTCTGGTGATTGGTGTCCCCTTGTTTTGAGGCAAGGCACCACCACAATGTTGTCTGACATAATGAGGGCAGTTTGTAATAAGAGTTGATCCTGCCCGAAATGAAAGGCATTGATGACAGCCGTTATTTCTGAAAGGTTGATGTGGAAAGGGCTCGCCCCTGGCACCCACGTGCCGCTGACAGTATCTAAGTCCGGCAACAGGTGGGCACCCCAACCGTAGGTATTAGTGGCGGAACATACCGTTATCCCCTTGGGGTATCTCCAGAGTAATCCCTGTGGACAGCCTACAGGGGTTGTGCCATTGACTCAAGAATGATCGTATCTCTGGCGTGAGCATGACTGTTTTCTGGGATCGAAGGGACTTGAAAATGGCGCAATTACGCTAGCAAAGTCCTTTGTAAAGGGCGCCTAAAAGGACGGCTGAGAGGGATCAAGTCTGCTGCCGCATTGAATAATCCGAGGATCTGCAACTCTCTCGCTAAAATGCGCATCCTGTCGGAAACGGACTCTACGAGTGCAATTATCTGGATGATCGCAAACTCGAAGAAGCCTTACCAGATTCAGATCGGGAGAAACTCCACACCCAGATGGACCAAAATCCGGATTGGACAGAGATCAGACTTTATCCAGTTCACGAGAAAGCCTATATGACGTAAAGTGATATAAGATCGTTTCTGCCTTTGAGCAGAGTAGAACTTGACAGATGTTACTGGAGGATGTCGTCCAAATATACTGCCGACGCAATAGATGAAGTCGAGCGGAACAGGGTGACGACGTAATCCATAACCTTGGTACTAGCCCAAGGGCTTAAATTTAGGCCAAAATGTATGACATGGAACTGATAAGCCTAGTCCCGACAAGCACAACGGAGAATGTCCGCAACTCGTGGGATAGGGACGTGAAATGTGCGTCGGTCATATCTAGCCAGCATATGATGGGGTTTAAGCGACGTGCCCTTCAGACATGCGTCACGAGGTATCAGGTCTAGGTTGGCAGAAGCAGTCAGCGCATTGGCCATGGAATGGTGAGCTGCCCTGTTAAGAACCCTAGCTAACCGGGCCGTCGAATCCCAAGCATGTTCATTGCCAGATTTATCAGCGATCCTGAAAATGGCTAGGGAGGCTAGATCTAACAGTGAAGACGTAGCGACTACATTTCGAACCAGCTTGGACTTGGCATTGAACACCGTTTAGTCCACTTTATAAGACAATGGAGCAGACATATGGACTGCTGCCATATTTTTATCCAGAGCCGGGACCTCAGTACTGAACGCACCGGAGTGAGTTTTGTACCATCGACCTGAAAACGACGCTGGTACTTGGCTTTCAGAAAAGAAAAACCTTAGCAATTCCTGGATCCCCTATACGTGTCGACAGACGGTCATTAATTTCCTTAATTTTGTCGACTGGGGAAGGAGGCGGAAGGATAGAGTCTCTTCCCCCTCATCCAGATCGACCGACGCTCTAACCTTATAGTCGGTAATGGCAGCAGGAGGTGGAGGGCATTCTGAAGGGGCCAACACCCTATAAATTTCCTCCACTGCGGCTTTGAAGCTGAACTCAGTCCGTTCCATAGTTGGATCTGCATACCGCTGATTTGCCTGCGACTCATCGCACTCACTATGTGCATAATCTTGCTCTGGTAAAGCATCCATATCGGGGTAATGCATACCAGGTGGCATAGATGACTCGATTCCATCATCTCTGATAAAGGCATTCACTCTCCCTTGAGGATGAGCTGTTAGCCTATGGACGGCCGGCAATGCCGAATGAATTGATTGGCATATGTTTGGCCTGAATGACTGCGACGGGCCGGCTATGACCGGCACCGACCGCTCGAATGGTCGGGTTGGATCGAGAGATTCCTCGCCAACTATCTGTGTCATGGTAGTGATATGTAATTGGTAGTACGGATTGACAGACGGAAACATCATTAGAATCTTCGTCAATCCGATTTGTGCGGATTGCGGTATGATAAAAGTCCCCGTGCTGGTACAGCGGTATAGTCGGATGGACTGGTATAAGACTAAAATCTCCATACGGTTGGACGACCGGTGCCTGTTGGGCTGGACGGCCGGAGCCGGATGAACGGTCAGTGCCGGCAAGTGTCGGCTGAAAGCTTGGCTGGACGACCGGTGCCATATGGGCTGAACGGTCATTGCCGGATCGCCCGTGCCGGTTAGTGCCGGCTGGAAGGTCTGCTGGATGACCGGTGCCATATGGGCTGAACGGTCATTGCCGGATGGACGCCCGGTGCCGGATGGTGCCGACTGTAAGGTAATAACAATTACATAATGCTTATGTAGTGCGTCCAGCACTGCGCACCCATCTACCATTCGCTCAGAGGGAATGTTGGTTCTGGTACAGCTTGGATATCTGTACAGCATACAAGGTGACTTAGATGACGCAGTTCTGTCATAATTGACACTTTCACTAAATCTCCCTTGTGGAGAAGCCGTGAACATATGGACGGCCGGCACTGCCGGCTGATTGAACTGGCGGATGGTCGGCCTGAAAGACCTGTTCTGGTAAAGCTGTCATATCTGGGTAGCGCATACCAAGTGGCATAGATAACTCAATTCCGTCACCTCTGATAATGTCACTAATTCTCCCTTGTTTTAAAATCACACCGTCACGTATTTGACATGACGGGAGGTGTACACCGGCAATACCGACTAATTTGTCTGGTATATGGTCGGCCGGAATGTCGGCGAAGGTCCGGCTATGACCGGCACCTGCCTCTCGAATGGTCTGATTGGAGGGAGATTCATCTATAACATTTCTCTCATGGTAGTGATATGTAACCAGTAGTGTAGATTGACTGACGGGTACATCACTATAATCTCCGTAAATCCGATGTACAGCCGGTGCAGGTTGATGCCGGCTGGAAGACCGGTGCCATTTGGGCTTAACGGTCGTTGCCGGATGGTCGGCCGGTGCCGGTTGATGCCGGCTGGAAGGTCGGCTGGACGACTGGTGCCATTTGGGCTGAACGGTCGGTGCCGGATGGACGGCCGGTGCAGGTTGATGCCGGCTGGAAGGTTGGCTGGACGACCGGTGCCATTTGGGCTGAACGGTCGTTGCCGGATGGACGGCCGGTGCCGGTTGATACTGGCTGGAAGGTCGGCTGGACGACCGGTGCCAATTGGGCTGAACGGTCGTTGCCGGATGGACGGCCGGTGCCGGTTGATGCCGGCTGGAAGGTCGGCTGGACGACCGGTGCCATTTGGGCTGAACGGTCGTTGCCGTATGGACAGCCGGTGCCTGTCGACGCAGGCTGGAAGGTCGGCTGGCCGGCCGGTGCCATTTGGGCTGAACGGCCGGTGCCTGTTGATGCAAGCTGGAAGGTCGGCTGGCCGTCCGGTGCCATTTGAGCTGAACGGACGGTGCCGGATGGACGGTTAATGCCGGTTTGCCTGCTGAAGTGCCGGCTGAACTGACGGTGTCGGCTGGACTGACAGCTGGAAGGCCGGCGAAAGTGCATATTAAAATGGATCCAATTGATCCAGCATAGACTCCATGCGTCCGGACTTACAGGCACGAAAGCCATGCACGGATCTGCGGTGAAATTTACACCCACTGGGCAGCCTAAACCATGTCAACATAATTTCCTCCATTTCCACATTGCCAACACCCATTTTGCCATTCATGCCTTCGTTGTCGACTTTGCTTACTGAAACGACAAAAGAAGAGAACAAAGCACAAATTAAAAAATTCAGCATATTATTAATTCGATAATACTATAACCGTTATTAACAGAGTAGTCAAATTATTCCGTGCCATGTTAACTCTTAATGAGAACACTAGTTATCGCCGTGAGCGTGTTGCAATGGTTCGTTCAAGACGAAGTCTACTGAAACGAAAAAGATGATAAACAAAGCACAATTAGCAATTCAGCACGCTATTAAGTCGCTATTACCATAACCGTAACTAACGGAGGAAGTGAAATGATTTAGTGTCGCGTGAACTCATGACTACAACATGAATTCCGCCAAAGCACAAATTAAAAATTCAGCATATTATTAATTCGATAATACTATAACCGTTATTAACGGAGTAGTCAAATTATTCCGTGCCATGTTAACTCTTAATGACAACACTAGTTATCGACGTGAGCGTGTTGCAATGGTTCGTTCAAGACGAAGTCTACTGAAACGAAAAAGATGATAAACAAAGCACAATTAGCAATTCAGCACGCTATTAAGTCGCTATTACCATAACCGTAACTAACGGAGGAAGCGAAATGATTTAGTGTCGCGTGAACTTGTGACTACAACACGAAATTCCGCCATTAATAGTCGCAACTGGTCGTTCAGAGACGAAGTCTACTGAAACGGAGAAAAAGATAAACAAAGCACAAATTAAAAATTCAGTACGCTATTAAGTCGCTATTCCATAACCGTAACTAACGGAGGAAGCGAAATGATTAAGTGTTGCGTGAACTCGTGACTACAAGACGAAGTTCGCCATTAAGTCGCAAATTGATCGTTCAAAGACTTTTTTGAAGTCTACTGAAACGTCAAAGAAGATAAATAAAGCACACCTCTCCCTTGTTTACACTAAGATGGCTTGGATTCATTGGAGGTCTAATTGTACGTGTTTTCGCGTACAGCGAAGCTAAAAAACTAAAGAAGCGACACCTAACGGGCGGCAAGGGGAGGTAATGGGCAAGAGTTATTGCCCTTTGTCTATATGACATAGACAGGAAAGACGAATTTTCGTCTTTTGGTAGGGCTGGATTCGCGAGGTAGCAGGCTAATATCCCTAAAGTAATGTGATTGGGGAACGTATTCAAAGGAGAAATAGGTGTGTAAAGTTTGATGGTCATCTTCCAAATTATTTAGGAGGATTAGTGATAAATAAATGTGTAACGTTTCATGGTCATCTTCCAAATCATATAGGAGGATTAGTGATAAACTTGTGCTAATGAACATGGATTAAAAATTATTCTGGTATATGACCAGTAGAGCTAAAATGTTTGAAGATGCCAAGACAGTATGACATGATTCTTTAACAACTAGATACATCATTTAACAATGATATAAATAGGAAAATATTGTTCAGTTACTTCTGACATTATGTCTGTTGGATGAAGTTAGAGTGCATAATAAGAACAAAAACAGTGTAAGTACAAGAAATACAATTCGATTTCAAAACACATTGTTTACAGAACATTGTCATGGTGTTGTTACTCACATCAGCCTTTTGTAATGGTGTCATCCTACAACAGAGGACAGCAAGACATTTCCTGCAGAGATCTCGAAAGACAGCATCATGTTCTGAAAGAGCAAAGGTCAAACTGCTGCCATCCACCACCAGGGCAAATGGAACATGAGCTGCACTGCCCTGCTCAACTCTAAAATACAAAATAATACAAGTGATCAATGTATATGGAACAAAACTATCTCATGAGTGTCACATAATTGAACAAAATTTGCATTTCTAAAACACATATCCCAACTGTATCCAAAAAGGCCTTAGTCCAAAAAGGCTTGTAAAACTGGTAAAACTGAAAAGATTCGTTTACATGGCAAAAAAAATCTAATTAAGTCAACTACATGGGCATAGAAATAGGTTGACCAAATTAAGTATTGTTTAGTCCCAGTCTGGATTTAACAATTCGTATGTGTTATGTATGTCTGAATTGATAAAAATTTGTTTTAATTTAATATTATTTGTCAGTTTTAAATCCTTTTTTAGTTTTCATTGCATGCTATTGTACTGTAAATGTATTCACTAGAGATGTTTTTCAGAATATCGGTTGACTAAATTAATCTTTGGTAAACAAATAATGTTGACCTAGATCCTGACCTTGATTCAAAGCTTGTGAATACCACATAAACAAGTTTATTTTAATTTTAAAATGACTGGTTGTTGTCAAGGTCAAGATGGGACAAGTGAAAAAATAATCAACTTTTTATTCTTAAAGTAAAAAAGCATTACACAATACCTTTGAAAATGATTCACAAAGTATAAAATAGATTTCGCTGATGTTGGTTTGTTTGTTGCTTGTTTTGGATTAATACTATTTTTTTGCACATGATAGGCTATACATGGCAGACAGTATGGTTGATGAAGTAAGAACATGGGAAAAAAACCAATAAGAACCACCAACCAATGGAAAGCTACTGGCAACCTTTCTCATAAACCCAAATTGACCAAACCCAAGACTTGAAAAGAAGTGGACAAACGTGAGATGGCAGTAACTGGCAATACTGAAACCACTGAGTTCTTAATAACATACTGCATGTATTCAAGAGATTAAGGATAAGTCTTACTGGCCATAACTGATAATATGGGTGCAATAAAAACTATGCTCCTATTTCCTCTGTATGATAAAGTGATTCAAGTGTTAAACATGCCACCAACCAACCAACCAACCAAATTCAGATGCTTCCTTGCTAAAAACATCATTACATTCTGATATTTATCTTTCTGTATAAAATTAAATCTGCTTAAAGACAAGGAAAATAATTTAAGGTATTGGGCATTCTAATCACCATTTGATCTAGGCATGGCTACTGATGAGGCAACAAAAAAAAAACAGCTTGACTAATACCAAGTAATTAATTCAACCTTATAGGAAACAAACACTTGGCAAACATCTTGGATAATAAATAAATTTCCTGTTCTTTGGTGACTTACTGTAACATAGCCACAGAAGAAGAATATAACATCATTTTTGTACAAAATAATATGTTACAAGTCAGCATGTAATCATTACAATAATACACTATCAAGTTTAGTTCATCTCACACCACGATCAATAAAGCTAACTATGGCTACTAAGAGCTACAGACAAGCAATCAAGGTTTCAGTTGTTTAACACAGACCTGCCAACCCTGACGAGACAGTCTCAGTATGGCAGTTGATTTTTTTTCTCCATAAGTTTGACCAGTTTTCAGTAAGGTGTAACAAAATATCATAAACTGCTACTGTAAAGCTGGAAAATTTATTTAAAAGTGAGGTATTAAAAACATGCATCAAGAGTAAACATTATGCTGAAATGAAAAGTTTGTAAAGTACACGTACACCTAATTTACCAGAATGCTGTTGCACATTATTTAGTTAAAAACCATATGCAGCTCAATGGTTTGCTGATATCTCTCGAACCTGACTTAAAATTCTTGGAATTCTTTTTTTCCGTTACTCATGACAATGGCAATCATATATAAGGCCACAAGACATATTCCGATTGGCTTGTGATATCCAATAAATGTAATTGTGTCCTTTTGTTCTTTTATTCACAATAATCTCAAAATTCCATTTTGTTCTTCTGTGCTGATTCTTAATACATTTTAAAACACTTATTTTTTCTTTCATCTTCAATATACAGCGGTTGCTGGGTGCCATTTATAATTTTTTTTTATAATCAACAACTTTATCATGCAGATGCTTTGCATGAACAAATATGTGTCGTTTAAAGCATCTGAGTTACTGTCATAAAGTTAGCCTGGTTTCCTGACTAATTCTACTAATTCAGACCAAGATCTAAATCCAACATGAATTAAAAAATTATCTGGATTTTTCGGCAACAATAATTTTCTCTGTAATTTTTTGCTTTTATTCTATAAGTGCATATTTTTAAGATCATTTTTGTAAGACATACGGCAAAATTGTTAAGGGCTGACAGGCCTGTTAATGTTATGCTGTGCACTATACGGAACAATAATGGATTTTTTGTCACTGTTACTCACCAAAAATACCAATGTATTATATTAGGCCATGTATTATACACAGCATTTTACATTAGGTATTATGAACTCCCATGTTTTAACAACAACAGTCACAACACTATATCTGCACAACAAGACTATTGGAATGAGAGACAAACAATCAAGTTTTCCATGAGATTCTTTTCTATATTATTTTTAGCATATGAGTTTCTTCCAGCATCACATGAACACTTTAATTACCTGTTCAAGAAGTTGCTGATTGCATCAGCACATTGGATGGAATTTTCTATTTTGGTAAGTCGCATCACCTCCATACCACTCTGAAAATGTCCTGCAGAAAAGCTAATGTTGACTGCAGTCTCCTCCTTATCCCCTGTCAACACCCACACCTAATAATAACCAAAATATATTTATACAAAAAATATACATTAAATGGGGGAAATACTGATAATAGTTCTGAGAGACTGATATCACATTTCTGCTAAATAACTTACAAAATACTAGCTACACTGGAATCACATTTAGTACTCATTTTCATTTCAATATCATCAAGGTAGAATTAAATTTAAAATATATTTGCAGCTATGTTTTTAAACTGTGAGAGATTATCTTGTTATTTGTTTCTATATTTCTGCCTCTTTTTTTAGGCACACTATACTTATGAAATGTTTCCATGCATGCAAAAATTGGCACATTGTATCTAAGGGAGACCACTGTGTACATACCTTAATACCAGCTGCCCTAAGAGAGGATATTGTCTTTGGCACATCATCTTGTAACTTGTCCTCTACTGCTGTTGCACCTAACAATGTCAGGTTTGTCTCTATAGAGTCAAACACCTTATCCAACTGAAAATAAGACATATATTACTATATTCAGTAAACCTTGCCTTTGCAAACACCTCCAAATAACAGATGTCTATTCAGACATTTCTGAACCCTTTTCTTCACATCTAACTTCTAAAAGAGACCAAATCATAACAGGCAAACTTGTGTCATCCTCATGAATGTCCTTTATAGTTTGACACTACATAAAGGAATTCAAACTTTGATTAATCATATTAATTTTTTTCCCCTTGTTAATGCATCCACAGAAGGGGCTGTTCCAGTAGAACATACCCGAGATCCAGGAAAGGCACTTTTAATGTAGTGTACTCACCCATAGATGCAATTTAGAATTTTCTTATGACTTAAATATTAACTCTTTTAAATCAATATACCCAGTCTTCTCCCCACTTCACAGCCCATAAAATGTACCCAGTCTTCTCCCCACTTCACAGCCCATACAATGTACCCAGTCTTCTCCCTACTTCACAGCCCATACAATGTACCCAGTCTTCTCCCCACTTCACAGCCCATACATAGTATTAAACATTTTTAGTAACAGACAACTTGTTATACTTCAGCTGGGTGGGAAAGGGGAATCCAGCAATGACAACAGGTAAGTATTGCATCATTAAAATTAGATTTACCCATCCACAAATTTTAATATCAGTAATATGTTATTTGCTATTGCATTGTTGAATTCACTAGTTTGCCTCAATAAAAAAAACTGGTAAAAACCAGGAATTACCCTTATGGTATCAATCCTCTAATGATAAGCATGTTTGAAAGGCCCAAGAGGTAGCAATGGCCTGAACCTCACAGGCTTTAATCTTCATAAATGAAAAGTCCCAATAGTGGATGGCATCAGACAAGCCCTTTAAAGGAAGAAAAGATGCTTTCCTTCTTTATCAGCCTTTAAAAGTGACCAAATAGAATTATAAAATCATATGTGGGCATAAGAATCAGTCTTGATCATCCTGCACAGGTACAACTGTGACTGGAGATCTCTAGGGGGAGTGAAGTGGAGCAACCAAAGGAAGCTATTTTTACTAAGAAAACCTGATTAGTGAAGGAGAGAAAGCAACTCATAACTGTCAATAAACTGTAGACAACCTTGTTCCAGACATGGTATAAAACTCATTAATCTCAAGGATGTCAAGGAGAACAAGAAAACAATTTTAAGGGTAAAATTCTCAAAAGAAGCTTTGCCCAAAGGTTTGAGTTTTTTTTAAAATAAAGATCACAACATGCATGTAATTCCATCTGGGCATCAGCGAGCGAGATAATAGTCTCTGCAGTTCAAAATACCTTTTAAGATCATAAATATGAGAAACCAAACTGATGGCCATGGCTGTTGAAAATTTGAGCATGTGGGATAGGGCTGCCTTATAAACAGCAGAAACTGATCATTTTCTCTCTTTGAAAAGGAACAGAATATCAACCACTGTACTCACAGAGGATGGATCTGCAACTATTATGATGTAAAAGGGGAGCTTCTTGTTCATTCTTCTTGCAAGCACAACTGCTAAAAGTTTCTGTCTTATTCAAAACTGGGACTGTGCTACAGACTAGTGTATATACCATTCTGTGAGGACCACCATGCCTCTACTGGACAGACTGGACATAAGAACATTTTCCTTGCATTATAACAAACTCAAAGAGTAATCCCTTTTGAGGCATGACAGCAAAGTTAGTTCCAACTCTGCATGCAAAAAAGAAGGGATGCGTGCATCTTTGTGAAATGAATTATGCTACCACCAGCTTTTCAACAAAGACGATCACCATACAACAAATTTTTTATTTCAACAACACACCACAACCACCTACATTTCCAAAATTGTTTATGTGGAGTATTGATTCTTCTCAGGATCACCCTTTTCCCTTCATCTCTGATGCCATTTTTCATCTATGTACGGTCAAATCTAATGGTTTCTTGTTATCTAAATTCTGTGCACTATACTTTGAAATTATGTTCAATGAATCAGTCCATCTTAATGGTGCTTAATTACATTTCCACCTACCTGTGACCACACAGAAATCTCCTATTCAATATTCTATCCCACCAAATATTTTTTTTTTGAAACTTTGTTTGTTTGTTTGTTTTTTATAGCTTAACGCCATTTATCAGCACAATATAGGCTATACATCGTGGCCAGTATTACTGGTGGAGAAAGAACCCAGGAAAACCCCCAGAAAAAACCACCAACCCACGAGAAGCTACTGAAAAAGCTTTCTCACATAACTACATTAGCAGAATCTTAGACAGAACCCAGACAGACAGAGGTTACACGGCAGTGATCCGTAACGGACAGCACATTAGACCACTTGGCCACTCGGGCCCCCCTTGGAACTTGTCAATTACAATACAGAATTTACACAAACATTCTCTAATGATTCCACAAAATCTGAAATGACTGGCGTCTGTGTTATCTCTACTTACCTTTTGCTCTCTGTCCTGCAGAGAATTTCTTGCCTCTTTTAGCTGCTCATTGAAGACACTGAATTCTTCTGGGGATAGTTTTCTTTCGGCTATCACAAGGGTTCTGAGACCAAGCTGCAACATAAAGGGGTCAAAGCCAGATGAAGTGAAAGTGTTATCATATGAAGGCATAGTCTGAAATCCAATTTAAAGTGAAAAAGGTAAGGCAAAAAGAAATTTGCAGATAATGTCTTTCTTGGCTATTTTTTGCTTATCTTTAGGTTTAGAACTTCGAGATAATGAAAAGTTAGTCTTTGTGGCTAAATGCTGTTCCACTATCAGTGTGTTATCAAAGTTCACATTATAACAACAACAAAATACAAAAATCAACATACTGTTTTCATTTTTTGCCAGCTTCAGTTCTGTACAATTCCATCTCTACCAAAATATGAAGTGTAAACACAATTTCAACAAAAAAGAGAAGATAACCCCATGAGAACTAATCTGAAAATTTGAAAGCTTATATGGATTTAAGAAAAATTCCACATCAAGTTTCATGAAAATATCTTAAACAGTTCTGGAGATAATAACTGCAAAAAAGAGTGTCATAGGCAAAGAGACAGAAACAATTTGTAACTCTTAGTGTGCTAATCAGACTATGAAATGGGTCAGAAGAAAGTAAGAACAAAGAGTCTGACACAGACACTTCAACTTCCTTGTTGGGTGTATAATATCAACAACAGTGACAACATACTCACCACTGCATACTCATTTACATGCTGAAGAGTAGTCTGCTTGTCCCCTGACACCACACGATCTAAAATAGCTGACTCAGCACCTTTACATAGTAGACGAATTTCATCTGGAATGAAATTTTTTTTAAATTAACCCATGTTCCCATTTTTTTAAATGTACTCATCAGGAAATTGTCATGTATTAATGTAATATACTGTATATACCTGCACACAAGTCAGATCAAATGCAAACTAGCGAGATCCAGACTTGCTGTAACAAAATGCACAAACAGATCTGAGTCTATGCAGTTTGTGAGGAGTAATCATTGGAACAACAAAGACCCTGATCTACTGACAACAGCAGATCAGGATCCATATTGTCTATACTTAGACCCAACTTATAAGCTAGTACATACTGTAGTTCATATTCACATGTGCTTGGATAATTATCAAATAACTTGAATATGGATGCCACACCACTGTGCCTGAAAACTAATGTAAACACAAAACCTAACCAAGGTGGGTGGGATGGATACATGAATGAATAACCCTATATACCCCATTATTTTATCATGGTGAATATCATAAAAAAGGAGCAAGATCATTTTAAATTTCAAGTACTATACACTCACAGAAACGTTGGATCCAACTGTACTGATCCAGATTTACTATCATATAATGTGCCAGCATATCTGGAATTATCCAGTTTGTTAGAACTTTGAAGTGGAATAACCCTGACAAGCTGACTCCTTATGCAATGGTAGTTAATGGGTCTATTTTATTTGCAGTTAGATCTGACTCGTAGGCAGACATAGACATTGGGTCTTTATGTGGAAAATTGGATGTCATGTTTGTCAGCATTGATTTAAAATGCACATTTATGGAGAAGTAACTGCAAACTCAAGCAATCCTAGAACTCTTTCTTTTCCTTTTTAAATAAATCAAACCACAAACATGTGATTTTCATTTTAGATACATATCATCAACCTGTTAGATTTCATACAACCTCTAATTTCATCTAGGCTTCTAGAAGCAATGCCGCAGAAATGGTCACAAGAAATTTTAAATTAAGCATGTATAGTGCAACTATATTCTGTAATTCATCCACTGCTATTAATACTTATAAGTCAAGCCTAACGGCAAAATGAACAAAACCAGATATGCTGTCACGTTATGCACTAGTGGATCTGGCTATTTGTTTGGAGTAAACAGATCAACAGGATGTACCCTGATCTGCTGGCACATAATCCAATGACAGATCAGGGACTCTGTTGTTTGCAATTGGAATTGACTTGTAAGCATATAGTGTCAGATAGGCAATTTAATTTTGGCCTTATTGTAATGAATTAGAAAATCAGTATTCTAACTCACTGTCCAATATGGCTGAAATTTTATGCAAGTTCATATTTGTGACAACCCCACATTGCAAATGCATCAGGTTTTGCTTTGAATGCAAGAGATTTTTATTCTGAATTGTATCTAAAGAAAAACAAACCTGTTCACTTTAATTTTCAGGGGTTTTTAAGTATTTTAGGGAAACTATGAATGACTACACAATAGACTGTGAAAATCAGTAAGACATCCTTCATCAATTTTTTAAATCCAGTTGGATATCATTAAAATTAAAAAAAAAACTATAACTACAATGCAACTATAGACCACTTAGATATCATTAAAAACAAACAAATAGAACTACAATGCAACTATAGACCACTTAGATATCATTAAAAACAAACAAATAGAACTACAATGCAACTATATACCACTCAGATATCATTAAAAACAAACAAATAGAACTACAATGCAACAATATATCACTCAGATATCATTAAAAACAAATATAACTACAATGCAGCACTATACCACTCAGATATCATTAAAAACAAAAATAACTACAATGCAACAATATACCACTCAGATATCATTAAAAACAAACAGGGGCCCCGAGTGGCCGAGTGGTCTAAAGCGCTGTCCGTTACGGACCACTGCCATCTCACCTCTGTCTGCGTGTGTTCGAGTCTAAGATTCGGCAAATGTAGTTATGTGAGAAAGCTTGCCAGTAGCTTCTCGTGGGTCGGTGGTTCTTTCCGGGGTTTGTCCGGTTTCTTCCTCCACCATTAATACTGGCCGCCATGTATAGCCTATATTGTGCTGAAAAAATGGCGTTAAACCATAAAAAAAAAAAAAAAAAAAAAAAAAAAAAAAAAAAAAAAAAAAAAAAACAAACAAATAGAACTACAATGCAACAATATACCACTCATATATCATTAAAAACAAACAAATAGAACTACAATGCAACTATATTCCACTGATATCATTAAAAACAATCAAATAGAACTACAATGCAACTATATACCACTCAGATATCATCAAAAACAAATAGAACTACAATGCAACTATATACCACTCAGATATCATTAAAAACAAATATAACTACAATGCAACAATATATCACTCATATATCATTAAAAACAATCAAATAGAACTACAATGCAACTATATACCACTCAGATATCATTAAAAACAAACAAATAGAAATACAATGCAACAATATACCACTCAGATATCGTTAAAAACAAACAAATAGAAATACAATGCAACAATATACCACTCAGATATCATCAAAAACAAACAAATATAACTACAATGCAACTATATACCACTCAGATATCATTAAAAACAAATATAACTACAATGCAGCACTATACCACTCAGATATCATTAAAAACAAATATAACTACAATGCAACAATATATCACTCATATATCATTAAAAACAATCAAATAGAACTACAATGCAACTATATACCACTCAGATATCATTAAAAACAAATATAACTATAATGCAACAATATACCACTCAGATATCATTAAAAACAAACAAATAGAACTACAATGCAACAATATACCACTCAGATATCATTAAAAACAAACAAATATAACTTCAATGCAACTATAAAAAAACAAAAGCACCATCATTGTCCTCTATATATACGCACGGTTAAGTCTGGAGACAATTGACTAATGGACTTAAGTCAAGGTAAGTGGTCTTGATATAAACTTTCTGTGTTGAACCATCATTTGTTTATCAGACTTATGATGACCACAACCATTTACATTTAGACCCAAAATCTACACGTTTTTATACTACTAAAGCTGTGTTTCCCTTTACCCTCATTTGTGCTTCAGGAACCCCCAAGATTTTAAATTGACCCTCAGATTTGATGCCCAAGTTTTTCATATCTCTGTCTGATAACCATTTCTGACACTAAGGAGATTTTTGACTCTCAATCTTTCACCCCTAGGGAATACACTACTATAGGTTCAAGCCATCAACGACGTCTGGCTGAGGAACCTACTCTAGAACAAGAGTTATTGTGCAAAACCCATTTTTGTTAGAGTCACAATAATCACAACATTTTACATTTTTACCTGAAAATCAATATGCTTTGGTGAAGGTACAAAGCCAACAAGTAAGATTATTCTGAAAAAACTATTCTTTCATACAAAGTGACCTTAACTGACTTTTCAAGCCTAGAATCAATGTTTCTTTCTTACCCAATGAAAGTCACTTAATAAACGCTGGTCAAAGTCACTTAATAAACGCTTAATAAACGCTGGTCAAAGTACAAGATCAAGAAAGTTGTCAAGAAATATTTTTCTTCATATTTCAGCCAGTGACCATGACATTTTGACTCTAGTCAACGGTCATCTACCTTACTCCAGGTGCAAGTCACATAGTTCAGTCAAGGTCTGTAATGTGAAACTGATGTTATTCTGTGTTAGTCATTTTTCTTTTCATTTATAGTAACAATGGAGGGTCTGAGATGGCTGAATGGTTTAAGGTGGTTTTCTTTAAAGTTCACTGATATCTGACCTCTGTTCGTGTGCGTGACTAAACCAATGTAGGTAAGATAACTTGTCTGAAGCTTGCTGTGGGTCGGTGGCTCTACCTGGGGTTTTCCTAGGTTCTTCCTTCACCCAATAACTGGCCGCTATAAACAGCCTATCATGTGCTGAAAAATGGTGCTAAACCCACCAAACCAAACCAGTTACAATTATACTGAACTCTGACTTTTCAACCACTAATGCAGTGACCTTTACCTTACCCAACTGCAAACTATCAGCACAGGTTACAGCACATGTAGGTGTGCTCAAATTATTGTGCCAAAATGAAATAGGGAATAGAGAAACAGACAGATATGGTCAACATCCTTATATGCTCTGCCTTATGGTGGACATATAACAAATAAATTTTTAATGTGTTTCTAAGAAAGGGATAATTCTCTTGAATATTTTATTTCCCAAATTATTTACCTAAGCTGCCAATCACAATATTTTGTATTTAACAAATCTGAAGGGAAAAAACATTTAGGTTAGTGTTTATGACAAATGACCTGTTTAACTAGCTTGTGTAATTAAAAGACAAAATACTTCTCAATTACTTAGCTTGGGGTTCCATGAGGCATCTGTGGGTGTCACTGACAATCCTGCATATTTGCCCACAGCTGTTTAGAGAAGATTTTAAAATTGGAGATATAAAATAAGCAACCTGGACACTTCATTACAATTCTCAATTTCAAATCAGGTTTAGAAATTGACACATATTTCCTTTATTTATCTACAAAAGTGAATGCACTGCATAACTGGTTTAATTAATGGCTAGATGATAAAATAGAACTGATTTTGTTTCCTTGTATTATCTAATAGGACCCATGCAAGGTGAGTGAAACAGTCACCCCAGTGCACATTGTTTATCTGACATATGCAGAGAAAGCAACGCTGACTTTGCCATATCTGGAGTCAACATCTTCGCCTGCATCCCCTTTTCAGGCTGCTGAAGGCTTTTGTATTCACAATGAAGTAAGATGTACCTCTTTTCCTGTTTTAAGAGCAATGTAGGAGAAGAATGAAGTCATCTATATGCACCTTTTAACTTTTAGCTCTATACTTCCCTCTCTTCAAAAAAATAACATGGATTGTATTCTAATCTATAAAAAAAATAAAGAATAAAGATATATGGAGCAAAGATTGTATATGAAAATATCTAGGTAATGTTTCTTAAACACTTGATACTATGATAGCTTATTTTCAACCATTCTTTTCTCCTTCCTTCCCTTTTTCCTTGCAATCTTTGATTTAAGTTAAAGATCAGTTATTCAGGTGTAAAAACGACAGTACTGGTCATAATCCAAATATAAAAACAACAACAACAACAACAACAACAACAACAACAATAATAATAATAATAATAATAATAATTATTTTAAAAATAATAATAATAATTAAAAAATATATTAAAATGGATTTATTTTCAAAAGGTGACACAGTTAAAAATGAGAACTAAACTACCTTGAAGCCCATCTTTAGCTACATATATAATACAAACAAATCATATGTATACACACATACACAAAAACAGCCACACAAGTAAATATGGAGTACATAATCAACTATTTTTTTAAAAAAATGCTATATTGCTGTAGAAATGAACCAGAAAAACTAAAGAAACAAATGAGGGGTGGTTAGTGTAACTTCTACTTTAATAAGTAACCCAATTTTAGTTGTTTTCTTTTCTTCATGACTTCGTCCATCTATTTTGGAAAGAAGAGATAGTGACACTGATTTAACAAAATGTTGATTGTTATTCTAAACAAGAGCAAAGGAAAATTGAAATTTATTTTTGAATAGCTCCTTTTTTGGCTTGGGTACTTTGAAAATGTTTCCTTTTAATGATCTTAAACCTAAGTACCAGTAGTCTCTTTCTTGGACATTAATATTTGTGTTAATGGGGGCAGATATTGGAGACACATCATAAATCATTTTGTCCTTTAACAAGAATTTTCTTTCATTCACTGGTAATGCTTTGATTGTAAGTATTGCATTTTGAACACTATTTGCTGCTTATGAATTATTATTGTACATTGCCCTTTCCTGGAGTATGGAAATTTTTGTATTATTTGTAGCAGAAGCATTTCTTCAAATTCTAATTGCAGAAGTCACAATATGGTTCAGTGTAACTTTTGTAAAATATAACTCTGTACTGTAATGGAATGATGGCCTTAACTTTCTAAAAGAACCGGATCTAATAATTGATTTCCTTTAAAATACAATTGGCATGATGAGACCATTGCAAGTCAATGTCTACAAATATTCCCCAAAAGTTATCAAAACAGATCAATGTTAGCATAGAGAACATGGAGCATATCAATTTGCAATGTTGTTCTTTTCAATCCAAGATGTTTGTTTTGTCCATATTTAGGATAAATTTTCCTTCCACCTTATTTGAAGCATGTCAAGAGCAGTTTTATGGATTTTCTCAACTTTGATTTGTTTGCTTTGAGCATCAGAGAAAGTAGTCTCATAATCATACATGTTACTTGATGAGACTGCATCTCCTATTTTTAGTGGTATATCATTTATGAACAGAACAAATAAAGGACCCAAAGATAGAACCTTGTGGTACTCCACAACATATCTTAATTTCAGATAGATATCCAATTAACATTACCTGCTGACACATGTTGCTCAAGTAGGATGTGACCTATTTAAAGATATCTTCACTCCACTGATAGATTTTTAAAATTTTCATGAAGGTTAATGATCTACTTAGTTAGAAAGACTTTGTAAAATCAATCATGATGGTCCTCACTCTCCTTCATCTTCGGCTTTCAACAATTTGACAGTCACAAAGATAAGTGCATTTGCACAAGAATAATCCTAAAAACAGCCAGTTGATTTTCATGAATTGAATTTTGAGTGCCAACTGTAAACAAACCCTATGCTTACCTAAGTATTAGATTTCTTTGTTTTCTGGCTGAATTTAAAAGGTATGCATGGGCATAACATGAACTGGGCATATTTCAAAAAGAAGGAAGATCAGACCAGAGATTTTTAGATTGACTTTTAATCGTGTTGTTAATCAAATGACTTTCTAATTTTATAAATACATGAGAGTTTTCTACAATATCCTAATGTATACCAGCTAAATTAAAACTCTAGTCACATGCCAAAAACTCTTGAATCACGAATCCAAATTATCAAAAGCCATCTGGACTTTTCTTACAAAATGAACATTCAAAGTATTGGATTATAATGTAACTGCCATCCTTTGCTATGCATCTTAAATCTGAGGTCACAAACATTCTGATACTATTTGATATACTGGATACCGACTTCTACAAATATTTTCTAGGTGTCGATATGTTAGTCAACAATAGTCTAATAGCAGCAAATAGAAGTCTGTCACTTTGTGATGATTATTATATAAATTATTGGCATAGACAATCATTATACAAAACAATGCTATTTAATGCTTATGTCACTTGAAGAAAGTGGACAGAGAACACCATTAAAAGCATATTACATGTATATGCCCTCCCAGTATTTAATAGTCAACAATGTAAATACTTACAAAACTTTTGCAGAAAATGCTATTTTCTTATTTGATTTACGCTGACCAAGCCCTCAGACATGTTGAGACCAAAATCTTAAGATTTATTATTATCTCTCTGCCATTTGCAAATTATGATCAGAAACGAGATCTAAAATAAAGGTTTTTCTACAACACTTATCTTTTTTTAGCTATGTAAGCCTAGACTTTTTGACTCCAATGTTCTGTACTTTATGCAAAAGCCTTGCACAAAAACATGGGTTAAAATTTAGAACAATAGTTATGCAAAAGCCATAACTTTTTATACAGTCACAATGACTCTAATATAATTTCACATTCTTTTGCCCCAAAATCCCTAGGTTTCTTCCACAAAGTTTGGTCCAGGTCTGCAATGTAGAACTAATGTTATTGTGCTGAGACCATTGTTCTTTTTAAGCCACTCTAACCTTCCAATTCTGATCAAACAATAAAAAACCTTCTTGCTTACACGATGTCCAAGCCATCCACAAAGTCTGCTCTGGGTAAGTCATATAGAATTATCGGTATTGTGCACACACAAAATCTTTCACTCACATTGATTTTAACCTTTTGACACCCAAAATGACAGGCTTTTTTCCTTACTCTAAGGGCAAGCAATCCAAAAGGTTCAGTAACTGTGGATGATGAATAACTTCCATGATGGCCACACTAGATGTCAGCTCAGCACCATTTTCATTTTGTACCAACATGACAACACATGTCTTCTGGTGGAGCAGTCAAGATGGCCACTATGTAGATCATTCTGGATGTCTGATCAACATAATTTTGACTTAAGCCTAACCTGACTCAATAAGAAGTCTTCTCGTTAAAAATGCATTAAATAATTTATGATACAACTTATTGTTCAGGAAGAGCAGCAAAAACTAGATTTTCATAAAGGTTGCTATAGTGATCTTACTGGCTGTCAAAACAGTACCATACTAATTTAGGACCAACATAAAAAGTCTTTAAGTGAAAATGACATATTTGATATTGCCATCCAATTCAAGTGACTTATAGACAGGACTTATAGATGGCCACAGTAGTGGCCATATTGGATGTCACAATTACTAGCAAAGACTAATTTTATTTATATAAGTAGGTAAATGTAAATATATGTAAATATAAATGGAGAGGGATGTTGGAAGGGATATATACTGTGGGGGAATGCAAAGTGACATGCAAGGTAGATAACCATATAGACTGCATGCACAATGCACCGAAAGATGATCAACCAAGAATATATACAAATAAATAGTGATTTTAGATAACATGTCATGCAAATACAAAGCAAAAATGTTTTCTTTAAATTTAAAAACTTATTTTACATTTGGATGAGCAACTCATATAAGACTGAACCAAAAACAATGCCAGTCTCAAGCAATCATATAACTGCAGGATAAACAACACAACCAAATGCATAACAAAATACACATACATGTACTATGGGATGAAATATACAGCAAAGATCATATTAAAAAATGTGCTCAAGTGAGAAAAGGCACCCTAAGGGTTTAAATGTCTGATAAGAGGTGAGTACAAGCCTAAGTTAAATATATTTTAGGTCAGAAAGAATTAACACCAGGAAATGGAAATCTAAATATATTTTAGGTTCTATGGATAGAAAGAATGGAAAACAGGAAATGATAATTTAACCAGCATGTTTCTTTCAAAATTAACAAGATCAACACGATTCAAAATCCCTTTTTTAAAAAGGTCTTTACATACGTACTAAGTATAACTAAAATGTCAATCTGGTACTGATTAAAATTTTATTTTAAAATATAATGGGGAAAATTTGCAAACATGATTAGGAAGATAACTTCCTAATAATCACATGAAGACCTTAGAAAGGCTGTCAAAATATAAAAAATTACAAACTGTTATATAACAAATAGATAAACCCTTTGAAAAAAAGTTAACATTTTTCTTGAAAGATAATAGGTAATGATGCCAAAATTCTTTGATTAAAAAATATATAAAAGAAAACAAAAAGGTTAAAAGGTCAAAGATATATTAGAACGTCAGAGACTTTTTCTGACAAACATTATGAAAAAGCAGTTTTCAAGATGATATCCTAGAATCTTTGTCTTCCAGTCCAGAAGATAATAAATACACAAAATGTGTTCAATTGTCAGTGAAGTGGACATTGGTGGTGAATGCCTTCAAATCAGCATTTGTTCCTCCATAGGTATGCATGGGTCAGGTATAAGGGTGGCAAACAAGAACAAGTCAATAACATCTAATCCCTGAAATCTGTATATGAAGGATGCCATTCTCCAATGGTGGGTTGAATGTTACAAAGTTTGTTAATAGAGTTTTCATTTTGCACCATGTAAAAAGAATTTTAAATTTTCTGAAAACTATCTACACTAATTACAGAGACTAGGGGACCAAACACTGATATGAAAGCCATTGATTTTCAAAATATAGTAGGGTTTCACCTCATAGAACTACTATCTTCCTCAAAATTCGGGGTATGTAAGTTTCCACAAGTAAGTAATTATGCAGAGAAAGTGGAATTAACTTCACCTTTCTTCAAAATGAAGTCTTCACCCAACACTGATTTGGAGTGCGTTAGTACAATATCAACTCGTCTTTACTATCTGTTCAAAGAGCAAAGCAAAACAATTATATCATGATAAATTATGCTTCTGATAAACTTCTGTGTCAATTTAATGATCATTTATGGCTGCAATTACATTTTGATCCATGAAATTCCAGCTATACATGAGTGTGTGTGTGTGTGTTGGATTTTTAACGTAGCTTTAACAATTTTTCAGTCATATCGCCATGATATCTGCAGTTTGACAGTTTATAGTGATTTCTAGTACTGGGGCATCATGACACACACATGTAGCAATGATGTCCCACCCAGTCACATTATCCTGATACCAGGCCAACCAGTCCTAACAATAAACTCTTTCTTAGCAAGGCAGCTGTTTGTACCACTTTTGTAAGTCTTTGCTATGAATTGGCTGGGGATCTAACCCATGACCTCCCACATCTGATGTGGATGCTCTAACCACAAGGCCACCAGAGTGGTCCCAACCATACATAGAGCTTGAAGTAAAACTTCATGTATCTGTAGCCTATTCAAGACTAAATCCTAATTACATGGAAGTTTAAAAAATCTGATTATTATTATAGGGAAACAGGCTTTTTTAAGATCTCATCCTGCAAAAGTCTTATGAAATGACATCCATTGATATCTCTTACCATTTCTGTTATTATATAGAGGATATTTGCTTGAAATTAGTGAATAATGGATCATTTCATCAAGTGGGTGAAAAACAAGCAAAAATATTTTAAGTTTTTCACCCATGAAATGAAATATATCCATTATTCACTTGTCTTAAACATTTTCTTACAAATTTTCTTTCTATTTTATGCTCAGATATAAAAATATAATGGCTAGCAAGATGTCCTGTATAACAGATTGAAGTAGCAAATTTCTTTTTGGATGCCATGTGATGTCATTGGTTTACCATTTATGTTCAGCTGTGATTCCTGATTATTCCCACAGAAAATATAAACAGTTATATAATTTTCCTCCCCAATCCTAAGCAAAATAGCACATTAAGAAAGAATAAAATAATTCACCTTTTAATTAATTGTATTAGTTAGCTTTCATGGGAGGCAGCACTACTCGGCCAAGAAGGTATGTAAGAATAACTTCAAATTCAGTTATCTTGTTATTGATGATGCAGTGAAATTATTTAATGAATTTCACACCAGTGAATTATCACAATTATTTTACTTAGTAAATCCAGTAACTCATAGCCTATTAAAAAAGGGGCAACTATTTTCAAGGTTTGTCTTAAATTTTGATTTATGAAACCAAGAAAAAAATACATATTATGATAGCTTTTAATGACATTTCTTTTGGTTTACCTTGACTCTGAGGTTTAACAAAGTATTTGCTTGAAGCAACATTTTAAACCATTTTTATTTTGTAAACTCTATGTACACTTCTATCTTTTCCTTAAACTTCATTCTATTGTGGCAATGGAAAGAAGTCACTTCATCCAAAATTGTGAACATACTGAGAATCCTGGCAACAAGAATATCCTGAGTGGAAAAAAGTATTCCTAAAGCCCTCATCTATTCAGAATTTTTACTTTCAGAAGAATGTTATCAATTTACCTTATTGAAAGAAAAGGTTTTTGGCAGGTACTTTAAGGCATTTATCAGTTAATACATGGAAATATCACAAAATTTCAGTTACAGTATCATAAAACTGAAGGTTTGTGTCATGGCCAGAATACCAGAAGTCTTACAGATCTCCAGGAGACGCTTAGAAGATCTTGGTCAAGTGACAAATTTACAAGTTATACATGTTATGTAATGGATATTTTCGTTTTTAAAATTAATATCTGGTGACTAACCTTGTTCATTCTGTATGATGACACTCATCCGCTTTCTTGATGGGTCAAACTCTAAAACATGTAACAACTTATATCTCCTCATCTCTCCCTTGACAGTGATATGCAGTCTATCATCATGTTTGCCATGGTATACAATGCCATATCTGAAAAGATTTTGTATATGTCAAACTATCATCTTTATGGAATTGCCCAATGTTGCAGGTCTTTGGAGATTCTTATGCCATCCATCATTTTTGATCTTTTAACGCATCTACTTTACATCAAAGAACTCAATAATGCTATTATTATTCAAGGACATATGATGTTCTTTAAAGTGAAGATCTAATGATAATTAAGTAAAATCTGATGAATTCAATCTATGATAGAGTAGAAAATTTGTTTTTGACTTTTAATGATACAGTGGGACCCCGCTATAACACGGTAGTTGGGAGCCATAGAATCCGACCGGGCTATGAACCGAACCGTGTTATAAGCAACCATGTACAATACCAACACATTTTTGGATTTAGTGGGGGGGGGGGGGGTTTACATAAAAACGGGTGCGAAAATGCATGGCACAATTACCATTTTTGATCAATATATATTAAATGAGAAAAACATTTGCTGTGGTAACAGAAATTGCAGATATAATATATTACTTTATTCAGAGAACCATGCATTGATACATACACGTGTCTAATTTATGTATACATGTATAATCTATTGCATGAAAAGAGTATCAACACCGTGTACTCACCAGCGAATCTTGTAACATACATTGAATCCATAATACAAATATTTCCATCGAAAGATCATTCATTATGTGACTGAATTCAATGAAAAGAAAAAGAATAAAATTACGTAACGGGTGTACGTAATGAATGATGAAATAGTACATGTCCATAGATTAAATAATGGAAGCTAAAGTGTATTCTTATAATAACTACATGTACATCTCAGGATCTCTATGTCTCTGAATTCAGTCATTGTAAATTTCAGCACAGTTTCCCACCCAAGCTGCTAGTCAAAGTCCTTTGAACTTGCCGCACAGTTATTGCGTCATGTTCTTTTGATGTACTCTAATAAATACAGCAGGCAGAACTGGCTTAACCACTGACTTATGTCACTGTTTAGCTCGGTAGTTCACTTTGATGATAAACAATGTACTTAAATTAATTGATTTATACATTCTGGTGAGAATCTTTTATCAACCACCGCATTGGCTGTTGCTTAGTTGTGTATGAAATTAAGAGAACATATATCGGAGATTATTTTGAGCAACGATTGTATTCGGAATGCATTCAAGACAAACACAAAGTAGACACGATGGCTTCATTACTCAGGAATCAGTAATTATAATAATGACACTTATGAGCTGTAATTTTTCAACAATAAACAAAGATCAAAGTTCTCAGTAGGCCCAGCAATTGGTTCGTATTTCCGACGTTTATTTTGGCACAAAACTAGAAGAAATTTGATAATACATTTTCTACACGTTTTTTTTCGCACTGTTTAGACGAATATGAGAATGATAATTAAACTCTTAATCTTTTTTTCATACTTAATTTTTTTTTTTTGGTCTTTGAGAAAAATACCTGTAATAAATTACCCGAAATTTCGGGAGCCATGCCACGACCGGGTTATATCTGAATTCCAACCCCTGACGAGGAAAAAGTGTAATCCAAGTGGTCAAAAAGAGGAATCCAAGCAGAAAAAGAGTAATCCACATATAACATACTACAATTACAATTAACAATGATTTATTTGCTTTTCTCGTCTTTTATCATTCATTAATGGTTCAAGTGTTTATATGTAGCACTTTTAGCTTTAGAAAGCAACAGATTGTTATGTTGCATTTCAAAACATTTTGTACCAGCTGAGGCCATGAATGTTTTGCATACCAGTAGAGCACTCAGTACCGGGTTACTTACCCTGGACCTGAATTCAGTTTTATTTTTGTTAACAACACTGAACAATAACTCACAGTCAGCATTAGAATGGTAAAGAACCAATATTCCTTTCATAACCTGACAAAGAAGAGGAAATTTATTTCTTCCAGTGATAGAGTCTTTTAGCTGGGAAATAAGGTGCCATTGCACATCAACTCTATCTGCATTAAGTATATTGTCAGGTAGAATCCCAACTTGATACTTCAGGAATTCTTCTTCCAGATGATCCAAGTTAGACAAGGGTGGCAATAGAAAGGGATATCTCTTGACAGAGAATCTAACACTTTTGAAGCTTTTTGACTGTCAGCTGCAAACCCCATACAGTTCTGCCAACTTATGTCATGTTTCTTCAAAACATTGTCAAGCAAATCAAAAATGTTTTGTCCAGTGGAATCTACTGTTAATTCTGGTAAAGAAAGAAGAACACTCATGACTTTGCCTTTTTCACTGTCAAAGTATCTAACACATACTGGGTACAACTTTTTATCATCATAATCACAACTCCCCTCTGTGGCAATACTAAACGGCCCAATTTTCATTGCTTCTGCAATTTTAAGTGAAGTATCTTCTGCTAGGCACCAAACAATGTGAGATGATTTTGTTCTTGCACAAGCATATTTTTCCGCAATTTTCGAATCAGGAAACATCCGCTTGAACAAGGGACCAACATGGTCTGCTACCGCTAAGGGTAGTCTGTGTTCTATTAAAAACTCGGTAAATAACACCTCAGCATTTATAGTATTCAAGTCTGCACTTGAGCTCTGCTGTAAATAAGAAATTACCTTAGTATTAGAGTTCGTAATGCGAGCTAATTCGATGTGTTTCCTTGTTTTCATGTGTTTTTCCACATCAAATTTACCACCATGACCAATGCTAAAATCGTTTCCGCACAGTCTGCAATGAGCATGATGCTGTCCTAGAATGGAACGCTGTATTATGCCATTCATATATTCATCTTTGAATCTTTGGAGGACTCGTTGTTTTGCTTTTTTCTGATCCATCTGCGAAATTCTTGGGGAAAAAAATGTGCTCTAACATACACAAAGACTAGAATCCATCTTAACATCTGAAGCCATTTAGCGCCAACGATTAGACGTCACGTGATGATGCCCTCGTCGTGTTTGGAGGATTGATTACATTTTGCTTTGTTTATTATTGACTTTTTCTAACCCATCTGTGAAATTATTTAAGAGATATTTTTTGCACTCATAAACGCATTGAGAATTTTTTAATACTTTTTAGCGCAAAAAAACTTTTAGACTGGTTCTGCACTATACAAAATTAGAACAAAGAGTACGTGCATAATGATTTAAACAAAATAGAAACCAGTCTGTTCTCTCCTCACTAAGCCGCTATAAATAGAATATGAGGTCGAAAGTTTGAAAGTATCTTAGTAACATGATAGTTGCTATAAATAGAACATGAATATTAGGAAAGTCCACGGACAAGTATACTCGTATATCGTAGTTATGTAGAAGCAGGGTATTTTTTAATTAAAAATAAAACAGTATGTAAAATATAAAGTAATGCTAATAAAAACGAAAAAAAAAATATTTTTTTTTTTGCAAGATGGATATATCGAAAAAGCGTAATCTATAAACGTTAACGCGTAACGAGGAATTTAGTGGGAAAAAGCGTAATGATTACGCCAAAAGCGTAATGGTTGGCATGTATGTAGCGGGGCGGGTTATAGTGGGGTCCCACTGTACTTGAATGTCTTACTAGTCATAAGAGTGACCAGCAGTATAATGCATGTATACCTAAATAACCAAGTCAAGTCATCGGACAATAAAATCAATGTCTGAGTGCTATCAACTTGTTTACTGGAATGAAACTAAATACAAAAGCCAGACAAGTTATATGTGTATGAACAAGTGACTGTGTTCATAACCTCAACGAATTATAAAAATATATGGTTTTCCAAACAGCTTTACCAAAGTGTGGATTTAATGGCGATGAGATCTGCACTGCTGTCATTCAGAACAAAATTATAGGATGTTGAGTGAAAACGTACTGTCAAAGCAACCATTCATGCAAAATGAGTCATGATAGCATGACTTTCAAGAGAGACATTATAGTAAGGTAAGATGAGCAATATTTTCATTCAGAACTAGCTACATATTGCTACGGTGTTTTATGTGAACCCACCATGTCAAAATGATCGGGACAACTAGCCATATCAGATTTCCAGTTTGGAGTATAATTCAGCTCCAAGTTAATTTTAAAAAAAAATACAAATAAACAAAAAAGCTTTTTCTGATTTTTAAAAAATGTCAGTATGGACATACTTAGGAGAAGTAGTAAACACTGGCGTCACATTTTTAGGTCCAACTGTGAATAGCAAAACGCGCTTTGGTGATGATTCAAGACTGATACAACTATGTTTCAACAGTAACAAGATTTTCTAGCTGGCCTTTTTAATTTACGAATAAACAAGATATCATAGCAAGTGTTTTAGTTCAATCTCCAGGTTAGGTAGAAGTCTCTAAAACAAGATTTTCAAGATTACTATCACTGCAGCCATATTCAATGTCTGGTCAGAAGCATTTTCATTTAGGATCAACTGCATATTATGAGAAGACTTTTAGTGATGTTGTTCTTGTTGATGTAGTGTTTAACGCCATTTTTCAGCACACGATAGGCAATACATGGCGGCCTGTGTTATTGGTTGAAGAAGAGCCAGGGAAAAACCCCTGGAAAGAACAACTGATCCATGAGAAGCTACTGGCAAGTTTTCTCACATACCCACAGTGGACTTTAAGTGTCACTAAGACTCACATTCAAAAGCAGATCTGCCAACCCTGACCAATTCGTCTCAGTAAGGCAGTTGATTTATTTCTGCATAACTGACCAGAAAAACCATGTAAATACAACTATCTCTTCACCAGAATTAGCTTTAACAAGGTTTAAAGCTAGCTACCATGGCAACTATACTAGATGTCGAACTGGCACTGACCAACTAAACATCACACCTCTGAGTGAAAACCCATGTCATTCCATTCAGAAGTTCTAATTAGATTTTTTTTTTAAAGATGGCCACCCAAGTGGCAATATTGAATGCTTAAGGGACACTAATTTCATGTTGATATTACTATTCCTTCTTGAGAATAACAAGAACTTAATCATTGTGGCCATTTTGAGTGTCTGAGAGACGCCATTTTTCAAAACTAGACCTTTGAATAAAACAGGAAAATGTTAATAGCAATACACCCAATAATTTCAGAGAAGTAATGATAACAAACATGTGCTAATGAACTGATGACAGATGGGTAATGGACAACAGGCCACTGCATAAATTCTTCTGATCCAGAAGAGCTAAACATTGAGAATTTAATCATGTTAAATCACTAAAAACTAATTCTCATCAACAACTAAAATAAAGGGAAATAAATTAGCTAGCAATAAAAGAAAGCATGTACTAGATGGGTTCTATGACTATACTTGTGTTATTAGAGGTGCTGTGGTATAATGAGAGGCTTAAAGTGAAGAACCAATCTACTCACCTCCTGCTTGCCTCTACAAAAGCCTTTTCATCCGGAGATGAAGCCTGGTAGTCATAGTCAAAGCCATCAGAAGAATACATATCTGTGACCCCCATTCTTGCTGCCTCTGGATAGTCAACCCGCAGTGTGTGGCACAGACATAGTACCACAAATAAATCCTCCAGTTCCTCCTGCAATGAGCAAATACATCCAGCAATTTCCAGAGTAAAAAGGAAGATTGTTGTATTCTTAAAATATTCTTATAGACTAACATAATCTCTACATTGGTTGACCTAAGAGATGTAAAACTGCATACTTGTTTGCTTTCTTTTTAAATCTGATTTACCTTACTTAACCCATTTTATCCTGCTTACCAATTCCAATTGCAAAGCCCGATTCCTGAGAAGCAATTCTAAATACATTGTGGTAAAATGGATCATCACACAGCAGTAGCAGAAATTGTGATTTTCAGCATGTTTACTCAAACTGTTGTAACATTGTTTTTTATCTTTAAAGTATATAAAACTATGTATTTCTGAAAAGGTAATAAAATTTACAATACATTGATATATGTTTTGTTATCATTTATCAATGTATGTGCTCACAAATGTATTTTGAAATATAAATTGAAAGGGAAACAAAACAAATTAAAAAACTTGCCATGATGTTCAGTGAATATTATGTTCATTTAGATGAATGAAATGCTCCTAACAGTAGGTAAAAAAATAAAATAATTCTTTATCTAGTATTTTAGTCTAAATTTGAAAATTCTAATTTGAAATGCTCCTAATAGTATAGGATAATTTAATTTCTAATATTTCGGTCTAAATTTGAAGTATCTAGCACTATTGGTTTAAAAGTTATAATAATTTTACTAAAATTGGGCAACAAATACCTGGAACAATATGTTTACTTCACACTCTAGAAAATGTACTCAGCATGCAGTTTCTCACGAAAACTTGTCACAAGTTAATCCTAAAAATCTTTCAGTAAGATAAAGGTAATTAATCAGTAACAGTTTTGTCCAAATTTTGAAGTCCACATCATCACTGTCAATAATAACAATATTCTATCTCAATTTAAATTGTGGCTGCAATTCAGGTCAAAAATCATTCCTGACCCATTCTTTTGAATGCCTTCAAGACAGCTTCATTCCTGGAATCACTGTTAAAAAGTGCATGAAGTCATGCATCATCTCTTTCATCAATTTGATTCAAATCTAATCCATCATTTAAGTCAATATTATTATCACCATCACCCAATTCATCCACTTCAAAGTCACTACCCTCAACATCATTTTATCCATCGATTTTTACACCATGAAACGAAACAATTATATTAATTTTCTGAAATTAATTTCAGCATGTCTTACCAAGAATCTTCCAACAGGCTGTGGTTGACCCTCATTTGTTTCACACAACATGCCTCCCACTTCTTCATATCGCACTCCATTCACAGAACACTGTCGAAACTGCATGTCATTCTCTGTCAAGGTCCCCGTTTTATCTGTAAACAAGTATTCCACCTGCAACAGACATACACACATGTTGACACTATTTTCACTTTTTTTTCAACAAAAAAGCTTGCTGACCAAATGTGCAAAGATAACTGAACAATGAAGTAAAATCACAAACCTAAATTAGCATTCATGATCAGGGAGAGAAAAACAGTTTATAACAAACTTGTGTCTAATGTAAATTATGGAACATTTCACTGTTTTTTAAACCAAAATTCGTTTTAGCACAAGATCCATCCTGCATACGCAAACTGAGACATATCCATTATTTTTGGACATGGAATATAACAGTATTTATGCAAAAATGCTTTAAACTGCAAAAGATTGCTAAAACTGGTCATTCAGATATGGATATAAATAAATAAAGCAAATTTAATTTGCATACATCAAGCTGGTTCTGAATAAGTGGGTCCTACAAGAATGCTTCCAACATGAAGTGAATGAAACTAGAACAAACAATAATAAATGTAAAAAAATCTCTTAATGGGGCATGAAAATCAAATCAGATTATCTATTATAGACTATTATATTATCTATTATAGACTATATATATGCAGAGAATATGATGAACTAAATTTAATTTGCCAAAAGTCATGGGATTTTCATCAATTTACCATGATAACAAGGTTACAACTGAAATAGTTCCAGTTATTTGGGTGCGAATAATACAAAAAATTTATATGGTTTGAAAGCATAGAAGATAATATGCATGTACTTGTGAGCATGTTTACTAAAATTGCTAAAATTAGTCTAACTGAACAATTAAGTTCAAAAAGTTTTAAAAAACTAGCAAATTAAAAATTTGCTAAATTACCTGAAAATCTAATCAGGAAATACAAATATAAACATATATGATAACTGCATTTTGTTTGTTTAATCATGCAGATTCTGTGTAAATGCATAAAAACTGATTCATCAATGTACATAACGATGTATGGTCCCATGGGTGAACAGCAGCAATGTAAAATGCCCCGTTTTCAGAATGCAGATTTTAAATTATAACTTAACAAAATAAAGGTGAAAATTAAACCTCGAGATTTTCCATTTCTGGGCTCTTCTCCCTCAGGAAATCAAACCTAGACTACCATATTTGTCGGCCTATAAGTCAATGTGGAGTAAAAGCAGAATGAGTCAATTTGGCAAATATTCCATCCTTCATCCATATGAAAGTTGATGCTGAGTATAAGACGAAGCCAGATCAATACCTCATCTTTATCTTTTTCACTTTGATCTTCACAGCATTGTGAATTTTATCCTTAATGTAACTACGCAACCTTTCTGGTCAGGGATCAATAAATATAACTAAAAGTACCAAATTTGTTTCACATAAAGTATTTAAAAATGAATAATGTACTTTTAGCTACATATAATGATGCGGACCTGACCATTTATTGAGTTACAGATAGGATAAAATTCTGAATGTTGTGTTGAATTAAACTTTAATAACTTCCAGTTTCATAAATATTAAAGGTATCACTATTTCAGATTCCCAATTTGTAAATTACACCAGGCCTGTGTGTTTTTTTTTTATCACCTTACTGCCCTTGTTTAGCTGAAGCTTTGTCAAGTATTGAAAAATTAATAAATTAAGTAGTAAATGTAAACTACAAAAATACACAGTATACTCCTTCAGGGTTTGAATATTCACAATAGTTTTATTCATATAGGCTCCATTTACTAGGTTAAATCCCAAGAATGACCATTTTGCATGATGTCAAACTTTCTTTGCAAGTATAACGACCTCTCCATTCCCAGCAAATAAGATTATTTTTTTCAAGTGCATGTACTCTTCCTGTACTGAGGCAGCATGCTACATGTTACTTTAAATTATTGTCAGTCCTATCACCAAGTTCAAAAGATGTCACTGGTTGAGAAATTTGAACGAGTAGCACCTGCCATTTGCAATCGTTATATGGTACCAAATTCACAATACATTGGGTTTACCTCATTTCCCTATTGGCAGCCCTACTAATCTGATCTGGTCTGCCAATTCTTGACCTCAAATATATCTTAACTTTGGAAAACCTGGTTACAGCTGTAGCATATCTTGTTAGCAATTACATACCACTTAGAAAGCCAAATGATTCGTGAACAATGAAAGTGATATCTAGAACTGGAAAGAATTGCTTAACTATTGGTATTTAAATGATCATGGAATATGATATTGCACTTTTGTACACACGTATGATCAAAAAAGATTACCGCATTTCATAAATAAATTTCTCTATCTCGCTCATAATGGGGCAAAAAATTTATTTGATCATGAGGTGCAGTACTTGTTTCAAATCATCAATGTGGAGTCCATTATTTTTCATATACAATCTCTTCCCCAAAATTAAATAAGTTTTTACACATTATTTTGTGTACTTATTGAGAATTGTTTCTTTATGAAAAATTATGTGACATTATAAATTGATTTGGATGACAAACTCCATATACAAGTTGGTTTGGAGTACAAGATAGGCTCAAATGTTATGGTCAAAAAGTATCGTCCTTTTGACTGGTAAATAAAGTAGATCATTCTGCTACTTGAACTTCAATCAAATTAATTTTCAATCCATCAACTGCTTTAAAAGTGATTAAATGAAATGGGATTTGTGACATATGTGATAGAAGAAATGGGTTACACTAAATTCTCCAACTATAAAATACTGACGGGGCATTACAAAAGGAAATGAACCAGAAAGAAAGGAATTTTTGTTGCAAGAATGCATGACAACCTCTGAATGAAATTGTGCTCAAAGATAAAAATTATGAATTTAGAAAGTTGTTCACTCTGATCTACTTCAACTTCCATCTCATGAACAACAACTTATTTTCCGTCCTGACCACTCGCTTGTTGGATACCATTTAAAAAAATAGACATTTTTGCATCACACAATGTGTGCAGTTTAAAGTGTCTGATGTACTCTGGTAAATTCAGTCAGGTTCCCTAACCAATTACACTGAATCTAATATAAAACACTGATCATAATTCGACATGGACAAGCAAGTATCAAGATTTTACCTCAATTGTATTTTCCATATGTTGTGCTTTGATTAGTTTCAGCAAACAATTGGTCTATATTACAAAGATAAAATGTATTAGCTTAGCAAACAAATTGATCTGTTACAGAGATTCAGAGATTTTATCTTAAGAGCAAATTGATCTATGTTACAGAGATCAAAGGTATTACAAAAATCAAAGGTATTAGCTTATCAACACGATTACTCCTTTCATCATAATTCTCAAAAAATCAAGATGCAAAACTTGTATCCCATTAACCCCAATTTCCCATCTCATAGCACTGCCCCCACCCCATTTCCTACAAACGCTAATGACATTACAACCATTACCTGTCCCAGTTCCTCATTGATATCGGAAGTATTGGCTTTTGCTGGTTGATTGCCTCCTTCATCATACATTTCTATGTCCCAGCCAAAATACATAGATCCCACAAATTTCTGCAGCTCTGAATTATGACAAAATTGTACTGTAATGCTTATAAAATTTTCATATGCAATTTTTATTAATTTGTGTTGTGTACAAATAATTATAAGAAGAAATATTAATTAAAACCTCTTCAAATACCTACAAACTGTTTACAATGGATCTTTGATTCCAATATTATGATTTGTAAGTTTGTTGCTAATCTATCAGTGAAAATATGAAATAAAATAATCTCAAAGAATTTATCAAAAGATGACACTGGATTAAAACATTAACAGACTATCACTAATTGCTTTCTTATCTTTTTAACATTTCCTTTGTACATAATTAAAAGGGCATATATGTAGAATTTGGTTACATATTATTTTTTTAAAATCACAATTCACAAATTTATGCATGGTCTGATTTTTGTTTGTTTGATTAGGATTATTAACGTAGCTTTAACAATTTTTCAGTCATATTGCTATGATGTCTGCAGTGAGGCAGTTTATGGTGATGTCAAGCACGGGGTCATCATGCCGCAGACATGTAGCATGATGGATCTATGATGATTTTTCTACTCATTACTCCTAACAAACTGCATAGACCCATATCTACATTATGTGATGGTAGATCTGAGTTTGTGCAGCTTGTAGTTGAACTTCTTTTATTGCTATATATAAATATAGCATTAATAAAATTTTGCTTTTCAAACACCTCAAAAACTAATACCCACAAATACTGTCTCTACTCAACTGTAAAACATGTCCAACTGCAAAGACCTAGATCTGATATCATTTAATGCATCAATAAATTTGAGTCTATGCACTTTGTCTGGCATAATGAGAAGGATCAAACCACAGAGAACAAGTAACATTACATGACAGCTTATCAGGATCTTTGATGTTTGCAGTTGGACATTAATTATAAGTATGTATGGTAGAAATAAATAAAAATAACTTACCAACAGTAACATATAATGAAATAGGAATGACGTAGTTATACAGCACAATGAAAGACAGGAAATCTTCTATGATTCGTTTTATCTGAAACAAAAAAGGTAACATGAATTTTAGAAACTTGCTTGATAATATGATCTTTAATTATTCACCTGAACAATTAATCAACTAGTTTTTGATTAATTCAGAGTAAAATTCTGACTATTCAGATTCATTTAAAGGTGAACAAAGTTATAATTAAAAACTAGATACAGGTCCCAAAAAGTAGCAAACAAAAAAAACTTCTGGTGTAATTTAATACATTAAAACTAATAATATTCTAAAAACATATTCATTTATTTCCGAAATGCAGTTTTAATGAATGTGAAGTAATTACTTCATAATGTTACAAATTAAACAAATATTGTGACATCAATGCAAATACACTTAAACCTGTCCTAATGACCACCTGTATTCAGAGGTCATCCAGCCATAATAGCTATTCTAATTCACCCCACCCCCCAGTAAATTTCCTATATACATTCTCTGTATTTAACAATAATCTGCTTCCAGTCAGTAGCCAGGCATTTCCTAACTAAACAAATGTTTCACCCTGTTTAAGTGGTTACTGGAACATATTAAATTCAAAAGTATCAATATGGTGACTTGGAAAGCAAGAAGTTTTTCATCAGTACAGGAGAGGATTGAAGCAATTTGTTTACTGGATGTTGGTATCGCAGCAGAAAAGAAAGTCAACTTTTATGCTCGTGTTACAGTGTTACAGGTATACTTAAATATCTTCATCTATTTGCCTCTGAACTAAAGCTAACTCTGATAAAAATATTTTTGTCTTTAAGATGAGATTTGAGTTACCTTCCTTTTCATTTGGGTTAGGGACCATTCAACACATGTCCATGAAAACAATTGACATTTTGGTACATGAAGCACAAGAAATAGCATATATACAGTGCTTCTTTTGATTGCTGTTTATGACAGGTCTCTCACATAAGCTGCCTGTCATTTATCTTGGTGAGCTGAACAACCAAGATATTGTGTAATCAATTTAAGTTCTCTCACAGAAGCTGCCTGTCATTTATCTTGGTGAGCTGAACAACCAAGATATTGTGTAATCAATTTAAGTTCTCTCACAGAAGCTGCCTGTCTTTTGATCTTGGCGAGTTAAAGAACTGAATAACCAAGATATTGTGTAAACAATTTAACATCAGAATATATGTTTCAGTTGGTGATAATTTAATTTCTGGGATGACATAAAATAGAATGATACAATAATCCTGTGTGAAACATAAACTTGGGAGAGAACAACTTATACCAATAATTATGAATTTGTTGTACAATGCACAAAACACAATCTTGATAATGTAATAATAATAATAATAATAATAATAATAATAATAATAATAATAATAATATCAATGGTACTTGGTGCATAGTATATGTTCAAAAATCAATTTTTAAAGGTGAAATTGTGTGCAACAGTTACTAGTATGCAAAGACTAATTTTGCCTTTTCCCACTAATGACTGCTATCGACACTGACACAATGAACTGGATAAAAATATGAAGTGGACTTTTCTGTACATTTTGTTAATTCTCTGCACCGAAAACTGGCTATCATCATGCACGTTTCCAAAGCAGTTATGTTTATAATAGTTCTCATGCATTAATATAATGCAATTAATGAATGAGTCGTAGCAAATGAATTTTTCACAGAGCTTAATAAACAATATTACATTATTAATTGTAACTGTTTTGCTCAAATTAAACACTTTACATTACATAATTACATGAACAATGTTTACACCTCTCTGCTTTGACAAATTTTCCAAATATCCTGTGTAGTATTGATATTTGAACTTTCTGAGAAATTGGCAGTTGGCATCCTGAACAAACATTGTTAATGACACTGTTCTGTCAAACCACAAATTAAAACAGCTAAATGTGTAAAAACAAACTGGACAGAACTTGATTTCCATCTTTAAATATTAAGTGCAAGACTGTGAATGCGCCAAAGAGGGTTTTAAAGTTGAAAGGCATATTTGTTGTCGTGATTTGAAGTTAACCTGCTAAACCCAATGACTCTGGACCAGCAACAATTGAACACAAATAGCAATATTTCGTAAAAAGTTATTGTTTTGCTATTGAGAATAGTTTGTTTAAGGCTTCCCAACAGGCACTGAGGACTACAAGTTACTTACCGTTACTTGGGCATCTATCTCAATCTGTGGAACATACCACGGCTGACCAATTTGAGGTTGGAAGACATACCAGTACTTGAGGCCTGTGGATATTGATGCTTCTATAAACAGTATCACAAGGAATATTAGCAGGAACGTATTCATTTTCCTGAAAAAAAAGCAACAAGCATATATTATATGCCATAGAATTTTTAAAAATTACACTTAAACACACAAAAGTAATTCTCCATAAAAACTACGAATGCATTATTTTATATTACTTTTCTTGAAAGTATCTTAAAATATGGTATGTCAAAATTATCAATCAGAAATCACTTTAAAAGAACCCATGACCTACCAAAGATATCAATCAGAAATCACTGACAGAACCCATGACCAACTAAAGATATAAATCAGAAATCACTGACAGAATCCATGACCTACCAAAGATATAAATCAGAAATCACTGTGACAGAACACATGGCCTACCAAAATATCATTTAGAAATCACTGACAGAACCCATGGCTTGCCTAAGACATCAATCCGATATCACTGTGATACAAACCGTTGCCAATAAAGATATCAAACAGAAATCACTGTGATACAACCCATTGCCAATAAAGATATCAATCTGAAATCACTATGATACAACTCCCTGGCAATAAACTATCAATCAGAAATCACTGTGATACAACTCCCTGGCAATAAATTATCAATCAGAAATCACTGTGATACAACTCCCTGGCAATAAATTATCAATCAGAAATCACTGTGATACAACTCCCTGGCAATAAACTATCAATCAGAAATCACTATGATACAACCCATGACATATCAAATATATTAATCAGAAATCACAGTGATACAAACCATGGCGTTTAATGAATCATTTAAATAGGTTAATTTGTGTTACCGTTTATGGGCATAAATGATAAACTTTCCATGTAAATGGAGACATCCTATGATAATAAATGATTATATATCTCATACTCTTGTATAATTTTTGAAAATAATTTTCAAAGCTTTGAAAAAAACACATTTTTGTGTTGTTGTGGTTTAATGCCATTTTTTAACACATGATAGGCTATACATGGTGGCCAGTAGAAGTAGCGGAGTAAGAATTGGGGAAAACCCCAGTAAAACCACTATGGAAAGCTACTGGGAAGCATTATCTGATTATCTGACTTGCTTTCAAGATTAAAATATCATAGGTTTATGACCAGATCACAGCAAAACAAAATTCTGATCCAGGACCATTATAATCCCCTCAATGTTTACCAGATGTAAATTGAAAAATATAAAATGGGAGATTAGTAAATGTGAGAGTGAAAGATATTACTTAAATCTATCCTAATAAACTACAACTAAATAGGTCGAGAACTGACCTCTAAATAAAGATTCATATCTTCAATATCGTGGTTTGTGGGACATCAAAAAGATGTTTAAGACGTGATAGCTTAAGGCTGATTATTTTAACATGCTAAAGAACAGAACTAATGTTTTTTTAAACATAGTTTACATAGTTCAGGGTCCAAGCAATACTAAATCAAATACAAATGTATATTCATGTGCATTTTCTTCTCCTAGTCTTTGTTTAATATCTATCCTCAAGTACAAGCAATTATTTAGAAAAGTAAGAGTAAATGTACCCAGCATTCTTCTTCATTTCGACTACTGCTGCACACGTTGGGGAAATACAACTTATACCAATTGTGAATGAATCCAAAAACTTCAAAAAAGGGCAGCACAAATATACACTGTCCTAGATATGTACTTTTGATACACTGTCCTAGATATGTACTTTTGATTCACTGTCCTAAATTATATTTTCAGGTGTCTATGCTCTTAAAACAAGAAAAGAGTGAAAGCAATAAGCTTTGTAAACTTCAACAAATAATTTATTTCCCTAGAATACAAAGTGAAAATGAGAACAAAGAACATATGGAATTGCGAAATTAAATCCCAAAATAATCAAAGAATTACAGATAAAAGTCCTAATAATTTAAAGTTCTGAATAAAATTCAATAGAAGTTTTGAATAAATCCAAAAGCTAAAGGTGATGATGTGTCTGCTATTACTCCTAGCTAGTGTTGATGTGTCAAGTCTTTTTGATGAATCACAGTAAAATAATTCCAAGTTTTAATTCACTATACATTCATGTGATTGTCTTTATCCAAGAATGTTATCAAAGCACTTTTGTATTTCCTGAGAAAATAATCACTTGAATTCAATAATTCCGCCCAACTTGACACAACATAATATACAATTTCAAGGTGCTAAATCTAAAAGTAAATGATACAATCCACTCAGATACAATATATATATAGTTATCTACATGATCTCAGGTCACAATTAGCATTTACCTAATGGCAAATAACCTACTACAATGGTCCTGATGTTTACAATAACATTAATTATGTATAATTAACTTTGGAAATTCCAAAATCTAGACCAAAAAAACATATTTACTTCTTCTAATAATGATAATAATGATTTTAAACACATACATAATTTAGTTATGTATTAGTTGTTCACAATGAATAGTCAATTTGAGTAAAGCAGAAATGAACTCAATTTTGGTCAAGTCCAACACACACTATTACATACAATAGCATGTAATTAAATATAATAAAACAAACAAAGCAAATTAAAAATACATTAACATCAGGTTAAAAATTACCATTGTTCTCAATATTTGCATGCTTTTTGTTCATTAATCAGAAGATTACCATCATGAGCTAATCTGAGATCACTGCAGAATACCATTTCTAAAAACAAAACATTAAAACTAATTTTCTTACTCTGATGTTACACACGTGTTCAAAGCAAAAGTGTATAACCATCATCTTGAAGGACAGTTATCACATTAAAAATTGAAATACATGTTCTCCAACTTTCTCTGTTATTACATATCATATACATTTTGTGCTTTAATACTTAATTTATTTTGAGAGGCTCAGGAAAACACTATATTATCTGGGTTGCTAAAAGAAACTAAAGTGTTTATTATTATTATTATTATTATTATTATTATTATTTTATAATAATACTATGATACATTTGTTTCAATAAATGGTAGCTTCCTCACCTTTCTATTCTTGAGAACTTTGTTTGCTTTGCTTTGGAATTAAGGGACAACTTTGTATCTGGTCCAGTATATATGGCACAACCTGTAAAAGGACAGAACAGACTATATATGGCACAACCTGTAAAAGGACAGAACAGACTAAATTTGTATGTGTACAAAACATATGCCCCACTGTAAATCACATATGGCTCCCAAAAGATCAGTGCTTTCTCAGAATAAAAATACATGGCTGATTAGCTAATAGGCAGTCAAGTAGAAGCTTGCTCATGTGTGACAGTTACCAGTAAACACACATTGTGAATGAAGAACCTGGCTTGATATCACTCACTAGAGGTAAATTCAAGCATTCAGTGAGCCCATGAACAGCCAGAAAAGGATAAATAAAGTATGAAAATTAGTGAAACTTGTTTTAAAGAAAACATCTATCTCAGACTTACATGTTTGGAAAAGTTTACTTTTCAACTTCAAAACTGGGACATCAGGCTATGTAATGATCAGCCCTGTACATCCAATTTTCCTACCTTGTGTAATCAAATCAGAGAACTCTTATTGATACAACATTTGATTTGTTTAGGTAACTGCTTTCATTTCTGCACCTCTTCATTTGGCACCAGAGAAACTACTACTAATATTAGTACAGTAGAACCTGTCTTGCAAAACCACCTCTTTTGCCAAACAATTATGGTCTCTCAAGACAGGTGGTCTCTCCTATACATGTAAAACAGCATTTACCTTCTTCGTAAGACCTTTTCTTTTGGATCATATGCCATATTAATAGCTATTTTTGTTTTCAGCCTTGTGTTTCATCATGTGAAATATAAGAACAATGCATCCTTATTTGGATCAAGGTAAATATGGTATGCACTGAGTAACACATTTTTGAATATTAAAATATGGTATAGCAATCTTTATTTGGAAATATTAACAGATCATAATAAATATGGTATGAACTGAATAACACACTGTAGAACATCCAAATATGGCATAGCAATCCCAATTTGGAAATGTTAACAGATCACAGTAAATATGGTATGAACTGAATAATACAGTAGAATATCCAAATATGTGAATAGCAATCCCAATTTGGAAATGTTAACAGATCACAGTAAATATGGTATGAACTGAATAATACAGTAGAATATCCAAATATGTGAATAGCAATCCCAATTTGGAAATGTTAACAGATCACAGTAAATATGGTACGAACTGAATAATACAGTAGAATATCCAAATATGTGAATAGCAATCCCAATTTGGAAATGTTAACAGATCACAGTAAATATGGTACGAACTGAATAATACAGTAGAATATCCAAATATGTGAATAGCAATCCCAATTTGGAAATGTTAACAGATCACAGTAAATATGGTATGAACTGAATAATACAGTAGAATATCCAAATATGGCATAGCAATCCCAATTTGGAAATGTTAACAGATCACAGTAAATATGGTATGAACTGAATAATACAGTAGAATATCCAAATATGTGAATAGCAATCCCAATTTGGAAGAATTGTGTGCTATCTGTCATTGCAGACAAAGTACAGTTAACATAAACATACCAATATCATTGACCTGATACAGCCTTAATAACTTTATCATTAGCTTAACTTCCTGAAAAACACAACTCTACTTAGATGGTTTTAATTCCAGGTATCCTTTGCCTTTGCAAATAGTTTTATTTACTCCATTGGAAAGTATAAGATCATTTCATAACCTCAACCATGTAACTCCACAAAAATTAATGAACCAGCAGTAAAATATCCAAATAACAAGAAATATTTACTCAGTGGAAAGTAAATATAGAATTTCAAATCTTAATTTTTTCACAGTAATTTAACTCTTAACTAAGGCCTAACTGTAGATATGGGAAGATGGAATAAAAACAAGAACTGATTAATAATAATAATAATAATAATAATAATAATAATAATAATAATAATGACTTTATTTAAAGAGGGTAACACAATTAGCTAAGAATTAAGTGACAATGAGGCCCTCATACAAAAGAATTTATTTATTTTATCTACATCTCTGAAGCCACTGGATATATTGGATTTGAAGGAAGGAAATAGAGTGGGTATTTATGATATCAACTAATAAGGTAATCATCAAATAAGGTCACTGTTGCAAAATTTTAAAAGCCTTTATATGACATCTTCTGAAAAAAATGTTAAGCAGAATTCAACCGAATCATGTAGATTGAAACCCTTTCAATGTATGTACGATGCCACTTTTTAAAAACAAATAGAAAAACTTGTTTTTAATGACCTATTGAAAACCAATTCAAAAGGAGCTGACCACAGAAAGCATCCAGCCATAAAACATTTAAAGTTTTCAGAAACCTGGCTTGATATCACTCACTAGCTGGCATCTACCTAAAACCCCCAAAGCCAGGGCATGTTGGCTCGACATCACTCACTAGCTGGCATCTACCTAAAACCCCATAAGCCAGGGCATGTTGGCTTGTCATCACTCACTAGCTGGCATCTACCTAAAACCCCAAAAGCCAGGGCATGTTTGTCTAGAAATCTCGGCAAGTATGATGCTTTCTATTTTTTTTTATTTTTTTTTTTATATTGAACACAAGGTATCAGGATTTTACATATTCCCCTACATCACCACCTGACCTGGCGTATGGGGCATGATCTTAAATTCTTTTGTGTCCTGATCTCTACATGTGTTCCCTACACAACACGCACACACACAGACACTTACTTACAATCACAATTATTGTACACAAATTCATACTCGCATACAAACCCCAAGATGTTTGAAATTGCAACAACAAAAAAAAAAAAAATTATATAAATTTTAAAAGTAATAATAATAATAATAATAATAATAATAATAATAATAATAATAATAATAATAATAATTCATGTACCAAAAGTTGATAATAGGGTCCACTTTCTTTTAAACTCGTCACTTCTGTTATTCACTTTGGCGACATATTTTTCCAGCGTTTTATATGATAAAACACAATTTTTATAATAGGCAAGATTTGGGCTTTTTGATGCACAACGTGATCTGTATATAACATATTTTGCAAGCAGAATTAGGAAGTTAATCAGATCATCAAAGTTGTTATTTCCTATAAAGACATCTTTTCGTGTAATTCTAAAATTTGGGTCATAAGTATGATGCTTTCTAACATTTAAAGATGTTTCTACTTTTTTAACAATGTTATACTAGATAAAAGATACTTTCTGCAAAATGTTTATCTGTTTTAAGTAATGGAAGATACATATGACTGCAGATTAACATAACCTATCAAAACTTTGAGAATATTTTTAAAGCTTTTTAAATTTTTTTTAATGGCTGACTTATTTGATGCACCTGCATGATTTGCATAACTTTAAAAGGTCTTGCTGTCGGGATGCCCCACATGTTCATGGGATTTTTTAAACTTAGGATATGGGTTATGCAATATATCTTTCATACTTTCAAAGTTAACATTAAAATTAATAATGTAGAGGATGTATTTATATTTTGCTCAACTTTCCATCAACCCCCTTCCCACCCCCAATTTTTCATTAATCTATGCAAGTTCAATTTCTGCATCTAAAACTGTTTATACTTTACCAAAAATGTGGGGTGTATTTTTTAGACGAGCTCCACGGAGAAGGACATTTTCAGGACCAAGTGAGCGGACAACTGGTTCATGAGGACTATTCTCATTCTGCAATGTAATTCTGCCAATGAATCTGTACAAATCTGGAATGGGCTGCTGACACTCAATATAAGCATGGAGTTTAGTGAAGTCATCTACATTCTGGAACTTTCTTGTGTCAGCAATGCAGAAATGAGTCTGGAACGAAATAGGAGAAAAATCACATAGACATTTGCATAAAGCAGTTTAGAATTGAAATGGGAATCAAAGTGAAACAGTCACAAAACCAATATATTTAATCACAAATAATTTTTTTTTTATATGTTAACATCTACTGTACCTGCAATGCCATGAAATAAATGGGGGAATCAGTGGTTCTTTGGATATCTTTCAAAGTCAGAGCATAACTAATTTAATATATATCTGAAAAGTGCAAGACAGTCTCCATGCAGTCAGACAAATATCAGGATTCTTTTGTTTCATTCAATCAGCAGAAATAAAACAGTTCTACAAGCTGGGACAATGCTCAAATTTTTGACATATTTTCACATCCTTCTGCCCTCCCACCTGTTCTACTTCGTTGAGCACAACTTTTCCACATATGATACAGCTATCTTCTGTTATAATCTGGCTTGTCTTAATGTGATTCTGGATATACAGATATATTCTTTTCCTACATTAATACCAGGTGTATTTCATCATGTGGTGATTCTGGATACACAGAGTCTATATTCTTTTCCAACATTATTAATACTAGGTGTATTTCTTCATGTGGTACAAGTATAAAAAATTTGATATTTTAATGAGTGGAAAATGGCTACATGGTTTAAAAATATTATGCAGTATCTACTCCATCCCAATATCTACCTCCAGGGAATTTAAATTTAAAAATTATGTACACATGCACAGACCCTTAACCACAATCATATTCAAACATTTCACATCTATATATTGAACAATGTCCAAGGAGTTTATTGACATTACAAACAGGGTCCCCGAGTGGTCTATAGCGCTTTCCGTTATGGATCACTGCCATCTCACCTCTGTCTGCGTGGGTTCGAGTCTAAGATTCGACTAATGTAGTTATGTGAGAAAGCTTACCAGTAGCTTTTCGTGGGTCAGTGGTTTTCCCGGGTTCTTCCTCCACCAATAATACTGGCTGCCATGTATAGCTTATCGTGTGCTGAAAAATGGCATTAAACCCTAAAACAAGCAAATAAACAAACATTATAAACATGCATGAATGCACGCACACATAGATGACTTCTCTTCAAAAGCATTATTCAAACTTGAATAAAACATTTGCTTACCTTAAGGTTTGTTTCCCCATCTAAATTTGCTGTAGTAATGTAGCAGGTGCCATCAGGATCATGGGAAGACAGCATCACCAGATCACAAGGAAATGACTGGTTCATGGATACCTTCACTACATCACCAACCTGCAAAATATTAGGTTTACATCAACATTAATTATCATTCATTTACTCCATAACACGTATCAAAGTACATAAAGCGTAGTCCCAAAGACATTATAATAAATTGCAACTATGAAATTTTCAGGGTCTATGCTATCTGCATTAAGGATGAGCATTTGTTTAACAATTCATAAGTTTTGCATTTTTGTCAAAGCGAAATAAAATCACTCAAAAATGTATGCATCTGTGTGTATTTTCTTTTGCAACTTTTACATGAATATCCATCACTCAAAAGTCACTACATCATGACAAAGAGAGAAAAAGGACAGTATTTAAAAGTAATCAAATAGAAAACTTTGATTACTTACTGAATCCTCATATTAAATACTAGAAAATAATTATAAGTTAATTAATTTCAGCACAGCACAATTAATAAGACTCCCATCAACTTTCCATAACAGAAAACACAAGTGGTCAATTAATAAGACTCCATCAACTTTCCATGACAGAAAACACAAGTGGTCAGTTAATAAGACTCCATCAACTTTCCATAACAGAAAACACAAGTGGTCAGTTAATAAGACTCCATCAACTTTCCATAACAGAAAACACAAGTGGCCATCTCATAGCAGGCCATAGATCACTTTTCTTTCACTTTTTCAATTTCTTTAACAGGATTGTTAAGTAATTTCCCCAAAAATTAGATAATATTTTTTCACTTTCCACATTATTGTGTAACAATCTCTGAGTTCATAGACAGACCTAGATAGAAAGTAATGCAATATCAATGAAGTTGTAATGTACAGATCAAGCTGTGAAATTATAATATACAGATCACATGATTTCAACTGCCAAGAAAATATCACAAAAGTGCACTAAATTTAAACTGAGAACAGCAAAACAGATCATATGAACTGAAATATTCACAAATGGATGTTCTTTATAAACTGGTAAATAGTATATGAAACCATATACAAAAGTACAGCTAGGTCAGCCAGCCTGTGTCAGCTTTCATATTGCTATTAAAACTCCCCAAAATAATTCCAAATCCCATTACCCACCATCCATACACCCCCTGCACACACCCACACCTAGACAGTTACCATTGGTCATAGTAAAATATATGTTTAATATTTGAAATATATGATCTATCTTTCTGCTGTAACTGCATAATATATTGATTGATCAGAAAATATTTGAAAATGTCATTATAAATTTAATGTGAATATGACTTCTCAGGAACCCCAAGAACAACAGTCAAGAACAAGACCCTCCTCTCAGATAGTTACTATAGCAACATATCTACATAGTTTTCTAAATTAAAAAATGTTGTTCAAGAGGAAAATTTATAACAGACAAAGGGAGGGTATTGCAGTAGATTATTTTTCTATTATAACCCAGGAGACACAGTATACCACCATTTGGTGAGGACAACTTATTTAATTTAACTATTACATAATAAAGTGGTTTCCATTACTATACTGGGGATGTTTAGTAACAAAAACTGTTATACTAACATGTACTAGGCAACAACAATAAATATTTGTGTTTCAGGTTGGCTGACTATTCTTGTTTCTCACTGCTGACCCCAGCCTTTGTTCAACCATGATTAAAAAAATAACACAAAATCACATTATACATTTGTAATGTTTAACAAGAAGAAGAAGAACAGCAAAAAACTGATCTACCTAAACAAAATTTAAAACCAGTAAAATAAGAAACATGCTTGTTTATTTAGGGGGAGGGGTGATATTGATGATATCATCTGCTTAATGAATGTAAGAAAACTTCACAACTGAAATACGGGACTGTATTTGAAGAAAATTTTCCTTGTGTATGTTTGCTTGTTCATGTATTTATAATTTTTAACATACTCTAGGAACTGCTTTCAAATTTGAAACTCATTCTTAGCAATGCAAATCTCTCTGATACCCTGCTGTAGTGCTTTGAGAAAGCCCCTCTGGACTCATATCACTCTCCTGATAGATATCCTTTAGTCTACATGTTATCTAAGGTAATACACCTGTACATCTGTACCCATTATCCTTGCCCTGAAAACAAACTCCTCCAGTTATAGATAATCACTTAATCACATGGAAGTACTGTCACAAAATTACACACACACACACACACACACACACACACACACACTTAATATTTTTAACTTTCATTATTTAATTTTAAATTGTATTTTAATTACATTGGTTTTTGAAATTCTTTAAAATTATATGTAGCAATTTTTTATCACAAACAAATGTTCATTATGACATGTTAAATTTTATCTAAATTAGTCAGCTCTGGAAAATAATAAATCTTACCTACATTTAAAATTCAATTAAGAGTTTAAGACAGGTGCTTATTTGTAACTATGATTAATTTTACAGGACTATGAAAACATAACTGTTTAAGACAAGTGATTGTTCAACAGAGGTGCTCTTTACAGCAGATTTCACTATATACATTTCACAATACATCTGAATTTATTATCCTGGTATCATGCACATTTGCTGTATCTAATAATTTGGTATGTCAAGACAACAATGAAATTCATAAGCTGTGTGTATATACAACACTACCTCGCTATTATGTGCTCATATATAACAAGGTTCCTTGTTATGAATTGAATATGCATCATGGAATATGATGTGTTCAGCAACATATTGAGGGAATACAGTATATGTATCCTATACTTCTTTCTTTATATGGTGGCAAACTCCATGGCTCGCACATACAGGATTATAATAATTTAATACAGAATATGCATCATGAACTTCTTTATAAGTCTCATTATAAGGTGGTATACACCATGGCTTCTGTGGACAGCATTAAAATGAGGTAGTACTGTAAATGTATCTTGAACTTCATTATAATGTATTCTTGCTATATAAAGTTATACACTCGATGGGTCCCATGGACTGCATTATAATGAAGTTGTACCCTATAAAGATATGGTAAATATGTAATGACAAACTAGTCTCATGCACCCACCAATGGGAAATATTAATGTAGCCTCTGTAAACAGGTGGTTGCTAATGAAAAGTTTATATCTTCAATATTCTGGTTATGGGACTTTCAAACACCAGCCATTTATGACATTTGTAATAAGTAGTAGTTATTTAGTGCACCTTAACAGAAAAGTGGCTAAGTAGGTAGTCGGAAACATGTAAAATGAAATGCGCAAAACTTCAGGAAGATAATAAGCCTTCTAAGCACAAGAAGATAAAATTTTAAAAAAAATGTATACATTCTAAAATAGTGTAACATGTATATAATACCAAAGATAAAGGTAACAAATTAAAATCCTTAAAACATTATTTAAATATGCCATATAAGCAGCACTCCCTGAAAAAGTCCAAGATTTTCTCGGGTGGTACAGTCTCATAATGGTTCTTCAATCAGTTCACATAAAAGAATACTTACTTCTGTTACACAAGGTGGAAAACAAAACATTTAATGAGACTGGATACACTAATTCAGACAGATTTTTTTTGGCAGTCAAAGTAGCATAGAATTATGCCAATATTCTCTCCACTGCGCATGTTTCAAATGCAAACAACTTTACCTTATATACATGACACTATTAAAGGTACATAATAATAATAGCTTCCTGTGCTTCTTTGGTCAAAGCAAGTCACATGTTGTCCTCTGCTTGTGCTTTTCACAATTTGGTGAAAGCTGTACTTTAATTATCTAACTTCAGAAGGTCAAGGAAAGCAAAGAAGGTACTTGAATAAAATATTGTTAGCTTTAAGATTATCTTTTACTTTCTTACGTGTCAATTCAAAATTCGTTGCAAAGTTTTTATTGGTTTATTTAATACAGCATGATTCACAATATTGTATAGTAACCCACTGAGCTATATGATTTATTGTTGTTGCTGTTGTTGTTGTTGTAGGATTTAACACCATTTTTCAGCACACAATAGGCTATACATGGAGGCCAGTATTATTGGTGGATGAAGAACCTGGGACCCCCCCCCCCCCCCGAAAGATCCACCGAGCCACAAGAAGCTACTGAAAGCTTTTTCACATAATTACATTAGCCGAATCTTAGACTTGAACCCACACAGACAGAGGTGAGATGGTAGTTATCCGTAACGGAGAGCGCTTTAGACCACTCGGCGCCCCTGCTATATGATATCAATATATAACTACCATGATGACAGAATTTGTGTAGATCCTGGATTCTGAAAACCAAACTTGTCTGAGTCTAAAACCCCTATTGCATGCTTTGCCTTTCAATACAAATGTAACAACCTCTGCATTGGTTCGAGCCTCAGGTTTGGCCAATGTGAGTCTCTGAGAAAGCTTGCTGTAATTTCGTGAAGGTCAGTGGTTCTTTCTGGGCTTTTCCTAGTTTTTCTTCCACTGTTTATACTGGCCACCAAGTACAGCCTATCTTGTGATGAAAAAATGGTGATAAACCTTACTACAACAACAATAAATTAAATAACTATTGCCCAGTTTGGGGGAGACTAACTTCACTTAGATGAAATATGCCATTCTCAAGTTTTCCAAATTGACGTACATGTATCTCATTTATGTAGCCTGAAATCTTGCAATATTTAGGATCTTGTTTATATAATATGTGAACTGGCTCATTTCTGAATCAGCCTGATAGATCAGTTTTGGGGTGGGTGGGTAACTTTATCATGTAAAATGTGTTAAAAGTTCCTGGATAACCTTGTATTATTTTTGTCGTGTACATGTATATTTAAATAAATGATAACACCATTAGTGCAGTCATTGAAAATGGTCAAGTTTTGTTGCAATTTCATGATGTGATATGTTATAGTAAAATGTTAATGTGCTATGATAACTCTAGCTGCATTTCAAAATAATCTCCATGAACATCACTTTATTCTGTTTGCTATATCCATATATACATTTTTCTTATTAATTTTTCATTTTAAATTTTTTTCTGTTATGAACCTGTGTAAAAAAAATATCTATGGAATGAATTACAAGTTCTAGATGTTCCGTTCTTTACTGCATGTTCACAATTGTACTATGAACGTAAATATGAATAAAACAGTGAGCCACAATGAAAAAATGAAACTAACTGATTCACTGACATTAAATAAAGTTCTTCTTATTCATTATTATTATTATTATTATTATTATTATTATTATTATTATTATTATTATTATTATATATGAAATCATAAGAAATTAATTAAGATGGTCCTATAGCCTACTGTATTTATTCGTTATCCTGCAGTTAATGCATCTTATGTATTTTCTACAGTAACTTACTGAACCATGAAATACAAGAAATTTTTATAAAAAGATTCTGATGATTGCCATACTGGAGTCTGATTTGTAAGCCCAATACATAAGTACTTGCCTAAAAAGTATGAAAATTAATGGCAAATGGCTCTGTTTACATTATAAGTCTGACTACTTCATTTTGTAATGCATTATATACCTCATTAATCATTGCATGGTTTGAACATAAGTCATATGCTATACATGTTTTTTATCTTCTACCTAAATGTCTTTGGTCACTTTTACCTGCACACTGCCCTATTTGAATTTCATATACAGTATTCAGGTAATCTCCACAGGCCCATGTATCTACATAAAACATTGGCTGAGATCAGTTTGGGGAGATAAACTAAAAATGATTTGAGCAAATACCAATATGATCTAATTTTATCCTTGGTGAAAGTGTCGACTCAAACATACAACCTCATCATGGGCATCACATCATTACTCATGGCAGAACATAAATTTCTTTTTTAAAAATGCCACCCCCCCCCCTCATATTTTTGGTCGATTATGAAGGTATTCATTGCTGAATTTTGCTGGCATTCTTTCCTATTGTATTATCTGCTGAAAGTACTGTCAGGCACCCAAATAGGTGGAAGGTTCATTCTCATTTAATTTCCTTCTCTCCTTATCCTTTAAAGGAGTATGTGCATCTAAATTTTACAATGTTTTATTGATGTTGATGTAGGTGTAGATTTTTACATTATAACTAATCAAATATGTATTCAAAGATTCTAAAGATTTAGAAATGTGTTTAGCTTTTACACTTTTAACATGTGCATCTAAATTTTACCAAAGTAGTACTTTTTTGTTCAGATTTTAATTTCCTTATAACATCAATTAGTTAAAGCTGTTAAAACAAAATGGACCAACCAATTTAAAGCAGCTTTAAATGTAATCATATACTGCTCTTTCATGCACCATCACTTGAACTGCAACAACTTCAACAATAACACCAATACATCTACCATTATCTGCTTTAAAGCACTGACATAAGTAAAGATATGACAAGATGGTGTCCATACAAAATGAAAACTAAAACCCTTGTCCAACATTCACTGTCATCCATGTCATCACCTGTACATATATCAATGGAAATGAAAGTATATTTTGTGCATATAAGTCACATCCAACTGTATAACAAGCTGGATGATCAGGGTTTGTGTTGTCTGTTTCTATCATAATCCTAAAAAAAAAACTACTTAGACCCCAATCTGCCAGAGCATTATGAGTCTGTGCAGTCTTTACCCATGATTTTTACACTATAGTGTGTGTGTGTGTGTGTGTGTGTGTGATTTGGATTTTTAATGCAGCTTTAATGATTTAAATTCTTCAGTCATATCGCTATGATGTCTGCAGTATGGCAGTTTATAGTGATGTCTAGCACTATGGGGTATCATACCACAGACACGTAACATCATGTCCCACCCAGTCACATTTATCCTGACACCAGGCCAACCAGTCCTAAGACTAACTTCTTAATGCTGAGCACCAAGAGAGGCAGTTAAAAGTACCACTTTTATAAGTCTTTGGTATGACTTGGAGGGGGATTGAACCCATGACCCCCACACATTTGAGACAGACGCTTTAACTACTAGGCCACTGCAGCGGTCATACAATATAATGAACATTTTGGGTTTCATTTCAAGTATTTTGTATCTGTTATTTGAATTCAATTTTAAACTCTAGCTAATTGTTTACTGTTAGTCAAAGCTAACAAAATCATATACATTTAATAATGGGTTATTAGTATGAGAAGACAATCTCACTGACAGTGCTGACATTTTTAAGTCAACATAAAATGACCACTGTCACTGAACTTTACAAATAAAGCCTTTTCCTATAGGAACAATGAAAGTGAAGCAAATAGCATGTCTCTAACTTTATAAAGTAGATGTACTATCTTTGTATGTCAACACTTGTAGTACTTGAACTTGACACAAAATATGTTTGCGCAAGGGCTTTAAGAGTAGACTTTGATCCTACAATCAAATAATAGTCTACCTCTCAAGATAAGGGGTTTGTTGTAGCTCAGTTGGAAGTGTTTGACTCCATGGGGTTGGGGCTCAATAACTACATAGGCCATCAATTTGCTCCCATTTTCTCTCCATGATAAAGCCAACAAAGCATTCCAAGTGTGGTTAAAACCATCATTTAAGAAACACCATCTCAAGATGACATACATCAGAGTGGATCCACTTGAATGAAGTATGACCATGCATTTCTTATTATACTCACACTAATTCATTTCCCATGTTAATGCTAATTAGTGGAAAGACAGGACTATATTGTACTTTGCAAAACAATCAATTTTTAAACAATCAAAACTGCAAAAAGGGAGTAATTTTAAATTCAAAGATTAATTATCAGTTTGCCAGAACTACGAATTTTAACCAGCTGGAGATATTTTCTGTCTTTCATTGAAAAATTAGTTTGTTGTACATCACAGAATGATCACTATCCTCATAACATCTTAAAAAATTCAGAATGTCTGACACTGGTAACTGACAACGAATAAAAATACACAAATGAAATTGGCCTAAAATGTATCTAATAAACATGCCAAATTGTAAGCAACCTTCCTTCTAATATTTGTCCTGTGTGTGCAGAACTTTGAAATTGCTGTGCAGCATTTTATATTGGCTACCAAAGCTTGTGCACAGAATTTTGAAACTAGTGTGTGTCATTTTCACACACCTTAGATGGAACATTGGTTGTAATTATGTGAAAATATAAAAATTAAAGCTGTACAGTGTATAAGCTGGTTTCAACTACAATCAACACAGACCCAGATATGCCTGCACATTATGCAAATCAGGGTCTACACTGTTTGTTTCTACTAATTATTCCTAAGATAGACCTTTATCTACTGGGGCATTATGTGATGGTAGACCTGGGTTTGTGGAGTTCACATTTGGATCTAACATATAGGCATATATACCTTATAAGGTAAATAACGTATTCCAAAGGAGCGACACTTTAATCATTTATAATTATTCAAAATCATAATTAATGGCTTTGTCATTTGACTTTTCTGACTAATCTTCATTTATTTTGATTGATTGTAGGATTCACAAAACAATCTTGTATATACTCACATACAAGCTGGATCCAAGTGGAAATTACAGACCCAAATCTATATATATTAGTAATGGTGACCATATCTGACAGTACATTGCCATTGTAAACGCAATGCTACTGATGCTTTGCATCAAATGTCAGCAAATTCTGTTCTGTAGTTTTTAAGAAAAATTCATTTCATGTACTTCCTAATTTTAGTAAAAGTTCCAATAATTGACAATGGAACCACTTAATTTGTATAAATCTGAAATCCCATCATGCAAGGATATTTGGTCGAATTTGATTAAATTCTGTTGAGTTCATTTGAGAAGTCAATGAAAAATAAATTATTTTTAAAAAAGTAAAATATCAGCCATACTGGATGAAAGATCAGTATCAGTTTGTGCACTTTAGAACCCTTTAAGCAAGAATGCTCTCAAATTCTATTGAGTAAATTTTAGGAGTCATTTATTGGTTTTTTAATGGTTTGTAATGACAGCAACGTTTGAAGGAGATTAGCAACATCTGTACAAATCTCAAAGCCCTTCACACCAGTATATTTCAAATGAACTATAGCTAAATTCTGTTCAGGGTTTTAAGTTTTTCTGGCTTTTAGTAATGGTCGTCATATATTATGGCAGATAAGGGTTATCTGTGCAAACTAAAAGGCTTCCATAACTGGATGCTTCCTGTTAAATATGGTCATGTTCAGCTCTGTGAATGCTTAAGAACTGTTTTGATGTTTTTCAAATTTTGATAATGACAACAAAATGGATGGTGGATCTGCATCATTTTAATACATTTTTAAAACATCTTAACAAGTCTGTAAATCGGTAGCAAGATCACCTGGTTAAGATGCATCTATAATCCTACATTCATTGTTTGATACAATTAATCACAAAAATGGCCTAGTATACCTAACTCAGACTATTCGATGCAAGAAGAAGACCTCATTCTTATACACGGATTTCGCTCATTATCAAATTCATCTGTGATATTTATGAATCAAAATGCAAAAGAACCCTAATACATGCATGGAGCTTACTCATTATCGAACTCAAACAAGATCTTGATGATGTCTGATTACAAATATGGCCCCCAAAGTGGTAACAAGCTTAGCCTTTCAGATGCATCATTCCCTCATTAACATAATTGGAGCTTCAACATTCCTGAAATCATCTAAGATTTAAATGATATAAGCTATATTTAAAGTTAGATCAAATCAGACATGAACTCTGGGATGGTAACAAGCACCTGTTGATGGGTGTATCATGCAAGAAATGATGCAGAGTCATACCATAAACTCAACTAACCTTGCAGCCACTACAAAATCACTGCCACCACTCTCAATCTAACAGTCTGTGCCTTATTAGACTGTTGTCCATGTTATCTGACTTCTTTCCAAATGTAAATATTTAAGGGACTATGAAAATTTACTGACCTTGATATCCATGGACTTGATACAAGTCAGCTTCCCATTTCTAATGACTTCTACCTCTCTGTTGTTCACTTCACGGTCAGTTTTGTGTCTCAACCTGTCTTCATAGCCCTTGAAATATAATGATGAAAGCAGTCAGCAACGAAAAGAAATTGCATTATTTCTTCTTCTTAGTTCATATATTTTGAAAATAATTACATCTCATTTTAATTTTATCTCTTTAAAAATCTCATTAGCATTATCATACATTTTGTGCTTGGATTTTCTGCTTTAACAGCTGTATTTTCAAATACAATCAATAATCCAGGGTATTCTCTACAATTTTTAAATCAGCACAGTAATAATGAAAAGACCCCTTACAACATTTATGAACAAATATGAGTGTAACATATAACATAAATTGAATATAGACAAAACTCCGAGTTGATCATATTCATTACTGGCACATTGGTGGCAAAATAATATTTTGACAATGGTGAGTATATTCTGTATATTAGATATAAGTAACCTGCTATCTACTGTACATTAAATATAAGTAACTTGTTTCACTAATCAGCCAAATAGCAAATCTCAAGGTAGAATCTGAGAAATCATATTACTAAGAAACACTACATAAACAAAAACAGAAAAATAAAACATTTACTGAACTCAACCCACAATCATAGCTTTGAATTATGTTGTTTACAAAATAAATGTCACTTATGAGGTACACCATTAACTTGGTTTTGGACAAAGGTAAAAGTATACAGATACACATAATATATGATCATTAAATAAAATGCCAGAAAAACAATACAAACTAAAAATACATAACATATTCAAATGTAACTCTTTCATAAAATGCTATATAACCTATGTCAGTCCTTGCCTAACACAAGTAAGCTAGTTTTCATGCTCTTGAATTTGAATGTAAATGTACCAAATTTTATTAAAAATATAGAACAAGAATAGTATGAATGGTGCATTTAGGCATACAACTCATGCTCAATAGTCCTCGATGTAGGCTCTTGTAGGATTTGATTAAATCACTTTTAGACATAAACGACAGACACATCAAGCATGATACAGTTTATCGTTGTTATCAGCACCAGTGTAAACATAATGTTAATGACATTTTTGCAAGCCAATAAGTATGAAATTAAAACTAATGTACTGTCATGATTCATACTCAATAAGTATGAAATGGGAGAGAGATTGTGTGCAAAGAATATTTTTTTAATAATAAAATGTAGCTTCAATCACCATGGAAAAAGTCAAACTGTATGGAAATTTCACTTATACATGTTAAATGATTAACATTTAGTTATTTACTAAAGAAGCCTGTTGAGATTTTCAAGTGGAAACTTACACACATACAATTACAATAATAAATTACTATTCAAAAATCTCATGGTCACATCCTTCATTACCTGGTGAGTACAGCAGTAACACACTCTCTTCACAGCTCTCCAAGTGCAAGGTCTCTTACATACATGGATGTGTAAATGGTCACTGGATCCCAGTTTTATTAGACTTAGCACGTTTCTCAACCTTAGCTTACTTATACTGTAATATATCTTGCATAGTACATTTCTCAACCTTAGCTTACTTATAATGTATCTTGCATAGCACATTTCTCAACCTTAGCTTACTTATAATGTATCTTGCATAGCACATTTCTCAACCTTAGCTTACTTATAATGTATCTTGCATAGCACATTTCTCAACCTTAGCTTACTTATAATGTATCTTGCATAGCACATTTCTCAACCTTAGCTTACTTATAATGTATCTTGCATAGCACATTTCTCAACCTTAGCTTACTTATAATGTATCTTGCATTATGTATAATTCAGACTGAGGTAGAGTTTGTAAAATTATGAAAAATATTTTATAGAACAACAAACTTTTTTTTGGGAGAAGGGACAAGTTCTCAGTGAGAAAACATTTATTAGGAGTTTATCAAGCCAAGATGACTGATTTTGATTTACTGTTACATGCATGATGTTCAATGAAACATGTCTTGTTGTCCAATGAGATAATAAGAAAGATATTAAAATATCTCAATGTTTTTTAAAGAAATTTTTTAATATGCATAGATTGACTCAAATTTTGCAACTGTGTTTATTCAAATATTACTGAAAAAAAGGATGGTATGATCAAATTAGGGACAGCAGGATGAAATACCTTATTCCATGTAATGAACATTTCAAAAATAAATAATGACTGTTGATGCAAGACACTTTTCCTGTTAATTCTGGGCACAAATCTACAATGAGAATAAGTAGCAAAGAAATGTATGATACCGATTCCATTGTTTAGTTAATCAAAAGACAAGTTCCCTGTTTACATGTAAGATGATTGTGATCTATCTTCTGCAAGCTATAGTGAAAACGGAGCTCTAACGTAACTAGTTTACAACAAATTAAGCTTTTACAACATTACCTGTTTGATGGCTGTTACTGCCACTACAAAAATTAATGGGGTGATGCTAGTTGCAGGGCTAACTGGTGTGTCTATTGCAAGCTGAAAGAGACATGTGATGAAAGTGAAAGAAACAGACAATATTAAAAATGGCATGCAATGCACCTATGCACATTTTTTAGAATGATCATGCACATCTACATGACTTTTTCTACCATGATCCCAATCAAACCTGAGGATTCAGTCATTTGTCTTAAACAGTAAAGAGGGAGCTGGAAAAAAATCACAAAGATATTAACAGAAATGAAAATACTATCACCTCTTAGGAACATCTTTATACAGATTCTATTTGGTTTATTTCTCAGAATTTTGGAAAGAAATTCAAACTTGGATACATGCCATCAAAATTCATACTATTACTATGGGTGTCAAACTGATCATTACCCTCTGTAAATCATAAATATTAGTAAGCATAACATTTTTTAAAACTTTCCAAGGGAGCTAATTTTTGCTAAAGTTTAATTTACATAAAAAAATGTAGTGCTCAAAAGGTCATTATGCATACACTTATATTTACAAATGCCAATGACTAATGCAAGAAGTTTTGAAAAAGAACTTTTATTTTTCAATTAGTACCATCTTGTGTTAAATAGTGAGTAAATGGATCAACATGTTTATTTAAATTTTTTTTAAAAATTACAAAGATTAATGTACTGTCAATAATTCTTTTTGAACTTTAATCACAGTTGAAAACATGAGCATGTCATTCAGAAAGTCATCAAAAATCATTGTTTTTTTTTTAATACATCTTATATATTTCAAGATCAAAGTTGAAATCCCCCATTCAGAATGTCATAAAATGTCCCAAACAAAGGTAAATTCACAGGAACTACCATCACTATCTGATAAATACAGGCATTCAGCATCTATACCCCTTGTGCATTCTATTTTGGAATAAAGTGCAGCTATTTAATAATAATAATAATAATAATAATAATAATAATAATAATAATAATAATAATAATAATAATAATAATAATAATGAGGACTTTGTATAGCACCTAATCTTTAGAAGCTCTAAGCATTTCACAACATATATCATGATATGACTAACGACTACAAATATAAAACAAACACCATGAAATAAGAAAACAAGCATGCTGAAAATAGTTAAAGTTGGATAGCCATTGTAGGGTACAGATCAGCGGGGAGATGTGCTCTGATCATGGTAATCTAAGGATGAATAAAAATGCAGTTTTTGTGAACATTTCTATAGATTTTATGGTGGAGTTCCTGGATTAAATGTTTTGTTTAAAAAACTGTTACCCATTTTCACATGTTATTTTCACAACTTGGATATAAAGTCATAAAAGATACAGGTGTAAATGGTTAAGCAACTATCAATTTTACATGTACTTGTATGTGCAAATATGATATGAAACTTCATGCCAATAATAGAGCTCACAATCATTTTTTGTATGAGTTTATATATATATATATATATATATATATATATATATATATATATATATATATATATATATATATATATATATATATATATATATATATATAATGTGCAGTAATTAAAATTCTGGTAATTACATGCAATTATTTAAAAGCAAAGTGCACATTTATATCACCCACAATTCAGCACTGGGAAGATCTTGTACTGCAGCACATTAAGGATTTAACAAAGCTCAGTTTACATCTATGGTGTAAAGCCAATGTTAATGAAAGGGGGGTGGGGTGATCAAGTCCACTTTGCTGGTTTGATCTAGGTCATTATTAACAATTTACCCGGTAGGTGTATGTGATCTATCTCTGCTTTCTTAAATTCAAACTTGCACTTTTCTTGGTGGTGTCTATGAGATGAGATTCCATTATTCAATTTAATAACTGAACAATGGTTTGAGTTCTAAGTTTGACAAACTTTAGTGGGAATGTAATCTTTTATTTGTATGACTTAATGTTATAACTATGTTCTAAAGAGAAAGCACAGACTCACATTTGTCATACAACTTTAAAACAGTTCTGAATAAGTTATGTTTCTGCATCAATCTGGTTCCCATTTATTTCAAACAAATGCAAAAACAACATAATGAGGTCTGAATTTGTTACAACTACTGGATGGCCACTGAAATGGAGAATGCTGATTGATGGACTGTTAGTGAAATTTTGGTTAAGGATATTACTATTTCCTTGGTTCACTGCATTTACCACAGCTCATTGACAGCTGTGAGGTCAATTAGCGCTTGAAGAAAGTGAGATTACATGTTTGGTCTACCACTTTCTCTTATCCAAGCCAAAGTCTGAACAATTACAATCTGGTAGAATATGTTTGCTTCTGTGACATTTTCAATGACTGTCAAGTTGATTCATGTCATCTATAGTTCTGTGAGGTATGGTTCAACATAGAACAGTAAAACTATGATAGTCACATCCAATGAAAAAGGTGATTTCTCATGAGAGGTGATCTACTGTTGATTCCTGCACAGAAAACCTAGTGCTTCACATGGTCTTCCAAGATATGCTTGAATAGCAAACTGGGTCCAACAATCTCTCTACCTCCAAATTAAGAGAAATCTTCTAAACAATCAACAAAATTTTCACTTGTAAAAACAAAATAGCATGCAAATTTTTAACTACTTCTAAATATTTGATATTTCTTTTCTCTGAAACACAGCTGAACTGTTACAGTCATTTTTTAAATTTACTTTTGATCCCAAGGATCATTGTGTTTATAGTGCTATCTGAGATGCATAATTACATCTCTTAGTTTTAGTCCCTGCATTTTTCTATAACAAAGTCTGTGTTCGGTTATATCTGAGAAGAACTAAATGATTTCAAGCAAACACAAATGAACTTCTATGCATTACAAGAACCAATTTTAAAGAGATCTGCTTGTAGGTTGGTAAGGTAATTAGTAGGAAATATATACTGACCTGCACTATGCCCACACACAGGAAATAGAAGTTGGCAATTCTACGAAATTGCTCAAATAGGTTCTTTGGCAAGAAGTTCCACAATGTGTACTGAAAGAAGGTTACACTTAAGCTATCAGATATTATTGCTATCAGGCTAATATGCTTCCTTCAGATCTACGTTATTATTAAGATATACATTATATGAAAATCTTATTTCCTTCCATATGTATGTATATATATATATATATATATATATATATATATATATATATATATATATATATATATATATATATATATATATATATATATATATATATATATATACATATTAGGGTGTCCCAAAAATTTTTTTTTTTGAAAATGTTGGTGCATACCCCCCTAAAAGTTTCCTTTGAGTTACAAAATAACACCCCCAAAAAATGAGACTTTTAAAATAATGTTTAGAGGTCCCCCATGGCCCATGAAATTTTGGCAAATCGGTGTAAATAGCGTTCAACAGGTCATAGTTCTAAAAGTTTCTGTGAATCAACCACTGTTCCCATGATATATTGTTTGGTACCATTAGAAAGATCTTGATTAGTAGATTCTAGCAATGTCTACACCTTTATGTTTATGCTAATGTTGTTTCAAATACAAACAATGCAAAACTGTGAAAAACTGGATTTCAACAACTGCATTTTACAAGTATTTATACTACTTATTAATAATTGTCATGTCACTTTTTGTGTTAGTTGTGTATTTTTAACAATGTTTTGTAAACTTAATGTAAGAATAAAACTTTACTTGAAAAAGGATTTTTTTTTGTTAACTACCCAGGCAACGCCGGGTACTTCAGCTAGTACATAATATTATTAATTCATAAAAAAAAGTATATTTACAGAATAAAAAATATTATTAATTGAATTGAATTGAATAATATTAGTGTTATTATTTCCAGAGCAATGGCAAAATCGACTAGTAATCGCAGTAGGGATATCGTTTGGTTGATTGGACATCCCCGTGACATAATCACAGGTGCTCGCCTTCCATCTGGTCATGATATCATGAGGAATTTTGTCTACTACCACCGACAGCAGAAATTGACTGTTGCAGAGAGTGCACAGCGAGTGTTTGATCAACTGTTGCCCTTCTGGATGAAATCTCGACTTCCGGTGCGCCACAAACCAAACATTATTCCGAAGATCAAAGATCTTTATTGTCAGCATGTTGGTTTGGTGAAACATCGCTCGAGGAACAACACCAAGGACCAGCAGAACCAGAAAGAATATGGTGAAAAACTTGATATTCTGTTTGACATCAGTCATGCTAATTCTAATGAACTGATTACAAACAAGGAAGACCGTCAGTTTCTGAAACTGCAGCAAGAGTCAAGAGCCGGATGCCTTGGGTCAGTTGACAGGAAAACTTTTTGTCGTGATAACGATCGGCTGAGTGCAAAGAACGACAACTGAAGCGAGCCGCCGCAACAGCAGAACAACTCTGCAGTGTTCAGGCGACTGTCAGAGCTGAAGAATGTGAAGATGATGAAGACAAAACAACAAACTCATCACAGTCAAGCAGCAGTTCCTCAAAATCAGATGAATCTTCAGCAGACGAATTCATCGTTAAATCTGCGACGCCAAGTAGCAGTAAACAGTGCAAACGCACTTGTCGCACTGTAATCACTCCGAAAGTGGCAGCTGTATTGGACCGAACAAATACAAGCGTTCGAACAGCAACTATGATCCTAGCTTCTGTGGTCAATGAAGTAGGCTGTTCAACATCCTCAGCAATACTTTCAAAAAGTACAATTCACCGCCAAAGACTGAAATTTCACTGTGAAGCTGCCACCCAGATCAAGGATGACTTTAGACCCAGTTAAGCTGTTGTGCACTGGGATGGCAAACTGCTGCCTGATCTCACAGGAGTAGATACTGAGCAAGTGGATAGATTGCCAGTTTTGCTATCTTCTCTTGTTGATGGTAGCACAAAAGTTCTGGGTGTGCCAAAGTTGACATCAGGATCAGGAAAGGCTGCAACAGAGGCAGTTCTGGAGTATTTGAAGTCATGGCTATGCAAATTGCTTGTGATTGGCATGTGTTTTGACACGACAGCATCAAACACTGGTAGACTTAATGGAGCCTGCACACTTTTGGAGACAGCCATTGGTCGCAGTTTGCTATGGTTGGCTTGTCGCCATCACATGTGCGAGGTACTTTTGTCCCATGCATTTGGAGTGTGCTTCTTTGGTCCATCAACTGGGCCTGAAATTCTGCTTTTTAAGCGATTCAAAGAAAAATGGTCCAACTTAGTCCACCGTCAACCAAAGCCAACTGTGACACCATTAATCTCTGCGTGTGACAAACTTAAAGCATTCATTGCAGAACAGTTTCAACTCAGCCACCCTCGAGATGATTATCAAGAATTTCTTCAACTTGCGGCATCACTGGTTGGACTGGACAGTTCAGCGACGCTTCGAAAACCTGGTGCCCTTCATCGAGCTCGCTGGATGGCGAAGGCAATCTACTCCATGAAGATTGAGTTGGTCTTTGATGGGAATGAATCTGTTATCAAGCTAACAGCCTGTGAATAACAGGGAATCCAACGATTCAACAGATTTGTGGTTAACGTCTACCTTCAGTCTTGCTTCACATCTCGAGTAGTGGTTGATGCGCCATACAATGACATTCTACTCATCCAAAGACTAGATGACTACAATGATGTTGCACTGAAGAACGTTGGCCTATAAATGATGTTGCGTCACTCGTGGTACTTAACCGAAGAACTAGCTACCCTATCTCTGTTTTCTCAGCATCTGTCGTGCGAGGAGAAAAAACAGTGTTAGCAATCAAAGATGACAGAGGATTGCATTTGGTTAAGTCACTGCAGACACTGCCGCACACACTGCATGAATTATTGATCTCACGAAGTTTCTTCAAAACCACCGCCATCGATGATAGTTTCCTCAACATTCCGGTTGAAGAATGGCCTGAAAGTGAATCGTAGAAGATTGCATTCGAGTTGATCAGTAATTTGGCCTGTGTCAATGATGTTGCCGAACGGGGTGTCACCCTTATCCATAATTTTAATGCTATACAATAACTAAGGATGAAGAACAAAACCAATACCTTATGCAAGTTATCGAGAAGCACAGACATGACTTTGCAAAGTGCAGTCGTGACAATCTTTTGGATATGTAGAACTGAGCGTTTTATGTTGTATTTGTACGATTTTCAGTTTTTTCACCTTAATTGTTGTACAACTGCAGCTAATAAAATCTAGGTGTATACCACTGTAATACATTTCTAGATTATACTAATCAAGAGCTTTCTAATGGTGTCAAATAGGTTGTCATTTTGTCATGGTACGAACGGTTAATGTATTACACCGTATCGAACTGTTTTCACAATGTCGAATGCCATCATGACTATTGCCTAAAATTTCATCACCCTTGGGGGACCTCTAAATATTATTTGAAGGACCTATAATTTTGTAGATGTTATTATGGAACCAAAAGGAAACTTTTAGGAGGGTATGCTATACAATATTTAAAAAAAAATTTTTTTTTGCATAATATGGGACACCCTAATACATATATATATATACATATATATATATATATATATATATATATATATATATATATATATATATATATATATATATATATATATATATATATATATATATATATACACAGTCAAACTGCAAACTGCAGAGACCCAGATCTTGGCCCACGCAGTTTGTTTGAAGTCTTTTGTAGAACAAGCAACAAAGATCCAGATCTACCGACATGTTAAGAAATGTCCAATCAGGGTCTTTCTTATCTGCAGCTAAATAGATGGTATACATATGAGATATAGGAAACCAATGTGAGAAAATCATGTTTAATATTTCCTGTATCTTCCCAATCTAGGTAGCCATAGTATTAGTTATTATTCTGCCTGCATTTTAATGAAACAAAGTAAATTTAAAAAAACCAAAGGAAATTCAAAATTATGTGGATACATTCAAGTAGCAAACTTATGAACCTAAGTAAATATTAAAAGCTTAGGCATTCTGAAAAATACAAATGGTGATGTAACACTACAATGTATTTTGTTGATTATGTATTATCTGTGTTTATGCATACTGTAAAAAGGGGGGAAATCTCAGCACAAGTGGCAGTGAGTTATGGTGGAGCATCACAGATTATTGCCTAGGGCATGCAATGATGGCTTCTCCCTTAGATTGCAAATATATTTTATTTTTATTTTCTCAGGCAGTATAATGACCAATTAATAATGATGAAGGTGTATTACAAATTAAATTATATTCATCCTAAGTTTGGTAACACTACTGTTTATTTGCCTTGGATACCCTTTTCTCTTTCTTTTTTAGAACTAAATCTGTCTACCTTTCTATAACCCCACCCACTTTAATGTATCATGCATGACCTCGACGCTACAGACCTTGGATGTAGACTACTACCTCATGCCCCATAAACTCAGCGCTAAGGGTTAATGTTTTAACCCCTGGAGGTCTTTGCTGTTTTCGAATGAAAAGTGAGTAGGAAACATATTTTGGGGATTATTTCTGAATACATCCTAATACATTGACTACCAAGCAATTTTCCATTAGCATAGTGCCTCGGGGTTAATGTGTTAATATTCATGCACCTTCTGTGGACTACCAGTTTCTTTTCTTGGAGTCTTGCAAAGCCACCAAATTTTACAATCTGTTTAGCCTGCTGCCATCACAGTCTGCTCAAGACTTGTTATTTAACCTACAGTGTATCTATATCAAGAGTCAACATTGAGATGTCACGTATGTACATTTCACTGACCATTATCTGCATGCATGTACCTGCAAACATTCAAATTTTAACATAGATGCTTATAATTTAAGCACCTGATTTTAGATTGCTGCCATTGTAAATCTATGGACAAATATTGCGAACAATTTTTGTCAAGCCAACTTGGGTGGAAACTTGATCCCATGATAAGTGATGTATCATCAAACTTTTCCCCTCCCCCTCTGCAATGCACAGGACAAGGGGGCAGTAGTTACACACCTGCACTACATCCATCTGTAAGTCCCACCAACACCCCTGATTTGCACTCCACAGACTCATTTGCTGGTTTCCATCTCTCTGAGTATGTGTGTCTGTATGTGTGCATGTGTGTGTGAAAGTTTTATAAGTACCGGTAATACAGTAAAACCGGTCTACAGCAGCCTCCCATTGGAAAAGGCAAGTGTCCATTGTAGAAAGGTGACCTCTGTAGGCAGATACAAATTTCAAATTTGGTTCAGAACAAATTTATGTACCAGTACTGTGAACTTAGTGCTATTGTCATTATGATTATTAATTAATTGCAAGAGTATGCTATCAAGATACATCTATTTTGTTTAGCTAATGTATTTAGCAACAATCAAAAATACTATAATTGTGTAATGCACTTATTTATCTCTTTCTTGCTCTTATTTATTCTAAAACTTAGTACATGCACTCCTTTATTTCTCTCACACAAAATCTTTTATCTCGTTATCAGTAGAAAAGGCTGCTAAATTAAATTATTAATTGACAGCTTACCTCTAATTGTGAAACACATGACTGACTTTTTGTAAGACATAAAAACAATGTGTTGACACTTTAAACAACTGATGGTTCTTCAAACTGTCACGCTTTTGGAGTATTTTGGGGTGTAGTCAATAAGGACCACAGTCTTCATGATGAGATTAAGCCAAGAAGCATATTATGAGTGTGTGTTTTGGACATTTAACGTTTTGGACATTTAGCATAGCTTGAACAATTTTGCAGTCTGATTGCTATGTTGTACGCAGTGTGCCAGTTCATGGTGATGTCTAGAACTGGGGTATCATGCATCATCGACATTTAGCATCATGTCCCACCCAGTTGCATTATCCAGACACCAGACTGAACAGTCCTAACACTTAACTTCATAATGCTGAGTGCCAAGCAAGGCAGCTGTTAGTACAACTTTTATGTCTTAGTAGCATATTTTGAAATAAAAAGCATAAGTGTCACTATACTGTTCAGTTTTATTATTTTAGAAACATGCATGGTGTGTTTAACTGTTTAATATTTTCATTTTTTCTGGTAATTCGCTAGCAGTCTTAAAGGAAAAAAATACCCAAGAATCATTTTATTTACGGCTCATATACAAATACTTCCAAAATGGTTTTGAATCTTAAGTTAGGTAACTAATCAAGTTGATATTACAGCCTAACTTTACACTACTTAAAAAGTTGATATCACAGCCTAACTTTACACTACTTAAAAAGTTGATATCACAGCCTAACTTTACACTACTTAAAAAGTTGATATCACAGCCTAACTTTACACACTTAAAAAGTTGATATCACAGCCTAACTTTACACTACTGAAAAAGTTGATATCACAGCCTAACTTTACACTACTTAAAAAGTTGATATCACAGCCTAACTTTACACACTGAAAAAGTTTATATCACAGCCTAACTTTACACTACTTAAAAAGTTGATATCACAGCCTAACTTTACACTACTTAAAAAGTTGATATCAAAGCCTAACTTTACACTACTTAAAAAGTTGATATCACAGCCTAACTTTACACTACTTAAAAAGTTCTGCTCTGAACTATTACCATTTTGTTCTTAATCTTTCACTGCCAGCACAATGACTTGAATTTCTGTACCTTTTACAAACTAATACTAATTCTGTTTTGTAATCCCTGGCAAGAAAACAACTGATTCATTATAATCTGAAAGAACATTTTGATGAAATGGTAAGAGAAAATATTTTAAAATTTTCTTTTTTTCACATCACCCATTTTCAAAACCAATGAAATATTATGATCCAGCACACTGAATGGATTAAGACAACAAAGTATCCTTTGTACAACAGATTTTTATCAACTTTTTAGATGATAATTATGAAGTCAAAGTACCAGACATAACAATCTAGGTCACTAGTCTAGTCCAATGTTTTATTTAAGAATCAACCTGGTTGTGAGGTCAAAAAGAGGCCTACAACATTTCTTGCTAAAATTGGAATGTTAAATATTTGCTATAAGCTTGGGTTATTCATAAGATCAATCAAAGATAGTTTGTCCAGTCAAGCTACTAAGTGTATTCCCAAGTTAGAAAGTTCTATCTGTCAAATCATCGTTAAATCCCTGCATCACATGCCTGTGAGGTCTGTGTCTGATCATCTAATGATTTCACCATTTCAAGTTGACTCTACTTCCACAGTGACTGGCAGGTCCTCTGTATCAGAAAAAATCTAAGGAGATGGTTCATTAACTACAATTTCAACTGGAACAGTCTTTCAGCTAACTGTCTGTATGTGCAAGTAATATTAACCCTCTCTGCCATGTGATGTTCCATCATTCTTATAGACATAGCATTACATCTTTCATCCTACTAATTTATACAGAATAGTGAGAACCAGTATAAAAATGGGTGAAAATAAAACATAATATATGTGTTTGGCTGGACATGATTGATTGATCATGAAAGGTAACATTTTACTAAAAATAATTTTTTGAGAGTATATCATATTTGTAACTGAAAAAAATACTGTTTTATTGATGGGATTTCAGTAATTTTACAGTCTTGACTTTGGAACACTCACTACTGAAATTAGCACAAAATTCTTTAGGTATGAAATTAAAAACCTATTTTACAAACAAGATGCCGAGTGTGCAACTTACTCCACTCAGAACTTTGCATCAAGTATGGTTTTATACTGAGAAATATTGGTTTGATCTTGAGCATTAAGAAATTTAACATTACTGATCTTTTAATTTGATTCTGGTCCATTTAGGACTAGTTCATATAGGACTAGAATAAATAATTTCATTTTCAAAACAGCAGTCATGGCTACCATATTTGATGTCAGATCATCAGTATCTTGTTTTTGTGTGTCAACTACCCATCATAACAAATCTTTTGGTGAAAACCTCATGTTGATTTGACTTTCCATTCTGAAGGATTAACAATAACAACTAACAAGGTTTGTATGACAGCCACTGTGGTAGTCACCCAAGTGGAATCATTTTCATTTAAGACCAAGAAGACACCATAAAAGTCTTTTGGTAAAGACACCTTGCTGATACGACTTTTTATTCTGGAAGAACAACAATAACAAGAATTTCAAGTCTGCCGATGTATTAGCCATACTGGATCAGCTGTCGGACCCATTTTCATCTGTGACCATTGCAAGAATGCTATGTCATGTAAAAAGTAAGCAAGACCATTCCGCTGGTCAAGAGGTTAGAACATCTGTCTTGGATGCAGGAGGTCGCAGGTTCAAACCCCCAGACAAGTCATACCAAAGACTTCCAAACATAGCACTAAAAGTGTTAGGAATGATTGGTCTGGTGTCAGGATAATGTGACTGGCTGGGCATCATGCTACATGTCTGCGGCATGATGCCCCAATACTTAACACTGCAGACATCATAGTGATATGACTGAAATTGTTTTAAAATGACATTTAAAATCCAAATCACACACACACAAAGTGAGAGAAATTTTAAAATGATGCAAGTCCAGAGTCCAGGCAAGGCTTGTTTCTTAAAATCCAACTCAAGAATGTTGAAGATAAAAATATGCCAATCGCATTTTAAACACCAAGAATCAGAAGCCAGAAACTTCAGGTTCTGGAAGGTGGAGCTCTCTAGTACATATATAATGATAATCTGGCTTGGGAGTGCCTACTAACTTGCATTAATTAATCATTCAATCAGTGTCACTTGTATACTTCAATTCAAATGTATCTACACACAAAAATGGCAAGCAATATGGGATAGTATGGACTTTTTTAAAAACGTTTGGCAGATCATACTAGAATAAATTGATAGATTATATGAAAGGAAAGTATCCACATGTGAGCAAAGAGACAAAACTGATAAAAGCTGATGCTGCACCCACTTTTTCACTTACATCATATACATGGCTGGTAACATCTCTGACAGTCCAAGATAACAAAATATTTTGCTCAGAGGTTATAATTGAAACTTTTAATTTGTATGCAATTTTGTTATCAGCAATTTTGTTATGTAGCATATGTGTATGTGTATACATACATGTACACACACACACACACACACACACACACACACACACATATCTAAATATCTTACAATTGAGCATATGATACCACAAATTGAACACCTGGATTCTAATCTATAATGAGGACTGGTATTGTTGCTCTAAATGCACCCATATTTTATCCATGTACTACAATATATATATATATATATATATATATATATATATATATATATATATATATACATTTTTTATTGATAAATTGTTAGCAATGATATATGAGACCCTGTGTTTTGAATAGTATCAAAGAGTATTCATACAATCTCCTAAATTATCTGTCAGAAAGATAGTGAACAAATGTCCCTAACAGTTGTATGAATACACTTTTTGAACCTAGGTTTGGTTGACTAGAGGACTTGATCAGTTAACTTATTTAATTGTGATGATTCAGATGAATTTGTTTTTATCTTCAGAATGGTTTCAAAAATGTAATCCAGTGAAGTTTCTTAAGTTATTGTAGATTCTATGGGCAGGTCCAAACCCTGACAAGGTGTAAGCTGTATGATGATCTATATTTTGTGTAGTGTTTCATAATGACCTCCCCCCAAATAATGCATATTTTCAAATCAATATTCATTGTCCCAATACTCTTGTTGTACTAGAATCCATCCATTTAAAAGAATATTCGACCAAAAATAATAGTTACTTTTACTGAAAAAAGTCAAAACAGCTTAAAGGAATGTAAGTACGTGTCTTTAACATTCATGTTGAACGACAATTAGGAGTAATAAATTAAAACACCAGACATCTGAAGCTTACCCTGGAAGACACAACTGTGTTATTAGGGTATTTTTCTGGAATGATGACATCTTGCCCTAGAGGAAGCCGGTTTTCTATGTAAATTGTTCTGTCTGATGGTCGCTCTTTCCTCTTACAAAACTGGAATATATAATAAAATCACTCTAATATATAGATAACTCAAATTATTGAGCTGCAAACTTTGATAAAAATATAACATTAGGTAAATTCAACATTTTTATTATGTGTTCTTTAATATGAACAGAAATACTTTTCTACAATTTTATGTCATCAAATGTTTCTTAATCAACACTTGCAGTCATTGTAAAAAGTAAAACAAACAATTTCATGATAACATGGCCATGAAACAAGTGTGTAATGTAAAGTATTTGACTGTTTACTCTGCTAACCCCTCCACTAAAAAACTAGCAGCATAAGGCCAAATAAAAAATATGCATGGTTCTGGCTACATTGATAAAAAAAAATTTGGTAGTTGGGTCAATACAATAAATTTCAAGGATTATCATTCCAGATGAATTTAAATAAAGCATAAACTAACCAAAAAAAAAAATATTTGCATCTGAAAAACAGTTTGACCATGGGTATGTCTTTGCTAACTTTGTTTTCTTCTCCTAAATTTTTTTTCTTCTTTTTTCTTCAAATATGTGGTGTATTGGCCAAAAGAAAATGTAAGGTCTGCAGTTCATGGCCAACCATAAATACTGGGCAAATATCTATAATGTGGTACCCAATGGAATCAATTCTTGGACCCATACTTTTTCATGTCTATTAAAGAGATAATTTTCATAAATGATCTGAACTATGCATTAATGCTGACAATCACAACTTTAATATAATACAGTAAAACCTGTCTTGAAAGACCACTGCTCTGAGAGACCAGTTTTTCAATATACGTATTTTTTAATTTTTATACAATTACCTGTTATGAGAGACCATAATGCTTTGGAAGAAAGGGTGGTCTTTCAAGACAGGTTCCACTATATAACCAGTTTGGGAATGGAGTGTACTACTTTGACTGGATGGTTTACCAACAATATATTGAACGCATTTAACCATGACAAGCTGCAAGCTATTCCACATGGCAAAATAAACCCAACAGTTTGAAACTTTCTTCTCTAGCTACGTTAATACATCTTGTGAAGACTGCAAAACAACAAGGAGTCACTTTGGAACTTGTGCTAAACTTTAATCAGCAAATCACTTTAATTTGTATAAAAAAGCAAGTAAAAATAATAAATATGCTCAAATGATTTGGAAAATACCTTACAAATGACGGCAGACTGGTTCTTTAACAATCTTTCATCATGGCAAACTTTAACAAGTATCCATACCTAACATTTCAGTAGACTCACAAATATGAACTCCATGTTTGTTAGTTTGTTTTTTAACTGCACACCAGCACTTTTAGGCTATTTAGTGCAATACAATAGGTTGTAGGTAGACATTGTTTAAAAAGACAAATAAGGATTAATATTGACCAGCGATATCAAAAACCAAATAGTTCAAAGTAAAATGGTAAGATGTTAATAACAGTAAAATATGAAGCTTCCAAATCACAGGAGATGTAAATGGTATATGTAAATGAGGACATATGATGAAAAGATGTTGAAAATAAGGGGCAGTATTTACATCAGATAAAATGCTCAAGGTGATGGCATACAAGTTATAGTTTAAAATAAAAGTTTACTTACTTCAGGAAATCTAAAATACAAGTGATATGTATAGTATCAAAAAGTTCCTTTATTTTATGCACATTATAATACTTATCACACGCAAGTTGCAGGTCGAAACACTATGTCATGAAGTGCTTAACAGTGAATAGTTCATTGCATGTAAAGCACTCTGGTGACTCTTCACCTTTTAGTATGTAGGAGTGGGTTATGTACGTATGACCAATTCGGATTCTTGCACTGATGGTCCTGTAGCAAGGCGTCCATTCTCCTAGGATTGGTTTGATGGCGTGAAGTTTGTTATTCACTGCATCATTCCATGAGCTCCAAGGCACTTCATCAATGATTGGAAGAATCCTTATTCTGAACTATTGGATTTGACAAATAATCACTCTTCAAATCTTTGGGATACATACCATGACAGGGCTCGAAATTAGTGGTAGTCCACTAGCCCGAAGCTAGCAGATTTCCTGTCGGAGTAGTAACTATCATAATGTTATTAGTCCGAACGGCTAGTAAGTTTTGTTTATCAACATCAGCGTTTGTTTATTCTTTTTATGTTAATATTTTATAACAGTGTTTACAATAACCACTGCTTTGATCCTGCAGAACATCTGCTGAAAACAAGACTTTATTAGGGAGAGGCCATTTAAGGGAGAGTGGCAGATGCTCATGTTTTGAAATGTGTTTCTTGCTCAGACTTTCTTATACAAAGGACACTGTACCATACATTTTCTTACTTTAAATAATTCGCATCAATAATTCGCATCAGCTATACTGTAACATCTCATATTTCAAAACAAGGCACAATTCCAGCCTTATAAGACAGGCAAAATGTGTTGTCTTATAGGTGTTCAACCTCTGGCAAAAAAGCAAAAGTTGAATCAAAATGATATAAAAGAGAGGAATGCAATACTGGTGTGACATTGTTTTGTCCACAGGACTAGTAAATGTTTGACAGGACTAGTAAATTTCTCAGTACACTAGTCCTTCTGGCTACAAAGAAATTTGAGTTAAATTCAAGCCCTGCATAATACTAGAAAAATACAAAATTTTAACTGAATGTTCAGTGTACATAAATGATCTTGTAGTTTTAAAAACAATCTTCTTACTCTCTGAGGTGTGTAAACCCTGTGGAGATTCCAAAAGTATGAACATCCATGTATGGGTCTACAATCGATTAGATATACAGCTAAATCTAAATCTATTATAAAGAATGGGTCTAGGATCTTACTATGGGAATTCTTTATATGAATACAAAAAACTAAACATGCTGCTGCTGTTACCTTAATTGGCTTTATTTTTAGCACATTAGTTTCTAATTTTGCATATCACTTTTAACATTTGATTGTCCACATATTGGCTTGTGTTGCCAATTTTGGATGGATTTTCCTCCCTTTGGATGATGCATTGAATACTTATGTTTCAATACATTAACACTTACCATATAAGTATACTTTTTTGTTTTGCAAAGTCAAGTCTTTGTATATTTAAAACTGGTATGCATGTAAATGGTGTCCTAAGGATTTATTGGCAAGCCATTATTTTAACCAGTGTATTGAACACTAAATTTAAATGTAGAGAATATTCTAGTCATGTAAAATCAGATTTCGCTTAATTGAAATTTTAAAGAAAAATTATAAAATGGTGGTTTAACTTAAGTGTGAATTGCCAAGCCAATATGCATGTGTATTTGAACACTGCATGCATTTAAATATTGAGCAGAATTTTGTCAAGTAAAATGATCCTTCTGCATAAATTATTAAAATATTGATTAATACTGGAAAAGGGTATGCAGTTTTATAAAATATTCATAGTTTTATAAATAGTGTTTGTGAGTTGTTCTTTTATTTATTAAAGAAACTAACTTTGATAATTGTCAAGGTTTGTTTTGCTTATTATAATTATTAAAACAATCATAAATAACAATATTTGGGTGTACACCAATATATACACCCAAAAGATGTAAATAACTGTATGTTCAGCTTTTTATGTTTTATTAACCATCACCAAAGCGGTAATTTTATAACTAGAAAAAAGCTTATAATTTTTAAATAAATTTTTATATCACTGTTTACAGTCAGAAAATCAAGATAATGTTTCTTATAATATAGTACAATCTTGACTATAATATTTGACTTGTCTTGTCTTGAAAAATGGCACATGAATCTAGGACAGAAACAAACTTAGAATGGTTGGCACTATACCAGAAATCAAAGTCAGATAGAAGGATTTTTGAAGAGGTTCTCAGAAGCACCAAAACCGTCACAATTTGAATGCAAAAATATTTTAAAATGAATTCTGAATTCCCATTTTCTAAGATTTATTTCTCAAAATTGTATTCATAACAGATCTACTTTCTCCTCAAAGTGATGATTCTGGACCCGTTTTCAAATACCCCACCCAAAAACCCTGGTTACAAAATGTGTAACTGTGCTCTCCTACCCATATTGTCACGAAAGGTGGTCATGACAGAAGATATATGACAGATGAAACTGCATAACTCTTACAATTTTTGTAGGTTTAAGAGATTTATTAAAGTGGACTCTCTTTATCAACTGTTGATAACATTTATTTACTGTTTAAAAGTTTATGTTTATAGTTATTTTGCTAATGTAATTATCTTTTCAATGTTTTTGATCAATTAAAATCATCAACCCGGATGCAGTGGTGAGAGCCATTGTACATAGCGAATCAAGATGTCATGATCACGGAACCACGACAATCAAAACAATCCCACTGCACATCCTACATTGTCACTAGTAAGAGACTCGTACGCAACATTTGATAAGTGGATGAATTAAATATAAATATCGTCAACGATAATGGCATCAGTACAAGTCAAAACTTCATCGATTTTGTAGGCAAATTGAACCATAAATCGTGATAGAAGTGACAAAATCGTTCATAACAATGCTTGTATTGTAATAACTTCTGCAACTTACCAAGCAACCGGCAAATATTGCATAAATCCTCGACATTTTCGGAACAAATTCTCTGTCTGACACTCTCTATTGAAACTCATACCACAAATTTTATCGAATCCAGTGTTCATACACAAGTCAGGAAGTGTTCCTCATTTATACACGTTATCCGTTTTTCCACCTGTTTTTTCTTTAGTCCACCTGTACAAACCTAACTATTATCTTCCCGTTCAATCGCGCGTTACGTTAGCTTACAACCGGGCGACGAGAATCTAGGGACTGTCTCAAAAATTTTAATTTTGGCGGTGAGGTGGTGGTTTCAAGTCAAATATTAAATACGTGTTAAGAGCTGAACGTGGTATACAGACAGGCTGAAATACCTACATACAAACACATGGGCTCGTTAAAGTTTTGTTTAGGAGTTTCTGTCAATGAATCGAGGGTTTGGAGTCTAACCTGTAGTATATAACACAATGACGGTAGCTCCTAATTTTCTTTGTAACGAGCCCGTGTGCATACTAACATACATAATAAATACAAGCTCGTACTTGTTATTACATAATTGTATTTGATTTGGTATATTTCCATAACGAATGTGGACCGGCAATTTTGTTATTCGTCTCAACTTGTCACTATTTGTACGGATCCCAAGAAGAGTATGCACGATTTCATGTTTTCTTATCTAATCATTACAGGGGGAGGGGGGCCTCCAAAAGACAAAGCAAAACAGACCCTTGGCAAGTTTTCTTCATTTCCCCACATTTATTACTTGAATAGTGTATCATCATATGGGGGGGGGGGGGGGGGGGCTAAGCTAGTCAGATGTAGATATTCTTTGTTCTTCTCTTCTTTTCTTTCCATTTTTCTTTTCTTCTTATTGCTGTTTCTCGATCAAATATTTGGTCTTCTGTCAAATTTTCATGTGGTGTTTCATCTATTTTCCCAGTTTTCTCGATCATTTCAGTTTCTCTTCCTTGTCGTTTCTCGGGGTTATTTCTTTTTTTCTTTCCTGTATAGACTGTTTTCTCTTTTCCTATCTCTTGTTGATGTTGTTGTGGTTTCTGTATCTATGGGTTTTTCGTTTTTCTTCTCTCGATGTTGTTGTCGTCGTACCTCATTTCTCTGCCTCATTGAACTCTGTTTTTCTAGACTATTTGTTATTGTCATGATAATCTTGTTTTGTTTGTTTTGCCTTTCCCTTTTGTTGCTCTGTTTCTCTTAAATTCTCTTTGTTCTGTTCTTCCTGTACCTGGTTCTGCTTCTGTGTAGGTTTTTCTTTTTGAGTTGTTGTTTTGATGTTACTTCTTTATTTGAGTTTTCAATACGGATTGGTTCTGGGATTTCTTCTGCGGTTTTTTTTTTTTTTTTTTTTTTTTCTTCTTCTTTTTTTATTTAGACATTTATGTGGTGTGACTTACCACACCTGTTGCACTTTTTGTGATATATACAGCCTTTATACCATGCTTTTGTTATGAAACCGTGTAAATAAAATGCCCCATTTATTCTTTCTAAGCTTGATCTTTTTAATTTCAGGTATTCTGGTTCCGTTGTATAGTGTGAACCCTGGAACTGTGTCGAATCTTGACTTCCCTAATTTGATTTCGAATTTTTCTTCAAAGCAATATACTGTGTTTTGTAAAGGCATCTCCATTGGGATATCAGAAAGATGTCGCTCTCCTGTCTGTTTTTATTGTTATTTTTATTTTATATAACTTTCTTAGTATGGGTTCTGCCCTTTTTTTTAACTATAGCTTTCTCCCCGTGAATGTTTATTTCTCCATATGGTAGAGCTTGTGAGTTACCTCGTGGTCTTATTTTGTAGCCTTTATACCCTTCTCTATTCATGGAATAAATCTTCTGTGTTATATCTGGGTCTCTTATTTTGAGTGCTATCAGAACTGTAGACACCCCGGGTATATTTTCCCTCGGTATTCCTTGCGTATTTAGGAACCGAGTTCCTTTCTTACAGTTGCATTCTAGATATGATCCTTCCTCGGTATCTACTCTCCTTATCCTGAAGTGTTTCTGTAATACATTTGTAACCTTGCGTGCAGCAGCCATTTTATTTTCTCAGTTTATTTACCTTTTGGCGTCTTGAGTATAGTTCACATTTTTAGTTTATGATTATGAAAAAGCTGATTACAAATTCTTCGTTCTTCACTGCATTGTATTGTATATTCTCTTTGCAGTATTTTGATTCTATCTACTTCATTCTATGTTGAGATTCTTGAATCACATTTCGTATCGATTTACATTTCGGTCTGTTTAGAGCGGGCCATTGCGATTATAAACAGCATAGTTCTTTATAATACCCTAAAAATTTAAGGACAGACTGGTCTGTATCTGGCACTATCGAAACTCCTATGCTAAAACTTCGTCACTGCAACCCATCATTCCACATATATGATCCTGTACCCACGTCTTGATTACTATCAAAACACCACCCCACCCCCACCCCCCACCCCCACCACTATACTGCAATTGCTTTCTGATTACAATCCAGCTTACCTCATATAGTCCTGTGATCTATTTTGTATATGTAATTGCAATAAAAACACATATCCTTATTCATCGAACAAAAGGTTAGGAGTGTTTATACACAAGCCTAATTGTTGCACACACACACACACACACACACACACACACACACACACTTATTGTCACACACAAGGGTAAGACGTGTTTATAGACACACTACAATACCCTCTCACACATGCTATCATAAGGTAATGGGTACGGGTTTAAAGCATTAGTTGTCAACAACTTAACCATACACCATTACTCTCTGCCGGCTCAAAAAACAAATACTCTCTTCAGACGCCCCACCCTTTCCACATCCACTCCATTCCTTCAGATTGACATGTATTTAATACTGATGAAGGCCACAATTTGTCCACAAACAAACTTATCTCCAGGGCAAGACAAACGAGGCAACCGCCTTGGGTTTCGCCCTTTCATGGGCGCCGCGCTGCTGAGGGAAATCAATTACGCAGTGCAATTTGTTGTTTGGGGCTCGCACATTGCTTGCTGCCTTGGGCCCCGCACATCCTAGAGCCGTTTCTGTCTACATAGACTAGGTAGTCTGGGTTAAACAGCATGCTGGACTATTTGTTTATTGACTCTAATTTCACTCATATATTTCTTTAGTTCGCATGAGAGCAGGACATGAGATTAGGTGATTTTATATAAGAAAGCAATTGTATATTTAGCATACGACGGGATTGACATGGATTGAAACGTTCCACCAATTACACAATTAGGTAGGGTCTCTCTTCTAATTAAAGGAGTGCTGACGCGTAACATAATAATAATAAGAATAATAATAATAATAATAATAATAATAATAAGTATAGGAACCTACCCTCATTACTATTACCTTGTCTAACTTTACTCTCAATACAGCCTCATTGACAGTAAATAATAATTACCAAATACCTGTCAAGTTCTAAAGTCAGAAAGCCAAAAATGAAATATAAGTAGATGGTCTGAGACCAGACTATCATAAAATTCTGTCCCTATATTATGGTCCCAATTTAGACAATATGAGGTAGTCTAAAAGCCCATGAATAACAGGCACCGCAGAACAAGGCTGCAATTAAACTTTATCTAACTTTAGGCATATAGATCCCCAACTCAACTATAAGGGCTGGGACGTATGGGGCTGTAGATTCTATTAACTCAAAACAGCACAGAATTCATCCATTTTAGGGGGGAACAAGTTTGGTTAAAGGGACATCACCGCTGGACCAAAACCGGGAAAACATCAGGAGATAAACAACTTCAGAGAACCCAGGACAAAGGAAAATAATGGCTGGTCCGAGGAAACAACCATATGCTGGGACACCATGAGAACACGATGGCAGCCTGAAATTATAGGCTTTTAAATGCAGCTACATTTCTTGAGCTCATAATTCACACAGATGTGAGAGCTCGTATTTCATAAAGCAAAGGCGCGTACATCCACCGAAGAAAAGATGTAGGTGTGGAATCTTGCAAAACAAAATACAGCCACTATAGGAATACTATGGAAAAGGAATACTATGAAAAAGGAATACTATGAAAAATACTAATATTTAAAGAAACAGAACGGATACAAAGTGAGTAGATTTCAGACGTCAAAATAATCAAGCAGCTGAACTAGCACGGGAAAAAATGTCGGCTAAGAGAATGTTACATCTACAAAAATATTTCAAAACAAGGCGAATAGAAATGAATGGCGGAGAATATATAGAATGCAGATATAAGCATGGGACACATGAAATTTTATTCCCAGACTTGAATGGAACAGGAAAACCAAGTGCAACATCAATACTAGTACATTTACAGATAAACGATGAGCGGTTATTGGCCAATGTGTACTCCATCAATTATGCAAAAAATGGCTATCACGTACGGTACAAAGAAGAAACACCGGTACTACCACATGGAGAAACGATAATCTGTGGACATAGAGCTATAATTAAGAATCCAGATCCCATTTTGAGGAGAATTAAAAAACAAACAGCAGAACTCCACATAACAGGTGTACCGATAGAAATACCCACAGAAATTGTCGTACAACGTTTCGAAGAGAAATATGGATTAAAGGTGGAAAATTCAAGACTCGGACAAATACCAGGATTTAATGTTTTCAATGAAACAAGGATACTGGAAATAGAGAGAACAAAACTACCCACAATTAAAAGAACATGTTTTATACATGGCTTCATGGTAACAACCTGGTATAAAGGATGCATACACCACAGGAAATGTAATAAATGTGGAGAAACGGGTCATACACCCAAAAAATGTATTAGAGGGCCACAAATAATACCAGAAACTTCAAACACCGGATATACAAATAACAACAACAAACTCAAGGCAGGCAGAACAATTGACATCAGCTATAAAACAAACAATCCCTACAAATAAAAATAAAGAACAAATCATAAATAGAAATGAGAACCAAACATCAGTAAGAGATTCAGGGATAAAACAACCACAGCAACAGCGACCAAAACAACAGAAGGAACATCAGGAAACTCAGAAACAATCAGAAAGGAAGGAAAAAGGTCAAAACCTAGAAGAAATAGAGGCCACAATACAGAAATCAGAAGACACCAAGTCCACCCCAGATCAAACAATAAGAAGAACGGAAAATATGATGAGAGATGGAATAGGTCCAACGATAAAACAACCACAACAACAGATACCAAAACGACAGACAAAACAACAGACAGAACATCAGGAAACTCAGAACAAATCAAAAAAGAAAGAAAAAAGGCACACAGTACAGAAATTAGAAGAAAACGAGTCCATCCAAGATCAAACAACAAGAAAAACGGCATTAGATGACGAAATTGAAAAAAAATGATGAGAGAAGAAATGTGCAGAAGAGCTAGAGAGAAATATGAAGAGGAAAAACCACAAATAATAAGACGAAGAGAAAAAAGAAGACAGGAAAGAGAAGAACAAAAAAGATGTAAACTGGCATATGATGAAAGACTGGAATAAATCATAAATTATTCATTTTGGAGGGGAAAAAAAATGGAAAAGAAAAAATAATAATAATTAAAAAAAAAATAACTAAAATATATATGATAATGCACAATCAAACTATTGCATAACATCCTACTAAAATCAAAGGAGAGCCCTTACTTTAAAAATGGTCTGCAAAGATCAGGGTAAGGAGTCCTCTCCACACAAAAAAAAAAAAAAAAAAAAAAATTATAGGCTACTCAGACAAGAAAAAGCAGCACAGAAAAGAATCTGATTGCTTTCATTGCCTGGTTAATAAGGTTTACACCAATGGCAAAATGATAAAATGATAGCTATTCTGATCTCTACAATAGTGTTCAATATTGTTTTTGGTATTCCGGTTTCGTTATAGAAGCTTTCTATTTTTATTTTACAACATGCTGCTTTCGAAGGGAGATATGGTGTTGTCTTATTATTTTTTGTTGTTGAATAAATGTATTGACATGCTCTTTCACATACGTGGATACTGGAACATGATACATTTAATAAATATATTCGAAAGTTAGACCACTAATCTAACTGATTCATTAGCACCCCGATTATTAAACCGTTGTATAAGGCATATATTGTCACGGGTAATTTAAACAAAAAAGAGAATCGCATTTGTACATGTGTTAGACACAGGCTCCGTCCTTCTGAGAATAAACTTTGTCTGATCATAATAACTCATACCTTTACACAGCATGTCTTCATTTTGTCCCTATTTCTTGTTAGCCTTTACCTTCAGATATTGTGTTTTAGCTTTTGTAAATAAAGAGAAATTTATTAAATGTATTTTTTCCGGTCACAAATTATACTGTAAACTTTCAATAGGCGATGTTTCCGGAAATTGAAATGGCTATTAGTTCATGTTTTATGCAGTGAGGTCCGGTTTACACTACAGGAGAAAATGTGCATATGATTTCGAGGCAAATTTCCTGTATCACATGTACTAAGCTACCATCTCTTGCCTTCATCTCCCTGTAGGTTGTGTGGTGATTAATCACTTATATACGATTAAGAATAGTTGGCTGGGTGTACTTCTTGGAATATGTATTGTTAGTACCATAACACCCTGTGTGTTATAAAATTGAAAAGACCAGCCTTCAGAACTTAAATTGCTTTTAAAAAATAATGAAGGTGAGATAGAACATGCCTTTCAATATCGAAAGTGACTTTACATTACCATTGTTTATCACAACACCATAAGCTTCTGATAATACAGAACCGATTTGTTCGTCCAGATGCTAAAAGACAAGGATACAATACACCATTAATTATGCTATTTAATTTCCTACATAGTTACATACATACATACATACATACATACATACATACATACATACATACATTTGGAGTATGTGCATTTGATATCGCCCCGTTTTAATCAATTCTCAGATTTATTTGTGTGATTATTGGGATTCGGCGCCATGGAACTGTTCCTAGCCCGAAATAATTAGCCAGTTATTAGGAGCAAACGTCACGGAGTCGAGTGTTAGTGAGTTTGAACCATGCCATGGTTCGCTTGTAGTGAATTTAGGTCCAAACCGAATGACTGTCCCTGGTTGTAACATAGTCCATATTAAAATCTAGTGGTGTATACTAGTGTTGTGGTTGAGGTGACATTATTTACGGTAGGAAACCAGTAAATTACACAATGGAATCAATAAGTAAGGACTTGGTAGATACCGTTTATGTGTCCGTAGTGGAAAATAGGCGAAATTATATAAGCGTAATACGCCGGTAAAAGTGTACTTTGACTAGCCTAGGGTGGCGGAGTTAAATAGTTCCCAGTGAGGAAGGGGATACTAGTGTATTTTCTATGGCATAACCGGTTGGCGGTACGGAAATCTGAGGATGGTGAAGAAAAACCATGCAAATATGCGGTTGATGGACTTTTGGCAAGTTGTTTTAACTGTGGTCTTGAATTGATTAGAGCAACATTTAGTATACAAAAGCAGACACGTCTGACCTTCCAATTTACAACTCAAATTGTATTGAAGTCTTTGGAAATTTGGGGAAAACATATGACTTCCAGCAGGATTCGCTCCAGGGTTTGACACCGCTCGGTCAAGTGATACCCCTGTGAGTGTAACAGTATATACATACATACATACATACATACATACATACATACATACATACATACATACATACATACATACATACATACATACTATTTCATTCACAATTCAAAGGTCTAGGTCAGAAAAATTAGGATAAACATCACGTGACCCCAATTGTCCATGAGTGACGCGAACAGAGGTCATTTGTATTTTTGACCTTGACCGACTTTTATTAGCTAATTTGAAGGAGCTGATTTGCTGACATTTAGAAATATACTATGATTCATTGACAACTTGGTATGAGTTGTCTTTAAACTATTAATTCTTCCTTGTTACGCAATTTACCTCCCTCTGGTTGTAACACTTCGAGAGATGACCCATTGCACTTATTGGTTGCTTTTTACTAAATATTTGTAGGGCTACAATTTACCTAGTAGTAACACACGAGTTACAAAGTCGTCGACTAGGAGCAAGCCAAGAGAAAATAGCATACTTACGTCTGCAACTTATTTAATAGTCTTGCTACCGCTTGACCAGTTAGAAAACCGAATATCTTTCAAAACTACGATGTAGGTAGCTGTTTAATCTTATGATATTTTTTGTTGCCAATATTTTTCCTTTCGGTCGATATTGTCTGCATTTGAGGGTATATTTATAAGTAAATAAACTCAAAGAAATTAACATGAACATTTTTGCTATTTATTTGTCTGTTGTGTGATACAATTTTTGTCTGGTTCTAATCAGTGTGATATTAAGTTGCCCGAGTCCAAGGTGTGTTGATATGCAATAAAGAGCGTTACTGATAAATTACTTTAACTCGACAGTTGTCTGTTGATAAAGTCAGGGGTTCTTTTTACCTCAGACATGTGTTAAGCGGCTTTTGTGGGGAGGGGGAGGGTGGCGTTGTCTTGTGTGGTGGTTTTCTTTTTGGTTCGTTTTTTAATTTTAAAGGGGGGGGGATTTTTCATTATGTTGTGTGTAGAGAACGTCTTGTCATTTGAAGATCGTACATGAATTTTTTGTCGTTTTCCTTTATGGTATTACTTTTACGGACATAATGGACCACAGCATTATTGTACACAGGTTTTGTCAGTTCATCAGCTTTAAAAACAACTTTACTTTAAACCAGATTATTGACATATATAAACCAGAAATAAAACTAAGGTTAAAATAGTAAATCGTATTGTTTCAACTTTCACATAGTGTATGATTCACACTATCTTGTATACAGGAAAAATGGATACAGCAATACATCACGCAAAATGCATGGTGTGTCAATCATAATTTTTAAATTTCGAAGTAATACAAATTATATTACTTGAAATTTCATTTAAAAACTGAAATGTTTTGAATGTCAAAGAGTTAAATATGTCAGATACCAACAGATCAGTAACAAATCTAAAACAATATTTATTAAGTTTTGTGTTCCGCGTTCAGCTGTGTACTGGAATCGCCGTGTTCTATTCATAATTTTTCTACTGGATTCCTCTTGAACATGACGTTATGAGGTGGTTAAACTATCACATAGTGTAGATCGATTAGTTCAAACTTAAATCAAACAAATCCAGTACAATTAGTATTAATTATTTTGAAGTATTAGCAACGATCAAACTGGTTTCGTCAAGTGAATATACAAAGGGGATTTGAAAAGGTACGATATGTTTATTATTTGGCCATCCCTTTTGAATCATTTATAGCAACTTGGTCATTTTGTTATCACGTTTAGTTCCATTCTTTATTGCTTCAAAGTGTGTATCTGCAATCTGTATATTTGACAATGATCATGTGCACATAGCACTCAATTTCATGATTCACGTTCATCTTAGATGTGTTCGTCTGTCTGTATGCTCTCAACAATGTATCTGTTACATTTAACTCTTTTCCTGGACAATACGTTAAGTCAAAACTGTACTTATGCAGTCTTAAAAGAATTCTCTGTAGTCCCGGCGGTGCGGCAGAATGAGGTTTCTTGTGGATTGATTCCTGAGGTTTATGATCCGAGTCAACTTGGACTTGACGATAATGAGTATAATGATAAAATCTTTCAAGATCAAATACTATAACAAGCAGTTCTTTATCATAACTTCGAACAGCATTAACAATGCTTCAAGTCCGATTTTGATGCACCGCAACTAACAATTACATGCTTCTTAGCATCGAAGTATGCCAACACAGGTTATTTGCTTAGAATCTGTTTGATCTCTTCAAATGCATGTTTCTGTGCAGTTTCCCAAACAATTTCAGTGTCACGTTTCAAAGGTGCTCTGATTGGCTCTGTCAATGAAGACATATTGGGATAAATTTCGCTAGCTAGTTGACTGTACCCAGTAATCCTTCAATTCCTTTCTTGTCCGTCGGAGCGGGCATTTGCTGTTACTTTTTCTGGGTCGGGTTTAATACCTGATGACGTCAACACGTGTCACACGTAGCATACATTAGTCCAAATTAGCATTGTTTCCGAATTTAGTGTCAGGATCATTTCATGTAATCTCTTCCTTTGAAGTTCCCCAAACAATTATGTCATCTGTATCAGTCTCCAACCAGGCTGGTCCTCAAAACACTGTGACATGCATTTCTGGAACACTTCTTGAGTATATTTTATTCCAAAAGGCATTCTCAGGTAAGTTCTTTTTGTAATGTTAATTGATCTTCTCGTAGAAGTGTTACTTTTACTTGTTCAGAATTAGTCCTAGAGACAATTCTTTTATCTAATAATTTTATCCTGCAGATTATCATATTTGCAGTTATTTGCAATCTATTTAAGTTCAGTTAAACTGTGGTCAATTGTTTCATTTTTTTTTTTTCTTGAACTGAATCTGAGCTTTCCTACTACAATGTTCAGCTTCGGCCTGCAATAATCTTCCAACATATTTTATCAGTGGATCACCGTTTTCAGTGTAATTGGCCTGAAATGTAAATGTGTTGTAAATGCCTATACCATCCAGACCAATAATATATAGGAAAACGCTGAAGTTTTTCTTTCGTCTTCTTTATCTGCAAGCGCAACATCTAAGTAAAACTGCAAATTCTGCTTCCACCTCCTCCAAGTTTCTGCTAGATGGTGGGAATTAAAATCCATTTCAGATGGCTGACTGAGTTTTTCCATGATGTCATAGTTAACACATTGACTTGTGTATCCAAATTTCAGTATTCGTTTTGGAGATATGCTTCTTAATGGTATAAATCCAAGCTATTCCAAAATTTTAACTTCTGACATCATGTTATATTTTCTAAATAGCACAAAACATGGTTTGGTCTAACTACTTTAATGGCTAGATTACAACTGACTGAAACATTTAGTACAATTGACCTAATTAGTGGGATCGTACCCACACTAGTTTCTCACGCTAATGTTATCGTAAGGCATATTGGGTTATAACCGAGTGGTAGCCTGGAGCTGGCCTTAGGTGGCATGTAACTGTCAAACCATTTTTAACAAAATGTTAATACCGTATATTACCATACTGGGAAATTATATCATCATGCATGTTTTCATACACCTATTACACCATACTACTCGAATATAGAGTGTATATTCAATGCAACCAACTTTCCATTTTCATACCCTGTTTGTATGTCACACCTGCTATGAAAAGAGAGTTTTTGCTATTTTTTCTTCTATAATACATTTTATAAAATATTCAGTTCTTTTTGGTTCATAGTTCAACGATGAAAAATTCCCGTTTTACTTTGCTGATAAAAAATGGCATAAGGTAATGGAGATGAATTTGATATTTCATTTGAAAATATGTGATGATCATTGTGAATATATAGTACAGGCCCGGCCCTGGGATGTGCGGGGCCTTTGGAATTAACATTAAACCGTTGATTAAAACGTTGATGTTTTTTTCTTTGTTTTTTTTTCTCCACATAATAACCTTTTGCATGGATATATTGAATTTGTATATAGTGTTTGAAAGAAAAAAAAAACAGTTCGTTTTCCTGGCGTGATTTTTTAATTCCAGCGCGCATTTTAAGGTGAGTAAAGGCACGACGAAATTCTAAGAAGTTTAATAATTTTTGGGGGAGAATTTTAGCTAATTGCCTGAAATTGAGTATGAATTATGTAGGTCAGCCGCGTAATCGAAACCGGAAAATGCATTGCCAGTGTGACGGAAGGTGTACATATTGTAAGTGACGTCATTATAAAGGCTCGAAACATGTAACAGTGCACATTTATATGAGCTTTTTGACCAAAATCTACACACCATATACAAATTCATAACTTTGCATTTAGTAGAAATGTAATTTTAAAAAGTCTGATCACCAGCTTATGCGGTATAGACTTCTGGACTGATCGTTTGGCTACGTTTAGTGCAAACCTATGGACTCTGTCACGGATTAACCCTTCGTATTCTTGAAGAATGTTGTTAAGTTTTGTTTAAACTGTTAATTTACCACTCAATCTGCAGGTACAAGAACGTATGCAATTGAAACTATTAATATTAACACGAATTTATATTCCTTAATTCATTTGGATTAAGTTTATATTTCGGAGTAAACCATTGTAAGATGAATTGTAATGTGTAATCGGGGATGATTTATCGCCAAATTATCCTATAGTTTTTGCATAAATCCCCAACTGTTTTACCCCACCCCCAATCGATTTCAATAACGAAAATCTTCAGTGTGATAGAAATGCATAGAATTTATTCAATTCATTCATTGTTTTATAATTTCCAACCTGAATATGACTAGAATGGCCATAACTCTGGCATCGTCGGCGTGTTCCATGCTTAATGGCGTTTCTAGACTAACAGGGCATCACACTTTGGACGAGTCTTCAGATAACAGTCATTTTGTCATCATATTATGTAACTGCCGGTTAATTCCGTAAACTACCATAAGGTCGAGTTATCTCCCTTTGCACACATGCACATACAAATTACTACGCTAAGGTATCACTGGACAGTTTTTTTGGGGGTGGGGGGGGGGGGGGGGGCAAATTTTTGTCCGACAATGACCTATTGCAGAAAAATTATAATAATATTGCATTAAAGATACAAATAAAAAAATAACTAATGATTTTTATTGAAAGGATGCTTGTAAGATTCTCACTGATGTATTACAATTCAACTAGTGGCTTTTATACTGAACCAACGCTGCTACCAACCCCTCTTTTTTACATTCATTTCTTACAGGAAAGATCTATTTTGAATACTTTCCTGTGAAAAGACATCTAAAAGAATCAGTATGTGCCTTATGCATGAATACGGTTCACTAGTACTGTAACAAATTAGCATACTTTTCATCACCCCTCAAACATCTAGAGTTTTAGATATTTACCTCTGTAAGAGACACATGTAAATACAAATGTTATCGTAAGGCATATTGATGCTAAAGTTGCTATGCAATTTGTCCCTTAAGTTGACATTTTTAGTTCATAAGCAGGATTGTTTGCATGCGATCCAAATGATCATTGGTGCAAGATTTATAGGGTTATATGAATAAATTTGAAATATTTTTTTTAGCACTATATTAATGCTCGTGAGTTTAGGATAAATGCCTATTATGTTTGCTTTTGTAATGTTTAAATAATCTGGCAGTGAGTAAGGATCTGTGAATTTTAATCTAAGTAGTAATCTAACATGTAGTAGCCTACTGTAAAGTTTCGACATAGAAGTCACGTGGTAATGTATGGCAAGGTACTATCGTATGTAGGCTTTACGCATTGTGTGAATGGCAAGTGTGTTCTGCGTAATGTAAGTGAAGGAATTTTATATACATCTAGACAGGGATAAGTTTGTGCATTAAGGAAACAGTTTCACGAGAGAGAGAGAGAGAGAGAGAGAGAGAGAGAGAGAGAGAGAGAGAGAGAGAGAGAGAGAGAGAGGGGGGGGGTGACAGTCCGAAGACGGAGTCTGGAAAAGAAGCAGTAACGAGTGAAGTCCGAAGAGGGGGATGTGACAAGTGAATTCCGAACTGGGAAAGTGACGAGTACAGAGTAAATTCTAGGAAGTCCATGAAGGACGAGGCAGTCGGAAAAGGAAAATTCGAGGAAATAGGAAACGTTGGAACACGCGGAAGAAGATGCAACCAGTCGTGGACATTGCGCTCTTTTTTCAACTCTTTATGATGATGAAATAAATCCAAATTTGACACTGCTAGTAAAAACGCTGTTGATGTAGTTTAAGTTGAATTGAAATTATCAATATGAATTTGTTTGATCAAATTTGTTATTTTCTTGTCCAAGGGGGCTCGTATTGCATTATTTCTTCTCAATAATCTTGCCCAGTTTTATGTTGATATTCTATCTTGCACATACACAGGGTCCTACTATAGAGGGAGGTCATTCTCTAGATAAATTAGCTAAATCCAAATAACTACACCTCTTACTAAGAGGGAGACGTTACAGCAATGATAAACGGTCATAGTTAACTCCATAAATATAATATATTAACTAATGAATTCAATACATACATTGCTTATTCCACGATCATCCGCGAAGGGGATCCCGCGGAACGACGGCATGGTCTAGTAGCGATATACTTTCGTTGAGCTGGCATCTGACTACGCTAAACATTAGATAAAAGTTGGTAAAGTATATATCTTTGTACCAGAGTTTGAAAATTACTTCATTATGGAAATGCAGGCAAAAGTTGACGCTGTCTGGACTCCGAGTTTTGTGGTCAATGGTTCTGGAGTACATCAGAGAACACTATTAGGACCAGTACTTTTCTCCTTGCAGACCAAAGACATTATTACTGGAATGGAGTCAGAAATTCGCCTGTTTGCAGACTACTAAGTATGCTACAAATCAACCAAAATACATCAGGGTACCATGATTTTATAACATGACATTATTAACCTAAGAAAAGAAGTTACGAAAATGGGTTATGCGATTACATCCTAAAAATATGCATTACAATGCGAATGACAAGAAGGAAATCACATGAAGCCAGTAGGTCAAATTCAGTTAAAGCTACGTCTTTGGAAACATATTAATCATAATAAAATATTTACGATTCATAATTACTAATGGTGTGAAAAAGAAACCTTCAGATTTGAAAACAGACCATACTTAAGGCTTATTAACGCAACTCGTAATCTTGCCCACATCATTTAAAGAAATAGTATGCCCTAGAATATTCTCTTCCAGTGTATGCCACATTTTCCAAATTTTAACAGTATATATTTGACAAACGTCCAAAAACAAGTAGCAACAGTGACTATACTCGAGGAAGTATAATCTCAGAATGAATCAGCTGTCTTGAAAAAGTAAAACAAAACCATAAATAGGAAAACATAAATCTCATTATTTTATTAAAGTTTAAGTAAACAAAGCAAACAAACAATTTGGTGAATAAATTGATAGAAATCAGCAAGAAAATACATACATGATACTTTATGCACGTAACGATAATACATATCCATTTTTTTTTACCATTCCTTGCCAAAAAATTTAATTACAACATATGAATCTTCAGAAACCCAAAGACATACCTTTCCAAAATTAGTATTGTTGCATTATTCTATTAAAGAAAATGGTTGGCAGGAGGAGGAAGTTGACCCTTCAGTGCAACTAGGTCAATATAATTTAGCCAAATTGATCACGGTCAATATCAAATATCTTCTGTTTAATTATCAGTTATAGTTGCTGAAAGGAATTGTCGTTACCTCCTCTCCTACATGCGATCGAACGCTTTGGGAGTGACTGACAAAAACAGAAGTTGCATTCTCTTTCAAATATTAGCGCTTACTTTCTGTTCAAGGAAAAATCAAGGCATATTACGAATCGAAAATACAAATATCGTACTAAGCCACGTAACTGCTCCAAAACGAGGCTTCTGTGACGAACAATGTAACGAATCACACAATTGGCAGAAATGAAGCATTTGAGACTCAAACTATGTGAAAACAAAACGTTTAAATTTTCTCCAGAAACGAAATATCTCAATAAAAAAGGCATCATTCTGTATATAAAGATTATATATATTAAGATTATAAGATGTATATACTTAACACGAAATTACATTTTACTGGCATTGTTTATCTCTGTGACACAGCTTTTTCTTATCTCTTTTAGAGATAGTTACACAAAACTAACGGTGTATATTTTTTCTCGCAGTTTGATTAGAAATATATCCGAAAATAAGACGAACTTCGAACAGCTCTAATTTCAAATTATCAAGAAATGCAGTAATATTTGTCGAAAATGACCGCTATTGCTACAGGGCATAATGGGGTAGTACCGTAAGTAGAGACGAGGACTTGATTTCAAACACGATATGCAGGGAGAAACCAAGTACGTTCGGGATGAAATCTTATTTTAAACAAAATCCAGACGCAGAAAGAAAGACTAAGGGAGTCATGTCAAGAATCAAGGCTTGTTTACAAAGGTCCCCACATTCAGAAATAATTTTACTCCTGTTTAATTGGAGACTTAAATTTGTACCAAGCTGGTTTATTAATGAAACCGGATATGTTGTACCACGAACATTATGTTCTTAACAGTCACACCACAGCTATGGACATTAATTGAGGGACGGTAATCACGGCTATAATATTTGGTATTTTAATGAGTTAGCCATTTGCCAAAAGGTACATGTCTGAATTATAGGTGCAACGACCTTAAACAAAAAAGTCAAATAATTGAAAAACAAAGAATTCTCAACCAAGCACATGTTGATCACGTTCCCAGCTGGAGCACATATGACATGGAGAAGAGACAGTCAGGAACGTAAGTCATTCAAATACCCATATCACATTTTAACTTATCTTCTAAAATTTAACAAATAAGGAATACAATTTCGTTCCGTTAATCTGTGGATATAACTTAAAACACTTGCAAAATAGACGTATTACAGAGACTTATCACTGTATTGATCGTGACGCAAATTTAGAAGAATTGTATATTCTTACAATGTTGTGGGGACTTTTTCCATCGCTGGAACACTCCAAGAGAATTTATGTTTATTTTCATTTTAAATTTTTGCGACAGTTCAAGTCAAAAAAAAAAAAAGAAGAAGAAAACATAACAATATTAGAATTTTATTGTTAAAAATATCCAAATTATTGATAAAAGAATCTAGTCCGCATATTGCAGATCGAATCTTCACTTTGTTATAAAGATTTGCGCAAATGTTATAAATGTCCTGACTTGGCAAAAACATTGAAGACAATGACATCATGTGAGTTTTATAGTAATGAGATAATGAAAATGATATTGTACTACACTTGTAATACGATTTCTACCTCTCCAAATCATTCCTATTTTCATAACCATCTACAAACTACATTTACAATCAGACAAAAAAATGCAATGCCGTTAAATTCTTTGCAATCATGTTGCAAATAAAAGCATAATCTATGCTAATATTAAAAAAAATTATAGCACATCAAATTGATTCTAATTGGTTTAAACACAGAAGAAGTCAGAATAAACAAAACAAGCATGCTATACATTATACGCCTTCTACACACTTCAAATAAATTAAAACTTCCAAATGCAAAATGGAGACCTTTTTAACCGATATAATCGTTCTTATTTATTCGTCAGTCCAATATGTGTAAGGCAACATTTTTTTTAACAAGCAGTAACTGAGAGAGAGAGAGAGAGAGAGAGAGAGAGAGAGAGAGAGAGAGAGAGAGAGAGAGAGAGAGAGAAGAGAGAGTTTCAGTTTTAAAAACCTTGTCATTTACATATTTAAAAGAAAATCTCAAACATTTATTATTTTCTTTTTATTAAATACAGGACTTCAAAATAATTTTCGAAACGAAAATGCATTTCATCAGCAAAACATTATGATATGCGCAATATGACTACCATGTCCTTTATGATTATCATGAAGCCTCCAAATGCCATGCTTTCGACAAAAAAATAGTTTGTTGTGTCTATAAGACGAACTTAATTCTTAATACAATACGTTTTTTTTTATAAACCTTGCCGAGCACTGTACCTCTTTAAAATCAGTTAAGACTTGTTAAATGGTGTAGGCGATGATTATGAAACATTAAACTCCATTTACATAATGACCTAAGTACTGAAGTAGCTGAAACAATTGAAAATATTTTTATTTACAAGACGGTAATAATGTTCATAAGCAAAAGTTTATAAAAGCTTTAGAATAGAGAATTAAACAAGTCAGCAATGTAAACTCTCATAGTTAAAATAAAAATACATTTTATAAAAGCCCACCATACAAATATGACGCAAGAAAATCTACATTTTTCTTGATTTTGGCTTTCATCAAATTCATTTTGTAAGGATTTCATCGCACACGTATAAATATAATTTGCTATAAAATATATAAGCTGTAATGTGTGTGTGTGTGTGTGTGTGTGTATATATATATATATATATATATATATATATATATATAATTTTGATTTATATACATAATGTTACAAACTAAAATCAAGTTTGAAAATGTGTGAAAATAACTTTAGTTGATATAATATTAACACCGAAATGAATACTGATTTTTCGAACAAAGACAGTTTTTTTTTGGTGAAGAACAAGTATCTTAACAGATTTAATAGCATATTATCCACATTATTAAAATAAAGTTTAAATCCATTTTTAGAAAAAACGATTATTGTCGGTTTTGTCTCTCACAAATCCTTGTAGCAACTTGTAAGGTATACAAAGAATCATACATTATTGTCCTTCCGAAATTATTTTTTTCTCAATCGGATGTATGCCAGTTTTGTGGAACATGATATATTGTTAGCTAAAATATAAATGTTTAAAAACATGTCCGGTGTAGTGTAAGCGGATTTAACGTCATTTTTTACTATCGACAGATGCCGTACATGTACTATTATATATATATATATATATATATATATATATATATATATATATATATATATATATATATATATATATATATATATATATATATATATATATAGACTGGTTCACTGTGTCCTGAAAGGTCTACATATCAGCAATTTTCGAAACGGGTAACTACAGGCGGGGATAACATATGAGTGAATTACAATTCCAAACCGAATTGAAATGTGTCATAACGCTATGGAATATTGTCAATATTTAAAAAAAAAATATAATGTACAGAGTTTTCTATTGAAATCAACGGCGTAAAGAAACCACGTATTATGACCTTTGCAAAAATGATGCAAACTTGAAAAAAAAATTAAGAAAACTTTTGTTCTCTATGAGATTTCTCACAAATCAAGCAGTTGACTCTACCTTGGCGACTTTCTCTTCACGGCGAAATACACAGCAATCTGATGAAGAAATAAAAAGCAAATTAGACATAGTAGTCATCACAAACATCATCGCCTTTTTTATTTTTAAAAACTACACCCCTTGACCCGTCAACCCCACCCTCGCTCTTTTAAACCCTTCATCCCGGGGTCCATTCGAGATTTGAAGCATTGCTTGCGATCAACTTACCTCATTAAGCCGTAACCAATATTAGCCAGATGGGTCAGGAATAATATTTTCCCGAAATAGATTATATTTGAGAACGCAGCAATTCAACATATAAACAGAAGCTAACCAACTGTATTGGGTTATTTAGGAAGTTTGACGAGATCATTCGTTATGTTTTTTTACGAAGTTGAACAGAATTTGCAGCATTTTGTAGATCATATCTTTTTTGCTACTTATGTTTTGTGTGTTAGATGGGAGTAAATTTGTCCAGTATACATGGAATGGAATATTACTCATTTGGTAAAAGGCACAGAAATTACTTATATCACCTTGTTCCAGTATAGTAGGCAAACCTATTTTAAAAAAAACAAAAACAATGTGCATTTCCTCTAACATACTTTTGTAAACCAAAAGAACAGTTTAGCTGACTTAATCTCTATTTGTTGGGTTTTCTTTTGTTTAGTTTGAATGAATTAGTAATGATACACGATGACCACATTTCATATCCATATTCCAACATTGGACGAAAGTCGATAAATCCTATTACGATTTTATTTTGATATAAAGAGCTTACTTTTTCATGGTACCTGACACGTTTTGAGTAACCCTAAAAATAAAGTCAGGATGGTTTGACCAAGATCCCATGGAAGTGAAAAGAAATTCCGTGAATGGCAGTGAGATGAAACAAACTTAATTTTCTCTCATTAAAATGTCTACCACAGGGGAATAAATCATCTGGTTTGTAAACAAAATACGCTTTGTTGTATGTGTATCAAAATGTACATGCCAGCGATTTGCTCATTCTGGAAGTGTTTGAAGGTCATCATTAAATACACTTGGGTAAGAGGAACTAGTGTGTTATTGTTATTTTTTTTTTTTTAGGGTTTAACGCCATTTTTCAGCACACGATAGGCTATACATGGCGGCTAGTATTATTCGTGGAGGAAGAACCCGTGAAAACCCCCGGTAGGAACCACCGACACACGAGAAGCTACTGTCAAGCTTTCTCACATAACTACATTTGCCGAATGTTAGACGCGAACCCACGCAGACAGAGGTGAGACGGTAGTGATCCGTAACAGAAAGCCACTCGGGGCCCCCTCAAACTAGTGTATAGATGACTAGGAGTCATTTTCATATAGTCTCGCGAGATTTTAAACTCTTAACTATATGGTTATATGGTTAATGTCGACAAGAAACAGGAATGTAGCAAGAATCATTCCTTGGGGCACACATATCCTACATTTGTAAGTTCTTTGCCAGCGATAGATGTCTGTGTTCTTCTAGTTATGTAATCTCTTTTTCCACGTCAGTACATTTCTCCAAATTCCAACACCTTTTCAATTCAGCTCCAAACTTCATAGCCACACTCTATCAAATGCTGTAGAAACGTAAATATGGTTGAGTGACCATGTATAAAACCAGATTGATATCTCCAGACGAAGTCATGGTCATAATAGTAATACAGATGGGCTTAAACAACAGTCTTTAAAGTACCTTACAATCGTTTCCGAAGAAAGATAGGGTTGAGTACATTAAAGGAAGCTGCACACCAAGGCTACCAGTGCAGTAATTGCTCAATGTTATGATGGAGACTGGTTCAAGACGACAGTTGGAGTACGTCAAGGATGTCTCCAGTCGCCCAGGTATTTCTACTTAGAGCGCCATCATGAGCGAAGCTCTGGAAAACCACTGTTGGGCTGTCAGCATTGGAGGGAGCAACATCATCAACCTACGTTTTGCAGACGACATTGATGGGCTGGCAGGCAGTTAAGACGAGCTTGCCACCTTAGTGAAGAACCTAGAAAAAAAATCTTCCAGATGTGACATCGAGATAAGCGCCGAGAAGACAAAGCTGATGACAAATAGTGGCAAACAAATCTCAACCAAGATTAAAGTCAGAGGACATCAACTAGAAACAGTGGGCCAGTTCAAATATCTTCGTTCCATAATCACCGAAGAGGGATCAAGAGCAGACATTTTGTCACGAGCAGCACAAACAACGGCAGCTATGTCAAAGCTAAGACCCATATGAAGAGACAAGAATATCTATTTGAAAACTAAAATCATATTATTGAGAGCACTAGTCATCTCCATCTTTCTGTATTCATGTGAGGCTTGGACACTGACATCAGAATTACAAGGAAGAATCCAGGCACTTGAAATGAGATGCTACAGAACCATCCTTGGCAAATCTTACATGGACCACATCACAAATGAAGAAGTACGTTACACCATCAGGCACAAAGCTGGCCATTATGAAGACTTCCTTACCACTGTCAAAAACAGAAAGCTGGTATGGCCATGTCACTAGACCCAACAGTCTATCCACAACAGTACTGCAGGGCAGCGTCCATGGTGGCAGAAGGAGAGGTGGACAGAGAAAAAGTGGAATGAGAACATCACAGAATAGACCAGGAAATGTTTGGCGGAGACACAGGCATTGGCACATGATCGAGATAAGTGGAGAGAACTGCTCAGATGTTTATAAGCACAGTGCCTCAACGACAACACTAGGTCAAGAGACTGATGATGATGATGATGATGATGATGATGATGATGATGATGATGATGATGATGATGAAGCGAGAAGACACAAAGAAATCATGCAATGTAATTATCTTAGTTTTTGTTTTCTTTGCGAGAAATGAGCCATGGTGGTTCAGTGGTTAGGGTGCCGGACTCGTAATTGAAAGGGCGCGGGTTCAAATTATATCATATCGGATTGAGACAAATACAATGGTGTGTATGAGCAAGGCACTAAACTCCAGTTGCCTCGGCAATAGATAACCTGCGTGTGCTGTTGTAGATCAAACCAAGGAGTAAGATGCCGGATCTACAAAATATAATAAAATATATAAAGGGATGAAACCTTACATCAGTATCTCAAACCTTACATAAAATGATGCCAAACGTGATGATAATGCAGCCAAGCGGGATGAATAACAGGAAACCCCAGGTCTTGAAGTCGTTGACATCGATAGCGTTCTCTTTGTTCTGGACCCGGCTTCTGTAGTCAATGGAAAATGTCTTCGAATCTCCCACAGTGTTATTATCTCCTGCGGTGACGTTGCTTTTTGTGAAAAATGTAGGATAAGTCGTGAATCTCGGTTTTGTTGTTGTCAGATATGGAATGAAAGACGTTGTCGTATTCGTATTTCTGAAAGTAAAAATAAATACTCAGTAGAGAGTTATATATATATATATATCCACATACATACATACATACATACATACATACATACATACATACATACATACATACATACATACATACATATATATATATATATATATATATATATATATATATATATATATATATATATATATATATATATATATATATATATATATATATATATATATGAAAGTCATGTTTTTAAGAAGGACTTCGCCGATTGTAATAACTAGCCCTTTCACGCAGAATGTGAGCATAGTCACGTAGTTTGTCGTTAGACTGTCTCATTGTTTGGCATTATTACATAGATTTAATTCTGGTCAACAGTTATTATAGCTGAAATGTACATACAGATATATTTATATGTATATATTGCTTCTATGTGTGAGTGTGTGTGTGTGTGTGTATATATATATATATATATATATATATATATATATATATATATATATATATATATATATATAACTTGTTTATCCACAGGTGCAAGCAACTCATTCTTTAAAAAAATCACCAACTTCTACCACTCCTAGTTAGGGAGTCAAGGTAATTAGATGTGTAAGAAATAACATTAACCCTCTGGGGACAATTGGTACTTATAGCTGATAAAATTCTTAGATAAATAGTTAAATGTACCAAGTGAAAAATTCCCCGAGGTATCAACTTTTCCTCGGTTGTGTGCATGGAAATTAGTCAATCGTGTCCTGATAAGAAGAGCAGGTTTTCATCACAAATAATACAGGAGTCGCCAAGTAATTTCCTTTCATCAAAGTACTGACGTCACCAAAAGCATTACATATATTATACAGAAAATTAAATTTATTCAGACTTTTTTAAAAACACAATACACATACATTTTTTAATTAAATCCTTATTTTAAATAAAAACAGCTTTTGTATCTTTATACCAGTGTGTATGTGTGTGGGTCGTGGCGGGGGTGGGGGTGGGGGTGTGCGCATATAAATAGTGGTATTATCGGACAGTCTAAATTAGAGATTCAAGATCTATCTGAAACGGACAACGAAAGTGATCTAAATTAATTAATTGTATACAATCCTTTCTCCAGACTAATTCCAACACCAAAATGTTAAAAAAAAAAAATTAAAATATCCCAGCAATAATAAGAGTTGGCATAAATGGAGATAAGACAGCTATGTTGATAGCAGTGAATCCCATATTAAAGTGTGTAGGTGCTCTTGTTGGTTTCCATCATTTTAAATGTGTTGTATGGTTTGCCAAAACATGTCCGGAATGTGTAGAGGATCAGAATACACTGGAATACCTTTAGACCTCACTATATTTAAAAATAAGCACCCTCACCACCACCACCACGCCCCAGGAGTTGAAGGATAAGTATTTACATTGTGTAACATTGAAAGAGTGAAGGTTCTATTGAATCTTGCAAGATATCGCCATGAACCGTCCCTCTTCATTCTTTCATTTTACCTCCTCCATTACAAATATTGTTTCATGTATGTATGTATGTATGTATGTATGTATGTATGTATGTATGTATGTATGTATGTAAGGTTGGTTGAGGAAAGTTAATATTTTGTGGAAGTTGCATGTATAATGCAGTTGAACGATTTATTATTGCAACCATTGCTTATATAGACTTGGCTTTGTGACAGACTCAAATAACAATTTCGATACCTATGGAGGTGTTATTCATCAGGCGCCGCGATTTAATACGCGATATAGCCTCATTAGCAATTGATGAGTATGGAGCGATTCGTAAACTATGACGAATAGGGCAACAGTGTTCATGACAGATGTGTCACGTGAACTTTCGTCAGAAGTGTTGAATTATATTTTGTAACAATGTTGTTCACTTTATAAAATATTCAAAAAATACAGTATAACAAAAATGTAAAAGGCATGCTTAATCCGCACACAAACTTGCAATGTTTATAGCAAGATTAACTAAACAAAATAGCATGCGACAAAGGAGCTGTAACTGACCTAGACCAGCGAAAGTTGGTCGCTAAGCCTTTTTTTTTATTTTGACTTAGCCGCCAAGTCAAAATTAAAAAAAGGCTTAGCGACCAACTTTCGCTGGTCTATAACTGACCTTGCTGTTTAAACTCAATTATACAGCCAATAAAGGTTATAGTTATATTGGGGTATAATGCTGTTTCTCAGCGCATGATAGGCCCAACATGGCGGCCAGTACAACTGGTGGTGGAATTACTCTGAGAAAAAAAACAACGTAAGAACCACGGGAATCTACTGGAAAGCTTTTTCACACACGCACGCGTACATAGGTGAGATTGCAGTGATCGACAGAGGCTAGCGCTTTGGTCCACTCGACCATCAGAGATCCCGCCAAGAAAAGAGATACAAGACAAAATAATTTAGTTTGGTGTTAACGAAACAGCAACGTAAGAGTGTTATTTAGTGCCCTGAGTAAAGTCCCTTACTCAAGGACATGGCACGGTAGCCAACTTGGATTGATCCTGTGGTATGATTCGATCTCGCACCCTTTCGGTTATGAGTCTGACACACAAACAACCGAGCCACCTCGACTCCTGCCCTCATTGCTAGCTTCGTACACAATATACAGGAGAGCGGATATGGCCTTAATAATGCGAACACATTAGTCACGCACTTGCTACGCCTATGACTTCATGGCATCATACAATCTGGTGATGAATACATTTGCTTCTTTATGACACAGTCATTTAAATATTTTAGATTTTATCCGATTCGATTACCGGAAATCGGGTGATGTCAGCGTATTCAGTACTCAGCTAATTGTACTTTCCGACAGTTCAAAGGTTACCAGTACTTCTTGAAAGGTCTGTACGGAATTTTATTTTTAATGCTTGTCCCACAAAGAAAATATTTAATTATGACTTTTGCCTTACAAATATCATACACATCTAGTAGTGCAAAAATTAATTATCGAGTATAGTTTCTGTTTTTTTTTTTATTCATTCTTGTATAGTAATGATATATTTTAAGTTTAAATTCATCAACAAATTGTGTTGGGTAATTCTATAGAATCTATACTAAACAAACAAAAACCAATGTTCTTGTTTCTTCTTTGAATTAAGTTAATTCTCTTAAATAAATGGACTTAGAAAGAAATTGGTTCGATAAAGTGTTTTAATCTATATAATATAAATATTTAATTTAGGAAAATTAAAAAAGTAAGCATATAAGCTAAATATTCTATTTTAAGATTGATTGAGAGAATAATTTAATAAAAGGCATCAACAGAATACCATATTTTGTGAATGGGATCTCTTTAGTTTCTTTTTTTAATACAGAAAATGACTGCAATTTTCCGAATCACTTCATTGAACTGCCTAAATTTTAAAACTTGAAAGTCTATGACTTCCATTAGTTAAAAATAGCATAAACGCTGTCAATGTACACAATTTATTTTACATAATAAAGTGCAAAGGCTTATACAAAATAATTTATAAACATTAAATAATTGTGTCTTATCTCAACTACATATCCATCAAACTGAAATTCAACAGCCAACGACGCTTAGCAAAACATAAAAACTTATTTTTTTAGTTCTAAAGATCTAATTATTCATAAACACAATTTTCAATCTTTCCTTCTGTTAAATTAAAATGCTATGGTGTTTTGTTGTTGTTGAGGTTTATACAATTAAACTTTTCACTTCAAATGGGGATAGAATTTGTTTTTAAATATTTATATTTTGGTGTCTTTACAGAGTATCATCAGACAATAATTGGGAATAGAAATAAAAATATTAGTTTACTGATAAAAAAATGTTTGCAAAGAACGAAAATTACAATCCATGCATATCATTATAATATATGCATATCATTATAATCCATTCATATCATTATAACCTATGCATATCATTATAATCTATGCATAATCCATGCATATCATTATAATTTATGCATATCATTATAATCCATGCATAGCATTATAATCCATATATATCACTATAATCCATGCATATCATTATAATCCATACATATCATTATAACCTATGCATATCATTATAATCTATGCATAATCCATGCATATCATTATAATTTATGCATATCATTATAATCCATGCATAGCATTATAATCCATATATATCACTATAATCCATGCATATCATTATAATCCATACATATCATTATAATCCATACATATCATTATAATCCATGCATATCATTATAATCCATGCATATCATTTGACGAATAACAGTCCTCTTTCAAGCGCACTGCATCCAACACTGGAAATCGTGTGTCGGAGGTTCGTTAAGATAAACGAGAGAGAGAGAGAGAGAGAGAGAGAGAGAGAGAGAGAGAGAGAGAGAGAGAGAGAGAGAGAGAGAGAGAGAGAGAGAGAGAGAACAATGTAAAACTAAACTTTTAACAAGCCTAAGTTCTTTAAACTCTTGTCGCGTCTCTGTGAAAGGCGATTACACAAAAGAGACAAGAAAATGAACATAAGTTGAATTTGCAAAAGCTCACGTAACTATGTTTAATTAAATTATTGGCAGAACGTTTTCGAGGTTGCAATCATAAAATTAATAGAAAAAAGATTTTTAAAAATAGGTTAGTGAATGAACATACACAATCATAAAGCTTTCTTTTAAATTTCACAGAAAAAAGTAAGTTAAAAGTAAAATAATAGTAATATATGTGTACACAGCAACTCGGTTTGTTTCTTACTTTTTAGGTAGATACAAAATGTTTTATTTTGACTAATCTCTTTTCCCATTCATTTACATGTTAGTCACAGTATGATTAACAGCAGGTTAATATTAGTCACGAATGATCAACGTTTTCAGTCCAAGTGCGAGATCATAGTAAAATATGTTGACCTTACATGCCTGATACCTTTATTTGGCACCAGTTCGATCGAGGATTCAAGAAACTCAGCCTTAAGTTTTCAGTAAGAATCTCAGCCTTAAGTTTTCAGTAAGAAACTCAGCCTTACGTTTTCAGTAAGAAACTCAGCCTTAAGTTTTCAGTAAGAAACTCAGCCTTAAGTTCTCAGTAAGAATCTCAGCCTTAAGTTCTCAGTAAGAATCTCAGCCTTAAGTTCTCAGTAAGAATCTCAGCCTTAAGTTTTCAGTAAGAAACTCAGCCTTACGTTTTCAGTAAGAATCTCAGCCTTAAGTTCTCAGTAAGAATCTCAGCCTTAAGTTTTCAGTAAGAAACTCAGCCTTACGTTTTCAGTAAGAATCTCAGCCTTAAGTTCTCAGTAAGAATCTCAGTCTTAAGTTCTCAGTAAGAATCTCAGCCTTAAGTTCTCAGTAAGAATCTCAGCCTTAAGTTTTCAGTAAGAAACTCAGCCTTACGTTTTCAGTAAGAATCTCAGCCTTAAGTTCTCAGTAAGAATCTCAGCCTTAAGTTTTCAGTAAGAATCTCAGCCTTAAGTTCTCAGTAAGAAACTCAGCCTTAAGTTCTCAGTAAGAATCTCAGCCTTAAGTTTTCAGTAAGAAACTCAGCCTTACGTTTTCAGTAAGAATCTCAGCCTTAAGTTCTCAGTAAGAATCTCAGCCTTAAGTTTTCAGTAAGAAACTCAGCCTTACGTTTTCAGTAAGAAACTCAGTCTTAAGTTCTCAGTAAGAATCTCAGCCTTAAGTTCTCAGTAAGAATCTCAGCCTTAAGTTTTCAGTAAGAAACTCAGCCTTACGTTTTCAGTAAGAATCTCAGCCTTACGTTTTCAGTAAGAATCTCAGCCTTAAGTTCTCAGTAAGAATCTCAGCCTTAAGTTCTCAGTAAGAAACTCAGCCTTAAGTTCTCAGTAAGAATCTCAGCCTTAAGTTCTCAGTAAGAATCTCAGCCTTAAGTTTTCAGTAAGAAACTCAGCCTTAAGTTTTCAGTAAGAAACTCAGCCTTACGTTTTCAGTAAGAATCTCAGCCTTACGTTTTCAGTAAGAAACTCAGCCTTAAGTTTTCAGTAAGAATCTCAGCTTTAAGTTTTAGAGTAAATATAGCTATCGAAAGATGTCCGTAGAATGCAATCAGAGTGATAAAACATTGCAGATTTCCACCTCCTCTTTTTGAATATCTGATTTCAAAGACATGGATACACCCTGAGTATCAAACACACTTGGGGTTCATGGACTTGATTTACAGTATTGAGCACCACAAGATTCGAAAACAGAAGACAATGCTTTTTTCATACTTACTTTGAACAGCATTTACCGCCACAACAGTCATAACCACTTGGACACGCAACTCCGTTACCACAGCAATGATACCCTTCGATATAGCAACCAGAGGCATCAGCGCAACATTTGCTGTAACTAGGGCAGCAGTATTCGCCACAACACGAGCTATCTTTCGGGCAACAGCCACCGTTATCGCAGCATTTCTGATCATTTTTGCAACAGTCTTCCTTATTTGGACAGCACGTGGAATCTTCTGGGCAGCAAAGCTTTCCACAGCATTTCGAAAGACTAGTGCAGCACTGTTTGTTACCAGGGCAACACTTGAAGTCGTTTATACAGCAGTTTTCTCCGCAGCAAAGTGAAAGATCACCGCAACATTCCTTGCTCCCAGGACAACAGTGGTAGCCAGCGTCACATGATAAGTTACCACAACACTCCTGAGCACATATATTGTTATTACAGCAATTCGAGGCGTTTACATTCTTGCATTGGATGCCTATAGTATTGTCGCAGAATTCAAGATCTGAAATTTATAAAAGTTGAGTGCGTAAGAAGCAGAAAATATTGATAATAATGATCTCCGATCAGGTGGAGTGTAAACGTAATTGATAAGTACTAATCAAAATAAGAAAAGTGTAAAGCCATCATTCTGCCGTTTGTTATCTGCATTGGAGCGACGTGCTTGAAAAGAACGCAATTTTGTATGACGTACGAAAAGAACGCAATTTTGTATGATGTACGAAAAGAATGCAATTTCATGTCGTGCTGAATAGAACAAAATTGTTATATTTTTTCTCAGTCTTTTAAACTTAATGTCTTGATAGCGGCACAACCAACTTGGCAAATTACGTTTTATTCTTGTATACAATGTAGTACAATTTAACTGCGAGTGATGAATTCAGTGACGTATTCGTAGAAAAAATGCCCCCCTCATATATTTTAATACTGTGTAAAATTATTGGTTACAATTTCTTGTACTTTTAATTTATCTTACATTTGATTTTATACTAAATTGTAAGTGACAAAATATTAGCAGCCAAACAAATAATAAATTGCGTTACAGCACATTAAAATATATTATATATGAGAACATCAAATATCTCAAATTGCTGTTAGAACAGAAGACTAAGTCGTCCAGATATCCAGCCATTTGACGGAGTTTGTATTTGTCCGAGTGTATTAACCAGATTTCTTGGTTCCATAATCATCGAAGAGGGATAAAGAGCAGAAATTTTGTCACCAGCAGCACAAACAACGGCAGCTATGTCAGAGCAAAGATCCATCTGGAGAGACAAGAATAACTGTTTGAAAACTAAAATCATACTATTGAGAACACTAGTCATCTCAATCTAGGCCTGGACCCTGACAGAAGACTTACAACAAAGAATCCAGGCACTTGAAATGAGATGCTACAGAACCAACCTTGGCATTTTTTACATGGACCACATTACAAATGATGTGCGTAACACCATCAGGCACAAAGTTGGCCATTATGTAGACATCCTCACCGCTGTCAAAAAGAGAAAGCTGAAATGAAATGACCATGTCACTTTAGCCAAAAGTCTATCCACAACAGTACTGCAGGGCAGTGTCCATGGTGGCAGAAGGCGAGGTAGACAGAGAAAAAAGTGGACTGACAACATCATAGAATGGACCAGGACAAGTTTTGCGGAGACAGAGGCATTGGCACATGATCGAAACAAGTGGAGGGAATTGCTCAGATGTTCATCAGTACAGTGCCTCAACGACCACACTAGGTCAAAAAAAATGATGATGATGATGATGATGATGATGATGATGATGATGAGTGTATTAAAATTAGTTTCTACTGAGAATGTAATCCAGACTCCAATGCTGACAACTATCGTTACAATGACATTATTTTTTTTCCACATTTCGTTAAAGTAACGAATCAGTTGTAAAATAGACCATGTCTTTAAGTTTTAGACGTTATCGTCCATGTCGTATAGCTGTCAAATCAGGATGAATGATACGAGAATTATCCGATTTGTTTTTTTTTAAATTTTTTAAATCGATGCATATTTTCCTTCATTTGAAACTAGTTTTATTCTGAAAATAAAATATTTTTATACTGCCCTTGAGAACATCAAAATTACACATACTATAGACGCCTCTTCTAACCTTGTATATATTCAAACTTTAAAAAACAGTTTTAAAAAAATAATTATAATTTTTTTTATCAAACTTTGCATTGCATTCTTCATCAGCAGGAAAGAGAAAACGTTTTGTTTAAAATAGAAGAACCAACAAAATGATTTTTGAAATGTTTATATAGTAATACATTATTTAGCATCTGGTTCCATTGAAAGACTCAAGCAAATAGCCGAAACATAGATAATTTAAAATAATTCATAAAAACATTATCAGATAGTGGTCAGATAGAATCAGCACTACGTAGTACTTGGTATGTGTTATTAGATCAATTGATGTTACCGCGATCCTTCTTCCATATAAGTTAGTTATCTTGGCATGAAAAAATTCTCTCTCAATCACCTACCAAAGAGAACGAAACTCTGTGGCTCCATGTTGTTTGAGTTGTTTGTCCAAGTGTGCGATGTCCGCATTGGCTGGAATCGATCACTATTAAAGCCAGGAACTAAGATACAAAGTATAGCAAGAAAGGCTACGAAATTATTCTGAAAAGTGACTTTCAGATTGGACGACATGTTATCTCACTGAAGTCTCCAGACAAATAATAGGACAACGGGTGATATAAAAACGTAATTATCATATTGAGGGAGTAGATAAACGAAGTTTTCCATGCGATTTACTATACCTGCGAGACAAGCCAAATTTAGAGGAAAGGAAACCCAAATATCAAAGCCATCTTAACATTGATCTCAATGCTACAGCCTAACTGACATATCCAATAGCTATGCTGATACGTTGGTCATTACAGGTTTTCAGCAATAAATTTTAATAGATTATAAAAGTGATTTTCCTAACATATATTGTAACGTATCTCAGAAAGGTATAAAGGCTGGTCTGATATTTTACCAGCCTTGTTATAACTGACGAAGGATATACTTATTATAAATTTTAAAATATTATTTTTTAAAACGCTGATTGCAGTTTTTTTCGAATATAATTGTGAAAATTATGTACGTTAGTATGTGAAATTTTGTATACGTTAGTATCTGAATTTCATGCGTTCTCAAGAAAATCGAAACGCATTGGGGTGGGAGTGGAAATTAATAAAAGCGTTAAGGGTGTAATGCGTACCGGTGAGAGTTGAAATAAATCGCTACGTAGAGGAACGCTGCGTGAGGATGGCAGCAGAGATAAAATACAGCGTCTATATTTGTTACGTTCAGGTGGGATTAGAGTTAGGATCCCAACGCCGAAGAGTGATGCGAACTGGTGGGAGCTTAAGATAAACCAAGTAGGCACCGTCCATTCTAATTGCATCTAAGTAAATTCACTGATTACTTAGGTTTTGGGCATAGAACTCTTACCTACTTTTACATGTATTATGACCATCCCACAGCTATCAATGTCCGTTGAGAGAGAGAGAGAGAGAGAGAGAGAGAGAGAGAGAGAGAGAGAGAGAGAGAGAGAGAGAGAGAGAGATAGTCAGACAGATTGCAGCGTTAATACTTTGAGGGCAATCAAGTCATCCCATTTAACAAAGAATCCGTTGATATGAGAAGGAACATTTTGATCGATTAGGTAAGCCTTACTTTGCTTACTTGGATCGATTGGGTAAGTATTTCATTACTTACTTGGATCGACTGGGTAAGTATTATTTTACATACTCGTGCTAGATTATATTCCAGATATATCATCAAAATGTACCGTGATACACCTTCAATTCCTTGGGTTCCTATTTTCGTGCTTTTTTGTATGTGAACGAGAACATATATTTTGAATCAGAACGAAATATCTGCCAGCCCGACATCACCCCTCTCCGCATCGCAATCGTGCGCATTGGAAAGGCTTCACTGTCATTTTTTCTTTGTTTTAATATCATGGCTTCTTATAGTTCTGAAAATGTGAGATATACATAAAGATTGTAATCCTGGAACTAGGAGGAACGCTGGAACTAATTGATCACAAATAAATTGAAATAATTTCATGAGCAAGAATAACATTACAATACACGAATTGATAACACCGGTATTCATCGAAACTTGAAAGATCCAATTTCGGAACATACATTCAATGACACCCAGCAAGAAGCAATTCCGAAGATTGTTTTTAACAAAATAAGTTTACAGTCATTGGTGTTATTCAGGCACGTAACTCCTAATTGTTGAAAACTTTATGATTTGATGACGGGTGTTCAAGAACACACGAGAGCTTAATTAATTAAGATTATAATAATGGTATTAAATGTGCAAACATGTGTGGAAAAAGAAGTAGGCGTTTTCTTTAAGATCTTCGAATTTGCGCCGTTTGTTAGTAATGAAAACCGTAATTAATCAACTCAATTACTGCAGTACAGATTCTATCTATATGCTCTCAAATGCTTGGAAATTAATGTAGATATAATCGTTTTCAGAGATATATACATATTTTTGCATGCAACTGCCAGATCCGCGAAATAAGATATCAACGAATATATTCTTTCTACACTAACAAAATTTAAAACCATATAAATAAAGTCTTAACAATATTGTATTTTCAAAATCGTTTCCACAGAAATAAATTATTTGAAAGACCAAGTCGATAAAGAAATTAGATTAATAAGTCGTATTGTACTAGTAAAGCACGAAGAGTCACTAGTCCCAATTGTGACTGTTTCTCACCAATATCATCGTGACTTCTCAAATCGTACTTAATACACAGCCAACATTGGCCGTATCGTTCTTGTAAGGAATCGGCCGCCAAATTAATTTTTATGCCCAATAACAGAGTTTTCAAACCTTCCTGTAAGATTCTAGACTCCCCCAACCGGTCTTAAAACACAATATTTAAAGAATGCTATATTTGTTGCCTGATCTTTTCTTCTTTGGAGATTGTTCGAAACCCAGTCTAGTATTGTCTTGTTCGAAGACTTTTCGAGAAATGTCACGCATACAATATATATTGGTAATGAATACAATAACCTTGACATATATCACAACAGACTCCAGCATCGGTTATCAATAGCGAAAAATACTTCATTATACATTTTATAACGGAAATTCATTTGTATGATAATTGTGAAGAAAGTCAGTCTGATATTTATAGACGCGGTTTTTATAATATAATTGAGTGTTTATTTTTATAGCATTATTATACATTTAAATGCTCAACACATTCGAAAACCTTTTATTAACACATTCTGAAATTGTTTTGTGATGTATTATTTAAAAAAAACATAGTTCGTGTTGTAATGTTTGACCAAATGACTAAATGTATCATATTTGATTTTTTCTCTCGACTGACTGGCTGATTATTTAACAATTCACATGTACTTTCAAGTTTCATGGAATAATGAAAAGATATGTTACTTAAAAATATTGTATGGTTAAAAATGAATCCAAAGCAGGCTTTGTGATGAACAACAATTTTAAATATTACAAACTTACCGAAACTAAGCTGTGCTGTCGTGAAGAACAATACAATAGACCATAACAGTACTATCAATGGTGTTCCTGCCATTTTAGAAGTGTGTTCAGTAAGTCTTCTGTTGTAATTTGTGATCACAGAGAATGATGTCAACACTCTTTCGTTCAATTTTGTGTCATATTGCAAATAAGCCAATCCCACTTCTGACACCAAGTATAACACCATTTATCTGCGGTACAAAGGATTGTGTTTATATTTAAATTGTCACGGTATAGAACCCGTCTGGTTATCAGCAAGTTCATCAGATTGGTTTCGGGGCAGGAGCTGGTACGCCTAAAGAAATTCATGACTGTTTGGATTGTCGGTACAGAGATTGTACGGAATATTTCTAGCGGCACTGGTACAAACCAGTGAAATTGATCAGTGCTACATTTTGTATGTACCAGATACTGGTCTGGAAATCATCTAATCATGGTATATCTGGGGGAGTGTGTGTGTGTGTGTGTGTGTGTGTGTGTGTACGTGTGTGTTTGTTTGTTTGTGTGTGTGTGTGTGTTGTTATTTAGCGAGTCTGTATGACACAGAATATATAATTCATTGTCATCTTTAATATGTTTATTTCTAAAACAGATATTGGGATATGTAATATCATTCTGACGATACGACGGAATATCCACCTCTTTAAGATTACAAAATAATAATAATAATAATAATAATAATAATAATAATAATAATAATAATAATAATTAATAATAAAGACTTTAGTTTTAGAGTGACAGTTAGTTACAAACTAAGTAAAATACAAGCACACATACACACGCCCGCACACACACACACACACACACACATTAGATTTGCGTTACAAGCAGAAATAACTTTTTCTCAGAATTTCGTTAAAATCACACATCATTCCCCACCCATGTTGTTTGACGCATTTTTATTCGTATTTATGATTTTAAAATGAAGAACCGCATGAATGAGTTCATTCAATTTTTGTTTATTTATTGATCGATGATTCCTGTTTGAATCATATTTTAATTTGATGGAAACAGGAAGAGATAGAATATTTAGAATATTTTACTAATGGAAAAGTTAAATCACAGCAATGTAAATCGACAGAACAAAAGTTCGAAATTATACGCTCTTGCCAAGATCAAGTTGTGTTGCTGCAAACAAGTCCTTCTTTTTGACAAAGACAACCCTGCTAGAAATTGATCTTTCTATACTGAGTAATATTAAATTCAAGTCAAACCCACTTCTGACACCAAATACGAAATAGATTTATTTGCTACAGAAAGCGATATGGTCATATTAAATTTGTCACGGCTTTTGAACCTGTCTAGTTATCGGCAATTTCATCAGTTTGGTTTAGGGTACGAACTGCTCTATCTAATCGAATTTAAAAAAAGGTAATATTGGACTTGTGTTATGACGCAGCAGCACACGAACGAGTAGGTTAAATTGGTCATTGTTGAAATCTTTTTTTATCAAATATTGGTTTTGAAATCGTTATCTTATTTTCTATGTGAAATAATCATGTAACGTATATGAAAAGAAAAAAATAATATAAATAAATAAAATACCTCCACTCATCAAAGAAAAATAAATAATAAGTTTGCCTCGCTTGATCAGTCTTGTATGCTGAAACGACTACAGTATGTTTTCTCTTGTTCAATGTCTACTATTTATTTCGTTATCATCTTCAATACAGTTTTATTAAAATTAGGTTTTGGTATTTGGAATATCTTTCTGAAAATGTCACAGATTATAAATCTCTGACGAAGCTCTTAAGCTTACAAAAAATATCTAAGTCGATAAACTTAATCATAACTTTTAATTGATGAATACAAATATGCCGTACCTTTCAAACTTTAAACTTTTTGTAAAGTAATGTTTAAAACCGTTACCACCGATGCTGGAGTGGTGGCCTTGTAGTAGTATTTACTTTTCCCTACCTTAAATGCTTGTGTTAGAAATAGCATTGATAAGATTTTGAACAATAATTGTCTACTATTGTGCCAATAAAGAAAGTATTTTAAAAAGTTGTATCGTCAAAATTAAAGGCTTTTCGTTTAGTGACACGCATGCAGCCATGGAATCTATTCCAGGGCCGGACACTTGAAAGGGTACAATTACTCTGTGTACCTCTTTTTCTTCACATTGGAGTCTAAAACAAAGTCTGAAATGTTGAGTTGAGCAACTTACAATGAAAATTTATTACAAGTTGCAATTATTATTATGTTGCGGTCGTCAGAGATTTACATTTTTTGTTTAGTTTCTATTCTGAGTCAGCGTGCAAGCAATTACACGGGCAGAAAGAGGTACGGTTAATTTAACAACGTGCAAATCAGAAAAGTCTTGCAGTCAGTTATTGCCCTGAGCCCAAGCGGATATAAGTGTTGTTAATATCAGCAGCTGTCGAAGTTCTCTTCTAGAGCCAACCGGCCAAAGGCTTTCTCATGGAAATAAACTGTATATGTGTCCGTCCACATGCAGCAAATATGGGCAAAAACCCATCAAAGCGAAAACATAGTTAAGATATTTCACTTGACATTTAGGTAAATTGTATTGATATGTATTCATTCATCAGATCTAGACGACTAAAAGAATGATTTATGTCTGAAATTTATTGATAAACTCTTAACCTAAAGAGTGACCTATATACAAGAGAAAATATACATTATTTTCTGTTGTATATAGGACACTATTTAGGTTAAGAGTTTATCGATAGAGAGACCGATATATTCACACTAAATAGCAAGTTAGCCGACGACACATAAACAGATAGACAAGATGTCCAAATGCAAGTCTAGTTAGCGGAGAAATATGTAATTAGTAGAAAAATTTCTTCAAATGTAAGATTCTGTTGCTCGGTTGATGAGGCGTTGTTTGATGGTGTGTCTTTGTGTTTTACTTCAGGACCAGCCAGACACCATAAAACGTATTCTGCTGAAAATTCTTGTTGATATAACTTTCAGGGGTAGCGACAAGAATATGTTAAAGATGGCTGCCATATTGTAAGGTATGATCGACACCACTTTATTTAGTACCAGCTAGAACATATACGACGTCTTCTGCTGAAAATTCTTGTTGATATAACTTTCAGTGGTACCGACAAGAATATGTTAAAGATGGCTGCCATATTGTAAGGTATGATCGACACCACTTTATTTAGTACCAACTAGAACATATACGACGTCTTCTGCTGAAAATCAAATATGGACAGGACTTTCCTTCAAGGAGAAGCAGCGATAAGATTTAAACATGGCGATTGTAATGGCAATATTGTATATCAGATTTAAAAAAATTAAGACCATATAGACACAAAGTCAATAAGTAAAAATCTCATGCTGATATGATTTTCCGTACTGAAGTAAAAAAAAAAATGAAGATTTTCAAGATGGCAGCAGAGGTGGCCATATTGGATGTAAAATCGGCACCACATTTGTTTAAGATTGAATAAATACTGATAAGTCGTTTAGTTAAAATCCCAGTGCATATATTTTAAGTCTATGTGGCACTTGTGACGAACTAGACAGTTCAGGAGGAGTAGCGATATAAAAAAAAATTGTCAGAACGGCTGCCAAGGCGTCAATATTGGACATCACATCGGCACCAATTTCCTTTGGACCAACTAGACACTGGACTAACAACCAATAGTTTAGTTAAAACTTGATGTCAAATCATGTCAGTATGACCATTCTTTAGGAGCCGCGATAACAATATTTTCTTACTTGCTTCAATAGAAGCAATATATATTGGCATCTTCGCTAGCCAATGTTCCGATAACCTTATCATACAGGCTACAACTAGAAAACAACGAGGGAAAAACAGAATACGGTTTAGAATTTTCTTGTTAAAATATATATAATGAATATTAAAGATCTAGTCCGCAAATGAGATCGAGACAAAATCGTCGATTTCATAAAAATATATGCATAAATTATCACTTAAGTTCAATGAATCAATAATGTATTGTATTAAATTAAAACAGAGTTTGAATGTATGACAGATAATGAGTTTTCTGTTTAATTACTAAAAGTTTGTGACAGCTGCCCTGAAATTTGTTTGAAAGAAGATCGCGTATTCAGTTAGTAGTGTGTGTGTGTGTGTGTGTGTGTGTGTGTGTGTGTGTGTGTGTGTGTATGTGTGTGTGTGATTTGGATTTTTAAAGTAGCAATAACCATATAGCTACGATGTCAGCACTGTGGCAGTTTATTTTTAGTGATGTCTAGCACTGGGGCATCATGCCGCAGACATGTAGTACAATGCCACAGACATGTAGCATGATGTCTCATCCAGTCACATTATCTTGACACCAGGCCGACCAGTCTCAACACTAACATCTCAGTGTTGAGCGCCAAGCGAGACATCAGTAAGTACCGTTTGTGTCAATCTTTGGTATGGCTCGGCTAGAGATCGAACCCACGACTTCCCGCATCCATGGCGGACGCTTTAACCACTAGGCCACCGGAGCGGTCAGAAGAGCGTCATTTTATGACCAAAACCCATGCTCCATTTGAGAAGGAAAAACAATCCACTTGCCTGTCCCATACATGTCCTAAAAGTTAAAGATCAAGTGCAAATCAGTATCTGCAACGCAGAAAAACCAATGGCGCAACAGTACAATATATGTTGTAATAATCTAGGGGTTTTACTTAACCGAGCGGTGTCAAACCCTGGCACGATTCCCTAGAATTCATAAATTTCCCCTTAATAATAACTACTATTGTAAACTTGAAGGGCCAACGTGTCCATTCTATAATAATTTTACTCTAATTAATTCAAGACCACAGATCTCACAATTTCCCAAATGTCTATCAACGGGAAAAAAAGCATGGTTTCTCTTCATTAATATTCCGTAACGTGGTATCAGCATTTCACGCCGTAAAACTATACTCCTCTACCAACTAATACAGGGAACTTAGGCCAGTCAAATCATGCTTTTAAGCCACAAATCACCTGTAAAAAAATAGTTCATCACATTTGCCACCATGGCAACATAAACGGTACCCGAGGACGACGGAACAGTCCTTTCACGTATATTCCATTGTGTAATTTACGTTTCCAATCATAAATACTGCACATGGAGTCACACAACCAACGTACACTAACTACTATATTTAATAGGGACTAGGGACACTCATGGGGTTCTGACCTGAATCCACCAAAACTAAACCATGGCATCATGGAAATTCACTAACACTCGGTAACGTTTGCTCCTGATATTGAATAATTATTTCGGGCTGAGGAATATTTCCACAAGATTGGGATCTCATAATCAAACAAGTAATCACAAATATATAAGAATTCCATAAAAATGGGGCGCTATATACAAACGAGCATAGTTCAAATGCATTACAATATCAAAGTCTAACCCCAGTTTAATACATGGAGATTATACAGAAGGGCTGTATAATATCTTTCATAAAAGTCCAAATGCCTAATTCATTATTTTTAAAAATTAAAATATCCATTAAAATGAAAAGATTGTCTGAATTAAAAGGGATATAAATTAAATATAACAAAAATCACGTGCTTTGTACCGACTCGGGAGAAAGAACTAGTTTGATACGGCGTTGGAGCGTTGCTCGCGGCTCGACGACCTCTACATATTTCTTTGCTGTATCAAACTGCACCCCCTCCTCCTCTCACTCGAAACAAAACATATGTGTTTGGTCCATTCGTCTGTCCATATCTTTCTGCATTGTTTTGAGTTACATTAGTCACGAGCGCTTTAATTACCACGCATGTTAGAGTGGATTATCCTTGTCAATGATACAATTCGGGTCGAGGAATCAAAACGTTTTTATCGGACAAAACCGCTGCCACAGTCCTCTGGCGAACCGATCAAACCCTTCGCAATCCATGCTTGCTTTCAAAGGTTTATAATTGGATCTAGCATGTGGGCAGGATTGGGTCGCTCATCCATAGTTGATGGACTCTTAGCTTTTTCAAACTTAAAGGTAGTATTACTACTTGATTGTCTTAAAACAAAAGAAAAAAGAAGCAACACGCTTTGAAAAAAAAATTCAACAAATAATGTATTTCTCTAGAATGCAAAATTAAAATGTAGTTAAAAAAGGAACTTACTGTATTGTGAGTTAAATCCCAAATATTCCTAGAATTACAGCCACAAGTCCTAATTGATTCAAGTTCTGAATAAACTTTAGTGAAAATGCAAATTAAATCCATTGCTGAAGGCGTGGTTTTGCCTGTGGGCGTTTGTGTCATGGTGATGTACCAAGTCTTTTGTTGGATTACAATAATACAATCCTTTAATTTAATCTTTATTTGAAATTTCACCATAATTTCAAGTCTATTTCTAAGTAAGTTATTTTTGAAGAGCACTTTGTATTTCCAAAGAAGAATCACTTGAATTAAATAATTAGAATACATAAAATTCCAGCCCAAATTAACTTTTGGACACAACCATAATACAATACATTCTGCAAAGATATTCACAAATGAATAACTTTTAGAAAAACACGATTATATAGTCCTCTGCTTGACCTCGTCACAATTAGCATTTTTCTATAAAAATAATATTAACTTCACAATGTTTACACATTATACTCTTAGGTATAATCAGAAGATCTGTTACTAAAATTACAATATATAATATGGAAAATTCCAGGTATAATTATATAATATGGAATATTCCAGGTATAATTATTGGGTAATTTCACAAACCTACCTAGACCAAGACCAAATAAATATGTTTCCCTTGCATTGAATTTGCGTCTCAAATCTATCTCCCAAGTAGATGAACCAACGATAATAAATTAAAGTTCGTTTTTTCCCAAATTTATTCTGACAAAAATAACTTAGTAAATTTTTGAACTTTGAGCTCAGGCTGTTTATTTTTTGCTTAAATTGTTACGAGTACGCATACGGACCAATAGTCGCCAAACGTCGCGAGAACAAAAATTTGAACCCATGCTCAAAAGTTTAAAATGTTAGTATATGCTTAGAGTTTCTCATTACCATTAAATGTTGTCCATGGAGGTTCAAGTTTCCGACTCGTGCAACATCGGTACTAATTACAGCAACAAGCTTTTAAAAGTCAGATGTGTACAAGGACTGATCTTACATGAAATGAAGTACCCCTTATATTTTAAAATTACAAATAGGATATGCTCTTAAAATAATAATTTTATTAAATTTTTACTCTTCATTATGAAACAATTATGGCCCCAAACTTAAATGTGCTCTACCTAATATTGTTTTTAGACTTGTCCCCGTTACTTCGATATAATTATTAGTTATTACTAAGAGTTTTAAAAACCAAATACTTTCGCCGCCATCATAAGAAAAGTGATGACCATGTTCTTTCTCATCTGCATGCTAGTCAAAAACGAAGCTTCAATGCTGTGTTTTATACATTTATTTATAAATATCTGGACAAGACATTGCATGACATAAACAATAAACTACAATATGTATCTTAATTTACCACATGAAGATAGTCACACTAAGGTTTACAATAAGCATCAGCGCCATTTAACAACAAAGGTGATATATGCTCATACATTAATGCAATATTTTACATCTAGATTTTACAACATAATAATAAGCAAAAATAACCTACAATTAGTTCAAATATGGTCTTTAATTCGCACAAAGCCCAAGTACAAACATTAACCCTAATCTGTCATTGCAAAGCGTGCATGTAGATCTAAGCTGCTTGTTTTGATTACTCCAAACAAACTGATGTACCCAGACTTATTAGCACATTATGCAATCACTGATCTGGAATTGTGATTAATTGTAATTGGTATACAGATGGTGTATGCTGTTTTTTTTAAATATATTTTCCGGTAATTACGATGCATCAATTTTTTAATATTTTGACATATATCATTGAATAGTATAGTCAATTACAATTAATTTTTACCTGCAAAATTTACTTCTATACACTATGAGTTCTATACACTATAAGGTCCCTATATTATGTAACTGTCATATTTATCTTAAAATTTATTTTATTTTGTACACTTTCACTTAAAATTAGGCAGCTAAGAAAAATTGCTGAGAGGTAATTTCTACCAGACAGAACTTGCATGCCCAAACTTTTATGAATAAACTGAGGTAAGTCTTGGAAAAGTGGACAAGGAAACATTTTTTACTGAAGTGTGTACATCCTTGTTTGTACTATAATGTCTGAGCAAAAAACCAGTGAAATACGGTGATGCATTTACAACACTAAACTTGTCAGTATGAGCAGATGCCCCACAAATTTATCTCTGTTGTAGCCTCCTATTTTAAGACTGTACCTAAACAAGGATTTTTACCAAATATCAAAGACACTTTATCCAAAAATACGTATCCTGTTTGCATACAGGTAATCAAATGAATATTTACATATCAGTTCAGTAACAAGTTTATATTAAAGATATATTTCTTCTCACCATTATAAAAAAATGTTTATATAAGGCTAAAATCAAATATGGTTTTTAACAAGTATGCCTTCTGTCATTAGAATAACTGCACTTAACTCTTAAAATGAACACAGCATAACAATGTACAGCAAAGCCCTAATTTATATATCAGAATTTTCAGTTTGCTCAAACTAACCGGAAAACATCAGAATCTGTCAAATATGATAAAAAATCTGGACAGCAAGTGAAAAGATTAATTAAAAAAATATACCAAAAAATACGCATGGACTCTTTAGCACTTTTGAAGCTAAAATAATTTAAAAAAAAATGAAAACACATGTCCTATACTTACTGTCCATACTCATATCCAAAACGAGTATGTGTGCAAACAATGACCCTGATCTGTCCTTACATAATACGTTGACAGATCAGGGCCTATGCTGTTTGCTTTCCTGATTGCTCCTAAAGAGCTGCATAAACCTAGATCTCCTGGCGCATAATGCAATGTAAGAACTGGGTTTGTGCAGGATGCAGTTGAATTTTTGAACGAGTTTAAAACGAAAAATGTATTTATGTAATGACCATTTAAGTAATCAAATGATTTGTTTTACTATCGTTCTGTTGTGACACTAATACAATGACAAGTCTTACTTTCAATCTGTTTTGCTCTTTTCAAGTGATCATGTTGTTTGCTCTCTACTTTTTAAATTGTTCATATCAATCATTACTTTATTTTAGCCACCTGTCATGTTTATACATTGCTGAAAACATTACAGGTAACTGTTTCAAGGATCAGTTTAATAACAATAAATGCATTAAAAAATAAGTGTATAAGACCTAAATATATATATATATATATATATATATATATATATATATATATATATATATATATATATATATATATATATATATATATATATATATATATATAACATTTTATATATATATAATTTTATTTAGGTATCATCCATATTTTAGACTTTATAGAATTCACCAGATATCAGACTTTGGTTCAAGAATTTTATGTCCGACTCGTTTTATGGGGCTTAATGCCATTTTTCAGCATATGGTAGGCTATACATGGTGGCCCACATATTTGAAGAAGTTACCCAGGAAAAAACCAGTGACCCATGGGAAGTTAATGGCAAATTTTTTCACATACCCACATTGTTTGAGTTGGGACCCCAACTTGGCGAGGAGAGGCTAGATGTCTGAACAACCTGTACAGGCAAGTGCCTTAGCGCACTCAGCCACACAGTAAACTTTCCTATATTGAAATCACACAAAAAATTTTTTGTAACTTTTGCAGAATTTAAAATCTTTAACTTTTAGCTTTGTAGAATTTGTACTGATATTTATTTGGAAGGCTTTAAAATCTTAAAATTATTTGTTATTTTTTTTTAAATCATAAAATTGATATTATAACTCTTAATGGGAATTAAGTTGCCAGTATGTACTTAAACCAATACATACATACATACTGGATTTCAGGAGAACAGTTTCACAAAGGCACTCACTAAAGTACTGTCATTGGGGAAAAAAAAGGTATGAAACATATTTCAATTTCATTCTTATAAAATTAAAACAATTATACAAATATATTAACTTCAAAAGGACAATCATCATCTATATTTTGTAAATGAAAATGTATGTAACTTGGTCCATTCTAGAAATGGAAACTTCAGGAATGGCATTCTCTCACTTTTCTTGACAAAATAGAGAATGTTCTAATATATAAGGGATTTAAGGAATTACCCAGTAATAATGATGGGTTTGCAAATGTGATGTGATTTTCATACATTTAATTGATGTTTCAGTCTCATTTTTGAGAATTCAATATTTAGTTCCATGACCTAGAATAGACCCTGCATGTACTTTAAATAAAAAATGAAAAAGAAAATAAATAAATAATGGCAACAGTGCAATAAAATTATAAACTGGATACAGAAATAAGCATATGTATTAAAAAGATACATGTCCAATTGACATATCAGATCACATTATGTACATTTCCCAAAACACAAAAGGTAGTAAAATAAATTGCATCTTGGGAAAATAACTCTTTACATTAAAAAAAAAAGACTGTCAAAAATATTCTCCCCAAAAGCAATCTACAAAGTAGAGTTTACCAAATACCAAGGGAGATAACTAATTCTCCCCATTACAATCTATTCCACTGCAGAGTGCCTAATATCAAGGGAGATAACTAAATTATTTACTGGAGGAATTCTGCTTTTATTGTCACTCATCAAAAGAAATTGAAGACTTAAATTTCCTCAGAAATATCAAACAATTTACTGAACTGGTTGAATTTAAATTAACAAGTTAATACATAGTTTTGGTCATAAAAATGTAAATTTTAAGACAAATTTACATCTGCTACTTTGGTATTCATACAATATTGTTTTGAAATTTAACACAATTTTTGTTGTTGTTGTGTGGAATATCATAGGTATCTGACCATATATTGTGTCATATAAAATCTCAAAAAGAAAATGACATTCTTAAACTACTTGAATTGGGGCATTAAAACCATAAAATTTTAAAAATTTATTTTAGTTTTACATGTCTGAACTAAATTTCCTCTTCCTAGCATCTTCTTTAATATCATTTGCAATTTTCTTCACACATCACTGTTTATTTAAGCTATTCTTCAGCCAGACCTTTCCGAATCTTGTTCATGTGTCTGTGAGTTTATCTGAAACATGATGAACAATTGGTCTTTTGCAGGAATACAGTAAGTGACCTTGACCTTGAATAAGAGACAGCAAAAGCAAATAACTAGAATATAATTAAGCTGTCTATTCTATTTTAGATCAATTTAAAAGGATGAATTGTGGAAATTTAACATGGTTCACTATTGTTAAATATAACCTTAAAAAGCAAGTGTTTTTTTTTCAATAATTACACAATAATAATGTTAAATATGACCTCTAAAAGCAATATCTTTGTCAATAATTATAGCATTTCAAATGAAATTGATAATGTAACAGTAACTACACAAGACATGAGAATCTAGTGCAAGATAATTATATATCATAACTGGGATATTCTAAAATTTACAATGACATTGGCAAGAAGTTAGAAGCATACATACAGGTCAAAATAAAAATGCAGAAACAATATTGCATGTAGTGTGTGCAATGTCTCAGTACCATATATATTTGCTTATAAATCTGGTTTTTGTGCAAATGACATGGTCCCAAATCTACCATCTCCATGGATACCAGAAAATCAAAGTCTTTACAATTTATTAGGAGTAGTCAGAAAAATAAACAGCCCCCGATCTGCTGGCATTTAGATAAGAGTCAATACTGCGTGCAGTTGGAAACAAATTGTAAGAGAGTATACCAGGTATCCTTACAACTTAAAATCTTAATTTTATAGCGTTTTGTTCCCTGTGTATCACAAATTTTAAACAAAATGAAATATGATTATATGACCTTGCACATATCTGAGCAAAGGTCATGTAAAACATTTTTTTAAAAAAATTGTCAATGCGGATAAACTACTCTGTCTGATCTTACAAAAGAATATTAACATATGCTACTGTCCAAGTGCAAACTTTAACAGCATGTGGAAAGAATGCAGGATATTGTAAATTGTTTCGAATTTTTCATCACTTACAAATATATGACAATAAAAACAGCACTAAAGGGCTGCTATTTTTATGGAAAACACAGTCAGTACTGAAACCTGTGTACTTTTTCTGCAATTCTGTGGCCATTCTGTAAATGTATGTGTTGCATTTGACCCCAGTACACTCTGCACATGTTTTGCCTCATTTCTGTCTTTTTTTAAAATGAATTTTTTTTATTTTCTGTCAACAAATTTCCATTAATACCAAATAAAAATTTGCAAAGATCTACCTGAAATAAATTGATATCCAGGTACACATGGTTCAATACTATTAAATATTTCCCAATTACTTTGTGGTCTCAGCAAAGGAATTTTATTTTATTCAAATAACTTTGATTAGAACAGTTTTCCCAGTTAAATTACAACAGTGCGACCGATGTCAATCATTATTTTGAATATCCTATGTCCACAATATGCATTTATTGTTTTCTATTAATGTTCTGATCCAATTAATGTACACCTCAGTCTTTTTTTAAATAAAGTTCAAGATTTATGCTTGTAGAACACTTTCCAGACAGTGATCACATGACATTCCATTTATAAAGTTCAAGATTTATGCTTGTGGAAGAACACTTTCCAGACAGTGATCACATGACATTCTATTTATAAAGTTCAAGATTTATGCTTGTGGAAGAACACTTTCCAGACAATGAACACATGATATTCTATTTATAAAGTTTGACATTTATGCTTGTGGAAGAACACTTTCCAGTCCGTGATCACATGACATTCTATTTATAAAGTTCAAGATTTATGTATGTGGAAGAACGCTTTCCAGTCAGTGATCAAATGACATTCTATTAACATGTTAATTATTCATCATGATATACATATATTACTAAAAACTTTTAACAATTAACAATACAAATATTATTATTAAAACCAAAACATATAAACATCATGATATCTTATGATGAAGTCAACAATCCCAAAATATATTTTCCTTCAGCTATATTTCATTCTTTTGACTTTTCTTTCATTCAAATCACTTTGTCATTCGAATGCTACCTAATGAATCACTGAAGATACAAGTTTTTAGGGGTCAATATAACTCCATTTAAAACAATTTTCATTTCTTTATTTTTGACAAGCAATTTGAAAAATAGTACATAATTAGAAAAGCAATCTTGTTTTATATCAGTTAGCACATTTGCAAGATAAGCTGGCACGATGTAAGAATAAAATTAACAGATGAGAGATTTGTATATTTTCTTTTTCTTCTTTATGATGTGGCTAGTACATAAACTTCCTTCCATTCTAAATCAGACCCTAAAGGGCCAACAAATTTAAATGTCTACAAACATAAACGTCCTTCAATTTAAACGACACCACAATATATATATATATATATATATATATATATATATATATATATATATATATATATATATATATATATATATATATATATATATATATATACACACACACACACACATACATGAGAAATAATAGGCAATTGGGCGATTCTGGTGAGCAGAAACACAATAAAACTGAAAGCAAAGGATGACTACCGAATAAATCACACTTCCCTGCAAAAGGTGTGGGAGGGGAATAGGGGTGGGGGAATGTGATCAAAGTTAATTCTTTTAAAGGAAAATTAAATTCTCCTTTTCCATCCTTGACCTACATGCGTGTTAAATGAAATCGGATCTGGAAATAATACAATTTAATATGTCAAGCAATCCTGATCATTCCTTGTTCACATTCCTTATTAACAATGAATAGAAAAATTTCTGAGGTACACAGTTCAGATGCTGTGTATTGACATTACCTTAGCCATCTCAACAATTGTTCTCTACAATGTGTTTTAACATTATTTAAAAAGTTCACCCTAAACATTTGTTTAAACACAATTTTGTATGCTTGTCATCAAAGAAATTTTAAATGGGTGTTATGCTTTTTGAAAATTATTCTGCATTCATTTTAGGTCCGTTTGACATTGAATCTCATTTGTCTTTCAGGAAACGAAAGAAAATACTCTTTTATTTAGCACTTGTGTTGGACAAGAAAATGCCACCTTCAGGATCAGAATTTAGCATCATACACTAGGCAAATTTCCAAGACTCTGCTGTGTGTCTAATACAGAAGTCTGATGATGGCAAAGAAATTTTCTCATCTTTCACTCATGCAGGAGGAGTCTATCACTTTCATGACATACAGTCTATTAAACCCACAGAAAAAATGGAGAATGCTTTGCCATTTTAACTGCATATATAATTCTTTAAACTGACATGTTTTTACAACTAAAAAATAATTATATTTATCAAAGCAAGACATACAGCAAAACGTTTCAGAAAAGTTGATGATGAATGATGAAGTTATAAAGACTTGAAATTTCATTGATTTATAGAAATTCGTTTTACTGGCCTACATTGGTTAGTCAAGCCTCAAGACAATGCAAATGTTCACAACTACAGTTTTTTTTTAATAAATCCCCATTTGTTTGTACTACCCTACCGATTTCTGCAATGAAAATCTTTAACGTGATAAAAAATGCACAGACATACGTCATTTCATTCATTCTAACCTGCCTTGTGACCAGAATGACCTTGAAACTGTCATCGTCTGCACATTTCATGCTTAACGGAGTCTCCATACTAATATGGTACCATACTGTGTATGCTATGGGTGAGTCTATTTTCCTCAGACAACAGAGTGACATAGTTCATCCTATTCAGCAATGCCAGAGAACTCTCTAAACTACCATACAGTTGAGAGTTAGATCCCTTTGCACACATGTACATAGAAAATTGCACCACTTTTTAAATCAACATAAAAGGTAAATTTGTAGTCGTCATTCCTTTCCTTTGCTTGATTTGGTATTATAACTAATGGAACCAGATGACATAGTTTTTACCTTCTATGTACATACATGTATAATTGAGCATCTACTCTTCAATGAAAATTGACTTGTCCAGGAACTGGAAATGACCGACAAGCAGGGTCTTGAAAGCTCCTGTTTGGTATGAAACACACAGAAGATAATGGTATTAGTGCCCCCCTGGTGACAATCAGGTTTGAAACAATAAACCAATGAATGAATTGACTAAGTTCTGTGCATTTAAAAAAAAAATCTCATTTATACTTTTTGATTTTTCAATCAGTAGTGGGGTACATACAAATGGGAAGATTATTCAGACTGGTTATAAAACTTGTTAGCATTCAACTAACAAACTGCCTAAGCAGAAATAATTACAAGATCCCACTCATTAGCATATAAGACTATTTCCTCCTCTTATCTTTTTAGTTTTGAGACTATCTCTGATATTCTTCTGCAATAAAAAAGTTTTCAAATTAACTTCTGTGGTACTTGATGTCCCCATATCACCATTTTCAATGATAACATTGTCAGAAGTGCTTAGGCGAAAACCCCATTCTGATCATCCACTCTGCAGGGTATAGTGTCTAATTTGAAGACATTCATTGTGGCAGCCATAATGGATGCACGAACAGCACCAATTTCACTTAGGAACAAACAGAAGAAGTCTTTTAGTGAAAACAAAATGTTGATATGACCATCCATGTAGGAGGAATAGTGATAACAATATTTTCAACATATTTTACCATTCAGAAGTAGCGATATCAAAGGTTTCATTATTGCTGCTGATGTGGTCATACTGTTGTCCAAAAAATCAGCACCATTTAAATTGAAGACTGACCAGACATCATAAAATTTCTTGTAGTGAAAGCCTCATGCTCATATAATCATCTATTCAAGACAATTAGAGATAGCAAGATTTTCAAGATATCTGCCGTGTGGCTTTCTCACATAACTACATTAGCCGAATCTTAGACTCAAACCCACACAGAGGTGAGACGGCAGTGATCCGTAATGGACAGCACTTTAGACTACTCGGGGCCCCTTTCAGAAGAGGTAGTGACAACAAACTAGTGCTATTGGGCAACAGATAGAAAACAGACTGTTCCATATGCTTGTCTGGTTTATGACTGATCCAGCAGAGCTATAAAAAAAAAATTAAAATATTTTATATTGTTTCATACCCCATGTGAATTAGTGTTATTATTTTTGTGCATATTATAAATTAAATGCGAGAAAAATGTTCATAATATGATATGAATTTGTATATGATATAAATAAAAGAGGCAATTTAATAAGTTAAGGACTTTAGACTTGAAGCTTCCAATTAGCTTGTAAATCATTTGATGTTTGCCAGTGATAATATTGGTTGGCAGTCTTTAGATATCAGCATGTGTTACGATTTTAGAGACATATAGTGATGCATTCATTGAAATTTGTGTCATGCCATAGTTAACTGAAAGATGCCAGCCTTGGTTCTTGAGAGGGCAATTTCGGGAACTGATCAGAAATAAAAAGAACTAATCGAGAAACAGTATCAAAGAGAGAGGAAGCTATGTATATAGAAACAGTATTAAAGAGAGAGGAAGCTATGTATATAGAAACAGTATTAAAGAGAGAGGAAGCGATGTATATAGAAACAGTATTAAAGAGAGAGGAAGCTATGTATATAGAAACAGTATTAAAGAGAGAGGAAGCTATGTATATAAAACAGTATTAAAGAGAGAGGAAGCTATGTATATAGAAACAGTATCAAAGAGAGAGGAAGCTGTGTATATAGAAACAGTATTAAAGAGAGAGGAAGCTATGTACCGGTATATAGAAACAGTATTAAAGAGAGAGGAAGCTATGTATATAGAAACAGTATTAAAGAGAGAGGAAGCTATGTACCGGTATATAGAAACAGTATCAAAGAGAGAGGAAGCTATGTATATAGAAACAGCACAGAAATTTTGAAGTGAAGTAGCTCAGAATTTGCTCAAATTGGAAATAATGTGTTTTTTTTCCCTTTAAGTGACAATTCTGTAACATTTCAATATTTTTGATACATTTAGAAAGAATATTCTTATCTATGAGTATGGGTGTAGCATAAAGAAAACACAAGAAAGGTCAATTTCTATTTTTAACTGATTACTGCTTGAAAATGCAAATCAATAAAAGAGTCTACAGTCAATACGAATGATCTGTTACATTTACATTGCCTTTTCATTCTAAATACGCATACATAATCAAAAGAAAGTAACAATGTTTATATTTTTCTTAACTAATTCAATTCATGTAAGCTACAACAAATCAACTCTGGTGTAATGGAGAAACCAATAAAAGAATACCATGTATGGTTGTTGCTTATAAATAAGTTAAACTGAAAACATAAAGACTCTGGTCTGCCGTCACAGAATACCATGTATGGTTGTTGCTTATAAGTAAGTTAAACTGAAAACATAAAGACTCTGGTCTGCCGTCACATAATACACCAGCAGGTCAAGTTCGACATAATAATGTCTAGTCCTAGTTGGATCAGACTTGTAAGCAAGAATATCTGGTAAGACCTTTTCCCCATGTACATGCCTGGGAACTATTTAAAACTAACATGGGTATTATCTATATTGACATATATACCACCATTAACTCCTAATTTCATAAATGTATCACACAGAAAAAAGTCAGAGGAATATGATATAAGGAGGTCACAGAAAAGTTAGATGAGAGTTAATTTAAGTTGGTAATTGTGTCAAAGGTAATATAATTTGGTAACAATATCAAACGTAGTTACACACAAACTAAACAGCTGGATAAAAGACTCAAACCCAGAACCTCTATTCATTAAAAAGGTTCTCCAACCACCAGAGCTTATGTCTGAACCCATTCTAAAATTATTAAAGAAAATATTTGTCTAAATATACATATTACATTGTCAACAAAGGTAAACTTAAAAATAACCATACAGTATTTATACTGTCATGTGACTATTACATATCAGTAATACTGTGCTATATAAATCACTTGACTAGTATATTATTTTAATATTTAACTGTAACCATAACAACCATGCTATGACAACATTGACATGGATAAACTTTGATGTAATTGATACTGCTGTCAGTTATTATTCACCATACATCATGATAATCTATTTCTGGGTTTACATAGCGATGAAAATAAATATGTTAAAACACAAATTTATGCTTCTGTGTCATCCCCCTCATGTCCTTTGAGACGTAAACGAGCAAAGTCTTCAAAAATGAAATCATCATCCTTGCTGTAGATAACGTCATCACTGAAAGAAGAAAAAAAATTAAAATTAATAAATAATTACAATATTTTACAAAACAATTGAGAGATAAATGAAACAATCATAAAATTATTTGATTTTAATTGCTTGTTTTGAAAATCACATCCTGACCTAAAAGGAAACAATGATGATAATGAGAAAAAAGGTTTTGGTTTGGCACTTTCCAGTACAGTAACATTGGCTGGCTATTTAGTGCCAACATGATTGCAGATGTTTAGAATATAAATCAAAATTGTAAAAAAAAAATTAGTTATTGAGTTAAGGTTTGATTAAATGTAAGATAATGTTTTAATTTTATGATTCAATATATCTATCTGTATTAAAAATGCACTGTTAAACATAAAACATAAATTTTTGCTTATTATGTACTTAGGCAATTCAAAGTGATAGCTTTATTTTAGTACACGAAATCCCTTATTAACTGAGGGTTCAAAATAAGTCTACATTTATTAATTTTGAATTGCTATTAAAGCAAAGGAAAGGTAAACATAATAGGCAACACTTTATCTATTGAAATAAGGGTTTTGTTATAATGGTATCAACAAAAGTTTGCAGTTGACACCTGTGACAAATTGGTTTACGTAACATATAATTGCTTACAAATCTAGTCAAATACACCAATAGGCAGTTGCACAATGTGCCAGCAGATCAGGGTCTATGTTGTTGGTTCAACTAATTTTCTCAAACTGCATAGATTCAGATCTGCCAACACATTATGCAATTTCAGAACTGAGTGTATGGAGTTTGTAGTGGATCCAACTTAGAAGTGAGTGTATATGGTAACTGTACCTAAAAGGTTTTCATTAAAGAATGCTTAACGGCAAATTATTTTAAATATGTGTAAAAAACCCAGTCAAATTGAGATTACCATAAAAATCTAATCATCTAATCTACATATAAATACGAAGCACTCGCTCACAATTTTGCTCTATAATATAACACTGCCCCTGTTCTAAGGCCCTATAATATAATATGGCTCATGTTCTAAGGCCCTATAATATAATATGGCTCATGTTCTAAGGCCCTATAATATAATATGGCTCATGTTCTAAGGCCCTATAATATAATATGGCTCATGTTCTAAGGCCCTATAATATAATATGGCTCATGTTCTAAGGCCCTATAATATAATATGGCTCATGTTCTAAGGCCATATAATATAATATGACTCATGTTAAGGCCCTATAATATAATATGGCTCATGTTCTAAGGCCATATAATATAATATGACTCATGTTAAGGCCCTATAATATAATGAACGACCCATGTTCTAAGACCTTATAATATAATATGACTCATGTTAAGGCCCTATAATATAACATGGCTCATGTTAAGGCCCTATAATATGACTCATGTTAAGGCCCTATAATATAACATGACTCATGTTCTAAAGACTATAATATAATATGACATGTTCTAAAGACTATAATATAATGAATGACTCATGTTCTAAGACCTTATAATATCATATGACTCATGTTCTAAGGCCCTATAATATAATATGACTCATGTTCTAAAGACTATAATATGACTCATGTTCTAAAGACTATAATATAATATGACATGTTCTTGTTCGAAAGACTATACTATAATGACTCATGTTCTAAGACCTTATAATATAATATGACTCATGTTACAAGACCCAATAATATAATATGACTCATGTTACAAGACCCAATAATATAATATGACTCATGTTCTAAGATCCTCTAATATAATAATGCCCCTGTTCTAAGGCCCTATACTATGATTCATGTTCTAAGACCCTATAATATAACATTACCCTCTTCTAAGACCCTATAATATAATATGACTCATGTTACAAGACCCAATAATATAATATGACTCATGTTACAAGACCCAATAATATAATATGACTCATGTTACAAGACCCAATAATGTAATATGACTCATGTTACAAGACTCAATAATATAATATGACTCATGTTCTAAGATCCTCTAATATAACAATGCCCCTGTTCTACAGCCCTATAATATAATATGACTCATGTTACAAGACCCAATAATATAATATGACTCATGTTCTAAGATCCTCTAATATAACGATGCCCATGTTCTAAGGCCCTATACAAATATAATATGACTCATGTTCTAAGGCCCTATACAAATATAATATGACTCATGTTCTAAGGCCCTATACAAATATAATATGACTTATATTCTAAGGCCCTATACAAATATAATATGACTCATGTTCTAAGGCCCTATAATATAATATGACTCATGTTCTAAGGCCCTATAATATAATATGGCTCATGTTCTAAGGCCCTATACAAATATAATATGACTCATGTTCTTAAGACTCTATAATATAATATTACCCTGTTCAAAGACCCTATAATATAATATGACTTGTGTTCTAAAACCCTATAATATAACAATATCCCTGTCCTAAGGCAATATAATATAATATTGCACATGTTCTATGGACATATAATATAACATGGCTAATGTACTATTGACATATAATATAACATGGCTCATGTTCTATGGACATATAATATAACATGGCTAATGTTCTATTGACATATAATATAACATGGCTCATGTTCTATGGACATATAATATAACATGGCTAATGTTCTATGGACATATAATATAACATGGCTAATGTTCTATTGACATATAATATAACATGGCTAATATTCTATTGACATATAATATAACATGGCTCATGTTCTATGGACATATAATATAACATGGCTCATGTTCTATGGACATATAATATAACATGGCTCATGTTCTATGGACATATAATATAACATGGCTAATGTTCTATGGACATATAATATAACATGGCTCATGTTCTATGGACATATAATATAACATGGCTCATGTTCTATGGACATATAATATAACATGGCTCATGTTCTATGGACATATAATATAACATGGCTCATGTTCTATGGACATATAATATAACATGGCTCATGTTCTATGGACATATAATATAACATGGCTAATGTTCTATTGACATATAATATAACATGGCTCATGTTCTATGGACATATAATATAACATGGCTAATGTTCTATGGACATATAATATAACATGGCTAATGTTCTATTGACATATAATATAACATGGCTCATGTTCTATGGACATATAATATAACATGGCTAATGTTCTATGGACATATAATATAACATGGCTCATGTTCTATGGACACATAATATAACATGGTTCATGTTCTACTGACATATAATACAACTTGGATATGTTCTAATGTCTTATATGTTCCAAGGTCAAACACTATACTGCTGCTCCTGTTCTAAGGCCATACATTATAACATGACTCATCTTCTAAGGCCTTGTGGTATAAAATGGCTCTTATTATAAAGTCCTACAGTGTAACATGGCTCTAGTTCTAGAACCCTATAATATAAAATGATTCCTGTTCTAAGGCTCCAAATTATAACATGGATCCTATTCTAGGGCTCAAAATTATAAAATGGCTCCTGTCCAAAGGTCATAACACAAATTATCTCCTGTTCGAAGGTCTTATATGTTCTAAGACCCAATAATATAACACTGCCCCTGTTCTAAGGCCTTATAACAAGAATCCTGTTATAAACTTGGCTCACATTCTAATGTGTTAAAATAGCTTCTGTTCAAAGGCTTGTATGATCATGGATCCACAGTAGGATTATACAGATTACGGACATGTACTGAATTATATAAGGAGATATACTACTTGGCTCCCATGGACCACAAACTAATAAGTGTTGTATGTACCAATTTCACTTTCTCTTGCAAGTGACTCTTGCTTAATTGGTTCACACTTAACTGTACAAAATGGTTTTTGTCTTCAAGTCTAAATTCATGAAGTTCATAAATTAGCAAACAGTGGAAAATTTCTAAAATAGCATCAAAATCCCAAAAGGGCATCCACATAGGAATATACTTAATAGATTTCACTTGTCTACCTAATGCAGTTTTTATCTAATCATGAAAACAAGGTTTTTGACAAAACATTCTAACTCACAAAACCTCAACCATTATATTTGGCTTTGGGACCACAAAGTCTATGGGTTTCTTTGTTATTCCATGTGCAAGCCATCCAAAAAGTGCATGCATGGTGTAAAACCCATTTTTCTAAGTCACAATGACCCTGACCTTTGACCCGCAATGCATGGTGTAAAACCCATTTTTTTAAGTCACAATGACCCTGACCTTTGACCCGCAACTTATAAAGACCTCTTAAGTGCAAGCCACCCACAGAGTTTGGTTAAGGTACATGCTCTGAATGTAAATTATTTACGCAAAATCTATTTTTGTTCTTCCAGTCACAGTATTCTTGTCCTTTTGACGACAAGATCAACAGGCTTCTGGTGAATGCACATGGTTGAGAAGTCAGAATTTATGGGCTGACAGAGGGATAGACTGGCCCATATCAAGATGTCCCCAAATCATGCTGCAAACAGTAGAATATTAAAACAAAAGAACTGAATTTAAATGAAATCAAAATAAAACTGTTAAGAACTGAAATACAAGCTGTATAGAATATAATCTTTTATCCGCTTGTAAGTCAAGTCCAACTGCAAACTGTACTGACTCAGATCTGTTGTCACATAATGCGCCAGCAGACCAGGGTAAATGTAGTTTGTTAGGAGTATTCAGTAGAATAAGCAAAAAAAAAAAAGACCTTGAACTGCCTCCACAATATGTGATGGCATATCAAGGTCTATGTTTTTTGCAGTTGGAATGGACTTAAAACAGAGTATATACGGTAACATTACAGATAGGACACCAAAGTAATAGTAGTGATTGTAATGCATATATGTGATTCATAATATATAATTTATAAATTGTGTGTGTGTGTGTGTATATATATATATATATATATATATATATATATATATATATATATATATATATAGTGGCAACATCATGGTTATCAATACATACATGATAAATATAATTAAAAGCATTCAAATGTTATACAAATGAAATTTGCCTTCTAGATATTCTATTTAATGCAAAATAAAAACACATTTTGTTTCCTTCAGTATCATTCCTGTCAATCTTGCCAAATAGCATATTTACTAGAACATTCACCCAACTGTGAGCAACATAAAGACAAATCATGCAAAGACAGACCAGGGTCTACACTATACTAATAAAAACTTCATTAGAATTAACACAGCAGACTCTGATATACCCCTGATGATAAATTTCTAATCCTAATTTGAATGTAAAAAGTAGTGCCCTATCTGCCTACTCCATTTGCTTGAACTAATTATATGAACAAAGTAGTCCCCAATCTGCCTATGTTCATCCCTTGACACTCTGTGTGGAATGAATTATGCAGTTCCTAATTTGCTTCAAACCTAAATTAGATTGAAGAAAGTACTGGTAATCCATGATTTTCCCATGCTGTCAACTTGCAACCTAATGATAATGACCAATTTAGTCCCATGCTGTCAACTTGCAACCTAATGATAATGACCAATTTAGTCCATGCTCTGCTGTTGCATTATGGGATGGTAGACATGGATATTTCCCTTCTTAGCTGGGTGTATATTATAAACAAGGAAACACATGTGTTGTATTCTGGAAAAGACACAAACAAATTTTTTTATCAGGCAAACTTCATATAGAGTCCACACAATGAATACTGACATTTTAGTCTCAATACTCCATCAACCATATATATTACACCAACAATTTCTAACCATGAGGATGATTATCATATACTCTCATATACAGAGGGTCTGTATCAGTTACTGCACCAAATCAGTGTGTTAAACGTGTTAATTCTATGAAGTATTCATAAGACGAAAAATTCATCACAGGACTCCTACCTAGTTCAAGATATACTGTACAGCCATGTGTAAAAGAAAATGATCATGGAGACAGTCCCACTGCAAACTTCTAAGACCCAACTCGACCACTGCATACAAATGCACAAGCAGATAAGGGACTATCTTGTTCAAAGCTGGACTTATAAGTGGGTATATATGTTACCTGGTTCCATGTGACAATTAGTGTAGACCTTCATACAACTACACCCAGCATAGACCTAACAGACCATTACATAATGAGCCAGCATATTTAGGTCTATGCAAGTCATGTCTGTACAAGATGATCTGCGAAAACATTATACAATATTAATACATAGTATGACAAGTTCTGATTGGCTAATTATATCACATGACAAATTTTGATTGGCTAATTAGAATACATGACAAGTTCTGATTGGTTAATTACAAGGAGTTGTGTTAGGATACCAAGTATGGAAATGATTGTCATGCCTGTTTCAGTTGACACTTTAACACACATTGATGTTTTATATTGTCACATGATGCCATGCTATCATGACCTTTTTTCTTAGGAACTATCCTTGTACTACTATATCAGGTGGAGTATTGAGCCTTTGATTTCAGCTGGATACTGTAATCTCACCTGACAAAACTGAAGCAGAATTAATTCCCTCAAGAGAAGGTAATAATAGAAAAAGGAGGCCTGATCTATGCTGGTTACAGTTGCATGATTCAAATACACTGATAAATATGAAAGATATTGAAACCAATTTCTTTATAAAAAGACCTCTATATTAAATGGTTGTTGGATTAAAGAGACAATACTAAATGTTATATCTTTGGTGCCAGCTGAAGCCTATTTTGTGACCACTGTAAATCAACTATATTTTGCAGGAGGTTTTACATTTGCAGACATTATGTAATTTACGTAAGTACATGTACTTGCTTATAAGACGTGTCCAACTGCAAATAAAAAGGATCCTGATCTGCCATAATATAATGAGCTTGCAGATCGGGGTCCATCTTATATTTGTTCAACTAATTACTCCGAATGAACTGCACAGACCCAGATCTTCTGGTGCATTATGCACTGGCAGATCTGAGTCGCAGCATTTAGCAGTTGGACATGTAGTATTATCTAGTATATACAGTTGTCTCAATCGCAGAGAAAAATTGGTGTATTGTGAATAAATCCACATACTTCAGTTTGTAAAACAAACTTTTGGCAAAACATAAGAGATTTACAGTGTTAAGATGCAAATTGCAACAAGACTTGCTGCTGTGTACCTCAATTACTTATTTTTTCTTCCTCCAGGATTAGAAATAGAAAAATGTCAATGTTTTACAAAACCTGTGAAACCTAGTAATGGATAAAATGTCTAAATTGTGTTCAGTGTACATGGAATTAATACATAAAACCCCCGGAAAAATTAAAGTACTATTTTCTAATTTAGGTATTATTCTCCAAAGTGTAATCCAGAACTAATTGTTAATTTAATATTGGAAAATTCTGTGTGACTCTCATTACCAAGGTCAAGGTCATATGTCCTACACTGCATAATAGATCCTTGGGATTGGGTTATGAATATTTGACAAAAAAAAAAAAAGATTACAAATAGTTCAATCTTTACTTAATATTTATCAAATTATTGCAGAAATTAAAAAATGAATGCTTTTTTTAAATATGTTATACATTTTTGTGTGTGAACATGGTTATGTGTAAACAGCAAAGGAAGCCATGACAGTTTTTACATATGGCAGGCTGGAAATATATTTCAGCATGTTACTGGTTATCCATATTTAGTTTTAAAAACAAAAATAGCAGGCTAAAATGATTTTCCTCACTTTGAAAGAAAATATTTAACGTCAATCACCCACTCGAATGCGTCACATAGTGTTGTTTAATTAGCTGAATGCCAGTGATGACGTCAGTTCAAAATTATCAATTTTGCACCGCATGACATGCAACTTTCAACCTGGAAATTGTATCACACTGAATTTTCTGATGTTGGATTTTTTCAGGATTACTTTAGAACTACCGCCAATGCAGCCCTTGTACCATGGCAGACAGAAGATTTGCATTCCTTTTTTTTTTTAGGCAAGGTATAATTTGCAAAACTATTTAAAATGGCACCTTAACAACCTTGCCTTTATATATATATATAAAAACTCTTTTCCTATTTTTGCCTCGTATATTCTGACATTTGATACAGTCATATAATTTCCAAGGCCTGCAATATATCTGTCCAGGTAAAACAGGCAAAAGCCACAGAAGGTTTATATTCCCCCAGTGATCAATTGAATGAGGTCCTGAAGGGAAATAAAGCAATCCACAGGAAAAATGGAGCAATTAACATTTCTGTAATGAGAACAAGTTAGACATTTAAATCCTTAATTTAACTTTTAGTTAGTCAGAAAGTAAAGAAAGAATAGTTTTTTAATACCATCACTATATGTTTTAATGACATCGTATAATGCCAAGTCATCTGACTTGTTACCTTAGGCTACAGTTTGTTGAACAGTACAGTGGTACATATCCAAAATGATACCATTTTCTAGGGCAGGCATTAAGAAAATGAAATTAACTGGGGTTGGGGGAGGGGGTAGATGGGCATAAGACTTGTTGTACTCCAAAAAACATAAGAATGATACAGATTGTTCCAAATGAATCAAAATGGAAGAAATAAAATATGAATACAAGATGTCTGCCTCTTAGTATTCAAAGTTCTTTTTTTTAATCATTGAGATGGCCTGCCATCGATCTCATCAAAGGGTGAGAGAATGTATACATGTGCATGTGTGTGTGAGAGAGAGAGAGAGAGAGAGAGAGAGAGAGAGAGAGAGAGAGAAGCAAAATCACAAACAAGTTAAAAGAAGCTTGACATTTTCTACCTCCAATCACATTTAGTAATCTGTATTATGTGTGGAATGTAACAGTCATCCAATGATATACAACATTAGTCTGCATATCTGCATTCAGAGACAGTGATTGGGCTCAGTATGCATGACTTAAAAAGCAACGTTATCCAGATTTGCAACAAGTTATTATTCAAATAAGCCTATATAAAATTACTTGAAATTCAATTTATAAAAAAGGAAAATAACAGCTCCATTTTCTCTGAAGCTTATAATACACATACAAACCAGAGAGGGTTGGTAGAATAGCATTGTCCAATATCACAATACATGCATGTGCCCAAAATCACAAACCAGCAATAAAAAAAACCCAGACAGCATTAAATAAAACAAAATACCAAGTTTCTATCCTAAAAAACCATTGGAGAGTGGAATATTTTCTTTATTAGTTGCAGTCTCTGTTGCTCCCAACAGTTCAGTTTTGTGTTCATCTTGACACTCATTTTAGACTATTGTTCAATAGAGACTGGCATGTTCAAATTTCCAGGTTCCCTGAAGATCATGCTCGATTTTCCCCCGCTCAGAAAATGATCTTTCTGTATCTGCATTTAGAAAGTGGCAAACATGCTGGATTTTGTGGTTACTATATCAATGGATGTTTATATCGTGTTGGCAGTGTGCCAAAAATAAAAAAGCTTTCCACTTCACAAAGTCAAACTCTGTTTGGGAGTTCTGAAATTCAGTTTTGTGGGAGTTGCTAATTTTGCAGATTATCATCTTTTCATAAAGCATGGCTGCATTTCATCTTTTTGCCTTAAAAATTAACCATACTTCAACACTATTCTGACTACAAAAATAATCGGAGTTAAAATTTTATATATGGAATAAAATCAAATTTCAAAGAAATGCTGCCACTGTAAAAATGTCAAGTCAAATGTAAAGTCACTGTAGCATCAGTCCCAAGCACATGCTTTTGAATCATAATCCTTTAGAATATCATCTGGTTCAGACCTCTTGAAATCCGATTCTTCATCATCAGAAAAAAGTGTCTCTGATTACATGATACTGTTTTTATCAGGCTCTTATGCACACCCATGTTTGGCAGTACTGAATCATATTACATGAATTGGTGGTCCTTAGATCCATTCTGAGAGTTTGAAGTTCTTGCGAAGAGGAAGAATTTTAAATATTAAGCTCTGGTCTCTCCGAAACAGATTCCCAGGTCTTTGATACCCAATGTAACTATCATCTGTCTGTTGGATGGCTTTTTCTTCCCCTTTTTGTTGGGTATTCTGCAGGTGATGCAATGCGTGCATTCCATTTTCATCAGGGCTTGGAAATCGATAATCAAGGAGTCAAACTCTGATGTGCAGCTCCCTGGGATCACCGCCAGCATTGTTTTGCCGATTCTGAATGAAGCTTTGTCAGACATGTGAGGAAATTTCGATGGTCCAAGGGCCACACCACCTTTATCATCTCTCATGATACCTTGTGACTACAATCATTTTGCGGGCCACAGGATATTGTTTGCTAGGCCACATGTTTGAGACCCCTGATTTAAATTTTGAAAAATGAGTGGCCGAGTGGTCTAAAGTGCTCTCCGTTACAGATCACTGCCATCTCACCTCTGTCTGTGTGGGTTTGAGTCTAAGATTCGGCTGATGTAGTTATGTGAGAAAGCTTGACAGTAGCTTCTCGTGGGTCGGTGGTTCTTTCCAGGGGTTTTCCTAGGTTCTTTCTCCACCAATAATACTGGCCGCCATGTATAGCCTATCGTGTGCTGAAAAATGGCGTTAAACCCTACAACAACAACAACAAAATTATATACCGGTACCGTTGCATAAACAAGGAATGAATTTTCTGTAAAATCATCTTGTCTTATTGTAATTCATTAAACCAGTCCCCAAACCTATATTGATTAAGCGACTTATATCGTTTTTAATATATAATACATGGAACAACAATTTCTCATTTCAGCTCTGAGAGTCAACAATTTGGTCAACAAATTTGGCTTAAAATGAATAGCAGTTCATTTTCTAACCTGGGTTTCTTCTGAATATTCCAATCCCATTTTTCATATTTGGACATTTAAGGTTGGGGTGTTGGGTCAATGCAACTGCATATTGAAAAGTTGGAATTTGCCACCACTGCACGATAGCGAAATATGGTGGTAGTCCCTTACCTGCAGGCACAGAAATTTAAATTATGTTATATTGACTTGTACCTGCAGGAAATCAATAGGAAAATGATTTATTTTCTCAGAAATGTCAAGTATTATAATTGGTATGTCTTTAATCAGCTGACATTACTAGTCACATGACTTCACAAATCTCAAAAGATGATATCGGAAGTCCAATAGTCAGTGACATTATATCAACAACAAACTTCTTTTTAATACTGTTGTACAGAAATTCAATTATATTCAATGAAAGTCAGATACTTTTTGAAAAACCCAGCATTCAGGCCAGTCTGATTTATAAAGCAGAGAGCACATGTCATCATGGCAGTCATATGGTGATACATCAAAACTCTAGAAGTTGTTCTCAGAATTTTAGAAAATTGTGTGTTCATTTGGTTTTGTATTTTTATTACAACCAGTTAACAATTTCATCTAATATTTTGTTCTTTTTTTTCTTCTCTAAATCATATAAAATTCAGGGTTGTTGACCTCTTGTGGTACTAGACTGGTTTTCATACCTTCCATGTAAAGAAAGATACAGATACAGATATCAAACTGACTTTGATAAAAGTCTACTAGTCAAATCTAATCCACTGAGTGTTTGAATTTACTCAGCAATTATGTCTATTGCAAGCAACTAAATGATCGATACTGCACCCTCCAAATATTCTGCTTAGAACTCGTTAAATTTAACTCTTAATCAGTTTAGTCATGACACAATTACGTGATTTCGAGCATCAAGTGGTGGCAAAAATGTCCCAGGCTTTTCATGGTCAGGAAAAAGTTGTCATTTCTCTTGACATTTTCCCGATTTCCCAGTAGTATGGGAACCCTGAACCAATTGACCCTCAAATCAATAGGTTTCTATCTTATTCCACATGAAGTCCAGGACTAACACGTAAAGCTAAAGTTATTTTTGCAGAGATACATTTTCTTAATTCATCCACAGTGAATTTGACATTTGACTTTTTGGCCCCAAATTTGAAAGGATTCTTTCTGATCCTCAAAACAACTAAGTCTAAACATGGCTCATATTAGAGAAAAATGAAATGAAAAATGAAATGAAATGGGAAACGATGGACAGATGTCATAAAATAATATATTCCATCTTATTCCTGACATATAATAAGTCATGAACATATATATGATTAATTTGTGCTTGATGCAAGCAAACTCCAGCATCTACTGAAGAATTTATATTTTGTTTTTTTTTCTCATGGAGGATATAATGATTTATAAATACAATAAAGCAATGTGTGTGTGGGGGGTGGGGCAGGGGATTGGGCAATAGGACATCTGCTATAAATGCTTTACTGTATCCAAACTGTAATTGACTAACTAACCGCTTCGGTGTCAGGATAATGTGACTGGGTGGGACATCTTGCTACATGTCTGCGACATGATGCCCCAGTGCTAGACATCACTATAAACTGCCTCACTGCAGACATCATAGTGATATGACTGAAAAGTTGTTAAAGCTACGTTAAAAATCCAAATTAATAAAAGTACTTGGCTAACTAAATTAATAATATATGTTGGTAACCTCAGTATTTGATTGCCCAGGCTTGCACAGTAAAGAAAATTATTAAAACCGGTTTCATACTTTGGATGTCACAGAACCGCATATAAGATCCCCTATTCAAAAATCATCAATTACCCTGACCCATTCAGAAACTTGGATAATGTATGCATAGTCGGCTGTAGAGTTAAATGACAATTATATGCATTCTATATAGTGTGTCCTGATAACACCCATTAAGATGTATGATAAATAAATCCAGACAACCAGCATGTAGGTAATGGAAACTTTACTTTACATGAATATGACAACAGCAGTTTCACCGTTTTAAAATGACATTAAAATGCAGTGGTGCACTCTAGTTATAGCAAGGCTAGATTGTGCAGTATAAACAAATACATCTCAGTTACTATTGCATAATTTCTCAAAGATAATTCACTGGACGACATGACATAACATCATTCACAATAAATCATCATACTGCACATTGTGATATCATAAATTTTAACATTACATTAATGATTTTAACATTATATCAATGATTTTAACATTATATCAATGATTTTAACATTACATCAATGACTTTAACATTATATCAATGACTAACATTACATCAATGACTTTAACATTACATTAATAATTTTAACATTACATTAATGACTTTATCATTACATTAATGACTTTAACATTATATTAATGACTTTAACATTACATCAATGACTTTATCATTACATTAATGACTTTAACATTATATTAATGACTTTAACATTACATTAATAATTTTAACATTACATTAATGACTTTAACATTACATCAATGACTTTATCATTACATTAATGACTTTAACATTATATTAATGACTTTAACATTACATTAATAATTTTAACATTACATTAATGACTTTATCATTACATTAATGACTTTAACATTATATTAATGACTTTAACATTACATCAATGACTTTATCATTACATTAATGACTTTAACATTATATTAATGACTTTAACATTACATCAATGACTTTATCATTATATCAATGACTTTAACATTATATTAATGACTTTATCATTACATTAATGACTAACATTATATCAATGATTTTAACATTACATTAATGACTTTAACATTATATTAATGACTTTATCATTACATTAATGACTAACATTATATTAATGACTTTAACATTATATCAATGATTTTAACATTACATTAATGACTTTAACATTACATTAATGACTAACATTATATTAATGACTTTAACATTATATCAATGATTTTAACATTACATTAATGACTTTAACATTACATTAATGATTTTAACATTACATTAATGACTAACATTATATCAATGATTTTAACATTACATTAATGACATTATCATTACATTAATGACTAACATTATATTAATGACTTTAACATTATATCAATGATTTTAACATTACATTAATGACTTTAACATTACATTAATGATTTTAACATTACATTAATGACTAACATTATATCAATGATTTTAACATTACATTAATGACTTTATCATTACATTAATGACTAACATTATATTAATGACTTTAACATTATATCAATGATTTTAACATTACATTAATGACTAACATTATATCAATGATTTTAACATTACATTAATGACTTTATCATTACATTAATGACTTTAACATTACATTAATGACTAACATTATATTAATGACTTTAACATTACATTAATGACTTTATCATTACATTAATGACTAACATTATATTAATGACTTTAACATTATATCAATGATTTTAACATTACATTAATGACTAACATTATATCAATGATTTTAACATTACATTAATGACTTTATCATTACATTAATGACTTTATCATTACATTAATGACTTTAACATTACATTAATGACTTTAACATTATATCAATGACTTTATCATTACATTAATGACTTTAACATTACATTAATGACTAACATTACATTAATGACTAACATTATATCAATGATTTTAACATTACATTAATGACTTTAACATTATATCAATGACTTTATCATTACATTAATGACTTTAACATTACATTAATGACTAACATTACATTAATGACTAACATTATATTAATGATTTTAACATTACATTAATGACTTTATCATTACATTAATGACTTTAACATTACATTAATGACTAACATTATATCAATGATTTTAACATTATATTAATGACTTTAACATTACATTAATGACTTTAACATTACATTAATGACTAACATTATATCAATGATTTTAACATTACATTAATGATTTTAACATTACATTAATGACTTTATCATTACATTAATGACTAACATTATATTAATGACTTTAACATTATATCAATGATTTTAACATTACATTAATGACTAACATTATATCAATGATTTTAACATTACATTAATGACTTTATCATTACATTAATGACTAACATTATATTAATGACTTTAACATTACATCAATGACTTTATCATTATATTAATGACTTTAACATTACATTAATGACTAACATTATATCAATGATTTTAACATTATATTAATGACTTTAACATTACATCAATGACTTTATCATTATATTAATGACTTTAACATTACATTAATGACTAACATTATATCAATGATTTTAACATTACATTAATGACTTTAACATTACATCAATGACTTTATCATTATATCAATGACTTTAACATTACATCAATGACTTTATCATTATATCAATGACTTTATCATTATATCAATGACTTTATCATTATATCAATGACTTTAACATTATATTAATGACTTTAACATTACATCAATGACTTTATCATTATATCAATGACTTTAACATTACATCAATGACTTTATCATTATATCAATGACTTTAACATTACATCAATGACTTTATCATTATATTAATGATTTTAACATTACATTAATGACTTTATCATTACATTAATGACTTTAACATTATATCAATGACTTTAACATTATATCAATGATTTTAACTTTTTTATATTTTTTAAATGCCATTTTTCAGCACACGATTGGCTATATATGGCAGCTAGTATTACTGGTGGAGGAAGAAACCAGGAAACCCCTGGAAAGAACCACTGACCCACAAGAAGCTACTGGCAAGCTTTCTCACATACCCACATTGGCCGAATCTGAGACTCGAACCCATGCAGACAGAGGTGAGATGGCAGTGATTCATAACGGAGAGCTCTTTAGACCACTCAGGGCCCCCATAATGATTTTAACATTACATCAATGATTTTAACATTACATCAATGACTTTAACATTACATCAATGATTTTAACATTACATCAATGACTTTAACATTATATAAATGACTTTAACATTATATCAATGACTTTAACATTATATCAATGACTTTAACATTATATCAATGACTTTAACATTATATCAATGATTTTTACATTACATCAATGATTTTAACATTACATCAATGACTTTAACATCAATGATTTTAACATTACATCAATGACTTTAACATTATATAAATGACTTTAACATTATATCAATGACTTTAACATTACATCAATGACTTTAACATTACATCAATGATTTTTACATTACATCAATGATTTTAACATTACATCAATGACTTTAACATTAATGACTTTAACATATCATGACTTATTTTTTGTGGCCTTTTACAACTGATTCAGCAACAAATTGAAAACAATTAGAGCTCTGTTTTGGTGAATATAAAATTTTATGTACACATAAATATGCCATAACAACCCCCATTTGCACTGATCAATACCTGATTTAAAGGTTCATACAATTTCATATCAACCTTTATAAATGTCAGCAACTGTGCAATCAGGAGTGACATTGTCAAGAAATATAGTCTTCAATTTCAATGAGGAAAAGGTCATATATACCAAAATGGACTCTAGACAGAAGCAATTATGCTGTTTACCCAGACAGAAATACAGCTTCATTTTAATCAAGAAACTGTGCAAGTGTCCCATGTGACTGTACGACATCAGACTGGCTGGTAAAAAGCATTCATTTCAAAGATAAGGAAGCAGACAGTGTTCTGAAGAACATTCCATGACTGAGCAATATTTATTTCTGCTGGATTCAAATTAAAGCATTTCCCTAATTTGGAGATTTTGTACACACATATTGACTTGTGGGTTTAAAAATCCCTATTTACAGTCAATCAATGCACATTGTTTGAAGATGATTAAGAATTGTCCTGAATATAACAGTTACAATTAGTTCTTGTACAAATTGGCTTTCTTTATAACAAATGTATCAAATTTTCTTTCTCATACAACTGAGATTTTTTTAATATCATCAGAATTAAAATATATTTTATAAATATTGCATTTTTCTATAAGGGTGTCTTGCCTTATCTCTGAGAAAACTGTAGATTTTCTAAAATGTAGGAATTATATTTTAAAAAATCCCCCAGAATTATAACATTTCTATGTGTTAAAATTTAAAAATAAATGGTCAATTTGCAGACGTTCCACTATCTCTACCTTTTACAAAAATACTGATAATGTATGAAGAATCAATAAACAAGACAATATAAAATCTCAATATGATTTAGAGTATATAAGTGTGGATAAATTACATTTCACTTTCTCTGTACTGGCTAATATTTAAAAATAAATACATTCCATACTTTATGACTTTATCAGAAATCAGAAATATTATTACAAATCCAGTTTTGAACAAAGAAAGAAAGCCAACAAAATGTTTAATTGGCCAAAATGTCTCCACTCCTGTAAAAGGAAATAAATTTCAAGAACATAAATGATTATACAGTAGAACCTGTCTTGAAAGACCACCCTGTCTGCCAAAAAGTAATGGTCTCTCAAGACAGATGGTCTCTCATAACAGGTCATAGCACTCTATAATAAATAAGTATGCGCATGGAGATTCTGGTCTCTCAAGACAAGTTTTACTGTACCACTTTCAATGTAATCTGAGGCAAAACTTTAAGCTAGTTTCTGCAATTAAGAGTCTGATAAACAATTTTAAAATTCATAAGAAGAATCCCTAAAAGGGATTTTTGTTCTTGAGCCTGAAAGATATTCCAGGAATTTAAGATATTGTAGATTATGGAAAGTCGATGTTCCCATGGTGGATCGTAATATTTTCATGCTGTTTTCGTTGTCATCAAGGTTTGTCCATATCATGGCGCAATAAGTTTTATTACCACAACAGCATAGCAATATGATTATGAAATAGTGAACATCCAATACATCATGGGGAACTTACCTGTTGGCTCAACTACAGTACATAATACAGAATGCTCTTGTCATTTAATATTCAAAGATTCACACACTAAAATGCAATCAAATACACAAAAGGTAAAGGAAATCACACATAAATATTAGAAAGGTTCATTCCATTATTAAAAAAAAAAATGCAAGAAATAGTGTGATTACTTTTTTCCACATACCCCCACCTTTAAACTGTTTTCTTAACATGTTCCCATCCAATGAAATATACACAGCGTTATCCAATATACAACCTTTACCAGTCAGCCTCTGTTTAATACTAGCGACACAAACACTCTTGTCCATACAGCACATTTTCTAAGGAAATAGACACGTTAACTTTCACCACGGATCTACTGTTCTTATGCAGGATACTCTTCGTGCTGGAATCTAAACACAGCATCTTAAAAAATATGCGTAGGATTGCTGGTTTGGTCATCTGGTGAGTTTATCATTACCAAAATGGATGGGACAAATCAACGAAAAATTACCTAATTATTTTTGGTAGGAGAGAAACTTCAATTTATTCAGTTAATGTTGATATGATTTGGTATATTACATTCTTTCAATCCACATGATAAATATTGCAAAATTATTCCTGCATTTCAAGTGAATATTGTTTATCAGTTTAGTTATTAATTTATTACCTCTGACCCAATTTTACTTTTTAAGAAGATTATGTAAATACAAATACAACTTTTGTCACCAATGAACATGGATCAAATGGGTATTGATACAGGCTTTAGTAATTAGGCCTACAATGTGACATTACTTATGTCCATAATTGCCAAAACTGCACTGAATCATTGGCAACCAAAATTCACATGAATAAATAAATTATAGACTAGATGAATTAAAAGCAATATATGTCAAAGGTTAACTATCTTAAGATATACATACATACGCAACAGAGAAAAATGGATATGCCAGTTCGAATCTTATGTCCTGGGGAAAAATGTTTGTCTTTTCTCCATACTGCAGAAGCGATCAATTTCTACTTGACAAACATTAATATCATCATCCTTTCCAATTCAAATGAAATACTTACTTTTATTCAAACTTAATTATGAAATGGGTTTCTGCATTATATATAATACTTACTGTGTGGCCTTTAATTTTGTTTTTACATTGGTTTGGTTTTAGCTTTATCTAAGTGGAATTTCTTTTCGTTCATACTTTTTCTCTCCGTGTTTAACTTGTGGTGTATTATGCATAAGCTGAAGAAATCCGATCTATCAATAATGCTTTGTACACTGCTCGAATTTGTTGAGCCACAAGTTTGCTAAGGTTATAAAATCTATAAATGCAATGAATACTATTAATATCTGCCTTCATATTTTTAATGGTTTTAAACAGGTATCCTTGGTATAACTTTTTTCACTTTTCCGAAAAGGTTGTAAATTTCAATTATATCCCGTTTATTTTTTAAACATTCATATTACCGGTATTTCTTAAGTCATTGTCAAGACTGTCTGTGTGTTCAGTTTGATTATTGCAGTATTGGTCACTCATTTGAGTTTCAATATATTACATTTCTTAAGTTTTAAGTTACTATTTGTTAATTATGACCAGATTTGACATCTGATATGAAGAAAATAGCAATATGACCCAATTAGTTATATAAAATCTTCTTATTTACAAAATGAATTGCTAAATATAAATTTACTTATATACTTACCTTGAAAAAAAGAGAATGATCAAATTTTTATTTCTAACTTTGTTACTAGACAAATTCCAAATGAAAATAATTGCTGCACATTTAAAAATATACATACTTTCTAACTAACAATGCATGTTTCCGAGTAGGCAATACAAACTATGGGTAATGTTGATTGAAAGTTAACTGGAATAATCTCTTTCTCATTTTTGCTTATAATAAATACATTTTATGACAAAGATGGATTTTTGTAAATATTAAAGCCTGTAGTGTCAAATAAAATTTATAAACATGTCATAATTTTGTGTTGCTGTGACAGACTTGCATTATGTGCACCACATTGAAAGATTAATCGAGAAAATAAATATTTTACATCTTGTTTTATATACCATTAGAAACCAATTTTATACCAAAACATATCTTAACCTCACTGCATTTCTAAATACATATTAAAAGGATCACATGTTTTATTTTCATTCAGAAGTTAATATTTCTTTTGAAACATTGTTGCTAAAAAAAGATGGCACTGAATATCAAGACTTTCATGTCTGGCCATTATTGTCTTTCAGTATAAGGGTCCCCGAGTGGTCTAAAGCGCTCTCCGTTATGGATCACTGCCATCTCACCTCTGTCTGCGTAGGTTCAAGTCCTGGATTCGGCCAATGTGGGTATGTGAGAAAGCTTGCCAGTAGCGGTTTCTTCCTCCACCATTATTATTGGCCGCTATGTACAGCTCATCTTGTGCTGAAAAATGGTGTTAAACCCTACTACAACAACATCATTTATTGGCATGCTTTTTTTAATGCCTTTTATGCAGTCCTGGAAGCCCCAGTGCACTACAGGCATTTAGAACATGATAAAATAAAAGGCCACCCACCATAAAGCCTATCTTGTGCTGAAAAATGGTGTTAAACCCCAACAACAACATTGCTCTTTCCATAGGTCATGTGTGCAAATAAAAGGGAAACTATGATAAATTAACAGTATATGCTAACAGGTACATGTAATCAATGAAAAGGAATTTACACTATAGCTGTGCAATTTTTCTGATGTATGTTCTGTCATGGAAATGGGAGGAAAGATACTAGTATCTAAGAATTTTTGTTTCTATGTTAGGGGCCTTGATTGTTGTTGGTATGGGATTAATGCCATTTTCAGCATATGATTGACTATACATGGCAGCCAGCATATCTGCTGGAGGATAAACCCAGAAAACCCCATGAAAAAACCACCGCCACAAAGGACGCTTCTGACAAATCGTCTCCCCTACCCACGTTATTGAAAATCACATGTCAATAGGACTTTCGGTTCATAAGAAATAGTGATAACACGATTTTCAGGATGGCCGCTGTAGCAGCCATTCTAAGCATCAGATTGGCACCAATTTCATTTAGGATCAACTAGATACAAGAAATCTTTTAGGACAAGCAGCAATAAAACGATTTTTAAGATGGACATGGTGGTATCTCCTTTTCTAATTAGTACTAATTCATGTACAATGGCAGATCTGGGTCTATGTGGTTGGCTTGAGTTTATAAGCGAGCTTATAAGGTACTTGTCATTACTTGGGTCATCCAGAAGCAACTAGATTCCAGAATATCTTGGAATGACATCCATTTCTGACAATACTATTTCTTAGAGGAAACTCACGCAAAATTTGGGTTTACATACATGCCAACCCCAAGTATAAGTGGAACTTGTGCTAATATAAATGGCAAAAGTGTAATCTGATTCAAAATATTGCAATCGATACATTACATGCAATAACTGCATGTGGATTAGAACCAGAATACAAACACAAAACATGATGCTAAATTATTTATATTCAAAAACATGATGCTAAATTATTTATATTCAACAATCACTTTAACTAATGTATATACTTGCATATAAGCCAAATAATTTAGGAAAAAATAAAATCCTGGAAGAGGGGGGTGGGGTGAAAGAATCGGACCATTCTCTAAACTTGACAGTTTTTAAGTGTTTTTGTTGACCACTGTAATGGCTGTAAATCTTGGGACACAAAACAATAATTTTTTTCCATGTAAAAAAATAACTTTTAGTCACCCAACAATTATTAAACTGTATACTATGATTGTATTTGTTATTATTTTGCATGTGCATATTTTCTGATTTCTCCAACATAAAATTAAAAAAAGGTAAATACAGACTTCATAATTTGCAGGTCTACTGAGTTTACCTGGGAGACCTGGCTAACATTATATTACAGTATTTACATAGTGCAAAGCGTGCATTGTGTCACTTAAATACTTTTTTATTCCCAAACATATTAGATGCAGATTTTGCTTTATTCATTGTTTCAACCAAATTGCATTCTTCCAGAAAACATTTCAGCTAGTACTTAATAGAAGTTTCATTTACGTTGAATCACAAGCTCTCAGAAGTTAACTCATTTTCAATGATATAAGTGATCCTACAAATTGAAGTAATATTTTTAGAAAAGGTATGTACATTTAATTGTACAAGGCACATATCCAGCATAACTTACATGTTCACAAAGAGTGGTAATAATAAAGGCTAAACTTCTCATACAGATGATCAACATCAATCTTAGTTTTTGTGTTTTGGTTGAACAACGTCATAACTTTCCACACCATGGAAAGCTTGATTTTTCGGCATCTCCTATGTTGATTGTCAGTGAATTTGTCATTCGTTTTGCAACAGCACTACAGGCCAGTTAATCATTAAAACCCTGAATTTGCTGTTATTAAGAGGAATATTTTACAGGCAATTTTATCAGTACATTGGCGTGCCTTTTATTCCATAATATTAGCATGATTACTGTAGTTCCGTATGTCAGGCAAACCGATGAACTTTGCAGAAGCCAAGTAGGGAGACTGAATTTAAAAAAATAGAAATTGGGACCTAAAATTGGAGTTTTTTTAATGGCATTTTTAAAGCCTTGTTTTCACTAAATATTGATCGGTCTTCCATGTCCAATATTCATAAAATTCGCAAAAAAGACTTGCAGTTTCTCATTGTGACGCACCCTATTTTCCCCCAGGACTTGCCCTAATTAATAATCTTAGCTGTAGCTACACTGTACAATAGCTAAAGATTGGTCTTAAATGAACAAGCAAGAAAGCCAGCACAACTAATTAAAAGTTCATCCGTGTCGATGCAACTATTTTGTGAAAACGACTGGCCCTCCATTGTAATTCAAAGAAACCACGTTCTACACTACTGTCTGTTATTCAAGCACCATCAACTGATTGGCAAATAAAGGATTCCCAATTTTGTTGATCTAAAGGTACCTAAACAGGTAGCCTCATGGTAATATACATATGGCAATTAGTTTTCCCTTGCTGTATATCGAACCTTATTCCCTTATTGTCAACCTGTAAAGCATTTAGTATTGTTTACTATAAACCATGTCATATGATTTTTTTTAGGACTTACTTGCTGTGTGGTATGTATTTTCATTCCTTTTAATTTAATGATGGTAATTAACATTGGTATATATGGTATAAAAATGCCAGGTGTTCACTCATAAGTTTCTTTTGTGCGAATAGCACTAAAGCATATGGAGTTACAGCATTTGTAGTGATCATTCTTGGGATTGAAATTAATTGTGGATGATTTTATTGTTCCGTTTTATTTTTGTTGTTCTGGTTTATGTTTTTTATTTTTGTATTTATGTAGAGGTAAAATAATCATTAATTTACGTGAATAATGTTTAAACTTAGCATTCTATATAGTGAAGAAGCGAATTCATCTAGTAATTATTTTGTCACAACAGAAGAAATGAAGAAAATCGAAGACAGATGTAATAATAGGGACTTCTCTGCAAATCAAAAGGTCATCTAGAAGCAACCCCAAAAATCAGGATTTTCCCCTCCTCCCAGCATGAAAATTGACAGGTATGGAATAAGGTTGCTTACATCAAACACAAAGCAAACTACAACTCAGCTTTTTTGGTATTAGCATAAATTTTTAAAAGTATTATTTTTGAAACTTCATTATTGCAATGGTGCCTATGATTCCATTCCAAGGGATGTACTTATTCAGTGCGTAATCAAACCTACAATGTACATGCTGTGGCGCCATTATGTAAATAGGTTCAGTAGCCTAATTGCGAGCATTCAATTGAATCATATTGATGATCACTGTGTTGTCATACTGGGATTACATTTTAATGAGTTAGGTATTTAAAATTTCAGAGCAAAGTAAAACGTAATTACAGTGCAATGATATGAAATGTCTGATGCAATAATGCATAAACAAACAATAATCGAGTCAAAAGGTAGTGGTAGTGTTACAGCAACTTGTGATTGCTAAATTCTTGTCATCGTTCAATCAAAGTATATACAAATCCAAATTAGGCAGAAACAATAAGAAAACAGAAAATTAAATAAATTATTTTTCAAACAAGTTTATACCATTTCGTTTTAATCATCATTCACTCCAACCTTGAGACAAGTATACACGTAATTTTTAAAAAAATATATATTTGTCTAAATAAATGCATTTAGAACGTTGTTATGGGTTGGCTTATAGGTCATGCACATTTTAGCATTTATACCCGTTCAGTTTGGGGGTAGGTTTATATGTGAATGGGCTTATATGTGAGCATATATGGTAGTCTAAATGTCTAACTTTAGCCAAATGATTACAAAATCCACAACTTCTGCAATGAGAATGACAATGTCCTCAACCTCATATTGTTCATTTCAAATTTATAAAGTTGTGAAGATTTGTTCTTTCTCTGATTGGACATGTTTCAAAGGATCCATCTGCATAAAGAATTTTCATCAAAAGTCAAACCGTAGGAGCCTGTTTTGCTTAACATCTGGAACAATTTTCTTTAAAAGTACAGACTGGTCTACAAACTTAATCATCAGTCTACTGATAAAGTCCTTAGTGTGAGGATGAACTTCAGATTGGCTTTCTCTATTCTATACTGGTTGTGGATGGGATGGAACAATTAAAACATTCTCAAATTTAAAAGACAGTTAACCAGACTACTTTATTGTCACACAAGCTTATTAACCACATACATTATTGCACAGTAAATCAAGCCAAGTCTAACTCTATAGTTGGCAGCAATCTGGAAATTCAGATCAATGATGCCCAAGTAATGTGGTGGTATGGAAGTGAAATTTGAGAATAGCCTCATCAATAGCCTAAGAATACCAAAACCATAATGTACCATATAAACTTGTTTATAAGTCAAGAAAACTGCAAAAGAATGAAGATCCCGATCTGCCATAGCATAAGGGGGCTTCAAATCAGGGTCAATGTTGTTTGTTCTATTGATTTCTCCAAACAAACTGCACAGACCCAGATCTGCCCTCTCATCATGTGACAGCAGTTCTGGGCATGTGCAGTTTGCAGTTGGACTTGTCTCATAAATAAGTAAATATGGTATATTTTGCATATAGAGCTATAGAAAGGTTGAACAACCACTCTGGTTCAAAATAAACCCAACAGAAATTACAAGAACTTAACCATTCAGTATCAATTAGACCTCATTAATAAAGTCACACCTTTTAAACAAATACTTTTCTCAAATTCCCCAAGTGCTCTTATTATTCCCCAAGTGGTCTGCGTATCTATTGTTTCTCAATCTCTAAACATACTGATCAAAGAATACATACTTAGTGTCCAGCTGAATGAGGTTAGTGTCCACAGGAATATCCCCTCCCTCCACCTGGGTAGTGCTGACTGGTCGTGTTGGGGGTGGGGTCTCTGGGGGTTTTGGATGGGTAAGTGTAAATGGTAACTCTACTGCAAGGTCCCTGAAATGGCAAACAAATAATTTTAGAGATTACAAACCACAGTGATACATTCACTGAATTAAAATTTTAACATAATTTTTTTTATTATTAACTGTGTGACATTTTCTAATAACTTGTGTTCAATACTTTTGAAAGCCATGGTTATTGTCATCCAACATTTTTAATACCATGGACCAAAGATGAAAATGTAAATTTTGGGTCATAATATGTATATATATATATATATATATATATATATATATATATATATAACACTTGTGTGTTCATTAGTACTTTCAAGACTGGACTATTGTAACTCAATTCTGTCTGGTTCGTCACAATATTTACTCCAGAAACTTCAAAAAGTTCAAAACACAGCTGCATGGATCATCTTTAGAGTACCTCGATCAGAGCACACCTCACCACTGCTCTGTACCCTACAATGGCTTTCAATTCGATACAGAATCAAACACAAGGGACAAACTTAGCGACCTAATCATGTTTTGAATCTTATATGTTTTCAGCATGTTTTTATGTTTTCCAATTTCATTGTTTTTGTCATTTGTTGTTCTGTGTAGTCATATCATTATTGAAGGTGTAAAGTGCTTAGAGCTTCGTAAGATTAGGCGCTATACAAAGTCCTCATTATTATTATAATATATATATATATATATAGAGAGAGAGAGAGAGAGAGAGAGAGAGAGAGAGAGAGAGAGAGAGAGAGAGAGCAATACAATAACTATATAACTATAACTATTGGTTTAGAAAAAAACTTTTTTATGGGTCCAGGCAACAAACAAATTACCCATGGGCCTTAGCCAACCCACTCTGGGCTAGGTTATTGAAGAAGTTGGTACAGTTTTCCTTCAACACAATGCATTTCATGACAGCTGTAGAGTATACTTCCTTATAGTTCTACTGTGTTATAATGAAGTATGTGATAAAGTATTCTCTCATTTTAATGCATTCCAAGACAGCCATAAAGTATATTATCGTACAGCAAAATTGTCTTATAATGAAGTACATTATACACATGATTACAGTACCCCTGAATGAAACAGAATCCATGACCATGAACTGCCTCAGAACAGAAACCTAGTTAATAAAAAGAGAAGAGAGTGCAGTGCTATTAAATTTTATTTCTATTCCCAATCACTAACAGCACAGACCCATAATTATCTTTACATACCATGCTGACAAATCATGGTTTATTGAGTTTGCTTGAAAAAAGAACCTGAAAATCCAGATCCATTAGTAATCAAGTATTTATGGAAAAGCCCCTTGATATGAATCTATATCTATCAGCAAGCGTTTGTTGAATAGCCCCTTGTAGAGATGAATCTAAATCTGTCAGTAAGCAAATTTTTGTGGAATAGCCCTTGTAGAGATGAATCTAGAGCTGTCAGTAAGCAAGTGTTTACAGAATAGACATTTAAAAATACGAATTGAGATCTGTCAAGTGTATATGGACAATGGAATAAATGAATCTCGAGTCATCCGCAAGCAAGTGTTCATGGAATAGCCCTTTGAAGAGATGAAGTGAAAATACAATTATTTTTTGTAAAGCTATCAGCCACACATGTTACTCTGTTGTTGGCGAAAACAGGCACTCTTCAAAGATAAGGGAACTTTTGTATTAGTTACATGATGTGTCACCTGAAGTATCCTATATAAACAAGCCACCTGCACAGGGTGTCTTATGGTTATTCTGGCAAAGTAGCTGAATGGTAAGTACGTGGTAAGGACAATAATAGCCGTGTATTTAGGTGGTATTGTAGCCAGCTTGGGACGTAGTCCAAGCCATACGTGTTATTTGTCAATAGTTTCTTTTTGTTTATTTATAATGGATACTGAAGAGCACAAAGTCCTTTCAAATACCAACCTCAAAGCCGACTCAGAGAATTTTTGGGTGTTGGTCCTGAGGATATTGCAATCTTTTGTGAAGCTCAGGCAAATTCCTCAAAAGAGAGGAGTTATGAAACCCCCAAAACAGAAAAATAATCAGAAAACAATTAGTCTGTTGTGACGAAAGTTCAGAATGTGGCAAAAACATAAGTCTAATATGAAAAAGAAAAACAAGCAAAAAATGTCAAACAATTGAGGACATCTAGTTTCATAGATATAAATAACCCGATGGAAACAGATACTGAGCTATCAAAGAAAAAATGTGTCTTAATGAAATAAAGCCTGTTATGGCAGATGATAAAGAAATTTGTGACCTTTTTGGTGAACACTTAACCTTAAGTAGAAGTTGAAAATGGAGGACCAAACAGCAATGTTGATGTTACCCCTGCAGAGGGTAATGCAAGTACACCACTCAAGCAAATTTCTTTAAGGGGAAAAATAAATTTGGTATTGTTTGATGCTTTGCAGCCTGATTGCAACCGTATTTCTACTACCAATGCTGATAATATGTGGCAGTTACCCAAACTGAAAACTCTCCAAAGAGGAGATCCAATACCTAAATCCTTAGCAGAGCTGATTAATAAATACTACATGCACTGCAACAGATGAAATAGTACAGAAGTACAAAATCCCAGAAAACTGATATAAATTGGTACCCCCACTTTTCAATCAAGAAATATGGAATGACCTTAACAAATGAATTCACTCTTTAAGACAAAGCCTTATAGGGATATTCAAAATCTTGTTGCTGCAAGCATTATGCTAGTTGTCCAATTAGCAGAATTACCAAAGTCTCAGATTGCCACTAATGAAAAAACCCAAATTTCAGATGTTATAACCCTTATGGGTCAGGTGCAATATCTTGTCTATTTCAGAAGGAGGTTAATGATTCAACATTTGAAAAGGAAATATTCCTACCTTTGTACATATACCCCCATGATGTCCATGCTTTTTGGGGATGATACAGCCAAGGAAGTTGAAAGATGTGACACTTGGTTTGCACTTGCGAAATAAAATTTGCCCAAATTCAGAGGTTTTGAAAGAGGCCATGGTGCTAGAGGTGGTGGACCCACGCGAGGTTCAGATTTTAATCAGAGGGCAAGATTTTGATCTCAACCTTATAGTGCTCAAGATAGGTACAGCTATCAATACCAAAACTCCAATAGAGACCTGCCTATACTAGTCCCTCAAACAAGCCCACAAATTAAAATCTGTAGAGACAAGTTCTGTGGGAAAACTTAAACACTGTATTGCTATGTAGAATAACTTTACTTGTGATCTGCGGATTTTGCAAACAGTTTTGGACTACAAAAATAGAATTGTATTCCATGTTTTTCCAGTACTTTTTTCCAAAAGAAATTGATCTTTTCAAATGAGCAGAGAATCATTATATCCAATGAAATCACTCAATTCTACATAAAGAGGCAATAGTTCCATCCACATGCGAGAGTAATCAATTTCTTTCGAACAATTTTATTGTTCCCAAACCAAATGGAAAATTTCGGCCAGTTATTAAACTGAAACAGTAGAATAAATTTGTTCATTGTGAACATTTTAATCAAGAAACATTTCAAATTGCTTTTAGATCTCATAAAGAAAATTTATATCTTTACTTCTATTGATCTAAAGGATGCTTATTTTAGTATTCCAATACATTTAGATTATCAGATGTTTCTACAGTTTATTTGGAATGGTCAACTTTTTCGGTTTACCTTTAGGGCTTTCCACTGCTATTAACAGTTTTCACTAACATCTTAAAACCCATCTATGCATTAGCTGCTCCTATTATAGTGATGACTCATTGAATTTGATAGTCACATCTGCTTGCCAATCACATGGACTATGTGACATTAAAATCTCTTGGATTCACATTTAATCTCGTAAAATCAGTGCTTATTCCATCTCAATGAATTATCTTTTTTGGTTCTGTGTAAGACTCTGTACAGTTCAAGATTTTTCTTTCTGAGAAGAAAGTGGAAAAAAGCAATATTTTTGCCAAGAAGATCTTTGATAAAAAGTATGTTAGAGTATGAGAGATGGTAACATTTATTAGGGGGACCCCGAGTGGCCAAGTGGTCTAAAACGCTCTCCGTTACAGATACACTGCCATCTCACCTCTGTCTGCATGGGTTCGAGTCTTGGATTCGGCCAATGTGGGTATGTGAGAAAGCTGGCCAGTAGCTTCTCGTGGGTCAGTGGTTCATTATGGGTTTTCTCCGCTTCATCCTCCATTATTAATACTGGCTGCCATGTATAGCTCATCTTGTGCTGAAAAATGGCATTAAACCCTACTACAACAACATCTTTTATTGGCATGCTTTCTTTAATGCCTTTTATGCAATCCTGGAAGTCCCAATGCACTACAGGTATTTAGAACATTATAAAATAAAAAAAATTAGTTAAATCAAAAATTATGATAGTACAGTTCAGTTATCTCCACAAAGTATCCAGGAACTTAAATGGTGGAATCTAAATGTTGCCGACAGGACTGGGAAATCTATCAGAAAAGACAATATTGCTTTTACTATTCAAACTCGGATGCAACACTCTCAGGGTGGGGAGCTTATGCACTGGATTCAAACAGAGATCAATCTCTGGTAGATGGGACAAGAGTGAGACCCTTTTTTCCATAAAGTTACCTAGAGTTGATAGCAATTTCTTATGCCTTACAAGCTTTTCATTCAGATCAGAAAAATGTCCATATTGAGATTCAGTCTGACAATATATGTGCAGTCTCTTATATTAATAAGATGGGTGGAATGGCATCAATTTAAATGGATCAGCTAGCCAAACAGATTTGAGAATGTGCTTGGAAAGGGACATTTTCATATATGCAGTCCATATTGCGGGCAAAGATAACTTACAGGCAGATTATATTATCTGTCAAGGACCTTTCTGACTCCACTGAATGAATGCTAAAAATGAAATGTTTCAAAGATTGTGTGCACACTATTGTAACTCAATTCTGGCTGGTTCATCTCAATATATACTCCAGAAACTTCAAAAAGTTAAAAACACAGCTGCTCGGATCATCATTAGAATGCCATGATCTGAGCACACATTTCCGCTGCTCTGTACCCTACACTGGCTATACATTTGATCCAAAATCAAATACAAAAATTTGTTCTCTGTTCTACATTTCACTGATGGACTACAGTCCAACATACCTATCTGGCCTCACCCATGTGTACACACCAGAAAGATACTCCTCTTCTGACAATCATATACTCATTATTCCCACTATGAAAACAAAGCCATATGGATGTTCTTTTGCATACCAGGGCTTAGCAATGTGGAATGAATTGCCTATTGAAATTTGACACAAAAACACAATGATCCCTTACAAGAGTGCTCTTAAAACTCACCTTTTTCGACTGCAAGAACAAACTTAAAGACCTAATGTTTCCTACCTTAAATATTGTCAGTATTTTTTGTTTTCTTATTTCATAGTGTTTTGCTTTTTGTAGTCGTATCATTATAGATGATGTAAAGCGCTTAGAGCTTCTAAAGATTTGGTACTATACAAAGTCCTCATTATTACTAAAACACTTTTGAACATGGTTTGATCATGCAAATTGAAGAATAAAGGCTCATTTGGAAATATACTACTAAAAATTAGACATTAGCACAGACTTGCTCCATGAAGAAATTTCAACAGGCTATGAATTTCTTTTTAACAAATTTATGTTCAAAATATCATTTTGGAAAAATACTGAATGGTACCTAAAATATAATTTAGCAATGGCATTCAGTTGCACCACAGTCCTCACAATGCCAAAAATAAGTCCTTTATCTTTTCTATTGCACTGTTAAAATTCAGAAGAAAGAACAAATTCTAGTTTTTTTTAATACATTTTTTAAAATTTCTTTCTCTTAGTATTCTTTTTAAATTTTAGCTTGTCTAGTGTCATGTATTTTTTTTAAAAGAGATGCATGTTCAGTTTGGAAACGTATTAAGAGCGGTCTAAATAAGAATACATTTTATTACTTAATTTGCTGAAGATTGCAAATTAATTGCTGAAAGGTTGCCATAATAAGAATGTATGCAGATGTGCTGGTACAACAAAAGGATTCAATGCTTTATAATGCATTCTGTTACAAACTAAATGTGGGGGTAACTTAAAAAACATGTGGCTGACTCTAGTGCATCATATGCACTTAAATACACATCCATCCTGAAATCAAACATGTTAGTAACAAAAAGAAAAAAGAAAAGCCAGCCAGAAATAGTCTATTAGGGATTGTAAATGTTCAACCAGTGCAATAATGCATGCTAAATAGATTAATTATGAATTGTTAAAGAATGTGCATACAATTAACTGTAAATTAATTGCCATACTGCTGTAATTTGGAGAGTTGAAAGCTAAAGGCAGGATGTGTTTTGAGGCGTTCTAACTGCCAGCAATAACAGGCAAAGGTGGCCATGCTGGCATTTGAATCCTTTGACTAAAAACAGCTGACCTCTGGCAGAGGGGAGACAAAAAGGTGACACTGATCAAAAAATGATTTTGGCACACAAAAACATTTATGACTTTATAACAGGAAAGATTATTGACAGCTTTTATTTATTTATGATTAGTTCATTTGTGTCAAAATGCCGAAATGTGCAATTTCTCACGACTCTAAAACAAGCCACTGGTTAAAATACATAGTAGAAACTGGCTTGAAAGACCACCTTTTGTGTCCCAAAATTATGGTCTCTGAAGACAGGTGGTCTCTTAAAACAGGTCATTATTATATAATCAATACATTTGTTAATTGAGAATATGCTCCCTCAAGACAGGTGGTTTCACATAGCAGTGATCTTCGAAGATTTTATTTTATACTGTATTACAAAATGTCCAGCACTACTTGGCAATCAGTGTGTGTGAAGGCAACTAGTATGTCTCGAGTCTGCACTGTTTCATGCAATGTGGATTTTAAGATGGTACATGGTGCAAGAAATTATATGACAATGCATATGCAGACATCATTGCATAGAAGCAGATGATCCGCTCAGAAGGCCTTGTTTAAGACTGGATCAAAAATGAATAAACAAGCCTTTGCAAAGTAGGCCTTATTTAAGAATGAATCAAAAATTGATACAGAGGCACTTGCATCGGCATTCTTGCAAATTTTGTGATTGCACAATTTGCCATTTTTCATTGCAGATCGTCTTTTAAAACTTGGTTAAAATCTTGTGTCAAGACTTTTAGACTGCACAGCAATTGTTATGCTGGTATTAAAAGAAAATACTCATTATCACTCAGATCATAGCCCATTAAAAAATTCCCCTATTTTGTTTCAATTTCCTTAAAACATGGAATATTGATGTCAGTAAAAATTGTAATGGAGCTGTGAAGCTGATCCGATGGCTTCATTATTTCATATGCAGTTATCATCTTATGTGTGTGATGATCGCCCATTACAAATTATGCTACAAAGACAGGATGAAATGGATTTAATTTAACTGCCATTATTCTTTCTCAATTAGTGATTTATTCATACTATTGATTGGTGTTTTCTGTTTGTTGTCAAGGTAATGGATATAATTAATCAATGCTTGCCTGCTTGCCAAATGAGTAATTGACATGTTCAAGTAATTACTTTACCTTCATGTACTGGACGTAAGCATCTAACTACAATCTATGTTGTTAACTATGACAAACTATGACAAACTATGGCAAAATATGACAGATTTATTAATTGCTACCATTATTCAAACCATATCTAGACAATGAACTCTAATGAACTTAAAATATATTTGTTTTTCGAAATTAGAATGACTGCCCAGCTTTTAATCTTTGTTTAGACAACAATTCAAAATAATATTTACAATCTGGAAATACATGTATTTACAAATTGAAAAGCAATACTTTATGGTGATTCCATGACACCTAAACAAAATATCGGTACTGACTTTATACAATTACTGACTTTCAAAAAGGCTGATTCAAAACTTATCAACCCTAGAAAAACAGCTGCAGGCTAAAGTGAAGTAAATGTAACATTTCTGGGGTTGACAATTCTGTGTATGAACTGAAATCAATTCAATAGCTAATATCAATCAACATCCTGATAATATTAGCCTTGTTAACGTGTCTGATTACGACTTGGTCTGAAATATAGTCTTTTCGATGGTATGATCCATTATATACCTTCATGAAAAAAGCCTCTTCACTAAGTTTGATCAGTTGGATCAGAAACAGTCTTTAGAGTTTTAACAAGCTTGGCAAATTACATAAATGAGAACATACCGATAAGTGCAGATCCTGTACAATATCAAAGTCATGCAAGATCTTGATCACACAAGTCTATATTCAGTCCAATCAAAATCTGAAAAAGTGACTTCCAAATGGTAACAAGCCCAGCCAATCAAATGCATGATTTGGTAATCAAACTTGTTCAATACCTTGATGGGATAATTACATATTCCAAGAGTATGATGGTGGGATAATTACATATTCCAAGAGTATGATGGTGGGATAATTACATATTACAAGAGTATGATGGTGGGATAATTACATATTACAAGAGTATGATGGTGGGATAATTACATATTCCAAGAGTATGATGGTGGGATAATTACATATTACAAGAGTATGATGGTGGGATAATTACATATTCCAAGAGTATGATGGTGGGATAATTACATATTCCAAGAGTATGATGGTGGGATAATTACATATTACAAGAGTATGATGGTGGGATAATTACATATTACAAGAGTATGATGGTGGGATAATTACATATTCCAAGAGTATGATGGTGGGATAATTACATATTACAAGAGTATGATGGTGGGATAATTACATATTACAAGAGTATGATGGTGGGATAATTACATATTACAAGAGTATGATGGTGGGATAATTACATATTACAAGAGTATGATGGTGGGATAATTACATATTACAAGAGTATGATGGTGGGATAATTACATATTACAAGAGTATGACAGATCAGAATCAGAAATATTGCTTCCAGAGTGGTTACAACATCTTGCCAATTACTTAATTAACTCACTACTGAACCCATCTAAGATTTTGATGATATAAGCCTGTAGTACAATGAAAAAGCCCATATATCAAGTTTAATAAAAAAGCCCATAATCCAAGTTTAATCAAAAAGTCCATAATCCAAGTTTAATCAAAAAGCCCATATTTCAAGTTTAATCAAAAAGCCCACAATCCAAGTTTAATCAAAAAGCCCATATTTCAAGTTTAATAAAAGTCCATACTTCAAGTTTAAAAAAACAAAAGACTGTAATCTAATTAATATACATAGATCTGGCTCATTATCAAACTTGTCTGGGATCTTATATAAGCAAACATTCTAAGCTTGATCCAAAATGGATTGGAAATGTGGCATCCTGAATAGTAATGAGGTCAGTCAATCGCAAGATGACCTCACTACAGTGGGACCCCGCTATAACACAGTAGTTGGTAGCCATAGAATCCGACCGGGCTATGAACCGAACCGTGTTATAAGCAGCCATGTACAATACCAACACATTTTTGGATTTATTTACGGGTTTTTTTTTTACATAAAGACGGGTGCGAAAATGCATGGCACAATTACCATTTTTGATCAATATATATTAAATGAGAAAAACATTTGCTGTGGTAACAGAAATTGCAGATATAATATATTACTTTATTCAGAGAACCATGCATTGGTACATACACGTGTCTAATTTATGTATACATGTATAATCTATTGCATGAAAAGAGTATCAACACCGTGTACTCACCAGCGAATCTTGTAACATACATTGAATCCATAATACAAATATTTCCATCGAAAATATCCACACAACGGATGTAAAATATTCAATAATTTTGTCACATCATTATGTGACTGAATTCAATGAAAAGAAAAAAACAAAAATTACGTAACGGGTGTACGTAATGAATGATGAAATAGTACATGTCCATAGATTAAATAATGGAAGCTAAAGTGTATTCTTATAATAACTACATGTACATCTCAGGATCATTATGTCTCTGAATTCAGTCATTGTAAATTTCAGCACATTTCCCCACCCAAGCTGCTAGTGAAAGTCCTTTGAACTTGCCGCCCAGTTATTGCGTCATGTTCTTTTGATGTACTCTAATAAATACAGCAGACAGAACTGGCTGTATTTTAACCACTGAATTATGTCACTGTTTAGCTCGGCAGTTCACTTTGATGATAAACAATGTACTTAAATTAACTGATTTATACATTCTGGTGAGAATCTTTTATCAACCACCGCATTGGCTGTTGCTTAGTTGTGTATGAAATTAAGAGAACATATATCGGAGATTATTTGAGCAACGATTGTATTCGGAATGCATTCAAGACAAACACAAAGTAGACACGATGGCTTCATTGCTCAGGGATCAGTAATAATAATATTGATACTTATGAGCTGTAATTTTTCAACAATAAACAAAGATCAAAGTTCTCAGTAGGCCCAGCAATTGGTTCGTATTTCCGACGTTTATTTTGGCACAAAAATAGAAGAAATTTGATAATACATTTTCTACACGTTCTTTTTTGCACTGTTTAGATGAAAATGAGAATGATAATTAAACTCTTAATATTTTTTTTCATACTTAAAATTTTTATTTTTTTTGGTCTTTGAGAAATAATAGTAATAAATTACCCGAAATTTCGGGAGCCATGCCACGACCGGGTTATATCCGAATTCGGGTTATAGCGGGGCGGGTTATAGCATGGTCCCATTGTATTACCTTAATTACTGTAAGTCTTGGGACAGGAATAAAAAGATGATTATTTCATACATGCCAACCCCTGATGAGGAAAAAGTGTAATCCAAGTGGTCAAAAGCGGAATCCAGGCAGAAAAAGCATAATCCACATATAAAATGCAAAATTTCAATAAACAATGATTTATTTGCCCATCGTCTTTTAACATCCTTTACTGCTTCAAGTTTTCATATGTAGCACTTTTAGCTTTACACACACCAACTACAAACCATCTTAAGAGCGCCAAAAATATTAAAATTCTTTCCACACGGCCGGAAATAGATGTCATGTGAAGCTGCACTCTTTGTCTTAATACTGAGAGAATTCTGTTATTTTTTTGTTTTGTTTTTTATTTTGGTTGCCTTTTTCTCATTTATCTGGAAAAGTTTTGAAAGGAGATATTATTAAAAACATAAATGCATAGACTAAAATAAAATATACTTGTTAGCGCCAAAACTCTTTAAACTGGTTTTGCAGCAAATATAAATAAGAACATGGAATCTGTGCGTAAAGATTAAATTTAGAAAATCGGTTTGCTCTCTCCTCACTAAGCATACAGATGCTATAAATAGAATTTGAAGTTGACAGTAGAACCAGGTTAGCTATAAATCGAACATGATACTGTTAGGAAAATCCACAGTCAAGCGTTATACTGTAGTTACGTAAAAGCCGTCTTTTCTAAAATACGGTCTGTGTGATTAATGGAATGTTAATAATAGCGAGAAAACTAATTGATTTTTTTGGGAGGTGGATATACCGAAAAAGCGTAATCCATATAAGTTTAAACGTAATGCGTAATTTAGTGAAAAAAACATAATGATTATGCCAAAAGCGTAATGGTTGGTATTTATGTTATTTTGTGTTGCAAAGCTAATATGCATACAAAAAGTACAGATTTAAGTGCCTCAACACTTAGAGACACAAAATCTTAAAACTGGTAAGATCACCATATGTCACACAGCAATGACCAGTTCTTATTCAATTACCATGTCAAAACACTGTTATAACTATGATGAATGTTCTTATATTTATCTTGCATGTGCAAAGCTATCTCAAGTGTTTCAACAAGACAATGTGGACATTGAGAATGTGATCATTATGGTAGAGTCTACTCGATTGAAAATCACCCAGTTCAAAACCAAGAAATGGGATAGAATGGACTAAAGTGTATGATGAACTCGCAAAATCAAAGTCATTATATCATGGGGTGAAGGTAACAGACAGAGAACAACTCAGACTGCAGTTTCAGATTTATGCAAATAACTATCTGGACAAACTTACAGAAAACTTAGATGCGAGGTTTGATGAACAATCAATGAAAAACCTTCAGCTTCTGAATACTGTGCTGAACCCATCCAAACTAAAAAAAAAATGCCACAGTCTTGATGATCATGGTGAAAATTAACTACATTAATTGATCAATATTTATGGTGGTGAGGGTGGAGTTATTGATGGTGTAAGAGCACAAGCTGATTTCTACCAAGTGAAGGTAGTCATAAAATCATTTAACTGCACACTGACAGAAGCCTGTACAACTGTACTGCAAAAGTAGAGACATATTTCCAAATTTTGCAGTCCTAGCTGCAATTGTATTGGTGTCACCAGTGACATCTGTGGCATGTGAGAGAGGCTTCAGTGTGCAGAACAAAATCAAGACAAAGGGAAGGTCCAGAATAAAACACAAGACCTTGACACAATTGATGCGAGTCACAGAAGACATCAGAAAATTTTGCGAAATGCAACATAGACGAATGTGAACTATATTGTAGTTAAGACTATGATATTTGTACATGATATAATTTTAATACATAATGTTTTAAAGAATAATAAATTATTGCCAAGAAATAAAACTGATAAAGCTTTGTATTTGTTTATTCTGGGCAATTTAATGGGCATTTAGCCACTTCAGAATGCTTCTGGTAGAGTAGTGCAACTTTGGCAGGTGGGACTCCTATTTTTACCAAATAAGGAGTCATGGACTCCTAGTTTTGAAATACTACGGAGACCTCTGCTGCCTTTAAAGTGAGATACGCATATTCATGTTCTGATATAGTATTCTGAAAATTGAATAAATTAATTTTCATGGAATCAATTAACACCTTATAAAAACAAAACCTTCTTTCTTCGACTAGATTCGAATAAAATCTAGAAAAATGAATGACTTGTATGCTAGATCTTAGTCTTTCAATGCATCTGGTAACAACTGAAATTACAACAATAGATAAATGAATATGTGGATTGGGAGGGGGAGGGGGAGGGGGATTCTAACACTAACTTTACAACAATTTTACCCATAGTCCTACAATGTAAGATGCCAACACTGATAGTTACTATGTGGGGTAAGGGTGGGCAATAGTATTAATTTCATTATTTAGCCTAACCTGTTAATGAACACGAAAATGGATTTTAAAAAATTGAAAATTGGTTGCTCACGAGTCTAGACATTAATGAAATAGACCAAGTCACATTGTACTTGTCTAAGAAAGCATAAAATCTAAGAGTAATCTGTATGTTCAATAAAACATCGTTGCTTTGAATGTTGAACTTCAACTCAGAACACATACCAATTCAAATAAAATATTAAGATCATGCTGTGGAACATTCAAATCCTTATATCATCTACCACTGGTGGAATTGCTTGTTTGTTGTAACTACTAAGTTGATGATAGACAATCTCCTATTAAAAAAACATCAATGTAGAAGAAGCCCTCATATGCTTAAAGAAGACTTTAATACTGAAAAGCATGATTTTCAAAAAAGACAACTAAAAAAAAAAATATAACAATTATAAAGAATGCTGATCTTAATTAAGCTATTTTTTCTGAGTTTATCATTGTATAAACTGTCAGCTACATAACACCCCCTTTTGGCACTATTTTCCGTGTGATTTGGCGACAGATACGTTTATACCATGATAAAATCATTATAAACGAGTATATATAACTGGTGATTATAAAGTTGATACTGTCATGAGCACTTACCCTGAGCCAAATCCTAATATAAGTCGTACTTTCACTTTGTATGATACAACTATACCCAAGTTTTCTTTCTGACTGTTATCTGTAACTCTGGAAGGGAAAAGAAATGGGAGCACTGCATTAAGAAGTTTATTTTCAATTTGTTATTAAGGATTAAAGGTGTATGACTAAATTCGAACAAATAAGTTACAGTCTATTTCCTTGGAATTCAATCTAATGTTGAAGTATTTATTTTAATTCAGTAATAAATATTACTTAGTCAATTTGTTATTCATTTTCAGTGTCAGTCAATTTAAATTAATAACATATACAAATTACTGAATATTTACAAAATACTGCCAAAAGTGATGTCCCTTGTTGAGACTGGTACTGTGTAACATTCTGCTATAGGATCTGTGATAATCCTGGATACAAGAAGAAGAACAAGTCTAGGCCAGTTGTATATTTGTTGATTGATAAATTTATTGAACTTATTCTGAATAAATCAATGTAACAAAGAAACTGTCTAGTTTTGGACTCCAAACCTAAGTGTGTACGTTTAAATTTATCCAAACTGAACAAGTAATTGAAAAGGATCTTGTCTTCTGAAAACTACTACTCTTGGCCGTTATACTCCTGATTGTCACATGTTGCTTCTGTCATCAATTTGTCTAAATCAATTACATAAGGGCTGATAAGAGCATTTGCTTCACAAGAGTCCCTAGATGGGACTGATTCTCTTCTGTACCAAACGATTTCAAAAAATTTAAAATAGGACAATTTCTTCTTTTTAACAGCTGAGAGCTGAAACAATCTCTTGAGTGCAATGATTTTTCAAATGAGTCAATGTAACAGAAATGTTGGATTTAAGATAGAATTTTGAATTAGATAACATTGGACAACATTAGAAGACTTCTGGTGAAAATCCAATTTGAATGACATCCATTCAGGACAATTAATCACAACATTTTCACTACATTAAATGCAGCAGTCATATCTGAGGTCTGATCAGCAACTAAATGTTATAATGATTCATTGGGTGAAACCCTATAATGATATGAGCATCAATAAGATTTTCAAGATAGCTGCGATAGTCGTCAAACTGGACTGACAGATCATGCGTGTGTGATTAGGATTTTTAACGCAGCTTTAACAATTTTTCAGTCGTATTGCTATAATGTCTGCAGTGAGGCAGTTTCTAGTGATGTCTGGCACTGGGACATCATGCCGCAGACATGTAGCATGATGTCCCACCCAGTTACATTATCCTGACACAAGGTCAACCAGAGCGGTTAACAGTGTTGATGACAATGTCACAATTCTTATTGGACCAGTACATTCCTGGTTTGAAAATTTAAATATGCCTTCTTGTTTTTCTATACTTTTAATGAACTTTTTTAGGATTATTTTGGACTGACTTCATAATGCTGAAAGTTCCTCTCACATTTTCATTTATACTTTTGATACTAAAATTATAGTCTAAGTTTTACAAAACTTTTTGGTTATGCACCTTTCTCTTGCATAGTTTATTACCACAGTACTAGGGAATTGACAATTCAGGCACCCTGATGTAGGTACACAAATGGACAATTAAAGTATTGTGTCGGCTGTTGGAAAATACATAAATTCCATAATAACCTTAAAAATCATCATTTTTAAAAAGTACTTTTGGGTGCCTGACCTGCATGTCACCTTGCAGAAAATGGTTGCCTGGAATTAATTTTGTATCTTCCTAAACTCCCAGGTAATGGATTTGTTTTCCCCTGTTCGTGGGCATATGGACAAAATTAATCAGGATACATACAATGCACTATTAGTGAGGACATTAAAAGCAAAAAATACTGAACACGTACAATTACTTTCTAAAGTAATTTCCTTTGCAACAAACCTTTATATGCTAACTAAAAAAGATGCTGGTTTGCTTTCCAGACAAAATTCAAGAACTGGGAATTTCATTTGAAACAAACTTTTATATGCTAATGCTAGTTTTGCATCAACCTAAGAATGCTTTGATACAATTAATTATAAAATTTTGCATTTCATTTTCTTTATTAGACTGCAAAATCAGAACAGTTATACATAAAAATGATTTTGAATCATTTCATAAATCCTGGTGTTACAGATCTTAGACTGATTCCACACAGTTTATGCTAAAGTCTTAAAGAACTTATATGAGGTAGAAATTCTGCATGTAGTAGAAAGAATGGACCCTTAGAACCAGTCTGACCCTTACTCTTACATTGTTGAAGATGCCAAATTTGTGTCTTCATGCTTCAATTTGCCATCAAGAGCCAGACCCCTTTTGTCTCTGTTGTTGGCAAGAAGCGGGGTCAGGTGGTACACCTTACAAAACCCTGTCTGACTAGGCTGGATGGGAAAGCCCTCTCTGCAAAAATAAAGAAGAAACTTCCTACCATTTATCCTTGCTTAAAAGACATGTCCAACTGCAAAATTGCACAGACCTAGATCTACTGCATAATGCACTAGGAGATCTAGGTCTATACAGATTTCAGGAATAATCAGTAGAACAGTCCCTGAACTACAGTTACATTATGTGATGGCAGATCGTGATCTTTGGCGTTTTCAATGTGACTCAGTTCATAAGTGAGTACAGATGGCGAATGACATTTCAAAACAAAGCATATTAACAAATAATAAATGTGACAGAATTTGCAAATGACAAAATTTCTTTCTTTGATAGAAATGTGCAATTACCCCCCCCCCCCCCATAACACCCTTCATGGTTCCTGTAATAAGGCAGGTATGACCATGGAACCCATTTTTTTTTTAATTCAATAGAATAATATACTTCTCTATAAGGTAACCTCACTATGAGGTAACCTCACTATTAGGTAACCTCACTATCAGGTAATTTTTATAATGGGTCTCATGAATGGCATTATTATGAGGGGGATTTCATTCTAACATGATTTCATGATAATACAAAATACTCCATTGCTCTCATGGAGAACACTAAAATAAGGAAGTACTGTATCACTGTACTTTATTATAACATACTACACAGCTGTATACTCCATGCTCCCATGGATGGTATTATAAAAAGGAAATATTGAACAAAATTCACATTAATATTACCTTTCAATTCCATGTATCCCAGTAACTTTATAGAGACAATAAAAATGAAAAACGAAATAGGTACTGAAATTCTGATTATTGCAATACATGAAGATAAAAACAACCGATTAAAACATTTATTGCAGCAATATCCATTTGCATACTTTTATTTTGATCAGGGTAATTTATTTCAATTTTTTACTTGCACATATCTTGGCCATTCTCCCCTGAATAGTTTATACAAAATTGCCATCTACAATTTCTGAAAATTTAATTTAAAGAGTTTTTTTAAACTCTTCTGTCAAGAGACAATTTTAGTATGATTAGCACTTTCTTCCAGTTTTTATACATATCAGTCAATGTCTAGAAGAAATGGCTTTATTCAATTCAGCATCACTGAAAGCACTTGATTGACATGTGCTTCATCGTATGTCAAAGAAAACCATAATTGTTCAGTCTCTTTCCTTTTCCACCCAATCAATCAAAATCAGGAGTGTTTTGATCAGGTGCTAGAAATGAAGCAAGGCTCAGACCCAACTTTTGGCTCTATTGAAAACTCAACAGGTGCACGACTGTAACAAATTATTACTGAGTTATATAAATTATGCTGCAAGGAGGTGGGTGGGGGTGCAAAATAAACTGAAACTACCATTGATACTGGCGTATAAGTCCAACTGTAAAGAGCAAAGACCAAGATAAGTCGCCTTTTAATCTGCCGAAAAGAACTCAATTGGTGCAGATTGAAAGGAATCAGTAGAATCAACAACATATAGACCCTGGTCTGCAGGTTCATTGTGCTATGGAAGATCAGGATCTTTGTTGTTTGCAGTTTAACTTATACCTGAGAAAATATGGTAGTAAGATAGCCTAGCTGATGATTATTGATACTATGAATGGTCCTAGTGATGATCACATCTCAAAGATTTTGGTTACTGTCCGACTTAAATTCAACAGATCACATGATGGATATAAAAAATACAACAGGAATACAAGACATACATGTATTAAATATATATACTGAAAGTAAGCCAACATTGTTCAATTCTTTATGTTTTAAAAAAAAACTCATTTTCTGTATTAATCTATCACCTGGCAACATGCACATTCTCATGTTTATAGTAACACATTTACCGGTATATTGCTTTTTTGTCAACGAAGCAATTATCAGTGTGTGGTATTTGTTTCATTCAAAGAACCATAAATATAGTTTTATGGTTCAATATCAATCACCCTAATAAATCTGCAAGATACATTTTTTAAATATAAATTGGATGGAACCCACCAGGATACACATCTTGCTGAGTTTGATACCATTACAAGAAATGGCATTACAAGAAAAAAGCATTAATTCTGTTTTTTGTCTATTATAACTTCTATTTTACAAACATTAAGTCTAAATTAGACATTATAACACTGGCTTTTCCCACACTCCAACACACACAAAAGCTTGCAACTAAATCTAGCTTTTGCACAAAAATAAAATGAATGCAATTTCACACCAAGTGACCATGACCTTTGATCAAACAATCACAGACTCTATGGGATACTGCCCTTCCTCTACTGCAAAAAATTACAACCACTAAGCTGACAAAAATCGGGTGCTTGAAATTTTATTAAGGTGTACTTGTCATATGAAACTCAAAATGACAATTGTTAACTCCAGTGATCTTGACCTTTGACCTCTAGGCCCATGAATCATTTGGAAGATGCCACTGTCATGTGACAACTACCTATGCAGTTTAATGTCAATTGAAGACTTTCTGACTCTCATGAAGCATTTCAGAAGATGGTGACTCAGTAATTATAATGCCAGACTCACAACCAGAAGAGTGCTGGTTTAAATCCTGCTATCTGACCAGTCTGTGACAACTGCCAAGTAGTGTCCATAGGCAAATAAATTTTTAATTTCCTTTGGAGTATTTTTGTAACATTTGTGTACTGCTGTACTAAAAACACCATGACCATCATGTTATGCTGTACTATAAAACACCATTACCATTATGTATTGCTGTACTATAGAACAGCTTACCATCATTTATTGTGTACTATGAAACACCATAACCACCATGTATTGCTGTACTATAAAACACCATAACCATCATACATTGTGTACTATAAAACACCATAACCATCATGTATTGCAATACAATAAAACACCATAACCACCATGTATTGCAATACAATAAAACACCATAATCACCATGTATTGCTGTACTATAAAACACCATAACCATCATGTATTGCAATACAATAAAACACCATAACCATCATGTTCTGCTGTACTATACAACACCATAACCACCATGTATTGCTGTACTATAAAATACCATTGCCATCATACATTGTGTGCTATAAAACACCATAACCATCATGTATTGCTGTACTATAATAAAACACCATCACCACCATGTATTGCTTTACTATAAAACACCATAACCACCATGTATTGCTGTAATATAAAACACCATAACCATCATGTACTGCTGTACTATAGAACACCATAACCATCATGTTCTGCTGTACTATACAACACCCTAACCACCATGTATTGCTCTAATATAATACACCATAACCACCATGTATTACTGTAATATAAAACACCATGACCATCTTGTACTGCTGTACTATAGAACACCATAACCATCATGTTCTGCTGTACTATAGAACACCATAACCATCATGTATTGCAATACAATAAAACACCATAACCACCGTGTATTGCTGTACTATGAAACATCATAGCTATTATACAATGCTGTACCAAAAAACACCAAAGAAACAAAAAAAAAAAAAATTGATGCATTTTAGGTCCCCGTTTCTTCAGCATGAAACTAAACTTGACTCTGGCTTTCACGAGAGTTCTAACATGATTTTAAGGTGTGATAGGCAGCTAAATTCTATCTACATGGTGTGCATGCATAGGTAGGTGGGTATATAATAGTTGGATTTTTCTGAGTAAGCATGGCACTGGATTAAAGTTATAACAATTGGAAAAAGTAATAAAATGACAAAAGGAAAGCAAAATATGTATTTTGATTACTCGCATCACTGATTGTTTGATTTTGATGATTAAAAAATTGACTGACGTAAAGCACATGTCTATGATAATATAATATAAGTAGTAGTAATTGCTGTATTAGTACTTTTAACTTTGGGTGTTTTCTGGCATGGATACTAAGTAGGTTAAGAAAGGCTGCATGTAGTTGTAATGTGACAAAATTATGTGGGAAGGTGCATGATGCATGGATGGCTGATACAGCTGATTCATATATATTTGTGTGGGCATCAGAATCAATAGGTATGTGATTTTGTTAAAAGTTACCTTTTTTCTCGGCGTTGACTGTACCTGTAGTATATATGTGCACTTAAGCAGAAAGACCTTTAAGGAATGTTGAAATTTGTGGTTTGAAGTAACCATGAAACACATGAAGAAAAAAAAAAGACTTAGAATAACAGAAATAATTGTGAACTTGTATACCACAAAATATTTGATGGAAATGGATTTTTAAAAAATGGGTGAACATAATTAATGGATAGTTTCAGAGCATCAGTTGTTAGCAACCAGCTGTTTAAACTGCATGAAGAGCCTGACAAGAAAATATCAGATAATTGATATGCCTCACTGCACTGCTAGGGTATATTCCAATCATACAACAATGTTATAAAAAAAATAGGTCACTGTAATTCTGATATTAGCCCTAACAATAAAAACACTTAATTAAATTTCATGACTGTGATTCTAATATTAGCCCTAACAATAAAACCCCTTAATTAAATTTCATGACCGTGCAGGCAAAATCATGTAACTCACAAACTTGATAAAATCTAAAAAATAGTATATCACTGTCACATGCATTTGCCACTGAGGAGCAGTATCTCAACACAATCAATGCATCTATCAGATTTCATCACTAAACATACAGCATTAGAAACAGTGGCAAATGAAACAAAAGTCTTTTTGATGGGGCTGGCGCCTGTAAAGTTTTTTGGTAATCCTTCAAGTAGTATAGGAGAAGTACTAATAATAAATTCATGTTAACAGATGGATGATGGATGACAGGTGAACAACAATCCCACCAGCTCTTCTGGTCCATGACCAGTCAAACTAAAAACAAAAGATGCAATGCTACCAAAAAACCTGAAGCACAGAATCTATAGGTTACTATTTGCTACCGAAACATGTGGTCCTGAGATCACTTGTCTGGCTTTGGTTTACCTAGTAGCCAAGATGCAAGAACAGCTGGCAGTGAACTCTTGTAGTAGTTTAACATGAACTCTGGGTCAAACGAGTGCTTTCTCTTGAAATTTCTTCCAGTGAGGTTGATTAAAAGTGTTTCATTTTTTCCCAAGTTTTTGTACCTTCATCCAAAATTCATGGCATACAAGCACCATTTGTCCAAGGCTTATATGCCAGAATACTTGTCCAGTTGATCAGATTCTATAATTCCCATTCACTTACATGCACCAAATGGCCTTTTTATGCCAAGATGCTTAGTTAATGCTTTGATGAATAGTTTTGGTGTTCTGTTTAGTAATGGCAGGAAGTTTGATGCCAGATATGCATCATTCATTTGTACAAAATTTAAAGGCTTTCATAACAGGATTTTCACTAGTCAAATTCAATTGAAAGTAGTCCTGTGGTTTTCAGAAGCAGTACAAAATAGCAACTTCTGATGGATGCATGGCAGACACAGGGCCATATCGTAGACATACATGGAGTTATGGCCATACAAGTTACTATGTTGTGGATTTGGGATAGGTTTGTATCACATGCAGCTGGATTTGTATGCTTTATAAGTTTATTCCTGGTACTGATAATGTAAATAAAATAATGTAAATAAACAAAAAATCTATTCTTAAGTGATAGAAATATTTTTAAAAGAGTGAAATCACTGTCAATAACTGTACATGTGTCAACATAACACAATGGTCCCTCCATTTTAATGCTGTACCTTTCTGCACAATATGATATAGTGGTCCCTCCTATATTATAACATTCCTTCTGCACAATGTAGTTTATTGGGCCAAAATCCCTCATTATAAAGCCAGCCAATTTGCACAATATGATACAGTGGGTCATTCATCCCTCATTATAAAGCCAGCCAATTTGCACAATATGATACAGTGGGTCATTCATCCCTCATTATAAAGCCAGCCAATTTGCACAATATGATACAGTGGATCATTCATCCCTCATTATAAAGACAGCCAATTTGCACAATATGATACAGTGGGTCATTCATCCCTCATTATAAAGCCAGCCAATTTGCACAATATGATACAGTGGGTCATTCATCACTCATTATAAAGCTACCCTTTATGCACAATATGGCTGTGGGTCCTCTTTTATAAAGCCACCCCTTCTGAATGATGAAGAATAATTGGTCTTCTTTTAAGAAGCTACCCAATCCACAGAGTATGGTCCAGTGGTTCATTGTTTATAATGTTACCCCTTCAGGATAAAACAGAACAACAGAGCACTCTGTTTAGCCTGTATCTCGTACAATAACAGTTGGCATATCACTATCAAATTCTTAGCACACCTGCTGCTACTCCTTATGCCATCAAATGCCAAATTGTTAAATGTGTCTCTTATCTAATGGAGGTATGACAAAACTCGGATGCAAACACATTTTTACCCTTCAAAACACAGTCAAGTCACATTTATCTGGTATCTGCTTTTGCTTTAACAAAGCATCCTAATAGGGAAATAGTTTTTAAATGGCAGTATCTAACATCTTTAAGTGTGAACGGTTTATGCTGGATAGCAAAATTAGAATGTATGAACTCGTTTTTAATCCACATGTTTTAGGCGAAGCACAAAAAAAGAATTTTGACTTACTCGCTTTCCATTTCTGCTACTGTGCACTTGTATTGGGCAGTGGAAAATAAACATATGTCAGCAAACTGGCGCACTGTGTGGAAAAGATGTGTGGCAAAAATAAAACAGTGATGTAAGGTATCATATATAATCACCAGCAACTCGAGTCCAACTGTAGACCTAGATTTACCATTGCATAAACCATCAGCAAATCTGGCTCAATGATTCTGTGAGAAAAAAACAGTAAAATTAAAATATAGACCCTAACCGTCCAGAGCACTATTTTATGACAGATCAGGGTCTATGTTGTTTACAGTTGGACTCGACTTTTACACTAGTATATATGATAACAAGGTAATATATGAGGTGAAAGCTTCAAAATAAGTTAAGCAAATACAAAAAAAAAGGATATATGTGAATATATGACTGTAATTTATAAAATGTGCTCATAATTTTAAACAATTCCAGCACACTAGAATGGCATAAAGCTTTACATTGTCCACAAAAATATAAAACACCTCATCTGTCAACTTTGTTAATAATCTTAAATTAATTTAAAAAAAGTTAACACAAGTCTAGCAGTTTCCTACTGCTGAAAACCATACCTTATTTTCATAAATCAATTTCTCAAAGGCATCCAGTTATTACCAATGGTAAAAACTTCATCAAACAATTATGATACAAATTTCGTATAATTAGTGGTATTCACTGAAAAATTACCAAGTATATGGAACACTTTTTGTTTCAAAATATTCTTTAAAAAAAAAATAAAATCACTGTTGTAACAATTTTAACACTAAGACAGAAACATACAAAAGTATCCTGAATGACACATGTGCTTGTTCCTTTTAAAATGACCTATAATGTAGCAATTGGAAAGCATGGCTGACTGCTAAATTTATTCACTAGTTTTGGTGACACTTATCATTTAAAATAACTATTAGTTAGTCCTTCCTTGCCTAAAAGACAAAGAGAACACATTTCATTCCAAAATAAGTGAGAACTCATTAAAACTTTGGGCAAACCTTTTCATATTGACCTTTACAACTGACCGTGACCTTCACTGGATATCAAGTCAATAGATTTATTTTTTGCCCTTCAACAAGATTTCCTCAAGACAATATGTACTAAAAGTAAATATCATTTGCAAAAACCATTATTTCTTAATGGAACAATAGGAATCCAATTTTGATGGAGTTACCATGATCCTGAACTTTGACCTTCTGACCATAAATAGGATTTTTATCTATCTTGCAAAGCCTAAACTCATTGAAAATCCCTTTTCTTCTGTAATAACAGCATCCTTGACCTTAGATATCAAAATCAATAACTTTCATACCCAAATGTGAAAGCCATCATCAAACGTTAGTCAGAATATATTGTCAAGACCTAACGTCCCTGTGCAGACATTATTTTTCTTCTTTCAGTCAGCGACATTGACCTTTCACCATTTAATCCCCAAACAATTTATAGCAACAGTTGCAAATCTTCCAAAAAAGTCTGGTTGTCATGGTAAAATTCAAGGTATTGTTCAGAAAAGTTAATAAATGGGTGGTCATACAGACTGGTGTATCGATGGACAGACCTTATACCTTTTGGCAGGTGGATGGGGAGGGCAGAGAAAAAATATATTGGATCATCTTTGACTGCATTTATGTATTAAACAAGTAGCTTTATTTGCCATAACAAATCTATGCACATATTGGTTAAGGATTTGTGTGTAGATATATTGATATAATAATGCAAAGAAATCATAATAAATGTGATATACAACTCTTGGATACAACAGTGCATGAGGAATATATATATAACCAGTGTTGTAATTTTCTTTTGTTGGCTTTCAACTCTAAATATTAAAACTATTTGGGAAACTGACCATGTCAAAATCAAATACAATGGTCATGGACTGTATGATGAGTCCATGTTGAAATGAACGATTCTGAACAAAAGGCAAAGCAAATTTGCTGATGACATTGCCACATGAGATTAGTGACCTCTACATGTAATCTGTGGACAAACAAGAGCTCCACATCTAGTTTTTAGACTAAAGCGAGCTCCACATCTAGTTTTTGGATTAAAGAGAGCTCCACATCTCATTTTTGGACTAAAGAAAGCTCCACATCTCAATTTTAGACTAAAGAGAGCTCCACATCTCAATTTTAGACTAAAGAGAGTTCCACAAAAATGCTGCAGAATGTGCGATATTATAAAAAAATGATATTTTTGATTTTCTATTACTACAACACTGGCTTTGAGAATGGGTGAACTTTAGGACAACTTACTCAGACTCAATCACTTCCACCTCTTTTTCATTTTTGCTTGTCTCATGTAATATTAACTCCATCACTTGCTCAACTGATCAAATAACAATTACAAGACAAAAGAACCAGTTAACATCTAAAAATATACACACCACAATTCCTTTACAGAAATCAAGACTAAAGTATACTCCAGCTTAATAGGTATGCCACAGTAACAAGCTATAATCTAAGCATCATTCAATATATACAGCCTTTAGTGCTGCATGCATCATAAAGGGAGACAACAAATCTGCTTGGCAAGATCTTATATAGCTGAATGAATTATGGGCCATAACTCATCCAATGATAAAACAGAATGTTGGAAATTATATTAATTTAAGGTCTTTCCAGTGTAAAGATGCCTGCCAACTTTATTTGAAATTCAACAATCCAAAGTAATGTAACATTTAAAAACCAAAAGCCAAAAGGACAGGCAATCAAGGGGTATAACTCTTGTATATGATGTTGTGGAATGCTAGATGCTGAACTCATTAAAAGTCTCGATAAAATCAAGTCAAATAATTTAGCAATCTTATTAAAATCTTAAAATAAGCCTCAATACCTCATGTATCCAGCAATCCCATAAAGACATATTTTGACTTTCCCCTCTATGCATCATAGAGACAACAATTTTTTTTTTAACCCTTACCAACACTAGTAATGTGACCAGACAAGTATTCTCCATCGAATAAAAGGACTGATCTCTGATAGCCTGGTATGCACAGCCTGCCAGAAGGCTGGACTGAAATGTTGACAATCAGAATGGCAGCATGAGGTGATGGTTGGTAAGGAAAACAGACCAGATCAATTTCATACTCCATGCTCCCCATCTTACAGTCCCTAAGACCATGGTCAAGCAAACTGGGGGACTAATGTTGTTAAATATCAGGAGAACAATCTATCAGCAAATCCAGACAGTATGAGAAGGTAGCAAGAATAAAGGTATCAAGGAATGGTGGTAGCAAGAAATGGAGGCAGCAAGGAATGGAGGGTTGAGAAGAGAGGTCTCTAGCTATTCAGATAAGATGGTAGCTGATGATTTTATTCCAAGAAATATTTTGATTAAATTTGAAATGTCCTGCCTATGCAAGATATTTCAGGTGGAGTTTTAAAAGATCACACTATGGATAATTTTGATTCTGACTTTCTATCTCTTGCCTTTAAACTTTTCGTAAGGACTGAAAACCATGTTATATCTGACTTGGAACTACAAACACTACAAGAAGGTGCTGATGATGTACGATGGTAAATGTCAGACACGCGACATGATTGTTCTTGCTTAATGTTCAACTACTTGCAAATTTGAACATTAAGCCTCCATAATGTTCTAAACAGACAATGGACAAAAAAAAGAAGAGAAATAACACATAGATTTCAACAAATAAACATTAGCCCACAATAACGCAAATCAAATTCAATAATGTTTTCAGTACAAAACATAACCCCCACATGTATGGTTTCAACGAATAAACGGTAGAACCCACAATAACGCAAATCAAATTAAATTGTGTTTTCAGTACAAAACATAACCGTCACATGTATGGTTTCAACGAATAAACAGAACCCACAATAACGCAAATCAAATTCAATAATGTTTTCAGTACAAAACATAACCCCCACATGTATGGTTACAACGAATAAACGGTAGAACCTACAATAACGCAAATCAAATTAAATCGTGTTTTCAGTTAAAAAACATAACCGTCACATGTATGGTACTGATCATATAGCTTACCAGGTCTGAAAAACAAAGTCTGCAAACTTATGAAAAACTATTGCTGAAAACCACAAATACAGTTACTGATCCTTTGCGGAAACCTTAAAAATAATATTACACCACACTTATTGATAGTGGGACTGAAATAAATATTTTGAAGCATCTGAATAGGCAATGCAGGACGAAGTTGATCAACCACAGTATCTGGTAATTAACAAACAAACTGATGGGTGTCACCAACCAACAGTAGTAAGGTGAAGTAATTCAAAGTGATTCTTTCCTTTGTTTACATGGTAATTATCATTTTCTCTGGAGTTGCTGGATATTAGACGCAGTGGAGCTTACTTTCTAACCTAAATATAATACAGTAAAGTATTTGAATGAGAATTTGATTTAGTTTAAATCCAAGAAAACCTTTGTCAAGTTATGGTGTGGAAACTAGTCATTAGGGAGGGAACTCAGGGGACACAACTTCTGTAAATAATGTTGTGGAACATTGGAAATTCAATTCATTCAAGAGAAGGTCACAACAATACAGAGATGCTTATCAAATTTGAAATCAAACAATCCTTGATAAAGTTAAGCTGTGGAATCAAAGTTAAGGAGATAGGTAATCAGGGGCCATAACTCATCTGAAACCTGAGGGAGTCGGTTGCATATCACGTTAAAATCCAACAATTCCCAGTAAAGGTATCTTGTGGGAATCAAAGTGTTGATGGATGAACAGACAGCTGGACGAACAGATAGGATTAATATGGGATTCTCAAAAATTAGTTGATCAGGGACAAATTTACATGAAAGCATTTTGATGCAGGCAATCTGACCAAAAATATTTGAATTATTTTGTTTGCACTCTGCATTCCTTTCATTTCGGCTATCATCTCATTATTTTCTGTTTTATGCCCCAATAATACAATCTGTTATGTTTATCACTTCCTTTAGTTTTTTATTTGTCTATTTAGAGTACTTGTCTGTTATGTTTATCACTTCCTTTAGTTTTTGTATTTGTCTATTTAGAGTACTTGCCTGCTGAGAGGTAATTATTAATGATTTGATTCAAGTAAATACTGTACAGATACAACAACCTATGATGATGTCATAAAATCAATATCTGCACTGACACGAACAATGCCATGCCTTGTTGAAAATGTGTCTACCAGTGCTAAGATCCTACTCCTGAATTTTTATGCAAAAGTTTTCAACCATGAAAATTCAGGAACATTAAAAAAAATAAATGATTTTAAAATCCATTCATTAAATGTATTGCAATTCTTGCTATTTTTGTTTAGCTATTTTTGCTTAGCATTCATTGAAAAAATTTTTGATATTTGCATTTGACTTTCCACTTTCTTTAAAATGTATTCTTCAATTTCTTTTCATTGATACTGCATTCAATTTCATTTGTTCTTCATTCTTTTTGTATGGCTTCATTCCTTTTTTTTCTTCATTTGTTTCACATTCCCTTTTCAGTTCACTGATAAAATTACGTTTTAGGGTATGTATAATGCTGTAATCTACTTTTAAATCTGTACACTGATCCAGAATTACATGTTCTTTAATGCGTTTATCATATCGTAGAGCAGAGATTTAGCATGCATTTTAAGAGTCAAAAGTCAGCATGTATTAATATCACATGGATGATACGCCTTTCTCATTAATTTGAAAACAAACTGGAATACATGAATTAATAAACTAAAATATAGCATGAAATGCTGAAAACTGACACATTTCACTCTGTATGCTCAAGAGCAGTAGACAAGATCAAGTATATGAAGAAAAAGTTCTTGAAATTTAAAATATGTGCTTAGCAATCAATAATCACTTCAATGTAAATACAAAATTGAGAAAAACAAGCAGACAAAATAAATCTTTGTTCAAATGTTGTAACCCATCAAAGCCCCTACATCTGTGAAATAAACTACACATGTGAAACAATTTCAAGTCTACATTTATTATGCCTTCGATTAAACAATTTCAAGTCTACATTTATTATGCCTTCTATTAAACAATTTCAAGTCTACATGTATTATGCCTTCTATTAAACAATTTCAAGTCTACATGTATTATGCCTTCGATTAAACAATTTCAAGTCTACATGTATTATGCCTTCGATTAAACAATTTAAAGTCTACATTTATTATGCCTTCTATTAAACAATTTCAAGTCTACATGTATTATGCCTTCTATTAAACAATTTCAAGTTTATATGTATTATGCCTTCTATTAAACAATTTCAAGTCTACATTTATTATGCCTTCGATTAAACAATTTCAAGTCTACATGTATTATGCCTTCTATTAAACAATTTCAAGTCTACATGTATTATGCCTTCGATTAAACAATTTCAAGTCTACATTTATTATGCCTTCTATTAAACAATTTCAAGTCTACATGTATTATGCCTTCGATTAAACAATTTCAAGTTTACATGCATTATGCCTTCTATTAAACAATTTCAAGTCTACATTTATTATGCCTTCTACATTTATTATGCCTTCTAATACTCTCATATATAGTTTCTTCATTTCTGAAAACAGCTAGAAGTACATCTCATCAATTTACAATGTCATTTATTCTTCGCTTCAAACAGGATGTAACAGGCACACTTCCATGATTTCAAAACAAAATTTGCAATCAAAATTGTTGGTAAATGATAATTCTCAAGCATTAATTTCTTAACAATGGGTGAAATATTAGATCAATTAGTTCCTGACCCATGGAGCATCTAACATTTGTTAACAATTGACATATCTTTTGAAATCAAACGATTGACGTAAATGTCATTCTTTTTAAAAACTGAAAATAGAGATAACAAGACAACAATGGCAGAACATAGCTGGCTTTATAAGTATTTATTTCAGATAAGTTTTTATTTATATTTATATCTGTCCCTATATAAATATTTTCATCTGTTTCAACAAGAAGCAACCAATTTCTGTTTCCAAACAGCAGTTATATTGACCGAATATCTCCTATCTCCTTCACTTAAGATATACAAATGGGTTTATTTCTTATCAAGCACAGGCATCCAGCCATACAGTATTAAATGCTGGAAATTGTAACTGCTTTCTCAATCACCGTACATTTCTGAATGTGAAACCATTCAAATTGATATTAATTTGCAATTTCAAAATGCCAAACCAATCATATTATCATTAATATGCAGCTTTCAAATGCCAAGAAAATCAAAAACTTGACCTTTATATTTAGCACTTATCTGTACTGATTGCAACACTCCTTTTACAACTTCATAAACCTACCAGATGATTCCACTTCGGCATCTACGAGATCTGGAAAAAACTCCATACAAAATTAAATACTCTAGTACTCACCTGAAAGCTTTATTTTTTTGACCGACTTATTTGTGTTATTGTCAACTAAAACATTAACCGCTATGCTTTCCCCATGGTAGTATTTCTGAAAAGAAAGAAGAAAAAAAACCTTGTCAAATTAAACACAAATAGTTTAACAAGGCGTTTACAGGTAAATCCCATCTGTAATAGACAATATGTAAAACACTGGTATGGGGGGGGGGGGAATGATGCCAACCCATATATATTTTTTTTTTTTTTTAATGATTTAATGCCATTTTTCAGCACAATATAGGCTATACATGGCAGCCAGTATTAATGGTGGAGGAAGAAACCGGACAAAGCCCGGAAAGAACCACCGACCCACGAGAAGCTACTGGCAAGCTTTCTCACACAACTACATTTGCCGAATCTTAGACTCGAACACACGCAGACAGAGGTGAGATGGCAGTGGTAAGCGCTTTAGAACACTCGGCCACTCGGGGCCCCCAACCCATATAAAAATGCATGTACCAGTGTTATATGGCAGGCACCTCAGCACAATAGTGGCTACATGATTCCAACTGAAGGTGAAGTTAGTAAAATGCAAAAATGAAAACTCTGCATATAAACTTTTTGCAGATTAACCCTTCTAAATAAATGCAAACATGAGTTACAATAATATAAACATAAAGGTAAAAATTAAAAAAAATGAATATAAAATAAAATATAAAAGTAACACATGAAAAATTCTTAAAACAGATAACGAAAATTTTGCCTCAAAAAGTCCAAGATTTTATTGGTTGGCAATATAATCATAGTTTCTTCATCAGGTTCACATCAAAATATTTCCATCTCACAGGGTGGAATTTAACATACTCAACAAGAATGTCTTCCACTGTCATTGGACACCATCACTGGGTGCATTTGGACTGGGGCTCTTCAGTCTGGTGGTATGCATTTGTATACAAGATATGATCAACACAATAGCACCTCATTTCTGTGATTTGCTCTATTAGAGTGATGCCAATAGTGGGTTTGATGTTCTTAAGATTGAGTTTTCATTCCCCATATTTTTCAAAAGTCAGGTCACAGTGATCCGATTTTGGTATGCAGAGTTACTCTCCTTGAAATGAACCAATTTTCATGGCAGTAAGTGAAATAGATTTCAAGATACTGTGGGTGGAATAATAAAACAAATTAATAAATGAATGAATGTAATATTGAACCAGTATTAACCACTTAAGTGAATGGACAAAATCCTATATCTTCCTTCAGAGGTGATTATATATATATATATATATACACATACACACATGTATATACATGCAAACAAATAATAAAGCAATTTTAAAAATTGACACAGCCACATCAGAAAGATCACTGTCATGATGATTAATCAGCCATTAAATGGATCATAGCTAACGAGTTTTTGTTATTGTTGCAATATTAATTAATGTTTGATAAACTCATTTACATGGCCACTTGTTTTAGCACAATCTAATGACTTGCAAACCCACTTATAATGCAGAAACTCGAGACTGGATCCCACTTTTTCATTTAAAAATGGCAAAAAAATATACTCCTCCTTGCTTAACAATAAAAAATAGCCACCAAACTCTAGTTAGTGCATGGAAATTTGGAACAATTTTAAGATGAAAGCATATAGAGTTTACAAGATTTTCTTGAACAAAAATGTTTTCTTAAAAAATTACACAATTTCTGACAAAATATTGATCAAATGAAAATGTTGGGCAATGTTTACTGGTAAGAGCACAGAGAAATACCAATTAATGAAGTCTTATCATGTAATATTTGTGTTTTAATTTTATTCTTTAATTTGGTTTCAATGTAATCATCATAAACATGTGACCTTTTTGAATGGAAGGAGTCAATGGCAACAATCTGGAACACTTCCTTTCCTAATTGGTAAAAGCTGAATTTAATTAGATAACTGTTTAGAAGATGCTTACTAATTAACAGAGCTGAATAAAATACATGAAATGTGTTTACATCACAGTAATATCCATTTGAAGGATCAACCTAATTTCTTGTCAAAATTTCATACCATCAATATGTTGCAAGAAGGTTCAAGTCAAATGTTTTGCTTGCTAACAGGAAGATTATTCTTCAAAATCTGCAGGTGTACATAACATGTAAATTCTAATTAAACAAAGTATTTTAAAATTCTTTCTCTTACATTCTTGGTTCATTGCTGTTCTTTCAATTCAGATGTACTATTAAAGAATTCAACTGTTACATTTAAGATCTCAATCCAAGTGAATTGTACAGGTTTCACTAAAGCTTTTTATTAGTGCCATATTAGCTTTGTAACTTCAATTCATTAAATTTTACTTACAATGAATACAAGCATCCACTTTAAAGGGAAGGAGCTCCAACATTTATAACTCCAACTTATATAAGTATCTCTTCGATTTATTGGCACAACCTGATTTCTTTAGATCTAGTATTCATAAATATTAAAATAAATTAGAGAAATATTTGTAAAAAAAAACAACAACTATGGAGGTTGCAATTCTAATATATCAATAACAATTGCTAGTATCCCAAATAAGAATCTTCTCCATTATCTTCTTCTTGTTGTCGTAGGGTTTATCATCATTTTTCAGCATACAATAGGCTATACATGGCAGCCAGTATTACTGGTGGAGGAAGAACTCAGGAAAACCCCTGGAAAGAACCACCAACTCATGAGAAGCTACTGGCAGGCTTTCTCACATAACTACATTAGCTGAATCTTAGACTCGAACCTATGCAGACAGAGGTGGGATGGCAGTGATTTGTAACGGAAACACATTAAACCACTTGGCCACTCGGGGCCCCTCTCCATTATGTTGCACCCACACGTGAATCTCGTTACTCATGAATTATCAAGAGGTGTAACTGGAAAAGCACTCATAACAATAACTCATTTTACCAGATTTTGAGCATACTAATATCTTAATATTATGAAGGCATGTTACATCAATGGAAATGAAATAAAAAGCAGAAAGTTTTTCCACACAAAAAGTTCAAGCTCAATAGATATTCGGAAGATACATACTTCTTTATCTAATGATGCCTCCAGCTTGATGTTTCCAGGACTCATCATGAACTCTTTGCAGGCCTCTGCGCTGGGCTGGGGGGCCGGCTGTTCAGGCGCATATGTAAGCTTACGAATCGCCAATCGGACGGAGTTTCTGAATGAAGAGATAAAACACAATATCAAACTGACACTGCAAAAATAAAAAGATAAAACACTTCACATCCTGGACAATTCAAAATGTGGACAAGCTGGAATAGAGTCCTTATGACACATGTGATACACTGATGAACAAAATTGTAAATCAAACAGGAGTGATAACTCCATTAAATATTTAAGAAAAGGGGCACCACTGAACTTTACCTGGGTCTTACTTAAATGTACCTGGAAATACCTCATTAAATATGGTTCAATTCAATTAGTTCTTTAAAAGGTTATTGAGAAGAAATAAATTCACAATGGAATTGTTGCAATATAATGTGACATACAGCAAGGATGCAGATGGGTAGCACTGGCAAGTCCCCATAAGCATTAATTTAAGACAGGGGTTGGAAAAATGTGGCATAAAATGGTTGCTGATTAAATAAAAAAAATTAAACATACACATAAACTGGCAGGTCAGGTTTTATACTGTTCGCTTCATTTCTAAAAAACGAATTTAAGTTCATGAACTTCAGCTATGATCTACTTGGGTTATCACACACTAAGAAGCTGTATATTTTACTACATGATTGCATTTTTCTGCAGTGATGTTTAATTTGCACCAAACAGATAATTTTACTAAGAACCAATTATTGTAACTAATAGGAAGAACTCGTGGAAAATGTCTCAGAATAATGCAAAAATTATGTCAAAGTGGAATAAATAATTGAGATGTGAGTGGTGTATCTATCTTTTGGGTAAAATTAATTATAATGATGTACTACATACATGCTGCCATTGCATGTCTTGTTCTTTTCCAGACTGAAAATACCCTTAACTGCATGATGAAAATTCATCTTCCCACAAGATGTGGCCTTAAAACTAGTGGGATGTAAGTGTAGGGCAGGTAAATGCTACATCCTTAAAATTAAATTACCCCCCGCCCCCAATGCAAATCTCTCCTCTTTTATAATTTGATATCACTAATACATAACCTGTTGCTGCTATGTATGTTAATTATTGCTAAAGTATGTTCCACTGTTTTCACACTTGTTGTTGTTGCTTCAGGGTTTAACGCCAGTTTTTGCACAAGAAAGGCAATACATGGCAGCCAGTATAAATGGTGGAAGAAGAACCCATGACTCCCCACCCACCCACCCACAAAGAACCACTGGCCCATAAGAAGCTACTGGCAACCATTTCCACATTGACTTAACCCAATTCACACTTTGGTTCCAGTGTAATATATTTATGATAATACTACCTGCAATCATGCAACTAAACTGGCTTATGCAGGGCAAAACAATTAAGCTGCTAATTTCAATGAGCATAAAACAATTAACATCCCCTTGATTGTCAGCAGGTTGATTGGCTTCAAAGTTGTCTGTAGTATATCAAGACTGATTAGACCAATTATATCATTATATGGTGTGTGGGCAAAACTAATTATGAAAGGACTAACATGTTAATTGATAATAGTTGGATTAATAATGAACTCAAGCAGCATGAAATAATTAATATTACTTTGATTCTCTCTGGAGGGTATGTTCAACTGCAGTGCTTGAAATTGCAGACCTTGATTACAGTCCATATATACTATGTATGATCAAAAGTAATTTTGACATGATTAAAGATGTCAGCTCATTACAGCGGTTTTATTCCTGTGAGCTCAAGTGGCATAAATTTAGGCTGGTATTACTTCAGTGTTTAAAGTTTGGCAAAATGTTATGTGTCCATTATCTCCCGAAATGCCAATATCAAAGCAACAGCAATATCATAAAATAATTCATTGATGGATGGAAATGGAAATGTCAGATATTGGAATCAAGTTTGAAGGTACATGAATATGCATTCCTGTAAAGCTGATTTTAAAATTTATCATGGTGGCACGAATGACACATGCATCATTCAGAAATCCATAAAAAGCACCAAAAAACCCCAAATATACCATCACTGAAAATCCATCATTGTGGAGTCTATATCAAATAAAGTCATACGTGCTTAGACACTATTTGCTAACTGTATAGCTGAACATTATTTTCTGATGGCAGATCATTTTCCAGATCTGGTTAAAATAACATTCCCCCTCTAGAAAATCAAACAAACATTCTTGTGCAAATGGACACCAAAAAAAAGTGCCAATTCAAATAGTGACTATTTTATAATAATAATAATAATAATAATAATAATAATAATAATAATAATAATAATAATAATAAACATCATTATCATCATCATCATTGGAATAATTTAATATATAAACTCAATGTCATCTGCAACTTGTCATTATTAAAGAGAGGTGAAAGTGTCATGTAATGATAATGATGACATGAAACATGTCTGCAAATAAGGTTTAAAGTCACAAAGGGTGTGATGGTATAATGTATGTGTTTATGCTTCAAGTGAAGAATCTTACTGGCATTAAAACTATTAGAATCAGATCCTGACAGGACCAATCTTGAGCAGTTCTGGCATTAAAACACTATTACAATCATATCTTAACAGGATTAATCTTGAGCAGTTCTATCAATCAGATCCTGACAGGACCAATCTTGAGCAGTTCTGGAATCAGATCCTGACAGGACCAATCTTGAGCAGTTCTGGCATGCAGAATCTGAATCTAACCATAGTCAGGAAACAATTAAGACATTTTCTGGATTTGGTCCAGTTGTATTAACAATTTTCACATTCCAACACTGGCCCTGAATTCAGGCCAACTAGAATGGAAACCTGTGTCTAGTAGCAGTATGATCATCTCCTAACTATAAATATCAACAGTGACAAGAACTGCCAACAATATAATCCTGTCAATGATCTCGTACAAAATGCTAAAAATGCTTGTGGTACATATAGGGGAATATGAATGGCAACATGTTATTGTGTCTGTGTGTGTGTCTGTGCGTGTGTCTGTGTCTGCGCATGTGTGTGATTAGGATTTTTAACAGTTTAACAATTCTGCAGTCACATTGATACGATGTCTGCAGTGTAGCATTTTATAGTGATATCTAGCACTGGGGTATCATAGTACAGACATGTAGCATAATGTTCCACCCAGTTAATTTATCCTGACACCAGGCCGACTAGTCCTAACACTAACGTCTTAATGCTGAGAGCCAAGCGAGGCAGCTATTAGTACCTTTTTAAAAAGTCTTTGGTATGATTCAGGTGGGGATTGAAACCACAACCTTCTGAATCTGATGCAGACACTCTAACCACAAGGTCATCAGAGTGGTGAAATCTCACAACAAACTGCCTAGACCCAGATAGTTTTGCACATTATGCTATGCATATCTGTGTCCATGAAGTTTTGTATTGTTATTGAAAAAGGACTGATTTGATAAGATGATATCTTTTTAATATCTGAAGAATGCAAATTTCTTTAACAGTTGTCATTTTTATGCATGCTGAAAGTCAGGACTAGGCAATCTTCTCTCATTTGAATTCAAAACTCCTGACCAAATTTTGGAAATCTCTCATCCATCCTGACCTGGCAAGACCTGCATATTCAGTCACATGTATGCATACCCAGCCCAAAAATGGCTGAGACTGGATTTCAATTGGTAGTGGTGATAAGTATTGTGGTTTTTTTTGTTGCTAAGAAACCTGGATTGCAAATGACACATCATGTGACTGATGAAAAAGTTTCCTTTTGTTTGAAGAGCGTCTGTTTCCATCAATGACAGAGTAACATGCTGTGTATACATGCTCAGCCTCCGGTTTTACTCCAATAATGCCCCCCATCCTTCACAAATGCTTGGATAAGGGGTTTGTTACCCTGACACCAGGCTGACCAGTCCTAACATTAACCTCTTAAATCTAAATGCCATGCAAGGCAGTTGTTAGCACCATTTTTAAAGGTCTTTGCAATGATTCAGCCGGGGTTAGAACCCACGACTTCCTGCATCTGAGGTGGACATTCCAACCACATGATTACTGGAGTGGTCTTGGATAGCAAAGGAAATAAACTTTCAATTCATTCTGAACCAACCACAGCCTAGTCTATGATCAGTGTTTTCCTTTATGCACATTTGTGTGTCAGGGACGCATGCTAGAGAAAACCGATGCACACATTTTGTTGCTGTGCATTTTTTGGAAGCAAAGGGATTTGCATAATGTGAGAAAGATTTATTTATTATCAAATGCTTTGGATGAAGGATGGCATCGTGTATACTTCGAACATAGGTATAGTCTGGTTCCATGTTTTGTATGTTCCCTGTGTTGTGCTCTGCTATAAAGAGCATATGAAACACTGGGAACCAGACAAGCATAGGCAAATTGTGAAGCGGCAAATATCTGGCGATCTATCAAGAATACAGTAGTTGAGACCAGAGAACCATTAATTAGATTTATGGAGACACGTGCTTATCATATCACCATCCTGCCATGATCGGTAAGGTTCCTTTAGAGTCAGAATGTTGTTTCCAATTATACCTTTCTTTGCACAGTGGCCAGACGGACTATATATGAGACATGGTAGACTTCATTTTCATGGGAAAGTTGTCAAAATTGTGAAACCACAAAAATTTTGTTACTTAAAAATACCAGGTCGGGCTGACCCAACATTAGCGACTTTGAATGAAAGGGCGGCAAAGACATTTGATTCTGATTGGTCACGTTAAATAAGGGGGGTGTTTTCACACAAAATTTCATAGGATTTAATATCCTAAATATTTTAATATTTAATATATTAAATATTATTTATATATTATATTTAATATTTTAATATTTTAAAGATTTTAATATATGGTCATTTGAGGACATGTGGAGTCGATTAATAGCCTTATCATCTGTTTACTACTGATAGAAATATCTGATTCCGAGCCAGGAATGAAAGTTCTCACCTGTATCATATATAATCAGTAACTCAGGGTGCTTATTTATTTATTTTTAAAGGGAGAAAATATATTTTTGGGACGATTGATGTTTTGCAACCTGAGATGTATGCTGAGGAAAAAAAAAAAAAAAGAGAAGGAAGTACAGTGAGACGTATAACGCTGTGACGAAATTCTGCATCGTGCGAAAATTCTAATGTGTTCAGAGTGTATCCCGAGATCCAAAGTTCTGAACAGCAACAGAGGAAGCAGAAAACTGAAGACTAGCAGGTTATGAAGTCATACAAGGCGTTGATTTCGATTGTTTCACTTGATTCTATGATGAATTAAAGCTATCAGTAACAGATCGGCTAGTCTATTTAAATATATTTGAGTGTTATCTTGTATTCAGTTAAAGTTTTATTTCTAAAAGCAGAATATATTCCTAATGAAACGAATTTTCACGATTGTTTATGTAATTGATTAAATTGTTTGTTTTGTGCTTACAGGGGCTCGTATTTGTTAGTTCAATATATCTTGCTCAGATCACGATATCTATTTCCATCTATAAGTTTCACCACTTATCTTTACTCGAACCGGGGTAATTATATCAAGAGTGGTCATCTCTTAGATAATGAGTACCAAAAACAGGTGGGTTATAGTATTTATTATTATTATATTTATACAACCCAGTGGCAATAATTATCATCCCCACCCCATGACAGCAATGTTATGACAGGCTAGCTTCCCCATATCTTGCGCGCTCTCAAGTGATTTCCGTTGAGTTCAGCAATTATGGACCAGATGTTTAACCTCAATGCTTGTTGCACTAAAATGTGATCTCCAGATTAAAACGGCGTGCACTAGGAATCAATAGCCAAGAAAGTGAAAGGAGCAAAACACAAAAGACAAACTGTAGATCTAACTTTGATGTTAATGAACATTGGAGAAAATAATTCCCTTGACTGGAATACTTCCCATCCATTAAGATTACTGGTGTGACTTCTGATCGCGTGATTATGAAGACCGCAAAAGTGAATAATCCTTTCATGACAGGGTTAAAGAATTGTTAAAAATCTGCCCTTGTTCACTACAAATAATTTGGAGAACACATTATCACCCAAGACATTCTTTCACAACAAAGAAATCAATACATTTGCAAAGACAAATGCATTATTTGGATTACAAAGTCAGGACATCATTTGGGATTTTGTTGGATTTTATCTTTGCTGCAGTAAAAGAAAGATCAAAAAGTTCAAGTGTAAGTTAATAAATAGAAGATGATTCATTAACCTCTTTTATTTTTGGATAAATTTGTTTTAGAACGATGAAACTGGTGATAGTAAACATTTTTACAGGCAGTATATTAACTGCAATTTGCGTATTGGCTTATATGTAATGTGTTGGTCTTTAATACAAAAAGATTATCAGAAGACTGTTAAAAGTATGACTTGAACTAATAAAATTAATCTTTGAATAAAAATGATCAATGCATTTTGTGTGTTAAATTGTACATGTTGGTTTATTTGTATTTTTAAGTCAAGAGATCAATAGAGAGAGATCAAGAGAAAGATCGAGATCAAGAGATCGAGATCAAGAGGGAGAAATCATGAGAGATCAAGAGATCAACAGATCAAGAGAGAGAGAGAGAGAGGTGCAAGTTGCAATATTCTATTTCAAGCTGATATAATTTTTCAGTACATTTCCTGAATGCTTAACGAGGAAGACAATGAATTAGACTATGATCAGGTAAGCATGTGAGTCAGCACCAATGGTTGGGACTTTCAATATTTTTAGTGTTGGACAGGGTTGCGCTATAACTCTTGATAGTGGAAACCAAAGCAATGTCACTCTTCAAAACAGAAGTGAAGATATTTAGCAACTGCGCTGCAAAGATTAAAAGTTTTCTACTGCACCCAAAATGAAGGATTCTCAACTTGCAGTAATAGTTCTTGGATGCAAATTATCTCCTTGACTGAACAATGTATTTGGCATCTTTGCACGAAAATTATCTGTTGGAGTGATCATTTGGGATGAGTCAAGCATCAAGGTGGAGAATATGTTCGCTGTTGTGGATGAGAGAGACCCTGTGCCATGACAGAAAGTCCCTTCTCTGAGATAATGTCATGGGTTGGTCTAGCAGCATGTTGCAAAGATCACTGAACCATGACTGTGTTATCATAATTAGCAGAGCAGTTTAGCTTGTTATTTACTGATTAAATGGAAAATGAAGTCTGATGATTTGTGACTGTATTAAAACAAAACTAGAAAGAATCAAGACAAGTTTGCATATGAAATTAGCAAGAGAATCAAGATTAGAACTAAATAAGTACCCCAGCTACAAATAGGAATAAAAAAATTCTACCATTGTTACGCTGATATCCCCGTAATGTATTTCACATGGTAAAAACAATAACTGACTGAAAATGTTCAATGGAAAACAAAACTTCAAGTGAAGGCAATTTTTAACAAATATTTCATGCCATCTTAATGATATTGTCGACATGAAAAAGAATGCAGGCGAGTACACAGGATCATGGGTAATAGACTGGAACTTTCCAGGCAGCCAATGGGATATGGTTGACATTTTCCGCCCAGAAAGAATAAGCTATGACATGCCAACAGGTTAGGAATTGGTGATATAAAAATATTTAATGGGATATTCTACAATGTACAAACATTCATATACTGATGTATGCATATTTTACAATGAGTCTGAAATATATACTGGCAAAATTAGAAGCATACAAGTGATGCTGTCTACCACACACATCATTTTATATTAAAAATCTACTGCTTTTAAAAATTTTAAAAATAAATTGACTGAAAGATAAAATTGAAAAACAAAAACACACCCTTAAATCAGAATTTTCATGGACTTCGTCCACACATTACAGAAACCAGCCAGGACTACCTGGAACCAGAACTGTTCCACCAATGAGAGAACTGCACACTGAGTTGTCGGATAAAAATTGTTAAAAACAGGAAGAGGAACATGTACTATAAATTGATTACCCTAATAATAATATGGAGAGTTTAAAGCCGAAGGCAGTAGGTTTATAGATGTGTTATATATAAAGGGTTTAAAGGTGGTACATCAGTCTTTGATTAAATATAAGCTGACCTTTGGTGGAGGAAAGATAGAAAAGATACCAACCCAATTATGATCTAGGCAATAAATTATGTATTTTGATTTTTTATGAGGAATAATTTGAGGAAGATTGTATGGGAAGGGGGGATCAATTCAAAATGCTGAAACATGCACAATTTCCAAATGCTAATCCCTCTCTCCAAAAAAAAAAACCCCACCTGAGCTAAGAAATATTAAAAGTTCAGCAACACTTGGAAGTCAGGGTTTAGTTATAACAAGTGAATAGCCTTTCATGCAAAGTGGATTTTAAAGTAGTATATGGAGGAAAAACTGATATCACAATGCATTTGCAGACACCATTGCATTGAACAATGATAGTTCTTCTGTAACAAACACAGCCTCTTTGAACGCCTTGTTTGAGCCTGGATCAGAAGTAGATACAGTGGCACTTGCTGAGACCTTGATTACTCAGATTTCACAAAAATCACACAAAGACACAACATATTATCACTAAGGCCCCATTGAGACGTAAAAGTTGAAAATATGTGTAGGAGTCCGATGTTCAATGCCATTATCAAGAAAAAATATTATTGCAAAATATGTAGTTTCGTTTTCAACCCAATTAAAATGCACAAAATGTATGTGAATACAAAAAAATCTACTGGTTCTCATATGGTACAAATTTTAAATGTACTGAAATTGTATCCTGGTTCTGTCTAAAGTACAAAGAAAAATAAACAAAATAATGTTCCACATCGGTACATTTTTTAATGTAGAATTGGTCCTAAGTGATGGTACTAGCATTGCTTTGCAGTGCAGGCCCAAAGAAATTGTCCCCAGTTTAGCCCTCCTAAGATCAATACATGCTATGATTCATTTGTCTGCTTTTTTCTGCCTTGAACAATATTTAGCTGTTTGAGAAATTGGAGACCCTTACTGTTTCATTTACACTTAAGATTTAATCTGGCCATCACTCATGAAAAACCATGTGCAAATTGATGCAAAAGACCATAGAGAATTTTAATCCTTTTTTATGATACCCAGTAATGTGAAATGAAATTTGGACGATTTTCCAATCCTCATTTTTTAATGTCAGATGTAATGTGGCAGACTAATCTAATTTTTAATATACCATTTATACTTGCCAATAAGTCAAAACAAACTGCAGATAACAAAGATCTTGATCTGCCATAGCATAATGTACCTGCAGATCTGGGTCTACATTTTTTGTTCAACTGATTAGTCCTATCAATTGCACAGACCCAGATTATGTGATGGCTGATCTGGGTCTGTGCAGTTTACAGTTGGACTAGATTTGTGAGAATATAAGGTAACTGTAACTGATTATGCAAGTCTATGAAAATATATATCAATAATGTATAACTGATTCCAAAGCAAAAGAGTTATCTTCTTAGTCTGAGCACATTATTCAAAGAAAGTACACATAAAGCTCTGATGGCTTGACACTTAAGGAACTGGATGAACCAGATTCCAACCAAAGTATCAGCCTGAATAGACTCCTGTGATGTGTCCTTCAGCAAGATGCTTGACTCCACCTCTTATCAATATGATCATCATAGTACATGTACTGTAAAAGGCTAACCCAACCCAATATTTGACCTTCATGATTTTTTGAAGCACACTTAAGAGTACATACAGAATTAAATAAATTGTAAACATGACATAGCTTTTTTACTTTTAAGTCCTTTTTATTATTTGGAAAGCATGCCACTAATCTTGACTCGATTGGTACTTATGATACTGATAGAAATGGACAAGTCACTCTTTCAAAAAAGGAAAAGACTAGTAAAATGGCATGTATTTAGAACATTACAAAAATGCACAGATATCTACAAATGTCACAATAATGCAAGAGCATTTCAATTTTGATTATATTTTCTATCCATGCAAGAGCATTTCATTTTTGATATTTTCTATCAATGCCAGAGCATTTCAATTTTGATTATATTTTCTATCAATGACAGAGCATTTCAATTTTGATTATATTTTCTATCAATGCAAGAGCATTTCAATGTTGATTATATTTTCTATCAATGCCAGAGCATTTCAATTTTGATTATATTTTCTATCAATGACAGAGCATTTCAATTTTGATTATATTTTCTATCAATGCAAGGGCATTTCAATGTTGATTATATTTTCTATCAATGACAGAGCATTTCAATTTTGATTATATTTTCTACCAATGCCAGAGCATTTCAATTTTGATTATATTTTCTATCAATGCCAGAGCATTTCAATTTTGATTATATTTTCTACCAATGCCAGAGCATTTCAATTTTGATTATATTTTCTATCAATGCAAGAGCATTTCAATGTTGATTATATTTTCTATCAATGCAAGAGCATTTCAATGTTGATTATATTTTCTATCAATGACAGAGCATTTCAATTTTGATTATATTTTCTATCAATGCAAGAGCAATTCAATGTTGATTATATTTTCTATCAATGCAAGAGCATTTCAATGTTGATTATATTTTCTATCAATGACAGAGCATTTCAATTTTGATTATATTTTCTATCAATGACAGAGCATTTCAATTTTGATTATATTTTCTATCAATGCAAGAGCATTTCAATGTTGATTATATTTTCTATCAATGCAAGAGCATTTCAATGTTGATTATATTTTCTATCAATGCAAGAGCATTTCAATGTTGATTATATTTTCTATCAATGACAGAGCATTTCAATTTTGATTATATTTTCTATCAATGACAGAGCATTTCAATTTTGATTATATTTTCTATCAATGCCAGAGCATTTCAATGTTGATTATATTTTCTATCAATGCAAGTGCATTTCAATTTTGATTATATTTTCTACCAATGCCAGAGCATTTCAATTTTGATTATATTTTCTATCAATGACAGAGCATTTCAATTTTGATTATATTTTCTATCAATGCCAGAGCATTTCAATTTTGATTATATTTTCTACCAATGCTAGAGCATTTCAATTTTGATTATATTTTCTATCAATGCAAGAGCATTTCAATGTTGATTATATTTTCTATCAATGCAAGAGCATTTCAATGTTGATTATATTTTCTATCAATGAAAGAGCATTTCAATTTTGGTTATATTTTCTACCAATGCCAGAGCATTTCAATTTTGATTATATTTTCTACCAATGCCAGAGCATTTCAATGTTGATTATATTTTCTATCAATGAAAGAGCATTTCAATTTTGGTTATATTTTCTACCAATGACAGAGCATTTCAATTTTGATTATATTTTCTATCAATGCAAGAGCATTTCAATGTTGATTATATTTTCTATCAATGCAAGAGCATTTCAATTTTGATTATATTTTCTACCAATGCCAGAGCATTTCAATGTTGATTATATTTTCTATCAATGACAGAGCATTTTAATTTTGATTATATTTTCTATCAATGCCAGAGCATTTCAATTTTGATTATATTTTCTACCAATGCCAGAGCATTTCAATTTTGATTATATTTTCTATCAATGCAAGAGCATTTCAATGTTGATTATATTTTCTATCAATGCAAGAGCATTTCAATGTTGATTATATTTTCTATCAATGACAGAGCATTTCAATTTTGGTTATATTTTCTACCAATGCCAGAGCATTTCAATTTTGATTATATTTTCTATCAATGCAAGAGCATTTCAATGTTGATTATATTTTCTACCAATGCCAGAGCATTTCAATTTTGATTATATTTTCTATCAATGCAAGAGCATTTCAATGTTGATTATATTTTCTATCAATGCAAGAGCATTTCAATGTTGATTATATTTTCTATCAATGAAAGAGCATTTCAATTTTGATTATATTTTCTACCAATGCCAGAGCATTTCAATTTTGATTATATTTTCTACCAATGCCAGAGCATTTCAATTTTGATTATATTTTCTATCAATGCAAGAGCATTTCAATGTTGATTATATATTCTACCAATGCCAGAGCATTTCAATTTTGATTATATTTTCTACCAATGCCAGAGCATTTCAATGTTGATTATATTTTCTATCAATGCCAGAGCATTTCAATTTTGATTATATTTTCTATCAATGCCAGAGCATTTCAATTTTGATTATATTTTCTATCAATGACAGAGCATTTCAATTTTGATTATATTTTCTATCAATGACAGAGCATTTCAATTTTGATTATATTTTCTATCAATGCCAGAGCATTTCAATTTTGATTATATTTTCTATCAATGACAGAGCATTTCAATTTTGATTATATTTTCTATCAATGCAAGAGCATTTCAATTTTGATTATATTTTCTATCAATGCAAGAGCATTTCAATTTTGATTATATTTTCTATCAATGACAGAGCATTTCAATTTTGATTATATTTTCTATCAATGCAAGAGCATTTCAATTTTGATTATATTTTCTACCAATGCCAGAGCATTTCAATGTTGATTATATTTTCTATCAATGACAGAGCATTTCAATTTTGATTATATTTTCTATCAATGCCAGAGCATTTCAATTTTGATTATATTTTCTATCAATGAAAGAGCATTTCAATTTTGATTATATTTTCTATCAATGACAGAGCATTTCAATTTTGATTATATTTTCTATCAATGCAAGAGCATTTCAATTTTGATTATATTTTCTACCAATGCCAGAGCATTTCAATGTTGATTATATTTTCTATCAATGACAGAGCATTTCAATTTTGATTATATTTTCTATCAATGCCAGAGCATTTCAATGTTGATTATATTTTCTATCAATGAAAGAGCATTTCAATTTTGATTATATTTTCTATCAATGCAAGAGCATTTCAATTTTGATTATATTTTCTATCAATGCCAGTGCATTTCAATTTTGATTATATTTTCTACCAATGCAAGAGCATTTCAATGTTGATTATATTTTCTATCAATGCAAGAGCATTTCAATGTTGATTATATTTTCTATCAATGAAAGAGCATTTCAATTTTGGTTATATTTTCTACCAATGCCAGAGCATTTAAATTTTGATTATATTTTCTATCAATGCAAGAGCATTTCAATGTTGATTATATTTTCTATCAATGCCAGAGCATTTCAATTTTGATTATATTTTCTATCAATGCCAGAGCATTTCAATTTTGATTATATTTTCTACCAATGCCAGAGCATTTCAATTTTGATTATATTTTCTATCAATGCAAGAGCATTTCAATGTTGATTATATTTTCTATCAATGCAAGAGCATTTCAATGTTGATTATATTTTCTATCAATGAAAGAGCATTTCAATTTTGGTTATATTTTCTACCAATGCCAGAGCATTTCAATTTTGATTATATTTTCTATCAATGCAAGAGCATTTCAATGTTGATTATATTTTCTATCAATGCAAGAGCATTTCAATTTTGGTTATATTTTCTACCAATGCCAGAGCATTTCAATTTTGATTATATTTTCTACCAATGCCAGAGCATTTCAATTTTGATTATATTTTCTATCAATGCAAGAGCATTTCAATGTTGATTATATTTTCTACCAATGCCAGAGCATTTCAATTTTGATTATATTTTCTACCAATGCCAGAGCATTTCAATGTTGATTATATTTTCTATCAATGCCAGAGCATTTCAATGTTGATTATATTTTCTATCAATGCCAGAGCATTTCAATTTTGATTATATTTTCTATCAATGACAGAGCATTTCAATTTTGATTATATTTTCTATCAATGCAAGAGCATTTCAATTTTGATTATATTTTCTATCAATGACAGAGCATTTCAATTTTGATTATATTTTCTATCAATGCCAGAGCATTTCAATTTTGATTATATTTTCTATCAATGACAGAGCATTTCAATTTTGATTATATTTTCTATCAATGACAGAGCATTTCAATTTTGATTATATTTTCTATCAATGCAAGAGCATTTCAATTTTGATTATATTTTCTATCAATGACAGAGCATTTCAATTTTGATTATATTTTCTATCAATGCAAGAGCATTTCAATTTTGATTATATTTTCTACCAATGCCAGAGCATTTCAATGTTGATTATATTTTCTATCAATGCAAGAGCATTTCAATTTTGATTATATTTTCTATCAATGCCAGAGCATTTCAATTTTGATTATATTTTCTATCAATGACAGAGCATTTCAATTTTGATTATATTTTCTATCAATGCAAGGGCATTTCAATTTTGATTATATTTTCTATCAATGACAGAGCATTTCAATTTTGATTATATTTTCTATCAATGCCAGAGCATTTCAATTTTGATTATATTTTCTATCAATGACAGAGCATTTCAATTTTGATTATATTTTCTATCAATGACAGAGCATTTCAATTTTGATTATATTTTCTATCAATGACAGAGCATTTCAATTTTGATTATATTTTCTATCAATGACAGAGCATTTCAATTTTGATTATATTTTCTACCAATGCCAGAGCATTTCAATTTTGATTATATTTTCTAATTTTTAATATATTTTCTATCAATGCAAGAGCATTTCAATTTTGATTATATTTTCTATCAATGCCAGAGCATTTCAATTTTGATTATATTTTCTACCAATGCCAGAGCATTTCAATTTTGATTATATTTTCTATCAATGCAAGAGCATTTCAATTTTGATTATATTTTCTATCAATGCAAGATCATTTCAATTTTGATTATATTTTCTATCAATGCAAGAGCATTTCAATTTTGATTATATTTTCTACCAATGCCAGAGCATTTCAATTTTGATTATATTTTCTAATTTTTAATATATTTTCTATCCATGCAAGCATTTCATTTTTGATATTTTCTATCAATGCCAGAGCATTTCAATTTTGATTATATTTTCTATCAATGACAGAGCATTTCAATTTTGATTATATTTTCTACCAATGCCAGAGCATTTCAATTTTGATTATATTTTCTATCAATGCAAGAGCATTTCAATTTTGATTATATTTTCTATCAATGCAAGATCATTTCAATTTTGATTATATTTTCTATCAATGCAAGAGCATTTCAATTTTGATTATATTTTCTACCAATGCCAGAGCATTTCAATTTTGATTATATTTTCTAATTTTTAATATATTTTCTATCCATGCAAGAGCATTTCATTTTTGATATTTTCTATCAATGCCAGAGCATTTCAATTTTGATTATATTTTCTATCAATGACAGAGCATTTCAATTTTGATTATATTTTCTACCAATGCCAGAGCATTTCAATTTTGATTATATTTTCTACCAATGCCAGAGCATTTCAATTTTGATTATATTTTCTATCAATGCCAGAGCATTTCAATTTTGATTATATTTTCTATCAATGACAGAGCATTTCAATTTTGATTATATTTTCTATCAATGCCAGAGCATTTCAATTTTGATTATATTTTCTATCAATGACAGAGCATTTCAATTTTGATTATATTTTCTATCAATGCCAGAGCATTTCAATTTTGATTATATTTTCTATCAATGCCAGAGCATTTCAATTTTGATTATATTTTCTATCAATGCCAGAGCATTTCAATTTTGATTATATTTTCTATCAATGCAAGAGCATTTCAATGTTGATTATATTTTCTATCAATGACAGAGCATTTCAATGTTGATTATATTTTCTATCAATGCCAGAGCATTTCAATTTTGATTATATTTTCTATCAATGCAAGAGCATTTCAATTTTGATTATATTTTCTATCAATGCCAGAGCATTTCAATTTTGATTATATTTTCTAATTTTTAATATATTTTCTATCCATGCAAGAGCATTTCATTTTTGATATTTTCTATCAATGCCAGAGCATTTCAATTTTGATTATATTTTCTATCAATGGCAGAGCATTTCAATTTTGATTATATTTTCTATCAATGCAAGAGCATTTCAATGTTGATTATATTTTCTATCAATGCCAGAGCATTTCAATTTTGATTATATTTTCTATCAATGCCAGAGCATTTCAATTTTGATTATATTTTCTAATTTTTAATATATTTTCTATCTATGCAAGAGCATTTCATTTTTGATATTTTCTATCAATGCCAGAGCATTTCAATTTTGATTATATTTTCTATCAATGACAGAGCATTTCAATTTTGATTATATTTTCTATCAATGCAAGAGCATTTCAATGTTGAATATATTTTCTATCAATGCCAGAGCATTTCAATTTTGATTATATTTTCTATCAATGCAAGAGCATTTCAATGTTGATTATATTTTCTATCAATGACAGAGCATTTCAATGTTGATTATATTTTCTATCAATGCCAGAGCATTTCAATTTTGATTATATTTTCTATCAATGCAAGAGCATTTCAATTTTGATTATATTTTCTATCAATGCCAGAGCATTTCAATTTTGATTATATTTTCTATCAATGCAAGAGCATTTCAATTTTGATTATATTTTCTATCAATGCCAGAGCATTTCAATTTTGATTATATTTTCTATCAATGCAAGAGCATTTCAATGTTGATTATATTTTCTATCAATGACAGAGCATTTCAATGTTGATTATATTTTCTATCAATGCCAGAGCATTTCAATTTTGATTATATTTTCTATCAATGCAAGAGCATTTCAATTTTGATTATATTTTCTATCAATGCCAGAGCATTTCAATTTTGATTATATTTTCTAATTTTTAATATATTTTCTATCCATGCAAGAGCATTTCATTTTTGATATTTTCTATCAATGCCAGAGCATTTCAATTTTGATTATATTTTCTATCAATGACAGAGCATTTCAATTTTGATTATATTTTCTATCAATGCAAGAGCATTTCAATGTTGATTATATTTTCTATCAATGCCAGAGCATTTCAATGTTGATTATATTTTCTATCAATGCCAGAGCATTTCAATTTTGATTATATTTTCTATCAATGCATAAGCATTTCAATTTTGATTTTATTTTCTATCAATGCCAGAGCATTTCAATTTTGATTATATTTTCTAATTTTTAATATATTTTCTATCAATGAAAGAGCATTTCAATTTTGATATTTTCTATCAATGCAAGAGCATTTCAATTTTGATTATATTTTCTATCAATGACAGAGCATTTCAATTTTGATTATATTTTCTATCAATGCCAGAGCATTTCAATTTTGATTATATTTTCTAATTTTTAATATATTTTCTATCAATGAAAGAGCATTTCAATTTTGATATTTTCTATCAATGCAAGAGCATTTCAATTTTGATTATATTTTCTACCAATGCCAGAGCATTTCAATTTTGATTATATTTTCTATCAATGCATTAGCATTTCAATTTTGATTATATTTTCTAATTTTTAATATATTTTCTATCAATGAAAGAGCATTTCAATTTTGATTATATTTTCTAATTTTTAATATATTTTCTATCAATGCAAGAGCATTTCAATTTTGATTATATTTTCTAATTTTTAATATATTTTCTATCAATGCAAGAGCATTTCAATTTTGATTATATTTTCTAATTTTTAATATATTTTCTATCAATGCCAGAGCATTTCAATTTTGATTATATTTTCTAATTTTTAATATATTTTCTATCAATGCAAGAGCATTTCAATTTTGATTATATTTTCTATCAATGCAAGAGCATTTCAATTTTGATTATATTTTCTATCAATGCCAGAGCATTTCAATGTTGATTATATTTTCTATCAATGCAAGAGCATTTCAATTTTGATTATATTTTCTATCAATGCAAGAGCATTTCAATTTTGATTATATTTTCTATCAATGCAAGAGCATTTCAATTTTGATTATATTTTCTAATTTTTAATATATTTTCTATCAATGCCAGAGCATTTCAATTTTGATTATATTTTCTAATTTTTAATATATTTTCTATCAATGCAAGAGCATTTCAATTTTGATTATATTTTCTATCAATGCAAGAGCATTTCAATTTTGATTATATTTTCTAATTTTTAATATATTTTCTATCAATGCAAGAGCATTTCAATTTTGATTATATTTTCTAATTTTTAATATATTTTCTATCAATGCAAGAGCATTTCAATTTTGATTATATTTTCTATCAATGCCAGAGCATTTCAATTTTGATTATATTTTCTAATTTTTAATATATTTTCTATCAATGCAAGAGCATTTCAATTTTGATTATATTTTCTATCAATGCAAGAGCATTTCAATTTTGATTATATTTTCTATCAATGCCAGAGCATTTCAATTTTGATTATATTTTCTATCAATGCCAGAGCATTTCAATGTTGATTATATTTTCTATCAATGACAGAGCATTTCAATGTTGATTATATTTTCTATCAATGACAGAGCATTTCAATTTTGGTTATATTTTCTATCAATGCCAGAGCATTTCAATGTTGATTATATTTTCTATCAATGCCAGAGCATTTCAATGTTGATTATATTTTCTATCAATGACAGAGCATTTCAATGTTGATTATATTTTCTATCAATGAAAGAGCATTTCAATTTTGGTTATATTTTCTATCAATGCCAGAGCATTTCAATGTTGATTATATTTTCTATCAATGCAAGAGCATTTCAATTTTGATTATATTTTCTATCAATGCAAGAGCATTTCAATTTTGATTATATTTTCTACCAATGCCAGAGCATTTCAATTTTGATTATATTTTCTATCAATGCCAGAGCATTTCAATTTTGATTATATTTTCTATCAATGCCAGAGCATTTCAATGTTGATTATATTTTCTATCAATGACAGAGCATTTCAATTTTGATTATATTTTCTACCAATGCCAGAGCATTTCATTTTTGATATTTTCTACCAATGCCAGAGCATTTCAATTTTGATTATATTTTCTATCAATGCAAGAGCATTTCAATTTTGATTATATTTTCTATCAATGCCAGAGCATTTCAATTTTGATTATATTTTCTATCAATGCCAGAGCATTTCAATGTTGATTATATTTTCTATCAATGACAGAGCATTTCAATGTTGATTATATTTTCTATCAATGCCAGAGCATTTCAATTTTGATTATATTTTCTATCAATGCAAGAGCATTTCAATTTTGATTATATTTTCTATCAATGAAAGAGCATTTCAATTTTGATTATATTTTCTACCAATGCCAGAGCATTTCAATTTTGATTAAATTTTTAAAGACTGTGCAGGAAATTTCTTTAGAGGAAAAATTGGAAACGGTTAAATCACTAATAGTGTCCCTACAACAGAAATATGAATCAGAATTGTTCCTATGTGCATAATGAGAAGAGAACAATACACAGATACCATTTTGAATGAATTTCAACATATCTCAAAGTGGCCATGTATACTGTGTGTAATGCACAGACAGACAGACAGCAGTGATGAATTACTGCCATGGCATGTACGTGTTGATGAATGATTGTTAAGCTTGTTTACCAAAGTGATGCTTCTAACAGATTCCATTTCATGCAGAACTATTCCACACACCAAGAGAGGAACACAAAATATGCAAATCGGTGCTGTGAATTATGGTATATGAAAAAGTTATATTTAGCATTACAGAGGGTCCCTGAGGGAGATTAGCTGATACTGAATTATTTAATTTAAAAAACATCTTTATTATTACTGTATTATTATTATTATTATTATTATTATTATTATTATTAGGGCTTAACCGACTTTTGATCCGGAAATCGGATTCCACCGGATAGTATGACCTTCCGATTAATCGGAGTCGGACAAGGCAGGAACGACCGATTCGGATAATAAAAATAATAATGTTGAATTTCTATAGCACCGTGTCTAACACTGCGTGTCATTCGATAGTACGTTAATAAAGTTAAATAAGAAGTCAGAAAAGTCCAATATGGTCAACACAACCACGCTGTGAGACAATCTATTTGAACTGGCGGGTGAAAACCGGAAATGAAGCCGGATATGGTAAAGTACTATGTAACATGCTAGACACTGCAAAACCAGATACCAGAAATCCGGAAACGGAAGATTAAATTTTTTAGAAAAAAAAATACGGATTTAGCATTTCCGATTAATTGAATCATATCCGGAATCGGAAAAATTTCATGCCCAAAATCCGGAATCGGAAATCGGTATAAAAATGCTAATCGGTTATGCCCTAATTATTATTATTATTATTATTATGGAAACACACTACATGTATATATAGTTGCACCACTGGTCATGCAGACAGATACATGTACTTAACTAAGGCTTAAGCATGTAGCTTTGTTTACTTCCTGTTGTGTATGCTTGACTGGTTCATTTGGAAAATGGATGCTTTATTAATTTATTCTGATTATTGTACATATTTTGCAATAAGTTGAGTGTTTAATGGAATCTGAAACTTTCTCCCTGAACCAATACATATAAGATTGATTACATTTTACCATACAGGTGTGATATTTATATGTATACCAGTCCACCTTTTCAAACTGAGCTCTAGTGAACAGGGTAGAATGTACTACTCTGACATCTAGCAGTGTCAATCCTGATCTGTTAGTGTGAGCAAGCAGGACATAGTTTACCCCTGACACAGCTGTATAAGTCTTACACAGTTAAATCAGCAACTGCAACATGCTAGGTCCATGAAATTCAGATGATTGCAAGTGCACTTCATTTTATTTCAAAAATATTATCAAATTCACAAAACTAAATATTAAGCAACCTACCAAATCTATGAAAATGTTAAACAAAAATCTCTAGTAGGAGATGCATGTTCTACTAGGCAAAAAAAAAAAAAAAAAAAAAAAAAAATGACAGGAATTCAAGACAAGACCAATACTTCATTTTGTAACTACAATGTGTTACAGCCATTTCGGATATTTCAGTGATAACAAGATTTTCATATTAGTTGCTGTGGTGGACATACTGGATGTCAGACGTATCATTTATATTTAGGACCAATTAGGTACAAAAAGACCCCCATGTTGATATAGAAAATCCATTTGGAAGTATAGATAAAAACATTTCATAGATACGTAACCACAGTGGCCATATATTGAAGGTTGGTCACTCTCACTTAGGACCATGTAAAAAATTATAAGAACTCTTCTGAAGAAAACTTATTTCAAAATGACTTTACCTTTTAAGCAAAGTAGCTAAAACAAGATTTTCAAGATGGTCACATCAGATCAGTAGCATTTTAATTTAATTTCAACAAAACATTAAAGGAAATCTTTAAGTGAAAAAACCCTTGATGATATGACCATTCATTCAGGACAAGTAGTGAAAACAAGATTTTTAGCTGGCCACTGTAGCAGCAATATAAAATCCCAGATCAGCATCATTTACCTTTAGGACCAGTAGATATCATTAAATCATGTCAATATGTCTTTCTCTTCAGTAGGAGAGTGATAAAAAGAGTCTCTAGATGTGCAGCCATATTGTTGTACATCAGATTGGCACCATTTTCTTTAAGAACATCAATAAAGTGTTTTAATGAAAACCTTATGTTGATCCATTCAGTAAAAAGATGGCAGTAGTGGGCCACCATACTGGATGTCAGATCAACTGGACATCATAAGTGTTTTAATGAAAACCTTATTTTGATCCATTCAGTAAAAAGATGGCAGTAGTGGGCCACCATACTGGATGTCAGATCAACTGGACATCATAAAAAAATCTTTTGGTGTAGCCCCATATCCATTTAACTTGTATGTTCAGGGGGAGTGCAATACAGTTTTCAAGATGGCTGCTATGGCAATCATACTCCACTTCAGATTGGCAGAATTTTTTTTTTTTTTTACGACCAACTAGACATCATAATAAATTGTTAGTGAAAACCCCCATCTTGATTTGACCATCAATATAGGAGGAGTAGCAATAAGTAGTTCAAAATGGCTGCCATGCTGGTCATATTGAATGTCAGATCTGTTGTGTCCATATTGGATGTGTGAGCAGCATCATTTTCATCTGAGATCAACTAGATCAGGGGTCTCAAGCAAATTCCACGTGTCCTGCCAAGTCATATCATGTGGCCCACAAAATGATTGGCAACCAAGGTGTCATGAGAGATAACAAAATAAGTTTTATACATTATTTTGAGAACCATACAAGATACATGAACAAAAGTCCATGGGAAGTATTGATTTTTGTAGCTGGCAGACAAATTATCACAGCTTAAAAAGAGCTTCAATGCTAATCTTCATTGATCTTGATGGTGATTTTCCATAATTAGAGGCACACAGCTTTAATTCTAATTAATTACAAGCAAAGCTGATTCCAATCCTGAAAAAATTTCCATGTGCACTACATTAACCAAAGACTGGGAATGACAGTAACAACAAAAACATGACTAGAGGCAAAATCTGTTTGATCATTTAAAGAACAATCAACTCTGATAATAGAATTCTGTTAACAATGCATGCTTCATCATTTTTCTGATATAAAAAGAGAGTTCCTTGAAGGGATGTTTCCTCTACTGATTAAATAGAATTTCCAGGAATAAAAATACGATAATTTCCTCTGTTCACCTGCTGAGTGTTGAAACCATCTCCAATGTTTTTGAATTATACGATTTTCAAATTAGTTTCTGGTGCAGCCATATTGGATGTAGTATCAGTATTATTTTCAATTATGACAAATTTGACAACATTTAAAAACTTTTGTTGAAACCCTGTGCTAATATATCTTCCAGTAGGAGAATTAGCATCAAGATTTTCAATATGTTCATTGTGGCAGTCGTATTGGCTGTCTATGGTCAACTAAACATCATAAGAAGTGTGTGAGATTTTTAATTTTTAATTTATCTTGAAGTATTTTAGTCGCCTCACTATGATATCTGTAGTGAGACAGTTTATAGTGAAGTCTTTCACTGAGGCATGATGCTGTAGACATTTAGCATCATGTCCCACCCAGTCAGATTATCCCGACATCGGCCCTACCAGTCCTAACACTAACCTCTTAATGCCTAGCGCTAAACGAGGCTAATGCTAGTGCCATTTTAATAAGTCTCTGGTATGAGTGATACAGTGTGAACCTGCAACCCTGTGCATCCAAAGACAAGCCAACTACCAAGGCCACTGGGGCAGTCCATCATAATTCTTTGGTGAAAACATTATTTATTTATAGAAGAGTATCAGTAGGAAGATTTTCAAGATGGCTACCACCGACCTGCATCATTTTCATTCAGTACAAACCAATATATTGTACTAGAAGCTGTAGTACTACATGGTAGCATATGTCATATAATGTACTAGGAGTCGTAGTACATCATGGAAGCATATGTCATATACTGTACTAGAAGTCGTGGTACTACATGGTAGCGTTATGTCATATAATGTACTAGGAGTCATAGTACTACATAGTAGCGTATGTCATATACTGTACAAGAAGTCATAGTACTACATGGTAGCGTATGTCATATAATGTACTAGGAGTCATAGTACTACATAGTAGCATATGTCATATACTGCACAAGAAGTCGTAGTACTACATGGTAGCATATGTCATATAATGTACTAGGAGTCGTAGTACTACATGGTAACATATGTCATGTAATGTACATGGAGTCGTAGTACTACATGGTAACATATGTCATATAATGTACTTGGAGTCGTAGTACTACATGGTAGCATATGTCATGTAATGTACATGGAGTAATAGTACTACATGGTAGCATATGTCATATAATGTACATAGAGTCGTAGTACTACATGGTAGCATATGTCATGTAATGTACTTGGAGTCGTAGTACTACATGGTAACATATGTCATGTAATGTACATGGAGTCATAGTACTACATGGTAGCATATGTCATATAATGTACTAGGAGTCGTAGTACTACATGGTAGCATATGTCATGTAATGTACTTGGAGTCGTAGTACTACATGGTAGCATATGTCATGTAATGTACTTGGAGTCGTAGTACTACATGGTAACATATGTCATGTAATGTACATGGTGTCGTAGTACTACATGGTAGCATATGTCATGTCATGTACTTGGAGTCGTAGTACTACATGGTAGCAATATGTCATATAATGTACTAGGAATCGTAGTACTACATGGTAGCGTATGTCATATAATGTACTAGGAGTCGTAACTGATCAGTGAGTAACATGCTGTGTGGATTTTTAATCTTATCACTGAATCAGCAGAGTCGGCTACAATGGTGTGTCCTACATTTACTTCCATTGCCTCTGCATTAAATAACCTTCATGTGTTGCTATATCCTACAACACTAATCCTCATTATCTAAAAGTACTAAACCCCACTATCCATAAGGACAAACAAAAACTTTCTAACTGGCCAACCATCCCTGGTTCTTATTTCCAAACCATGCAACCCACCCCACCCAGTATAAATTTTGTATAACAATTGAAAAACTACCACCCCACCCCCAATGACCTGCCTACCCTAATTTTAAAACCTGTGCAATAGGGTACATACATTTTTTCTTGGCCTAAACATTAAACCTCAGTAGCAGTAGACATGGGACACATAAAAAAATTGGAAATTCTGAAGTGTCAATTTCCCAAAAAGCTTGAAGGCTCCACAACATTTATTTGGGGGGAAAAATATATACATAAAAATATGTGTGTGGTGGTGGTGGTGGTGGTGGGACAATTAAGTGATGTATGTCTGACAATCTATTTGAAGCAGGAATATTTTTTTCATGTTTACCATGTGTGTGAAATAAATGTTTTTGTCTTCTAGCTCTGGTGCATACTTAGATTGCTTGGGTGAAAGAAATCACTGTATCATGAAAATATCACTGCACATAGACTGGACATAAGCTAAATGAGAAAACTGCACACAGTACAACTGCCTATTATCACGTGCATGCACACATCTGATAGGATGCAACTAATGCAAAGCATAGTTGTTTGAGACATGATACCATCATTTTTTATCTTTTTTGTGGGCCACAAACTTGATGCTTTGTGATTTCAAACTTCATCCACTGGTAACAGTTTTATATGATTTTATTGTGGCATATTAGCACCTGACAGGCTATTAAAATTAACAAGCGATCATTTGCTCATAGAGAGATGCAAAAATACACTAATACCTTGTATTCAGGTATTTTAAATAATGGAACATTTCAAAATGTCTATAACATTACTAAAGTACTATCTACTTTTTCTTGCCATTTATGTGTTGAGGTAATGTCTGAAAACTGAAGTACAAGAAAACCTACCGGTATTTACATTTTGGGGGTGGGGTGGAGCATGGTGTGTAAACTTGTGTGATGACACAGGTTGAATTCCAATAGGTGCATCACACTTGTAATTGCAAAGGTTAGTGCAAACTGACCTGATGCTGATATGACCATTCATGTGAAGTAGCAATTTTCAATATGGCTGCTGTGTCAACATACCTTGATTTTATATATCATATTCATTACCCGGTACATTTTATAAAAATATGTATTGTATGTTTCATTTACATTGTTCATTACATTTTATATCAATATACCATGTATTAATATTTATCTTGTTCATTACATTTTATGTCAATATGCCTAATGTTTTTATCATGATCATTACATTTTATTTCAATATACCATATATTTGTATTTATCTTATTCATTACATTTTATGTCAATATGCCTTGTATTTATATTTATCTTGTTCATTACATTTTATATCAATATGCCATGTGTTTTATTTAACTTATTCTTTACATTTTATTTCAATATGTCATGTATTTTTATTTATCCTGTTACATTTAATTATGTCAATATGCCTTCTGTGTTTTCATTTATCTTATTTATTACATTTTATATCAATATGCCATGTGTTTTATTTAACTTATTCTTTACATTTTATTTCAATATGTCATGTATTTTTATTTATCTTGTTACATTTAATTATGTCAATATGCCTTCTGTGTTTTTATTTATCTTATTTATTACATTTATGTCAATATGCTTTCTGTGTTTTTATTTATCTTATTTATTACATTTATGTCAATATGCCTTCTGTGTTTTTATTTATCTTATTTATTACATTTATGTCAATATGCCTTCTGTGTTTTTATTTATCTTATTTATTACATTTATGTCAATATGCCTCTGTGTTTTTATTTATCTTATTTATTACATTTATGTCAATATGCTTTCTGTGTTTTTATTTATCTTATTTATTACATGTTATGTCAATATGCCATGTATTTTTCATTTATCTTATTTATTACATGTTATGTCAATATGCCATGTATTTTTTATTTTTATCATTACATTTTATATCAATATGCCATGTATTTTTCATTTATCTTATTTATTACATGTTATGTCAATATGCCATGTATTTTTTATCTTTATCATTACATTTTATGACAATATGCCATGTATTTTTTATCTTATTCATTACATTTATGTCAATATGCCTGATGTATTGATTTAACATATTTTTTTCACATTTTATATTAATAAGCCTTACATGTTTTCATTTACCATATTATATTTTATGTTAAAACGAGTTGTGTTTTCATTTACTGTATTTATTACATTTTATGTCAATAAGCCTTGTGTTTTCATTTATCATTTTACATTTTATGTTAATATGAGTTGTTTCCATTTATCAATTTATGTCAATGAGCCTCACATGTTTTCATTTATCATACATGTATTACATTTGATGTCAATATAAGTTGTATTTTCATTTACTGTATTCATTATATTTTATGTCAATATACCTTCTGTGCTTTTATTTATCTTATTCATTATAATTTTTTTTAGGCTGTGTTGTTAATATCTTATTACATTTTATGTCAAAATTCTTTGTCTTTATTTATTTTATTCATTACATTTTATGCTGGGGCCCCATGTGGCCGAGTGGTCTAATGCACTCACCATTAGTTTCCTGACTGAATGTACTTTCAGTGGCAGCTACTGTCAATTCTAATGAATACTGTTAACAATAAAACTTCTAAATTACATTATGACATCTTGCACGTCGCGTTAATAAGCTCCAAGTACTATTCATTTGAAGAAGACTATTTCAGTAGTCTTGGAAAATGATCTCTCCCAACCTCGCCAAGCTCTATTGTCAAGGAGGTATATTTGGAGTATTTATATTTTGCAAATCCCAATCACGTCAGCGAGCGTTGCAGTTTCAAGTCAAGTTTATCATTTAACATGGTGCAATATGGCAGTTATGATAAAGTACAGTTTTCATTCAAGGCAAATTAAATGAAATGTTTTTAAACAAGAGTCCCATGAAAGGACTGATGCTCTACAGGGCTAAAGAATTCCAGGAATTCAAGATTTTCTTAAATTTTTAAACTTTGGGGTGTTGAAGCAATCTGCTATACTTTAGTGATGACAAGATATTCAAATAAGCAGCTTTGGTGGATATATGTCAGTCTGCGCCATTTTCATTTAGAATCAACTAGACAAAATAAATTTTCTGGTGGAAATCCAATGCTAATATGACTTTTGGTTTTTGAGGAACAACAATAACAAGATTTCAAGATGGCTGCAATTGCTGCCATATTTGATAACATATTGGCACCATTTCCATTTAGTACCAACTAGTAATAATAATAATACGTTTTTGGTGAGGGAACAATGCTGATATGAGAAGCCATTTAGAATTAGTTATAATCTTTTCATGAAGGCCATTGTGTCAGAAATTTTAGACGTTGGAGTGGCACCATTTTCAAACTATGACCAAATGATATCATAAGAAATCTTTAGTGAAAAATCCGTGTTAATGTCATTAATATCACCATCCATTCAGGAGAAGCAGTGACAATAGTTTCAAGATGACCACCATGACCGCTACCAAACTGGATATTAGATTTGAAACATTTTTTCATTTTGGACCAACTAGATATAATAAGAAGTTTTTTACTGAAAAGCCCATCATGATGTGACCATTCATTTGGAAGGATTAGGAATAAGAAGATTGTAAGGATCGCCACTATGGTGGACCTATCTGATAAGAAATTGGCCCCATTTTCATATAGGGCAAATTAGACATAAGAAATCTTCAGGTGAAACCCCAGGTCAATATGACGTTCGGAGTATAAGATTTTTAAGAGTACCTGCCATACTGGACTTATTATCATTAAAGGGCTAACTAGACATTTTAAGAAGTCTTTTAGTGAAAATTCCATACTGATAATGCCCATCCATCCAGAAGGAGTTACAATAATACAATTTTCAGCCATCCATTCAGAAAGATGGCACTGTCAATTACCAGTAATCATCGACTTTGATCTTGGCCATTCTGAGGTTTTGAAAAACAGATGTCTCAACATAATACCTTGCCTCTGAATTACCACCTTTACTTTCATTTTCTAATGAATATTAATTAACAACAATAAGAGGTGGTGGTCTTTTTTAACTTTCTGATTCACCAATTAAAGTACAACCTTCATATTTTGAAGGTGACAAATGGTATTTAGATTAATAACTCTCCATTACACCAAATACGATTCTTCATTTGAATGGTTACTAACAATAAGATGACAAGGAATTCACAAGATAACATAAAACTTTTACTTGTACCTGTCAGATCTCCATTATGCCATAGATCTTTATTTTAATACAATTGGGAGTCATTTGTATTTATAAAACATTCAGCTTTTCTTTAAATAAATAAAAAGTTCAGATCTCAGCACAATTTTATGACTGTTTGGCACATATAAACATAATCTTTCTCATCTTTTCTGTGAATTAATGGACTCAGTAGTACCTAATACTATTATTAGAAATATAGTACCATACAAACTCGCACACAATTTGGGTCTAACCACAAATTTCCAAAGGCCCATATCTGTCATCTTATAGTCTGCAGGTACATATAGGTCTGTGCAGTTAACAGTAGAAAAAACAACATAGTTCCTGCTTGTTCATTATATGACTGTGGATTAGGGTCTATTTTGTTTGCAGTTGGCCCCAACCTATAAATGAGTATATACAGCATGCTGGAATGCTGTCAATGGAATACACAACACATCTGTTGATCCATGATCCCAAAGAGATATGGCTTTGTGGGCTGCCACTGCATACTGATTTGAATACAGAGTTAATGTAGTTTTAGCAAAAGATCTATTTAACCTGCTGACTGTTTTATCTTCTTTTATTTCCAAAGTATTTCAAATTTTGAATAAATATTGAATAAATATCAGGTAAGGTAGAATTTCCATAGCCATAGGTAAATTGCTGTTTACTGCTTTTGAATACAGTACCAGGTTAGAAGCAATTAGCTGATTGCAATGATGTCACAGGTAGAAAAGTCGCACCACTGCTACTTCTAAACAATATCCTAATTTAAATATATAAATATGAAAGAATATGGTACTTTACATAACTGATAACTTAATTCTTATCACAGTTTGTAATCACTTGGCATGTTCTCATTGAATCTTCCTTCTGACGTAAGACTGAGAGATCAAATTGGCTGGTTTTAAAGACACTTCAATATCATGCCAAGGTTATGTGACTAAGTGTCGTTCCAAGGACTCACCAAGGAAGCTGATTTTAGGCTGATATGGGTGTATATCGAACCATGAATACCCTGGAGTATGCCGAGACTAAAACCTCCAAAATAACGTATGTGATCTGACCTGGATTTGACAACATATAATGCTTTTTATGAAATGATTTAAATGTTTGCGCATGTATTCTTAAAAATACCATGGTCTGGGACCTAAGATGACCTGGATATGGATTTAGTTTCTATCGTTTCCCATGATTATTTATCTACTTGTACACAGTACTCAAACGTGAATACTGTCTCTACTTGCTTATAATACAAGTAAGACTACAAAATATACCAACTGCTCCAGTGGCCTGCTGGTTAGAATGTCTGTCTTGGAAGTAGGAGGTTGAGGGTTCGAACTCTGGCTGAATCATACCAAAGACTTGTAAAAAATATGGTACTGTACTAACTAACAGCTGGCTCACTAGGTAGTCTGCATTAAGAGGTTAGTGTAAGGCCTGGTCGGCTTAGAGTCAGGATAATGTTACTGGTAATGCTACATGTCTGCGGCATGGTGCCCCAGTGCTAGACATCTCTATAAACTGTCACAATAATAATAATAATAATAATGCTTTATTTATAAAAGGTGACTCATTAGTCAAGGACTATTCTCCCTTGAGGCCCTCTAAATGAAAGTATAACAAATGCACATTGTGTGAAGAAGCAATAATTAGTGCTTATATTAGCATGTTTCGTATTAAAATACTAAATTCCATTATCTGTTAGAAACACATGCATGCTCCTGATATCTCTTCTTAAATACTCTAATATTTTCAGCCGATTTTACATGTAGTGGAAGCTTATTCCACAGAACTGTACCAGAGTATTGAAAACTCTTTTTGAATTGCTCTGTTCTTGGTTTTGGTACTAGAAGGTTTCCATGTGAGATTGATCTCAACTGGTATTGTGTTGAAAAAGGCCTGAATAAGTCCTGAAGATACTCTGGTGCAGTTCTATGTAGACATTTACATGTATATAAAAGAACTGCCTTGTGAAAAACTATCCTGTCATACATGTATATTGTGAACCATTTGAGTTCTGTAAATAATGCTTTTGAGGGATGGTCAACAGATGTATCTAAAATTACATGTGCTGCTCGTTTCTGGAGTTTATAAATCCTGTCAAGCTCAGATTTAGCACAGTTTCCCAATACATTAGAACAGTAATCCATTGTTGGAAGAATATACGTATTGCAGTATAGATTGCGAGTTTCAATAGGTAATGCAGATATCATAACGATATGACTGAATTTTTTTAAAAGCTATGTTAAGTCAGACCTTGACTTAATTTCATATACTTTTTCTTGCAAGGATTTATTTGCTTGCCCATATATTCATAACAATATCCAGGTCCTGAGTCTGTCAATGTCAAGGTTCAGTGTTTGATCATTTTTCCACTGTTTTGGCAACCTAGAAATATGGACCAGTCGATAATCTTCCTGTTAGGTCCTAATTTGCAAGACATGGCCACAAATTTCCATAAAAGAATCTGATATGCTTGTTAGAGCTAATGCTGCCACAATTTTACAAAAATACTGTACCACAAAATATTGACAACATATTTCTGAATGGCAAATGTGCAACACACTCTAGCTACAATTCTTCTTTGGGGTTTTCACCAAACATAAATCTTGCACACTAAAACATGATTCATTATTGTCCTCTTTCATTTTCTAAAAGTATCTCCTAAATCCTAAATATTCTTATTTTGTTTAGATAGGGCTTTCATATTAATATCAGCACCAACATACTCATAAGTTATGGCCGGTCCAACATTGTCATCAATTTTCAGTATATGATCACATCTTTTGCTCTTCATTTTTGTTCTCCCTACTTGATTGTTATTCAAACCAGTGGATTAGTGGTTAAAGCATCCTTCTTGGATGCGAGAGGTCGCGTGTTTGAACCCCAGATGAGTTTTACTCAAGACTAATAAAATTGGTACAAACATCTACCTCACCAGGCACTCAGCAATTAAAGGTTAGTGTTGGTTGGCATGGTTTCAGGATAATGTGACTGTGTGGGACATCCTGCTACATTGTCTGTGGCATGATGTCACGGTGCTAGACATCACTATAAAACTGTCACAATGCTGTCATTATAGTGATATGATATTATAGTGATATGATTGAATAATTGTTAAAGTTATGTTAAAAATCCAAATTACACACATACACTTTTTGTTGATCAATTTTTATAGACTCCTTTTTGGTAAACAAATTTCCAAAAATTTTAAGATGAAAATGTGATTATCCACTAATTTAAAAAATATATTTACACATAAAAAGTTTCTTGCTCAAATTAACTATCACCTGCTACTGACAGACTGTCAGCTTCTTACTAGTTAAAGGTGACCTGTTAAATCAGTGGCTCCTGAACTGCTGAGTAGCCAGGAATATTTTTTTTTAAGGTGCCAAAAGTGATCAAAATGTGAAAATGAGATTGTGCAACTCAAAAACACTTTTAGGGTCATGGCCAAAAATAGGTTGGGAACCACTTTTAAATCTTCACACAATCATGGAAGTTAAAAAATAGCAATTGCTACAAATGTGGAATTCCAGGTAACAGTATAAATGTTCATTACTACAAGAACATAGAAATAATATCAAGCTTACAGAATAATCCCTATCTTTACAGTTACAATTTGGTATGGGGCCCTGACTGTCCCATTTATCTAAGGTGCTCACCATTACAGATCCCTAATATCTCCCCTGTCTGTGGGTTTGCATTTCATGCTTGGCTACCATAAATATGTGTGAAAAACTGCCAGTAGCTTCACTTGGATCAGTGGTTCTTCAGATGGTTTTCCAAAGTTCTTCCTCCACCATCTATACAGGCCACCTTGTACAGCTTATCATGTGTTAATGGAGCTAAGCTTAATTGAAGATCAACCATTTGAAATAATATTTTCACTAAATGAAAGAAACTTCTCATTCCCTGGTGGCTATTCCCTTTTGATCTGGCACAGTACATCCACTTTAATGGTGCCAGCATCTCTGAAAGCAGTTATCTGAACACTGATTTTGACCCCCAGAGGTTGATCTATACACAACACAGTGTACATGCTAAGTTCATGACACTAAATCAGAATCTTTAAATATATATGTGTTCTTTTAAATGCTGGTGGCAGTATATATGTATTCTGCTGAATGTGTTCAGTTTTATTTGTTAAAGCAATTATTTTCTATAGGGTTTATGTTCAACTGTATGTGCAGTTTTCTGAACAAATAAGAATGCGCTGCCCCTTTATAATTAATGTGGCTGCCAAGTAGTTAAAAACCTCCAAAACACAACATTTTAGCTGCAAATGAGACAATTTAAGACCATCTTCCTTTCACGGAGTACTGTGAAGATGTATTGGTAAACATCTTCCCTATTTCCAAGTCAATGTATTTCCTCCAGTTGTCTCAGATTTTAGTGTCAGCTGAAATAATGTAATAGGACCAGTCTATTCTGTTTATCAGCTCTTTTTGCAGGGCAAAAAAAAAAATGTCTAGAGTTTTGAGGTCATCCATTGCCTCATTAATATTACTATAAGACAGCACATTAAAGAATCATTCATTAGTATTCCTATTTTGTAAAAGAGCTTGCAATAAGATTTATTCAAGCAAGCACCATCTTGACAACTTTCTTCACACTCCTTGCAGAACCTGCTATTGCATGATATATCGATTCCAGATGGGTTTTTCAACCCTTTAGCAGCAGCAAGATTTTAAAGATGGCTGCTACTGTGGCCATTCTAAATGTCAGATCAGAAGCATTTTCATTAGATATCATATACAGTCTTCTAGTGAAAACCCCAATACTGTTTCCATTCAGGAGGAGTAGTGATAACAAAATTTAAAAGATCTCATACGGTGGCCATACTGGATGTCAAATTGACACAATTTTCATTGAGGACCAAATGTGCATTGATATGACCGTCCATTCATCAGGTGCAGTAATAACAAGATTTTCAATATGGCAGTTGTGGTGGCCATATTGAATGTCTGAGTTGAATTTTTTTCAAAATGAATCACAGTCTAAAGAATGCCATGATAAATTGACTCTCTGTTCTAAAGATATAGTGATACGATATTCAAAATGGCTGCTTGATGGCCATATCAGATGGGAGATCAGCACCATTTATATTTAAGATCAACTAGACATCAAAGGAAGTGTTCTAGTGAAAACCCCATGATAATAAGAACATCCATTCAGGCTAGAGTAGCAATAAGAAGACTTTCAAGGTGGTTGGTGGATGTGTGAGCTGCACCATCTTCATTGAGAAGACCAAACAGACAGTGGAAAAATGTACATATAAATTTTAATGGCAATCCTCCACATAGTGTATGGGGTGCAGCAATGACAAACCAATTCCAAAGGATGAATGTGCTCTTGCATGGGCGCCGCCATGCCAAATAGCGAAATCACGTTACACAATTTGCAAAACGTCAAGTTTTCTCCTTTACTATATGGTTTCACAAATCTATACAAGACGGCACAAATATCCTTTCCAGTTGTCTCCTATTTTTTTCTGGCAAAAATTCTGAATATTCCGCCTTCCAATTTATCATGATTAGAAGCTAAATATTACAAAGACGAGACACAGCAACTGCAGTAATTATTGCAAAATCCAATATGGCAGATAACGACAGGCCCGTTAGCCTCGATTTCGAATGAACCAAACGTATTGTATAACTGTATTCGTATCTACATGTGATACAATCTGTCAAAATAGAACCGAGTGCGAGTTCTAAACTGACAATTCAATATTTTTAAAAAATTAAAAATCGTATTTTTTTGCCCAAAAAATATACACCCATATTCAGGTCCAAAATACGGAACAAATACGGAAAAAACAGGGCAGTTGACAGCTATGCTATGATCAGTAAAGCTAACAACCAGACTATGTATGGCAGCTCAAATGTCTCACTTTGTATTGTTATCTGCATATTGCGACATCTGCTGCATGCCATGTTATAACTTAAAAATCTCATTAAATATAAGCCCCATCTTTGCATGAAAATGAATCTGATATTTTCCTCCAATAGTAAGTAAAATCTTCCCATTCTGTACTAAAACCATGGAACAGAAAATATCACCGAAATTACTCAAGGTAGATTAGTTCTGTAACTAATTGAGTTACCTTCTCTAAATAAAGTCTTTATTATTATTATTATTATTATTATTATTGTTGTTGTTGTTGTTATTATTATTATTATTATTGGTATTAGTTTTATTATTATTATGATTATTATTATTATTATGATTATTATTATTATGATTATTATTATTATCATTATGATTATTATTATGATTATTATTATTATCATTATTATTATTATGATTATTATTATTATCATTATTATTATTATGATTATTATTATTATGATTATTATTATTATTATCATTATGATTATTATTATTATGATTATTATTATTATCATTATTATTATTATGATTATTATTATTATCATTATTATTATTATGATTATTATTATTGTTATTATTATTATCATTATTATTATTATGATTATTATTATTATGATTATTATTATTATGATTATTATTATTATGATTATTATTATTATTATTATGATTATTATTATGATTATTATTATTATTATCATTATGATTATTATTATTATGATTATTATTATTATCATTATTATTATTATGATTATTATTATTATTATTATTATCATTATGATTATTATTATTAATATTATTAATATTATTATTATTATTACATAATGGATTGAGTGAGATGCACAGCATATACTTTGCTAAAGAAACATTTTAGCACCAAATTTACAGCCTTCTGCTAATGGTGCTTTCTTTCCAACAGAAGGCAATTGTAAGGAACATACAATCTTTTGTGCCAAGAGGAAGTGGACCCAAATCAGGGGTAGGGGTTGGGAATATACTTGTAAAGAAAGCAAGTGACCAATATTTTGGTCTAAAAAGTGTTAGTATTCATAAAAACACATGGACTTACCGTTTGTGTGGTTTTTCATCAAGAGAATCGGCCACAAATGTCTTTAGTTCATAGTCCACACCACAGGGCTGAAGAAAAAAAAAACATGAATGTACAATTATCCATTCACCTATCTATTTTGATGTCTCTTATCAGTCCGTCTGTAATAATAATGTATGTGTGGTTTGTGAAATTGTTAGTCATGTATGCCAAAATACTTAGTTTTATTTTGGGGTCTATGCTAGAGGATGTTTCAAGTGAAACAGTACCATCTGGGTCTCTTGACTTTTCTTGAGATAACATTAATGTCTTCAGCTGTCTGCAATGCCTCTTTCCTCACCCACCCCCTTCAGTCACAATGGTCCTCAGATGAAAGGGATCTCCACCACCTTCTAGGAAGTTTACAAAAATGCATTCTAATGTCCCTGTCCAGAGAAACCTCTAATTTTATAGTTTTAATTGGACCATGCCTTCATTTCAAACAATCAAAAACCACTGAAAACAAGACCTACATTAAAGGAACGTCGTTGTACTAGTTAAAAAGAATTTCCAAGAATTCAAGATAAGACCAATTCTTCCTTTTAACTGTTGAGCATTTAACCATCTCTGATAACAAGATTTTAAAAGTAGATGCTGTGGAACATGTACTGGACACCAGCTTGGCACAATTTTTATTTAGGACCAAGAAGACATTATTAGAAGTTGCTTGCTGCAAAGACCATGTGATATGATTATAAAAGCAAGATTTTCAAGACTTTTGTAGTGGCAGCCATAACGAATGTACAACTGGCATAAAAATATTTATCATAAGAAAAGTATATTCCTGTAAACCCTATTTTGATATAGCTATCCATTTGGAGAGGAGAAGATATAATATTTTTAAGATATGAATTTTCCTTCAGGAGGAGTAACAATAACAAAATTTCAAGATGGCTTATGTGGCATTAATACAGGACATCAGATCATCATCATTTTCATTTACGACTAACAGTACATCATAAGATGTCATCTAGTGAAAACAAACCATCATTATAACAGTTGAAGTGAAGATTTTTCTAGATGGCTGCCAAGGTGGCCATGTTAGATATCAGACTGACATCATTTTCAATTAGGACCAACTAGACACCATAAAAAGTCTTTTAGTAAAATCCCATAATGATATCACCTTCAACTCAGCAGATGTAGGGATAACAAGATTTCAAGATGGCCACTGTGATGGATGTCCAAGTAGAAGCATTTTTATCCAGGACCAACTAGATCATCAGATGTGTGTTAAGTTTGAAGGCAATCCTCCAAATAGAATAGACACAGTAGTAATAACAACAACTTGTGCCAATGGGAGGCTGGACAACAGAGAACGCTCAACTGACCATCCCATAAACTCATCTGGTCTATCACAAGTGGAGCTAGCCAAAAGCCGAGAGCTCACAGTGAGAACTGTTCCAAATTACTGCAATTGTATTTCAAGCTTCTGCAATACTGAACGTACCTGATAGCATGTCTATATTTGCAATAACAATACAGTTGTTGAGCAAATGCCATATATTACTGTTTAATATATTTCATCACTGTCAGTTCAGAATATTTCTTCTTCAGCCAGAAACTTGAGAACTGCAGCATCAACCATTGATAAAATTAGTTTGAAATAAACACTTTTTAAGAGGCTTTATTTTCATTTTATATACAACATGAATCGCTTGCTGGATGGCATTTTTAAACATTCTATAATCAACAGTTGGATCATGCAAATGATTCACAGGAGAAAAAGAAATTGCACATTAAAAAGTGTCAAAGGTCATGCTGTAGTTAGTCTGGTGCCCTAACTAATTCCACTTATTATAATATCCAACCCAGATCAAAATCAAACATGGATGAGCCAATTATCAGGAATTCTGGGTAACAATACTTTTTCTGTAGTTTTTGCTTTTACTGCACAAGTCCCTACCTTAAGGGTCATTTTCATAAGACTTACAACAAAATCTTATGGACTGGCAGGTCTGCACATCCATGCTGGCCAAGCCATGACTAGCACCCATCGCAGACAGATGTGTGTCTGTAATTGCAACCATTTGGCCACCAAATGTATCTTGCAAAATTATGTACTTGTTTTTAGACTATAAACTTCAAAGTGATTGACATACAGAGATATATATGTACATGTATAAGGGATCAACTGTTGAATGTATTAAGGGGGGGGGGGGGGAGAACTTTCTTTCCAATAAGAATACATTGATTTGTTTACCTCAGGACAATTATTTTCAACTAAACAAAACTATAATTTCCACAAATATAAAAGAGTTTTTTTTTTAATTAAAACATTCTCTAAACAATACAGGAAGATGAATAATTTTGGAAGCTATTCAACAGCAGACATTCTTTTTCACTATACCACCCTGACCCCTCCCTTTAATAATTAAACAGTCCATTCCTAATATGGAAAACACTTTTCCAATGGCTGCCTTTGCAACTAATTTGGCAACAATAAGGGGAAATTTCATTGGCTTTTATATACCCAGAAAGTATGTTCATGGTTTAAGGATGGTGGTCTCAACAGTTTTCAAGCTAGGATCCAGTCCCTCAAAGTGATAATAAAAAGACCCTCAGGGTCATTAATTGTATGTCATGCCCAGTAAGTGTCTATACTGTTATTGAAGGGATCCCAGTATGAAACACGATTACACTTATGTAAGGACAGACCATTATCACAATATGCCATTGCTTTAAAAGAAATTACATAGGCAAAAAAATCATTAGTTCCTTGATGTTCGATTTAAACAATTCTGTTTTACAGATAATTAAGGACTCACCCCACCCTTCTAGTCCCACCCTCTAAGTTGTGATCAAAAGGAGGTAGGAACATATGTACCCTATACACATACATGTTTATGTATGGACAGGCTATCACAATATGCCATTACTTTCAAAGATATTAGAGCCCAAAAAAATTCGTTTGTTCCTTGATGTTTGATTAAAACAATTCCTAAAATATTATCTTGACCTTCTTGAGTTTGCTATTACACACAACACAAACGTCTACTCGAAAATCTTTGTTGTCTTACCTTCCCAGTGTCCCCTGGGGCTGGCTGTAGAGTGACTGAGGCTGGAGCATTGTGTGGTAACTGTAATGATTAAAATAATAAAATCTTGAGACATCATTAGCAAGGACATATTGAAATATAATGAAAACAAGTGTCTCAAAATGAAATTCAGTTATGTCTTTTCTATTCTGCACAGCTAGCTTTTTACATCAAGTAAAGCTCTTTCTTATTATAATAAAGCAATCTGGGTTCATCCCAACTGAACAGCATTATACAGAGTACTGCATTATACACCACTCCCTTGATAACTGGTGCCCAGATAACTCGCAAATCCGCTTGTAACACAGGGTCAGTCACGGATAATTTTTCTTACTAGAAAGTACCAATAATTTGACCCCTATTCGTTGAACATGAACAAAATCTAAATTGGAAAATTACAATTGGTAAATGAAACCTTGATATATTGCACGCTTTATCATTGAAAACGGCTGCTATGACCTGGAAATTTGAATCAACATTTTTCAATTATCTACTTTTAATAAGAAGACATGTATTTTGTTACAAATTCTTGGTACCATAAATAACAGCATGCAACAAAGTTGCTTGATTAAGCGCTATAATAAAAACGTAAAATACTTTTAATCAAGCAAAATGCGTGTTTTGGTTATATCTTTTAGTTAGATTTAAGTGTAATGATCATAAAGACAATGTGCCCTGTTGTATTCAAAGGTGAAATATGTCAATCTACCACAACAGCTATGACTGCGAAAGTTTGTTAGAACCCATGCTCTGACGATGTTTTAACACTTACTTTAGGTATTTGTTGCAATCATATTGATTTTTGTTGTATTGTTACACTGAATTAAAAGCTTAACTGATTTTTGTTGTATTGTTACACTGAATTAAAAGCTTGATTTTTGTTGTCTTGTAACACTGAATTAAAAGCTTAATTGATTTTTGTTGTATAGTGACACTGAATTAAAAGCTTAATTGATTCTTTTTGTATTGTTACACTGAATTAAAAGCTTAAATGATTTTTGTTGTATTGTTGCACTGAATTAAAAGCTTAATTGATTCTTTTTGTATTGTTACACTGAATTAAAAGCTTAAATGATTTTTGTTGTATTGTTACACTGAATTAAAAGCTTAAATGATTTTTGTTGTATTGTTACACTGAATTAAAAGCTTAATTGATTCTTTTTGTATTGTTACACTGAATTAAAAGCTTAAATGATTTTTGTTGTATTGTTACACTAAATTAAAAGCTTAAATGATTTTTGTTGTATTGTTACACTGAATTAAAAGCTTAATTGATTTTTGTTGTATTGTTACACTGAATTAAAAGCTTAATTGATTTTTGTTGCATTGTTATACTGAATTAAAAGCTTAATTGATTTTTGTTGTATAGTGACACTGAATTAAAAGCTTAATCGATTTATGTTGTATTGTTACACTGAATTAAAAGCTTAATTGATTTATGTTGTATTGTTAGACTGAATTAAAAGCTTAATTGATTTTTGTTGTATTGTTACACTGAATTAAAAGCTTAAATGATTTTTGTTGCATTGTTATACTGAATTAAAAGCTTAATTGATTTTTGTTGTATTGTTACACTGAATTAAAAGCTTAATTGATTCTTTTTGTATTGTTACACTGAATTAAAAGCTTAATTGATTCTTTTTGTATTGTTACACTGAATTAAAAGCTTAATTGATTTAAGTTGTATTGTTACACTGAATTAAAAGCTTAATTGATTTTTGTTGTATTGTTACACTGAATTAAAAGCTTAATTGATTTTTGTTGTATTGTTACACTGAATTAAAAGCTTAATTGATTCTTTTTGTATTGTTACACTGAATTAAAAGCTTAATTGATTTTTCTTGTATTGTTACACTGAATTAAAAGCTTAATTGATTTTTGTTGTATTGTTATACTGAATTAAAAGCTTAATTGATTTTTGTTGTATTGTTACACTGAATTAAAAGCTTAATTGATTTTTGTTGTATTGTTACACTGAATTAAAAGCTTAATTGATTCTTTTTGTATTGTTACACTGAATTAAAAGCTTAACTGATTTTTCTTGTATTGTTACAATGAATTAAAAGCTTAATTGATTTTTGTTGTATTGTTATACTGAATTAAAAGCTTAATTGATTTTTGTTGCATTGTTACACTGAATTAAAAGCTTAATTGATTTAAGTTGTATTGTTACACTGAATTAACAGCTTAATTGATTTTTCTTGTATTGTTACACTGAATTAAAAGCTTGATTTTTCTTGTATTGTTACAATGGATTCAAAGCTTGATTTCTCTTGTATGGTTACACTGAATTAAAAACTTAACTGATTTTTGTTGTATTGTTACACTGAATTAAAAACGTAATTGATTTATGTTGCATTGTTACAATGAATTAAAAGCTTAATTGATTTTTGTTGTATTGTTACACTAAATTAAAAACTTAATTGATTTTTTTGTATTGTCACACTGAATTAAAAGCTTAATTGATTTTTGTTGTATTGTTACACTGAATTAAAAACTTAATTGATTTTTGTTGTATTGTTACACTGAATTAAAAGCTTAATTGATTCTTTTTGTATTGTTACAATGAATTAAAAACTTAATTGATTTTTCTTGTATTGTTACAATGAATTAAAAGCTTAATTGATTTTTCTTGTATTGTTACAATGAATTAAAAGCTTAATTGATTTCTCTTGTATTGTTACAATGAATTAAAAGCTTAACTGATTTTTCTTGTATAGTGACACTGAATTAAAAGCTTAATTGATTTTTCTTGTATTGTTACAATGAATTAAAAGCTTAATTGATTTTTCTTGAATTGTTACAATGAATTAAAAGCTTTATTGTTTTTTGTTGTATTGTTGCACTGAATTTAAAACCTTACGATGTTAATTAGTTTTTGTATCAAATAAAGCGGGTGGAATAAAGGAGGTTCCTTGGCTGCCTTGGCAAGCAAAATGTTAATATTTTCAACAAAAGCGAATGGAGAAGAAACCTGTGCTTTAATAGGGTCACTATGACCTTGTTTTTAGTATCTCTGGCCAGGCACCTGTAGTGTATTTCTATTATACTGGCAGGTTATCTTCAAAGTTTGGCGCCATTATGTGGTGCATAATAGATTTTTGCAGAACTCTTTTCCATCACTTGTGACCTTTGCCTTGGATTTTGTGACTTCAAAATCAACACATTTTTGTACTGCCCTAAGTACAAGTCACCCACAAAGACTGGTAAATATGGCCTAGAAGCAAACTTATTGTGAAAACCATTCTGTTCTTATTCAACTTGAAATAACTGTGACCTTTGACCTTCTGATTCCAAAATCTCAATCTGAGGTGCAAACAATTCCCAAAGTCTGGTCAGTGAATTCAGTCTACAACAAAAGAAATGTAGAAAGCACCTTTCTTTTTCGAGTCATTGTGATCTAACCAAGTGTTCTCACAGACCACTTGAACATTGCAGAGGGTCTCAGCAGACCACATAACGAACTTTCCTAATGTTGACTGTGATGTTCGGTAGCAGATATTGCAGCCTTTCTACCGACGGAGATCGCAGACCACCGAAGGTTAGTGTACCACAGATTGATAACCTGAATGCAGATCTTCAAAACGTTGGAACCAAAATTAACACCTTTTTATTTAAAAAAAAAAATACATGTTAAAGCCATTTAGAAAGACTGGTCATGGTATTTTATCTGCAATTTACAGATTTTGGTTTACTCGTTTATCTTTGAGCTCATTGCCAGTTTCACTCAAAATGTAAATATTATTTGCAAAGAACCATAGGCAGATTTCACCATTTACAATTTTGCCAAATTTTGCTTAGTTCATTTTGTTTTTTGTAATGCAAATTATGTCACAAAAAAATAAAATACATTCCAAGATAATTTGTTGTTTGTTAAGTTTATTTGTTTTTTGTAATGCAAATCATGTCACAAAAGAATAAAATACATTCCAAGATAATTTGCTGTGTGTTTAGTTTTTTTGGTTTTTGTAATGCAAATTATGTCACAAAAAAATAAAATACATTCCAAGATAATATACTGTGTTTGCTGCCTTCCTCTCCCCATACTGAGATAAAGAATTTTTAAAAAAAAAAAAATCATGTGATTTGATTATATAGGTTGACACGCAAAGTCAGTTGAAAATTTTTTCCTTAGCATATTGAAATCATTCAAATTTCAAAAGGATATAAAACTGCTGAGTTGAAAGAAAATATGGCTAGATGGCATATAAGCATACCAAGTTTAATTACATAATCTCAAATGATTTAAAAGTTATGAAACAGACAGGAAAGTGTAATGAAGACATTAAACTGTAACCTTGACCTTGAAGATTTGGTTGTCAAAGTGGTTAAAGCATCCACATCAGATACCTGAGGTCATGGATTTGAACTCAGGCCAAGTCATACAAAGCAAGACATACGCACGCACACACACGCATGCACACACACACACTCCAAATTAACATACCTCAAAAAAGAATGGATAAGCATTTGGGCCTAACTTCTTTATTAACCTCTCCTGTAGCCGTGTCAAAGGTTTTGGGTGCTCCTTAACTGGTGGGTAAACTTGCTGAGAGGCCAGGAAAAGATCTTTACGGAAAGTAAGACCCAGCACATCCAAGTCCTCCCTTCCATAACGAAAAGCTGCCAAAACATGAGCAAAGACTTTCCTATCTTTGAGGTATTCTGGATCAACGAGGATTACGCCATCTGAAATTAAAATATATTTATTACATAATAACAACCAATTTAAGATTCAGATATATTTCGTCGTCCTCTCCCTTTAATACACATGTACTGCAAGGATGCTGCCACATCATAAAAAGAAAAATTCTGTGCCATAAAATAGTTCTTACAATTTCTATTAGTTTTTAAATATGCAGATTAGTAATTAATTTTTTAATTTCTGGATATAAATCGTTTTTATCTTTGCTCATTGAATTGCTAGGCTGAAAAAAAATCTATTTAATAACAAGTCAAGAAAGGGCTACAACTGGATTGAACTGTCTTTGCATTTTCATAACAAATTAAATGACTCAGCTCCACATGTACGAACTTTGTTTTGGTTAAGTTATTTATAGAACTGATTTGGAGGCATGAACAAAGATAAATGAAGCAACACACATATGGATACAAGGACTCTGTGTGAGGTGGGTATAAATAGGATAACATGAAGACAAAAGTTGAACTAGGTTGTTTCTACCAGTAAATAGAATCTAACTGAAATGACCACCTCCTTAAAAAGGAACAATATCTTCATAAGACAGATGATTCTTCAATGGTGTATTTTTTCCAAAACAAAGCAGGCTCGTGGGGCAGTCAAAAATATCTGTTTAAGAGCGATGATTTCCTTAATCAAATATTACAGCTGACATTTCATGCAGATCTGACTGGAAATTAAAAAGTGGTATACCTGTTAGCAGTCATTTTTCTGATGAATAATACAAATACAGACAAACCATTTTATCTACTGATCAATAAAGAATATTGTGATAAGAAATAATTTTTCTCAATTATGATCACTTGATCCACCCTCATGCTAAACCTCAGTTGAATCTCAAGATATAAGCATGTATTCACAGTCTGATACAAACTGGATCAGAAATCTGGCTGCCCGAGTGGTGACAATCTCAGTTAATTAGATCCAATTCTGCATCATTAATATGTATGGATCTCATTCATTTATATCATGAATATGTATGGATCTCATTCACTTACATCATTAATATGTATGGATATCATTCATTTACATCATTAATATGTATGGATTTCATCCAATTACATCATTAATATGTATGGATCTCATTCATTTACATCATGAATATGTATGGGTCTCATTCATTTACATCATTAATATGTATGGATCTCATTCATTTATATCATGAATATGTATGGATCTCATTCATTTACATCATGAATATGTATGGATTTCATCCAATTACATCATTAATATGTATGGATCTCATTCATTTACATCATGAATATGTATGGGTCTCATTCATTTACATCATTAATATGTATGGATCTCATTCATTTACATCATGAATATGTATGGATCTCATTCATTTACATCATTAATATGTATGGATTTCATCCAATTACATCATTAATATGTATGGATCTCATTCATTTACATCATGAATATGTATGGGTCTCATTCATTTACATCATGAATATGTATGGATCTCATTCATTTATATCATGAATATGTATGGATCTCATTCATTTACATCATGAATATGTATGGTTCTCATTAATTTACATCATGAATATGTATGGTTCTCATTCATTTACATCATGAATATGTATGGATCTCATTCATTTACATCATGAATATGTATGGATCTCATTAATTTACATCGTTAATATGTATGGATCTCATTAATTACTGAAATCATCCTAGGTCTTGAAGATAAAGCCCAAATTTAAAGCCTAATCAAAATCAGAAATATGGCTTTCATGGTTGTAACAAGATCAGCCACTTTGGAGCAAGATCACCTCATTAATATACATGAATCCCATTCATCTGAGCATTTAATGATACAAGCCAAAATGCCAAGTTTGATCAACAAAATGGCTTCCACATATATTGTTCATAAGTTCATCCAATTATAAACATGATAACCTCATTAGAATGCATTGAATATTACTCATTATCAAACTCATCTAACACACTATTGATAAATACATAGATTCCAAGTTCAATCACAATCAAATGAGAAATAAGACCTAAGAGGTAAGAAAGTAGAACAATCTATTGCATGATTACTCATTAATATTCATAGCTCTCTCTCATTACCTAACTCGTCCATGATTTTCATGATATAAACTCATTTTCCAAGTTTGATTCAAATCAGATCAGTGTGGTAATAAACAATGATGTACCTTTATGCATCTTCATTAGCCTAAAGTTAGGTGAACTATTAAAGGAATCAATAACATCCAAATTGTGTAGAGATTTGTCAAGATAGGTTGTCAAAGTTACTCTAATTAGAATTGACATCCTATCCATAAAAGAGCTGAAGGGAAGAAGATGGGGGCCACTTTATCAAGCTATACACTAATGTCACTTTAATGGACAAGATATTGATTCAAAAGTCTTGTGCAATTAGTGTCCGACGATGATCCCTGGTATGAGCCAGTACACAGAAAACCTGTCTCATTTTTAGTCTTGTAAGCCACTGCCTGCTGCATTTACTTCAGGGTAACAATACTAGCATTTAAGTACCATATATATTTGCTTGCAAGTTGGATCTAGCTGCAAACTCGATAGACCCAGATCAGCAGTCACATGATGTTGTTATTGTTGTTGTTCTAGGGTTTAAAGTCATCTTTCAGCACAAGATAGGCTAGACATGGCGGTCAGTATTTTTGGTGGAGGAAGAACCCAGGAAACCCCTGGAAAAACCAAAAACCCACGAGAAACTACCAGCAAACTTTCTCACATACCCACATTGGCTGAGCCTGAGACTTGAACCCACACAAACAGAGGTGAGATGGCAGTGATCCATAACAGTGAGTGCTTTAGACCACTCGGCCACTTGGAGCCCCGTCACATGATATACCTGTATACCTAGGTTTATGCAGTTTGTTGGGCGTATTCAGTGGTACAAACAACAAAGACCCTTATCTGCCAGTGTATTTTGTGATGGCAGATCAGGATCTAGATTGTTTCCAGTAGGATAAAATTCATAAATTGAGAATACCCTATAAAGAGTTATTAAACAGAATGTCAAAAATCCTTACTTGAACCTGGCATAATGGGATAACAGACTTGAACATGTCTGGAAATGAAAATGAGAAAATAAATCTGTCGACTGCAAGAAATTCCAGGGCTCATGATTGTAAGTTTATTGCCTGATGAAAATCTGCAAATCCTGTCATGTCCAAAGGCTAGGATATTTGCTGATGAATAAAGTCCTAACAATTCCTTATAAATCACTACAGTTAACAAGAGATATGTACTCTCTAAATGTCTCCGAGTTAATCAAGTCTTTATAATACATCTGAAATAAATCTAAATTATTCTTAAGACTGCATTCTAGTACACCAGGTTATCTTGGGAGGCAACAGAATAATCCAGCAATATCTTGGTTTATGCATTCTACCAGAGTTATTTCCCTATGGACATGTGATAAACTTTACATGTTATCATTCAGAATTTAACATCATTTTCAATACATGATTGGCTATAAATGGCGGCCAATATAACTGGTGGAGAAAGAAACCGAAACCCGGTAAGAACCACCAATCCATAGTAAGCAACTGGCAAGAATTCTCACATATCCACACTAGTGAGCTGATTAGTTGTCTGGAGTGTGGACACTTGTTTTCATGCCAAATTATGCCAGCTGACCTGACAAAACATGTCCTGTGTTTTCCAATCAAAGATAAAAACTGTATGGAATTAAAGGAACTGCTACAATTTGATCAACATGTGTTAAAATGATCAAAATATCATATACACAGCATGTTACTCTGTCATTAGCAGAAACAGGCGCTCTTCAAAGAAAAGGAAACTTTTTTTTATCAGTTACATGATATGTCACCTAAGATATCTTATATAAACGAGCCACCTGCACAAGATATCTCATAGTTAATCTGGTATTGTAGTGGAGCGGTAAGTACACACAAGTACAAAAGCATCAGGCGCATGTCTAGGTGATATTGTAGCCTGCTTATGTTGTAGTCCATGCTATATGTGTTCTCTGTTATAGTTTCTTTTTGTTTATTTGTAATGGCTACTGAAGAGGATGAAGTCCTCTCAATTACCAACCTCAAAGCTGACTAGGAATATTCAGGATTTGGGCCTGAGGATATTGCAACCTTTTGTGAGGAAAGTTCCTCAAAAGTTTTGAGGTACAAATGTAAATTTGATTCCATGCCTTTCCAGTCCTTTTTTCCAAAAGAAATTCCATTTTCAAATGAGCAGAAAACCATTGTATCCAAGGAAATCCCTGAACTTCTACACAAAGGAGCTATAGTTGCAATGTAGAAAAATCAATTTTTTTGAAATTTTTTACTGTTCCCAACCTAACTGAAAATTTCGGCCAGTTATTAACCTGAAACAGTTGAATAAATTTATTGTGAACATTTTAATCAAGAAACATTTCAAATTGTTTTAGATCTCATCCAGAAAATTGATTCTTTACTTCTATTGATCTAAAGGATGCTTATTTTAGTATTCCCATCCATAGAGATTATCAGAAGTTTCTAAAGTTTATTTGGAATGGTCATCTTTTTCAGTTTGTATGTTTATCTTTTTGGGACTTGCCTCAGTGCTCCAAGAGTCTTCACTAAGATCCTAAAAGCCTTTTATGCATGAATTAGACAGCAGTGCATTAGACAGCAGTGAATTAGACAGCAGTGCATTAGTTGCTCCTATTGTATTGATGACTTGCGGATTTTGGATGGAACAAGCTTGCAAAATACATAGACTAAAATTGAGACATTAAAAATCTTGGTTTCACAATCAATCTTGAAAAATCTATTCTTATTCCACCTCACAGAGTGGCCGAGTGGTCTAAAGCACTGTCCGTTACAGATCACTGCCATCTCACCTCTGTCCTCGTGGGTTCGAGTCTCAGATTCGGCCAATGTGGGTATGTGAGAAATCTTGTCATTAACTTCTTGTGGGTCGGTGGTTCTTAACAGGGGTTTTCCAGGTTCTTCCTCCACCATTAATAGTAGCCGCCATGTATAGCCTATATTGTGCTGAAAAATGGTGTTAAACTATAATTTTTTTTTAAAAAACCCACAATAAAACTCGCCGAATTATCTTCTTTGGTTTTGTGTTAGACTGTACAGTTTAAGGTTTCTCTTGCTGAGGAGAAAATGGAAAAAAAAATTAGGCTTTTGCCAAGAAGCTCTTTGATAAAAGTATGTTAGAGTACAAGAGTTGGCATCATTTATTGGTATGCTTATTAATGCCTTTTATGCAATCCTGGAAGCCCCAATGCATTACAGGTATTTAGAACATTATAAAATAAAGGGGCTGAGAAGAAGAAAAATTTTTATGATAGTACAGTTCAGTTATCTCCACAAAGTATACAGGAGTTTAAATGGTGGAATCTAAATGTGGCTGCCAGGAATGGGAAATCTATCAGACAAGACAACATTGCTTTTTCTATTCAAACTGATGCATCACTCTCAGGGTGGAGAGCTTATGCACTGGATTCAAACAGATCACTCTCTGGTGGATGGAACAAGAGCGAGACCATGTTTTCCATAAATTACCTTGAGTTATTAGCAATTTCTTATGCCTTACAAGCTTTTCATTCAGATCACAAAAATGTCCATATTGAGATACAGTCAGAAAACATGTGAGGTCTCTTATGGAATGGCATCAATTCAACTGGATCATCTAGCTGGACAGATTTGGGAAAGGTGCTTGGAAAGGGACATTTTCATATCTGCAGTCCATATTGTGGGCAAAGATAATGTACAGGCATATTATCTGTCAAGGACCTTTCTGACTCCACTGAATGGATGCTAAAAATGAAATTTTTCAAAGACTGTGTGCACAGATCTTTGTTCCAGACTTAGATCTTTTTGCATCTAGATTACACTGTCAGAGAAGTTCACATCATGGTTCTAAGAACCAGGTGTATTCAAAATTTATGCTTTTTCTTTCTCCTGGAATGATTTAATCCCATACATTTTCCCCCCTTTTAATCTTGTTGGGAAAATATTGAATAAAATTATTGCTGATAAGGTTAGTAAAGCACTCTTAATTAATTGTTTCACATTGGACATTGGACATCACAATCCTGGTTTCCTTTACTCTTGTCAATGTTAATTTCTCTTCCAATTAGACTTCCAAGGCACAAAAATAGTGGTATAGTGGTAGTAGTATCTCTGGGGCAGTTGATACAACAGTTGATGATTTTAGATGAATTTGCACCAGGTTATCAAAATTAACGGCCAAATTTTTTAATTCTTTATCTGTTACAGGTGAAAAGGAGATAACTGGAATTCTTCTTCTTGTTCTACGCTGGCTGAAACATATTTTTTTTTTGTTCCGTTTACATTTAAGTATTGATGAATGTAGTCCCAGATTGTTTAGTATTGAGCACAATGTAGTATCAAGAGCCAAGTTGTGGTCATTTTATGCTATTAATGAGGGTCCATCATAGTGAAAGCTGGTTGACTGGCAATCACGTGATGGCGAACCGCTCCAGTGGCCTAGTGGTTAGAGCGTCTGCCCTGAAAGCAGGAGGTCGTCGGTTCGATCCCCGGCCGAGTCATACCAAAGACTTACAAAAATGGTACTAACAGCTGCCTCGCTTGACGCTCAGCATTAAGAGGTTAGTGTTAGGACTGGTCGGCCTGGTGTCAGGATAATGTGACTGGGTGAGACATCATGCTACATGTCTGTGCTAGACATCACTATAAACTGCCTCACTGCAGACATCGTAGCGATATGACTGAAAATTTTTTAAAGCTACGTTAAAAATCCTAATCAAACAAACAAACGTGATGGCGTTTTTAAAAAAAACAAAGGACGTCTTAACAGTGGAACAAGACCACCGAGAAAAAATATAATTGTTCTCGTATCCAAAACAAGGAGATGAAGAAACACTTACGAACTGAAGAGCCAATGCAAGATGAAACACAGTAAAATAGACGAAGGTTATAAGCACATACATCATAAAAAATAGCACAAAAACAGAAGAGCCGTGTCAGGCAGTTAAGCAATAGTAACCATCTTTCCGGAAATGCATGGTGTTTCAATCCTAATTAAAAGATACCTATAGGGACTGATTTAACAAAAATCCACCAAAACCAAGATATACTGACACTTGGGATGTAAACCTTGTCTTAAAATACCTGTTTACCCATTTTATCTTTGGAAACTATATATTTAAGGTTATTAACACATTAACCCCTGAGGGATCTGGCACTGTAAAACAATATAGCACTTTAAGGGTTAATGACTTCAATTGTTTTAATGGGAGGATGTGCCAAGGCAACAGTTGTAATATCTACTGCATAAAAATGGGGCGGTTTAATGGACCACCCCCTATGAAAAGAAATTCATGACTTCATGAACTCTTCCTGAATGTTCATGACATTCTTCAAATGTTAATCAGTTCATCATTTGAGTTCATGAACAAATATTTTCATGAATGTTCCTCAACTACCGTATATACTCGCGTATAAGCCCGTTCCCGTATAAGCCGACCCCCCTCAAACTGAATTGGTAAAAGTGGTATAAAGAGCATGACCCGCGTATAAGCCGACTCATAATTTTTATACAAACGGTACATCACAAGATGCACAAAGTGAGTTCTGAATACGATTATTTAGGTAAATCACATTATTAAATAAAATAAAAGAAAGAAATCTAGTTTATATGTTGAAAAAAAAACAATTCTGAAGTGTTAAGTCTTAATGGAAATTTAATTAATCATCATTCTAAAATCATGAAATATAAAGTTTGATCACTTTTAGAATCCTTCAAAATCGGGCTCTGTATCAGACTTGCCAAACAGTTCACGAAACTCGGCTTCTGTTACGGGCGTGCTTTCATCATATACGTCGTCCCCCCACCTCCCCCGTACTTGCTTCTCGTTCACAACAAATTCGCGTGCTGCAGCACAGTTGTTATTTGCTTCTGCATATTCAATAACTTTAAGTTTGAATGCTGCATCATAAGCAGACCGCTATCTTTTACTTCCAACACTATTCATTTTATCCGATTGAATTTAACATAAACTTCTACAGAGATTAAACTGAAATAATTTCTTTCAGTAGTAGTATACTATTTATATACCTTATCCTGTAATTATTTCTATGTGCGGTTGGTTTTTAATTCGTATTTGATAATTATTTATCATTGTTATTTGTGTTGTGTTTTTTAAACTACGGGTAGTGTGATTCAATCGATCAAACTATGATTGGTTTCAGCGTGGACATTATTCAAGTATTGTGACAGTTTATAACTTTGAGCAGAAACCATGTCCACTACCATATCTCATTAAACAATACATCTGAGAGTTGGCATCTATTAGTTAAGTCATTGGCATTGTGCAACAAAACAAACCTATTATCCCCGAGGCATTTACCACAGATTAAGCATATGGTAGCTATTGTACAACAATCTTCCGCTAACAAACCACTTTGCTTTACAAACAACTAAACAATAGTTGTATATAAACTGTGGCTCCCGATTACTTCTAAAACACCTGTCAAAGAAATCCAACAAATTATATTGTTTTACAATTATTCATGCTGACTCATATATTGCACTGTTATTTGCAGTTCCTAAGCGTGCGCGCAACAAAACCCTATGGAGCCTCTCGCTATTGTTTCCCGAAGACTGTCATACATGTATTTCTACTCTCGATCAAAATGTTTGTCGTATATACCTTCAGTATCGTAATTCTTTTATTTCTTTTTACGTAGATTCTTTTCATATTTACACTGAAATAGGCTAGCGTGCATTTCTACGAAACCGTAGAGTTTAATTATTACTGATTAGCTGAGGGATAAATACTTGACCAGAGATTATTAATATGGCGGTTCTTTTGGAAAATACACGCATTTCCATAGTTCAAATAACACGTATGGCTGTATACCTTCAGTATCGTAATTCTTTTATTTTTTTTCACGTAGATTCTTTTCATATTTACACTGAAATAAACTAGCGTGCATTTCTACGAAACTGTAGAGTTTAATGATTACTGCTTAGCTGAGGGTTAAATACTTGAATAGAGATTACTAATATGGCGGTTCTTTTGGAAAATACACGTATTTGCGTGGCTCAAATAACACGTATGGCTGTATTTTCTGGTGGATGGACATCTGTCAAATAGACGTCAAGTACGTTAAAAACATGTTTTTCATTCATTATCCTACCACTTATGTTAGAAAAAAAATATGTTTTACTTCACGTCAGGACAAATCTTATCAGCCACGTGGCATCATTAGGCATGTGATCTCATATTCGGCGATCGACGGAAACAATAAATATTGGAAATCGAGGGGAAAAAGCATTATAAATTTCAGGTTTGGAACCTGACCCGCAGATAAGCCGACCCCCCTTCTTCCAGGCCTTATTTTTGTCCTAAATTTCTCGGCTTATACGCGAGTATATACGGTAAGTTCATGAACACTTCAAGAATTTGATGAATCATGTACTTGAAGTTCATGAACACAATGAAATAAAGTTTTAAAAGTGTTTGCTATCCCAGTTTTTTCATTTTTGTTGCTTGGTAAATACAGTGCAAGCAAAATTCCTATGATTAAGATTCAGAACAGAACCTGATGTGAAACTGTTCAAACTTCCCCAATATACTCGCTTTACAACACAAAATACCAAAATCTGGGAACGGGGGCCCAAATATTGTGGAATCATGTCTTAAGTGCTATAATTTTCAGAAAAACTGATAACACAATTCAAATAATATTTATTCTTTAACAATCCTTGTTTAGTAAAACCGAAAACGGAATCAGTTTCATGTATTAATCTTAAATGCGCAAAACTAAATGATTCTATTCATTACAAAACAAAGGTATGATTTTACTGAACAGAAAGCTTTACACTGTGATATAATGAACGCATAACTTCTTTAGCACAATGTCAAAAGGTATTTTAATGAACTCGTGATATATGGAGAATATTACCCAAACATCACTGCTAGTTAAAGCATGTAATAAACTCCTGAGCAACCATTTCTGCAACTTCATCAGGTTTTAATTTTCTTTCAAGTATTGCATGGAAAATCCCAAATATGGCTGTGACAATTTTGCAAATGGCTCTTCTGAATGCTGGGGTTATTATGATACCAAACTCTAATGGAATCAAGACCAGTCTGCAATATGATTTAACTCATTAAACCATGGAGGTTTTATCATTTTTGCCTGAAATGTGAGTAGGAAACGCATTTGGGATCAACTTCCAACAGATTTCTGTTTAACCTAATGCCTATGTGTGTTAAAAACATAATTTTTCATTAACTATTTCGCTTGCGCACAAGCTAAAGATATATGTTGGACGTGAGTATTTTTGTTGCTAAATGGACTCCTCATTTTTGTATGAAGACCACAAAACTCTTCATTCCAAATTCTACCTTATCCTACTTTTTGCAAAGGTTCACCTGTCTGTGTGTAGTTCAGAGGGGTCTGCCTTAGGACTGAGGCCCACAAATCTAAAATCCAGACACAAAATTGGATTCTATCCACAGGCAATTTTTTTGGGTAGAAAAAATATGACCAATTTTTGTTTTTGTTTTGCCACTGTATTTTGCAGTGCAACTAGATCATCCAGATTGTTTAGTATCATTGTAGAGCTACATCTGTGTACCTTTCTATTATACCACCCACTTTCATGTATCTTACATGACCTTGATACTATACAGAGATCAGACCACTACCTCCTGACACGTAAACGAGGCACCAGGTGTGAACGTGTTAAGGCACATCAAGTTAAATGATGCTGCCTGATCAGAATTTGATCAATTGTATTTCTCAGATAAACATTAGATGTAACCCTTTTACTTCAATACGCTCTGTGGTCTGCGATATAAACAGAACAGGCTATCCTTCCATTTCAGTGTGTGAAATACATAAAAATCCATTCAACTTATTTCTTTTCAAAACCAAAATGCATCTTTATTCAATACGATTTACATAAATTAGGTCCATGGCACATCATTAAATACTGATACAGTCTACCAAGTTATACTACTATGGGCATGGCCTGACTCGGGCCAATGTTGCCGCACATAACGTTTATATCTCTTCATGTCCAGGAATTAGTCTATATGGGTTTATAGTATAATTTCTTAGTTATGAGCTTGTACTATGACCCTGAGGGCTTGAGTACATTTCCTCTCTTCATGCCCATTCAATGAATTCATTATTATTGGGTTAGGGGTTAGGGTCTTGACAGTTTTCAAGTTATATTCCAGGGGCAAATAATCCAACACCAACAGTCTGTATATTTTGTTTTGTCTTCTCATGTCCTTCCATATGATTACAGAGTGAAGATATTGACTGTAGGCCCAAGATATCACACCCTGGCAAGTTCCTTTTCCGAGGAGAACAATTAAGTGTCTGTATTGGTACATGTCTGATTTCATCTGCTCATGTACTTTATCTATCTGTATGTGCTTATAGGGTTAGGTTCTCCACAATTTCCAAGCAATGACTGATTGGTGACATCTGTAGGGAAAAACATTTGGGTGTGATTGCCTCAATGATACAAGACAAGACCAACATCAACAATATTTAAGAAATTACAGTATTTTATATTTTTAAAAATGCTCTTTAGCCTCACACACAGGGTCCATGTAAATTTCTTAATGCGATGTCCACCTCTACAGACCCACCCTCAATCATATCCCAAAACTTAAAAGTCTGTTCCCCCAAACATATTCCTACCCAACCACCTAGACTAACTATTGCCATTGTAAAATGAACTAGAAGATCAAAGTCAACAAGATGGAATGAATAGCATCATGTCCCTAAACTTTATGACAGAACACTCTGTCACGATTTATCCCGACCCACTTGTACATGTATAAAAGGTAATTCTGACCGACGTAATTGAAGTGTAAAATTGGCCAAGGTAAAGCTAATCCCCTTACGTAAGATGGTCTTAGTTGGGTTGAGAGAGCAGAAACACGGAAAGGGGGGTTAAAAATGTCACGTAGATGTGAAGCTTATGACCACATCAAAGGTAGCGTGGCCGACGAGTAGGTGGACGTTAGTTACAGTTTCTCCAAGACAGACAGGTAGATTTGAATTGACCGTTTGACGATTGGACAGGGTCCAAGCGCCACCCAATCAGAATGTGATATGGGTGGGCCCTTGTTTTAAACCAAGAATAATATCTTATGTCAATAGAAAAGAACAAGAACTCCGTTTGCCAGCCGTGAATTGGCGCGTAAATCTTAAATTCTGGGAATCTAAGAGATATACAGCTTCAAGGTCAGTGAAATAGTGTTCGATCTCTGTTTTATACGACTGCAATTTTAACTGAAGGATTGTTGTATATATATATATATATATATATATATATATATATATATATATATATATATATATATATATTATATTACTAGAATCATAGTACGAATAATTAATTATGATGTCAATACGTTGCCTCTTATTTCGTGATGTTACTATGCTACATCTTATTTTGTGATGTAATATGTTGCTTCTTATTTCGTTAGTTAATATGTTTGCATATTATTTCGCTAGTTAATATGTTTGCATCTTTGAAAAGATGAGTTGATATTTGTAAAGAATTAGATTGCTTACTAGCCGCCGTAAGGATTCATATTATGATTCACTGTGTGGTTATATTATGGTAGAGTAGCACATTTGTTTATGTAATTATAGATTTTGCCATTGTTAAATTGACTGGTTGCAGTGTGTAAAATTAACATATGAATATTTGGATATTTGGGCACGCTTGTGGAAAAAATATACAGACATCTAATCGTAGTAATATTATAATACGGTGATATTTGATATATTTTTTTATGTGTTTGTATATATATATATATATATATATATATATATATATATATATATATATATATATATATATATATACACACACACATCTGCGTGTATGTACTGATATGACACAGTGTATGGATGTCTGCGGAATTATTTTCTGATACCGTTTTATTGCGCCATTGTGTAAATTGCGAGAAGCATGTGTGGTAATTTCGATGTGTGCGCATGCATGACCAAAACCTTTACCGCCATAGCTAATGGTTCACTATTGATTTAGTGTGAGGTAAGATGTTATGACCCCTTTTGTTAATGCCTTGTGGTTTTTCACAGGAAGCTTTGGGTGACAGACTTGAGAAGTTTGTCATAGTCTCGGATTGAGAGACGGAAGGAAGGAGAAGTAGGAGCTACGAGGAGAGAAGGAAATTATAAGTTGGAGTAGATAGACAGGAGGAACGTGGAACGGAAGTGGAGAAGACAGGAGGGACAAAGAGTCAAAGGAGGAAAGGAAAGGAGGATAAAGACGGAAGGAAGCGTGTAACAGAAAATTCGATGAGTAGATCATAAGGACAGGGGAAATTATACTCACACTAAGGAATCACGTGATGAACTAGGCCGTCACTTGGTCAAGGGAGAGACGAATGATTCTTAATTATCGTATAAAGTTCACATTTTATCAAATTATTATTAATTGAATTTTATCTTCATGTTTATTCATAATGTAACCGTCAGCATTGCTGACTGGAGGCTCACAGCTATAAATCTATTATCAATAATTTAACATTTTTTTTAATTACGGGTCAGGGGAACTTCCTCAAAATTCATTTAAATATTTCGGAAGAACCCCACCCCTAGACTACAGCACCGCCACACAATCCCTGCAGGGATGAGAATACAAAAGCCTAATGCACATCCAGCAATTAAAGAAGGTAGAGACAATGATGGCTCAGAGGTCAGCTTGACCGACTTGCAACAAAAAGGATGTGGGTTCAAATCCTATCATTTGATCAAAACAGTTAGCTTATGTGGTCAAGTTCTTTGATCCAGGTACATGTACTTTATTCTGATTGCCTCCACATCAAATAACCTGCTTGTGCTGCTGTGCTATAAACCAAAAAAAAAGAACGTGACATCTGATATGGTTGTATTCTCTTCACTGTTCTTCAAACAATATGTAAGATCACTGTGGTTGTTGTTGCAGGGTTTAATGGCATTTTGCAGCATAAGATTGGCTATACACGGTGGCCAGCATCAATGGTGTAGGAAGAATGTGGAAAATACCCTAAAAAAGAATACCCAAGACAGGCCAAGAGTCTAACCCATGCAGATGGTGAGTGCATTTGACGACTTGGCCACTTGGGGCTTCGAGCATTATGGTAAAGCTTGGATAAACTGAATGCTAAAAATATTTCCTATTCTTTCCTTCTTTCCTTTCTTTTCTTTTCTTTACTGAAGCTTGATCATGCCACCAATTCTAATTGATGCCTAATTGATGCCTAGCAATATGTAATGCATTCTGATTGTGGGAAGCTATTATACATGTATAAATATCCATTCATACTATTAATTTGGCAAAAATACAAATTATACAGCGGTAGGTCCAAGGACCTATCCAGCTTTGTGGTTGTTTGTTCTGTTTTTTGTTTTTAATTGCTTAACGCCATTTTTTAAGCACAATATAGGCTATACATGGCGGCCAGTATTAATGGTGGAGGAAGAACCCGGAAAAGCCCCGGAAAGAACAACCAACCCACGAGAAGCTATTGGCAAGATTTCTCACATAACTACATTAGCCGAATCATAGACTCAAACCCATGCAGACAGAGGTGAGATGGCAGTGATCCATAATGGACAGCGCTTTAGACCACTCGGCCACTTGGGGCCCCTTTTGTGGTTGTAAAGTGCACCATAAAACCATTAAGCAAATTAAGGTCTTTTCCAACAGCAATTACCACTTGTATCTAGAACAAAAGGATGCCGAGTTCATTCTGTTCGTTTTACTTTGAATTTTAAGGTTCATATGAAAAACGACAAACTTTGTGGTCACTCGAATAACCTTGACAGCTAAATTTAACTGAACATTTAAAAGTGTACTTTATGATTATATAGTACTATAGACCATGCTTTTAGCTCTGGCATCAGCAACTCAATTCTCTTCAATTAAGCCTGAAACTGAGAGCCATTAATGGGCTTCCCTCAGAGAGAGAAAGCAAATAAAAGTTGTTACTAGAAAGGAATTGTCTTTAAAAGCAAAATTGTCTCATTCTACCCATTCCTACCATGGAATTAATAATGTCATTCTGTTTCAATAGTACTTGACAGAGGGGACAAATCTAGTAGCGTGAATAAAATGAAACTGAGGCTACATTTGTGTGCCAATTGTGCAGAAAAGTTTTTTTTGGGTGGTAAAACTAATTTTAATGATGTAATACTACACTGTTGTGTGTGTGTGTGTGTGTGTGTGATTTGGATTTTTAATCTAGCTTTAACAATTCTTCAGTAAATATCATAACTATGTCTGCTGTGTGCCAGTTTATAGTGAAGACTAGCACTGGACATCATGCTGCAGATATGTAGCATGATGTCCCACCCAGTCATATTATCCTGACACCAAGCCAATCAGTCCTAACGCTAACCTCTTAATGCGAGTGCCTAGCAAGATAGCTGCTAATACCATTTCTATAAACATTTTTGGTACAACTCAACCGGGGTTCGAACACGCTACCTCCCGTATCTGCGGCAGACACTCTAGCCATTAGGCAACAGGAAAAGTCTACCCTGTTGCCAATCACACATATGGTTCTTTCCCTGGAGGAAAGTATGATATTATCAAAATTTGTCTTCCCTTTATAGTGAAACATAACATTGCCCCTGGGACACACTGCCCTTCATATTTTTTCCCAGTGTCCTGACTATCTTAGCTGGCCATCAGTGAAAAGTGGAAGAGGTAATCTGGCAACTCCAACAGGCAAGTATAGTTACCTCCTCAAAAGCCACAAATTATTTATTCTTCCAAAAGGAAGAGAATAAAAAAATTGACCACAGCACACACAGAAGAGACAGCTAGGATTAACATGTTTTCTACTACAACAATCACAAAAAATTCTTTTTGGCATCATAAACCTTTGATCATAAATTTTTCTATATGGATCGATCATTTGAGATGAATCAAGTGTCAAGATGGGAATCTGTGGGCTGTTGCATTGGAAAAATCCTCTGTGTTGTCACATGAGATCCCTATTCTGAGGTAATGTCATGAGATCCCTATTCTGAGGTAATGACATGAGATCCCTATTCTGAGGTAATGTCATGAGATCCCTATTCTGAGGTAATGTCATGGGATCCCTATTCTGAGGTATGTCATGAGATCCCTATTTTGAGGTAATGTCATGAGATCCCTATTCTGAGGTAATGTCATGAGATCCCTATTCTGAGGTAATGTCATGAGATCCCTATTCTGAGGTAATGTCATGAGATCCCTATTCTGAGGTAATGTCATGAGATCCCTATTCTGAGGTAATGTCATGAGATCCCTATTCTGAGGTAATGTCATGAGATCCCTATTCTGAGGTAATGTCATGGGATGAACCATCATCAGATTCAAAGAATATCATTAAACCAGAATTACTGGAGCCAAAGAAGGGCAATCAGAATGAAGAGAGCCATAGAGTGCTTGACTCTGTGAAGGACCCATGGAATCATTCTAAAGGATGAAATGCCATAAACATACAGACAATTCCAATTCAGCATGAAAACATCCACTACACAGGCCATCTTGACAAGGACTAGGGAAATGAGAGGGCATGACCAAGGTTTTGCAAAATGTCATGAAAATCTCTGACCTTCTAAGGTTATCCCAGGTGTTGCATGGGTGTGGTTGAAGATCAATGCATACTATTATACAACATGGGCCAAGTTTCAGAAAATCTCGGACTTTCTTGTGTTGTAAGGATGTGGTACAAGGTAAGATGCATACAGTTATAGTTTGATGACTGTAGCAAAACTGTGCCCGCAACACAACATTTAATGAAGTATGGGGTCAAAGTATCCAACCTTTGTGATGCAGGAGTAGTAGTGTCATGATCCATTACCTCAGGAATTTACATGATTATAAGTATGACACTAAGTATACTGGGGGCAAAATAATTGAGCTAAGAACCAAATAAAATTGCCAAGAATATACAAATAAAGTACATCAACAAAGTTAGCCCCTTTTCCCCTCCTAGTTGCTATGAAACCCACTCTAAACTGTTGCCAAGGACCTAGGAAAAAAAGAATGCTTAAAATGCAATCAAACTGTTGGTATGTATATGCTTTCCTAAAAGCAGCAACAAACACTATGCTTGGGGGTGGGGGGTAGGGGTATACAAGAATATACAAACACTATGCTTGGGGGTGGGGTTAGGGGTAGTACCCAAACAATTTTGTTGCCAGTATGATAAATTTACTTGTTCCTCAAACTTTCAGATCAATTTATTACACTGGATGGGACAAGTGACCGAATATCTAAGATACTGTATTTATCGAAGGTTGGAACGAGTGACCAATGTAGATATTGTATCTAATCCAAGGCTGGGACTTAGGTGACCAATGTAGATATTGTATCTAATCCGAGGTTGGGACTAAGTGACCAATGTAGATATCATATTTATCAATAAAACATCCCATTCTTGAAGGTGTGTGTGCGTGTGTGGTTTAGATTTTTACATAGTCTAAACAATTTTCCAGTATATCGCTATGACGTCTACAGTGTGATAGTTTTAAGTGATGTCTAGCACTGGGGCACTATGCCGCAGACAAGTAGCATGATGTCGCACCCAGTCACATTATCCTGATACCATGCCAACCAGTCCTAACACTAACCACTTGAAGCTGAGCACCTAATTTAGAGGTCTTTGGTATAACTTGGCAGGGGTTTGAACTCATGACCTCCTGCATCTTGGGCTGAAGCTCTAACCACTAGGCCATCAGAGCAGTCCATTCTTGATGAAAAAAATCACCATCACCAATAACCTTATTTTTCAAAATTTGTACAAATATTTTTACTATGGATAACCAATTTCATATATATCTATAGTATATACGAAATCTATATTTACAAGTATTGTTTGGATGATGCTACAGAAAATGACATTTTCAATCAATAATCTTTGAATCTGATAATAAGCACACTCAAACCTTTTGACAAATTAATCTGATGTCCCCAATCTTATAAAGGAAAAACCATTGTACTGATGAATCAATCAAAGCTACATGTTTTTTTTCTTCTTCTTTGCACATTTTGCCAGACCAAACAGGATTATGTTTCAATTTTCTGCTTCACAATGTTCAGGCAATCTGTTTTGCTTGAAAGTCCAATTGCTGTATATCCTCACTTATTAATTTTGGTCCAACTGGAAACAATGCAAACTGTCAATGAATAATGGACATGCAGATCAGGGTCTGTTGTTTGTTTCATTGATTAATCCTGATAAATTCCACAGACTATGGGTCTGCTGAGTATACATAGCACCATTCATGATACTTTAGTAATTACATGCTTACTACATGCAAGGATTCAGCAAAACCTATCAGAACACAATACACTTTTCCCCCCTTACATGGATTGAGGATAATATTGGCTTGAAATTGCTTCCAAGTTGCCAATCACTTGGTTTATCTGCTGATATTGATGTAATTCTGTGCTATTACTGCCATTTCAAGAAGGCAATCAAAGCCCTTAGCTTATCTTCTAGTCCATATTTTGCCATCAACAACAAATTAATTCCACTAATGGGTCTCCTGGTATTTCTCTACTCAGATATGCTCATGTTCAAAAGTAAGACTATCCAGACCCCAGACCCCCCCCCCTTCCCGGGCTCCTTTGCCCAAACTTTGAGAAAGGTGTTACAGACAGGTGGAATCTTTTAAAACATATTTGTAGCATGAAAAATGTTAAATAAAAAATTAATCATTAAAAAAATAGTTAACAGACATTGTTTATTAGTGATGATCAGGCATTTGATTGAAATCAGATCTTCATAACATAAATCCCAAAATGTAACAGCTGTCAGGAATTTATTAAATGCGAATGAGATACTTCCTTCTCAAAATGATTTGACGTAGAGCAGTATTGAATCAGCATAAAAATGAAACACTTTGTATCTGTCAATGGCTTGTGAAGGATACATGTACATGATCACTTACATTGGAAAAAAAGCATTAAACTTCCTGTTTATCGATTCTAGCACATGTTGTTATTGTTGTTTTGCATTTAATGCCATTTCTCATCACAAGATAAGCCATACATCGTGATGTTTTGAATATACAGTGTACCGGCAATGCCATTTCTCAGCACAATATGTTGTTTTGCATATAATGCCATTTCTCAGCATTCTCATTATTTACCCATCCAAGATCTTGATACAAGCATATATTTCAGGTGTAACCGAAGTCTGATCATCAATATGGCTTCCAAAGCAGTAACAAGCTCGGTCAGTCATTTACACCCAATATGCTCATTACTGAACTTATCAGAGATCTTATTGGTATCAAGTTTGATCAAATTGGATCAGAAATATGGCCTCCAGAGAATAAACAACTCAGACAATCAGACACAAGATTATATCATTAATGTGTGTGGATTCTGCTCATCGTTGAATACATTTAATGTCTTGACAATATAAACCTATTCTGTAAGTTTGTTCAAAATCAGATCAAAAATGTTTTCAGGAGGGAAACAATCTCATCCACTCAGGTGTACCAGATCACCTCAAAAGTATGAATGGATTTCAGTCATTCTTGAACTGATCCAAAATTTTAATGATATATGCATATATTCTGTGTTTACTGAAAATAGAATCAGAAATCATGATAAAAAGCTCAGCCAATCAGATGCAATATGATCTAACTAATATGCATGAATTTAGCTTATTAATGAATTTTTCAGAAATCTAAATGATACAGTATAAGCACATATTCCAAGTTTGATCAAAATCAGAATAGAAATATGGCCTCTACATTAAAAATATGACCTTCCGAGTGGTAACATGAGCCAATCAGGTGCATGATTACCTCATTAATATGTATGGTTCTTATGTCTTACTGAGCTTGTCTGAGATTTTGATATGATAAAATATCTTATCCCAAATCCGATTTAAATTAGATCTGAGATATGGACTAGATAAACAATTGTTGATGGATAGATGGATGACAGACAATGGATGTAGGACTATATCATAAGCATCCTTGGCTTCATGATGAGATGAGCTATAAAAAAAATGGGATTTTTTAAAATACATTCCAATGCTTGTAAATTTAAAATATGAAATGTACATGAACTGAAAGAATAGTTAAAACATAGGTATTATTTAAAATAAATCTCCTGTGAATGAAATTCCAAGATCTGAAGGCAGATTTGTGTAATCACATTAGAGGATCAATCACACTTTCCTAACAATGGATTGTGAAACCAAAAAAATCCATCTTTAAATAAAAAGTGATAATGCCCTCTGGATGTTTTTATGATAAGGAAACTCCATTTAAAAGGTTAAAGAACTTGGCCTAAAAGAATCATGCTTATTTTCTTATCACTGCCTGCAACCTAATGAATAGTGAAAATAGATCAACTAAAGTTTTGGCAATCTAACAATCTCACCCCCAATTAGTTCCATCCCCAACTTTTTGAAATCTCCATATGGCTGAGTCACACTACAGTGTTATCATCAGTGAAATATGGTACTAAAACATGGAATATTAGGCTTGGAAAAGACTGTTTTCTAATTAGATTTGGAGTTAATGAAATTTATATATAAAGATGAACACATGAAAACCTGATGTGTTAGAACTATGCCCAAGAAATTATGCAATTATGTTCTACTCACAATTCTCCCATAGTACTTTCATTCACGAATTAAAGTATTGTAAATTAGGTGCAAAATCTGGAAGAAGAAAATTAGTTTTCCCAATTAAAGTTGGAGTAGAACAAGCTTCTAAACCAGGGGTCTCAACAAGAGGCCCACCAAGCCGATGTGTATCCTATGGCCTGCAAAATGATTGGTGTCACAAGGCAAGGCCCGCCAAGCCGATGTGTATCCTGTGGCCTGCAAAATGATTGGCGTCACAAGGCAAGGCCCACCAAGCCAATGTGCATCCTGTGGCCTGCAAAATGATTGGTGTCACAAGGCAAGGCCCACCAAGCCGATGTGCATCCTGTGGCCTGCAAAATGATTGGCATCACAAGGTGTCATTAGTGATAACAAAGGTTACAGGTGCAGCCCTTGGACCACTGAAATTGCCCACACATGGCTCTCAGGGTGGTTTGAGTTTGAGATCACTGTTAACAAGGATCTAATTTTAGCTTTGTGAAGCTAAACGCCATTTTTTAGCACAAAAATCTGAATTAGTACATTTCTGCATCATAAGTGAATGACACTCATCGTAACTTAATCATATCACCATTTATGGTTAAGAAGTTTCCTCTTACCAACGTATCTCAGTTGTGGATACAAATTTATTTAACTTTTTATTATATTTATTGACTGTGCCTATTTTATTCTTTAAAGTTTATCCCCCGATGATATTATTGTGGTAAATTGATTTTCTTTGTAACAAAATTGTATGTGTAACAAAAAGAGACATAGCAAAGAAACAGATGTGGCGAACAAACAGATATGTACCAAACAGAGAGATGTAAACTGAGATGTACCAAAACAAACACAGATATATGGTAAATAGAAATGTACAAAAACAAACACAGATGTAGTAATCAAACAGAGATGTATCAAAACAAACACAGATATGGTAAATAAATACAGATGTAGAAAAAGAAATACACACAAGAGATATGCTTATACAAAAAGTGATGTATAAAAAGAAATACACACAGGGATATGCTAAACAAATAGAGATGTACCAAACATTGAGAATTGCCAAGCACAGAAATATAAAATATGAATACAGAAAAAACCCAGATGTAGCAAATAAATACAACCATACCAAAAAACAAATGAATCAAAACCAAAACATGCCAAACAAAAACCGATGTATCAAACAAAGGAGAGATGACTAACAAACACGGACAGTGACTTTCCGAACAAACAGAGACAGGTATCAAACAAACAAACAGATATATCGAAGAAATGAAAAACAATGTTATGAGTATATGTAGCACACAAACAACAAGATGTACTAAAAAGTATAGGATGAGATCGCTGGACTGGGTTTTCTGGTGGTGATACCCATTGGATTCTTGCTGGACTGGGTTTTCTGGTGGTGCTACCCATTGGATTTGGGAAAAATAACTGACTTTGATTCTCACAATGTTCTCTCCACAATTCTCCCACGAGTTCAACTGCATACTGCACAGATGCAGATCTGCTGGCACATAATGTGATGGCAGATCTGAGTTTGTGCAGTCTGCCCATTGGATGTACTCTACATGTCATTTTGGAATTGCAGAAAATGTCTACGTTTGTTTTGTGGTTTTGGAACATACCAGCCTGTTTATTTCATTAAAACAGCTGATGTAGTGGTTTATCTGGCTCATTCTAGTGATTACTGCTAACAAACCACATGTACCCAGATCTGCTGGCGCATTAGGCAACATCATATATGGGTCTGTGCAGTTTGCAGTTGGACTTATAAGCATGGTATGATGGGTTGTTTTGCCAAGTCTTTGGGTTGTTTTGCCAAGATTTCAACTGAAAACAAGGTGGGGTGGATTGAAACTGAAAACATGTAATGCAAAACTGAACAAAGGCAAAGAACCAGTTTCGTTTATTGAAATGTAAAGAGCTGAAATGTTACAGAAACAGAATTTGTATTTGTTGGAATATTTGTGTTAAGTTGAAACTTAGCAGATATTGATATACTGATTAAGAAATGTCACATTTTCTCAATTCCCAAGGGGGGTGTTATAATAAATGCAATTATATAAACCTAATTCAGACTGGATAGGATAATGGTTGGGAAGGGGGTGGGGTCCCTGGTGAAAAAAGTCTTAGTTCTGAGGAAAGGGCATACTCCCCCACAAAGATTTCCAATGGATGCATAGCTGATAGTCTTTGACAGACATGTATATGTAACCAAGTGTGCAAAGACAGTTCTGCTAATTTAAGGAAAGAAAAAGCAAACCTCAACATTTAAGGTATAGTCTCTAAATTTAATACATAATTTTCTTTGATATGAGTCTAAAGATAATTATTTGAATAGATTTGTCTTAGATGATATATGAACACACAATATATCAATGCTAAGAACTGGTCTATTTTTATAACTAAGAGGTGAATTTTCTTAACCTTAAAATGGGTTATATTAACATTGGAGCAATAATGTTGGATATATGGGTTACTTGTGCCCAACATTTTGTTAAGACGGGATTTATAATGTCTTAATTGTTGTTAAGTGAGAGCAGGCCATGCTATTGGTCAATTAATACTGACAACTAGATCTATTGGAGATATACATGAATTTCATGTATTGTGTCAATTGTCTAATGAAAGATAAAATCGATCATGTAGAAAATTACCTGAAACAAATTAGCAGTTAGTGTCTGTTTTGAAATATGATGCCAGCTAATTATGAGAACAGAGATGCATGATCATTTCTGGGTTTGAGAAAAACAGATTCAGTCTATATTTATTTTGTTTTAAACGGAAAAGACCAGTACGAAGCTATACAGAAAGAGTCGCCACTAAGGCAGTGATGCAAGAGGAAGCCAGAGGGATAAGTCAAACCAAACCAACTTGCTATGCTGAATCTGGAGAGTGACATGCAATGAGTCATCAAATTATGCAGACATGCCAGACAATTAAGGTTCAAAATGCTCACTTGATTTCATGATGATATTTGCCTTATCGATGTAATGGACTTACAATTTAGAACTTGGTATTAATTTCTTTTTCTGGACGAGGTGCATCCTACAATTTGCTCTTGTACAATTTTATTTAATCAAATTAATTGCTATAATCTGTATATAAGAGCTCATGTTGTTCTGTGCTATATCTCTGCTCAGATCCTCATTTATTCCATCCATTTCTTTCATATTTTGACACTCTATCCAGACTTTAACACCATGGTGGATTATACTCTATCCAGACTTTAACACCATGGTGGATTATACTCTATCCAGACTTTAACACCATGGTGGATTATACTCTATCCAGACTTTAACACCATGGTGGATTATACTCTATCCAGACTTTAACACCATGGTGGATTAGTAACTCTATCCAGACTTTAACACCATGATGGTAGATTATACTCTATCCAGACTTTAACACCATGGTGGATTATACTCTATCCAGACTTTAACACCATGGTGGATTATACTCTATCCAGACTTTAACATCATGTGGATTATACTCTATCCAGACTTTAACACCATGGTGGATTATACTCTATCCAGACTTTAACACCATGGTGGATTATACTCTATCCAGACTTTAACATCATGGTGGATTATACTCTATCCAGACTTTAACACCATGGTGGATTATACTCTATCCAGACTTTAACACCATGGTGGATTAGTAACTCTATCCAGACTTTAACACCATGATGGTGGATTATACTCTATCCAGACTTTAACACCATGGTGGATTATACTCTATCCAGACTTTAACATCATGGTGGATTATACTCTATCCAGACTTTAACACCATGGTGGATTATACTCTATCCAGACTTTAACACCATGGTGGATTATACTCTATCCAGACTTTAACACCATGGTGGATTATACTCTATCCAGACTTTAACACCATGGTGGATTAGTAACTCTATCCAGACTTTAACACCATGATGGTAGATTATACTCTATCCAGACTTTAACACCATGGTGGATTATACTCTATCCAGACTTTAACACCATGGTGGATTATACTCTATCCAGACTTTAACATCATGTGGATTATACTCTATCCAGACTTTAACACCATGGTGGATTATACTCTATCCAGACTTTAACACCATGGTGGATTATACTCTATCCAGACTTTAACATCATGGTGGATTATACTCTATCCAGACTTTAACACCATGGTGGATTATACTCTATCCAGACTTTAACACCATGGTGGATTAGTAACTCTATCCAGACTTTAACACCATGATGGTGGATTATACTCTATCCAGACTTTAACACCATGGTGGATTATACTCTATCCAGACTTTAACATCATGGTGGATTATACTCTATCCAGACTTTAACACCATGGTGGATTATACTCTATCCAGACTTTAACACCATGGTGGATTATACTCTATCCAGACTTTAACACCATGGTGGATTAGTAACTCTATCCAGACTTTAACACCATGATGGTAGATTATACTCTATCCAGACTTTAACATCATGGTGGATTATACTCTATCCAGACTTTAACACCATGGTGGATTATACTCTATCCAGACTTTAACACCATGGTGGATTAGTAACTCTATCCAGACTTTAACACCATGATGGTGGATTATACTCTATCCAGACTTTAACACCATGGTGGATTATACTCTATCCAGACTTTAACATCATGGTGGATTATACTCTATCCAGACTTTAACACCATGGTGGATTATACTCTATCCAGACTTTAACACCATGGTGGATTATACTCTATCCAGACTTTAACACCATGGTGGATTAGTAACTCTATCCAGACTTTAACACCATGATGGTAGATTATACTCTATCCAGACTTTAACACCATGGTGGATTATACTCTATCCAGACTTTAACACCATGGTGGATTATACTCTATCCAGACTTTAACACCATGGTGGATTATACACTAGACAGCGATGAGCACCATCACAGGCAATAAGCCACAACAATATCTCAATTACAGTGGTTTAAAAACTAAATAAAACAATGGAAGTAAGGTGAACCAAGTGATACATTTGCTTACCTATAGGGTCTATGTGGGTCAAATGATACATTTGCTTACCTATAGGGTCTATGTGGGTCAAATGATACATTTGCTTACCTATAGGGTCTATGTGGGTCAAATGATACATTTGCTTACCTATAGGGTCTATGTGGGTCAAATGATACATTTGCTTACCTATAGGGTCTATGTGGGTCAAATGATACATTTGCTTACCTATAGGGTCTATGTGGGTCAAATGATACATTTACTTACCTATAGGGTCTATGTGGGTCAAATGATACATTTACTTACCTATAGGGTCTATGTGGGTCAAATGATACATTTACTTACCTATAGGGTCTATGTAGGTCAAATGATACATTTACTTACCTATAGGGTCTATGTGGGTCAAATGATCTATGAAATCCCTCTTTCCCAGATATGCTGTTATCTGGAGAAGAAAAAAAATAAATCACTACAAGGTAAAAAATACAGATGTAAACCACCAAACCCCCCAAAAGCTTACATCAAGTGTCACATACAAGATAAATGTGGAAGTTGCAATTATATGTTGTCAGAGAAAACTAAAGACATAATGAACATGATCACTTTTGTTGACCGCGCCAACTCAATATTAACAATTTTGTGAAGGCTAATAATGTTAAAGTATTTTGTGCAAAACAAATAAAAACTTCTGTTCTGTGGAACCTATTATTCTTCTTGTCTTATTATGGAACAACAAGTACATCCTTTAACTACTTATATGTAAACTGATTTTTATCAGTCAATACAATAATGCAACACTTTAGTCTGTAGTGATGCAAGAAATCCGGGTTGATACAAGTCCACAGCAATACAACAGTCTGTGGGAATGCAAGTCCACAGCAATGCAACAGTCTGTGGTGATGCAACAGTCTGTGGGAATGCAAGTTTGCGGCAATGCAACAGACTGTGGTGATGCAACATTCTGTGGTAATGCAATAGTTTGTCGTGATGCAAACATTCTGCGGTAATGCAAGTCCACAGCAATGCAACAGTCTCTGGTGATGCAAGTCTGTGGTAATATACCAGTCTGTGGTAATGCAATAGTCTGTGGTAATGCAAGTCTGTAGTAATGTAACAGTGTGGTAATAATAGTCTGTGGTAATGCAAGTCTGTGGTAATACAATAGTCTGTGGTAATATAATAGTCTGTGGTAATGTAACAGTCTGTGGTAATGCAATAGTATGTAGCATAATGCAATAGTCTGTGATAATGCAATAGTCTGGTAATGTAACAGTCTGTGGTAATGCAATAGTATGTGGTAATGCAATAGTCTATGGTAATGCAAGTCTGTAGTAATGTAACAATCTGTGGTAATGCAAGTCTGTAGTAATGTAACAGTCTGTGGTAATGCAATAGTCTGTGGTAATGCAAGTCTGTAGTAATGTAACAGTCTGTGGTAATGCAAGTCTAACAGTCTGGTAATGCAAGTCTCTGATAATGCAATAGTTTGCAGTAATGTAACAGATTGTGGTAATGCTATAATAAATGATCAATTAAGTGTAACATTCACATTGGTACCGCAACAAAACTGCCAAGCAATGATAACACAATAATACACAATACTGTTTCTCCATTACAAGGGATTATCTTAACATATGAATATGGCCTGCAATGGTTGAACCACAAACCTTGATAATGATGGGTTACAATGATTGTTGGAACAACTGTTATGTGAATAATAAGAATTGCATACAAGAAAATGCATACAATAAGAATTTATCAGCCAGTACTGCATTGATTTTTCTAAATATACAGTGTCTAATGAAATGAAATTTCCTCTCCAATACCCCAAAACAACCTTACAAAATCTATCAGGATGCAAATATTATTGTGTCCAGTGAAAACAAACTTTTAGATAGTAATAGCAGTTTTTAATAGTTTATGCACTGTTGCCCTCAAAGTGATACAAGTGTTCAAGTCCTAAGTCAAAAACAGCTAATGCTGCCATTACTATATCATAATATAATAACAACAACAACAATAATAATAATAATAATAATAATAATAATAATAATAATAATAATAATAATAGCAAGGGACATACTCTACAAGGCAAAAAAGAATTTTCAGGAATTCAAGATAAGACCATTTCTTCATTTAAACTGTCTAATGTTTCTGAAATTCTTAAGTGAAAACAAGATGTTCAAATTAGCTGCTGCTGTAATCATAGTGGATGTTAGTTTGGCACTGCTAAGGTGGCCTAGTGATTAAAGAGTCTACCATTGATGCAGAGGTCAAGGATTCAAACCCTAGCCAAGTCATACCAAAGACTTATAAAAATGGCACAAACAACTGCCTCACTAGGGGATCAGAATTAAGAGGTTAGTACTAGGTCTGCATGGTTAACCAGTGGTAATGATGGGGTTGGGCATCATGTTACACATCTGTGGCATGATGCCCCAGTAAAAACTTCACTATAAACTGCCACACTGCAGACATTGTAGTGATATGACTTAATGTTTTTAAAGCTATGTGTAAAAAAATCCCACATTTACTTAAAGCAGATATCATTAGCTGTGTTTTGTTTTGGTGAAAAGTCCATGTCAAGCTTTTAAAGAATGGCATTATCATTTGGACCAACTAGAGATTAGAAGAAGTTTATTGGTGAAAGCCCCCTGCTGTTATAGACATCTATTTGGGGGTAGTAGACTGGATATGATTTTTCATTACAATAACAAAATTTTCAAGATGACTGCTGTGGCAGCCATACTGGACATCAAATCAGAACCATTATCATTACAACTGGACATCACAAAAAGTCTTCTGTTGAAACCCTATGCCAATACAACTTTTTATAAGAGTTGTGATAATAAGAATTTTAAGATGCTGTCATGTTGACCATATTGGCATTTTAATTTAGGTTCAACTAGGCAATATAAGTAGTCTTTAAGTTAAACCTTTATGACCATTCATGTATGAGGTGTAGTAGTAACAACACTGTATTATTGCTACTGTGGCAGTCTAATTGGGGTAGGACCAACTAGACAGCATAAGAATTCTTTCAGTGAAAATCCCATGATCATATAACCATTTTTTCTGCAGAAAAAGCAATAACAAGATTTTCAAGATGACTGCCATGGTGACCATACTGGACATCAGAGTGGCACTTTTTCAATTTAGAACCAACTAGACATACCTAATTTGAACAGATTATAATCACCAATTATCATCTACAAAACTATTAAGTCTCCAGCAGCTACAGTCAACATTTAATTATCAAGCAGAAAGCAAATTAAAGATTTTCTATTTAATATTTTATACTTAAACTTTTAGAACTGTTAATTGGCACTGCATATTGTAATAATGTGGAGACATGCATCTATAAATCACACACAATCTGATTGAAATAAAAAACCATTTTTTTAAAAGTAAAAAAAAAATTCTTGTGTTAAAGCATACCATTTGTATGTTGTATTAAAATGTTACTGATTGACAAAAATGGTCCGGAATGCTTTGAAGTTTTCTTCGCCTGGTCATTTGATCACAAAAACCTAATATTTGGTATGAAGGCAATATAACTTTCTCTTTTGTAATTGGAAACAATGCTTGGCAACAGGTGATAAGTTTTTATGCTTAAACACAATGTTTCATTTTATTCAGCAGAAAAGCAGGAAAGAGAATCACTGAACAAGATAACCAGCATAATGTACATTTGATCATTAAAACAATAAGAAACTTTTTTATACAATTGAAACTTTCCGGTACTACTGTTTAGCCATCACTGCTGTATAGTTATTGAGATCTGGAATTTGTATGACAATTCTGCAATACAACATGTAAAGTCTGATTTCTTAAGAAAAGTTTCTCACAATACAGTGCCTAAGATTCATGGCAAAAACATTTCACTGGTTTTCTGTGAGCATTTTTATCCAAATTAGAGTTACATTTTTTTGTAGACTTTGTTACTGAAAAAATTAGTGAATTATCATATGATATTATATTACTCTATGTTCCTGTGCTGCTAATATATATACATGTAATTTTAATAGCTTTCCTTTATCAAACAAATTTCAGTACCAACCCAAACCCAAACCCCTTTGGCTGGCTGAAAAATATATCCAAGCTTGGCATTCTATTGTTTTGATTCCTATAAAAGCACAATACAGTGTATTATACATATTTTAAAAACTGTTAAATTTTAAACCATTATTAACACATGCCCAAGTTTTAACAAAACTCCAGCACAACACAATTCATATGTTTCCACCTTGAACTGGAAGGTGGCAAAATTTGGATATTTATGTGAATTATCTGCTAAACAATACAAATGTGATGAATTTCACTGTATTTTTCAATGTCAATACATTGCTGAGATAAGAAAACAATATACCATGCATACTAGCTTACTGCAAACTGCACAGACCCAGATCTGACATCGCAAAAAGTACCAGCAGAATTGGGTCAATGCAGTTTGTTGGGAAGTTAAAATAGAGCACATTTTTCAAGAGCAATTTGACTCGACTTACAAGCGAGTATACACAGTACAGGTACAAGTATGGAGTGTCTCAAAAATATTAATACATGTACATAAATTTATGCACATACAGACCAGATAAAGTAAGTAAATGTACATAGCTAATATTTAAACCATACTTTTCTCATGTAAACTCTAAATACATGTAGTTGTGTATTACATCCTGTAATTAGAGCTGATCAGGATCTTTATTTGTAATTTGACTCGACTTATAAGTGCATATATAAAAATAATTAATACATGTACATAAATTTAGTTCTAAATAATGCAGATGTTCACATACAAATCAGATAAAGTAAGTAAATGTACACACTATACTGTTCTCATGTAAACTCATAATAGTTGTATTATTAACATTACATCCTGTTTTGTCAATCATGTCCAAAAGTATTGACCAGAATATCTGTCTCAATCCCTATTTTATTCTCTATACCACCACTTTTAATAATTTATACTTAATCTGATAAACAGGAGTTGACAATAAAATTTACATCTCTCCAGCAACAAGGGCCTATATTGTTCCAGTATTACAACTGTGTAACTAATTGATGCTTTTGTAAATGCTATGATGGTACTGTATGTATTCCCTTGTAAGTCGACTCAAACTTAAAAAAATTCTGATCCTGATCTGCCTTACATAATGCACCTGCAGATCAGGGTCTATGTTGTTTGTTCTACTGATAACTCCTAACAAACTGTTTGAACTTAGATCTGCCAACAGTCTTCGATGACAGATCTGGGACTGTGCAGTTTGCAGTTGGACTAGTCTTATAAATGACCACAAATGGTACCGTATTTTCCCGCATATAAGTCAATACTTTTTGACCTGAAAGTGGGGACTTCGTCTTATACTCTGAATCGACTTATATATGGATTGTGTCATTGAAAGTTTATATAAGTTATGCTCGTAACTACAGGTAATAAAATGAACTACAGCATGGATGTGCTTTCAATTACAATAAAACAAGCATGGACTGTTTATTCAGCTGTGTCAACTGAAAACAGATTATAGCAGTGATTTGTTCAGAAGTAAAATCCCAAGCATGTTAGCAATGGTAATGCAATTTCACGATTGCCGGTAATATGGAATATCATACAATACTATTACTAGTGTAAAATACAAAGCCAAGATAGTGACATAGCTTTGTCTTATACTTCAAATCAAATTATATATGGACGAAGGATGGAAAAAAAGTTGAATTGGTGAATTCGACTTATACTTCGCATCGACTTATAGGTCGGAAAATATGGTAGTAAGAATCATTTGCTTAAAAAATTTATATTTTCCAATAGGCATGATTTTTTTTGGGGGGGGGTATGTATCTGCTAGTTTTAACGACTACATTTAACACATAAATGGTTATATGATGCTATGGAAATGGGAGCTAGTCTGACATTATGGCATGGAAATGTAAGTTATTTTGAAATTATTAACTAGGCTGAATAGTTAAAGTACTTGTTTAATTGTCTATTATCTATCCATTTTCTACAGCCTCTGATCATATAAAACTACATGCATCTTCCTCACTTATAGTGCACACCAACCATAAAGTTTGATAAAGGCAATGGGGTGCAAAATTAATGTTAGTATATGAAAATTTAAAAAAAAAATGTAACAAGGACAATTAAATGACAGACAATGACACAAAATTATGTAATGAGCATACAGGGAGTGGGAGGTTATAAAAGTAAAAAGCAGGTCCAGAGTTTCCAAACTGTGACAAATGAACAGATGCATCCTTGGTAACTGTATTGTAATTACTCATTGAGGAATGAATTAGTTATTTTTCTTTCAACTGTGAAGAATCCTTCAAAAAGCAAACTGAAAACATTCCATGTCCATTTCTTCTGTCCTTTTATTCTTTGTGATGACTATTGATACCATCTCTATATAACTAGATTTTCAAGGTGGCTCTTTTGGCAGCCATATTGGAGGTTTGATCACTAACATTTGCATTTTAGATATCTTGTCGTTTAGTCAAAACCTCTTGTGTATGTAACACCCCGTAATGAAGTAGTTAAAAACATATTTGTTAGATGATAACCATGGTGGCTATATTGTGCTTTTGATCAGCACCATTTTCATTTCAGACCAAGTAATTTATGATGTCAGGAATAAAAGTGATAAAAAGATCTTTAAGATGGCCAACTTGGTGGCATACTGATTGTCTGAGAGATATAAATTTCATTTAAGATTCAGTAAATACGCATTGTTGATAGGACCATCCATTCAAGAGGATTTTAGCTCTAACAAAATTTAAAGATGGCTGCTGTGGAAGACATATTGGATGTCATAAGCATCATTTTCTTTTACAACCAGCCAGATATCATAGGAGGTTTTCTTAATAGCAAAGAACGTGTCAATATGCATTCTGAAGATAAAGCAATATCTTCAAGATAGCTACCATATTTAATGTCCAAATTTTTTATTTCGGACCAAACTGACTTAAGGAAGTTTGATGGCAATCATCACAGTAGCTTAGACAGTGATTAACATAATTTGTGCTAATGGACAGACAATAGACATATGTTTGATGATTGATTGTATCCCATAACTCTTCTGGTTTATAACCAGTACAGCAAAAAATAATGAGATAACTGTGACTGTGGTAAACACTTTCAACAAAAGTCAAATTCCAACATCCAAACATTTTGTAAACCTAATTTGATTCCAATTGAAAGCTATCCCAGAAGCATAATCATATAAAATGGATAATAAATATGCATGGGTTTGGAATAAAAATAAACTATTTCACATTTAATGAAAATTTCAGGGCTCTACAGAACACAATGTCTCTCACTTTTGGGCCTTATCCACCAACGTCTGTTGGGTGAACTATGAAGTGAAATATGGGCTTATACAAACACATTCAAAAGAGTTGAAGCTGTTTATCCTAAGCCACAGATTTTAAAATCACTACTTTAAGTCTTTTCTTCGTGTCCGAGTGGTCTAAAGCGTTCACCATTATGGATCACTGCCATATATCTCACCTTAGTCTGTGTGGGTTCGAGTCTTGGGCTTGGCCAATGTTGGTATGTGATAAAGCTTGCCAGCAGCTTCTCGTCGATCACTGTTTTTTCCCAGGGTTCTCTCAGGTTCCTCCACGATCATTTATATTGGTCACCATGTGTAGCCTACCTTGTGCTGAAAAAAGGCGTTAAACCCTACAACACAAATTAAAAAAATTGGATAACTTTTTCAGACACTCATTGCCTCTGGAAATATATGAAAGAAAAAGAGTCCCTAAAAGAGGCTGAAGCTCAACTGGCAAAAAAATCATTTCAAGGAATTCAAAATAAGATCATTGCTTTTTTCTAACTGCCAAGCACTGAAACCATCAAAAGATTTTTTAAATTAGCTGATGTGGTTTGCATATAGTGTTGGATATCAGATCGGCACCATTTTCATTTTTGACCAGCAAGACATCATTTGAGTCTTCTGTTGATAGGACTTTCATATTTGGAGTGACAAGAATAACAAGATTTTCAAGATGACAGCCTTATGGGCCAAATTGGAGGACTGACTGGTAACATTAAGGAGCAGCCTGACATCAGAAGAAGCCTTTTATGAAAGCACAATATCCACATCACCTGAGAAGTATTGATATAAGGATTGTCAAGATGGCCATGGTTCTGACAATACAAGGAAGTCAGATCAGCACCAGTTCATTTTTAAACAACTAGACACATTAAGTTTCCCAGAGAAAATAAAAGTATTCATTCGAGAGTAGTGCTAGAGATTTTCAAGTTGGCCACTGTAGTGGTCATACTGGATTCCTAAGCAGTGCCTTTATTAACTGAGCCCAACTTGACACCCAAGGAAATCATTTACTAAAAACCTTGTGTTTTTACATACATCCATTCTGGAAGATTAGCAAATAAATAAATGTTCAAGATGAACACCATGGAGGACATACTGGATGTGCTGGTAGTACATTTTTCATTTAGGACTGACTAAATATTGTTAGAAGTCTTCAGCTAAAAACCTAATGACAATATAACTGCTGCAATAAGATCATTTTCAAGACAACTAATGTAGCTCCCACATCAACAGCATCATTCTCACTGGACAAACTAGATCATGAGATTAACAGTTAAGTAAATTTTATGGCAATCCTCCAACTTGTTAATGGGAAAAGTAGTGATAACAAACTTGCTTGTGCTAATGGATACACGGTTGACTGACATCACACAACAGCTCCTCCCAACATTTCTTCTGATCCATGACCAGTAGAGTTAAAACATAGGGCATGGGATCTGGATACCACAGATATTACCTACCAAATAACCCAAAAAGTACATTAAATACCACTGATTTTACCTACCAAAAACCCCAAACAGTACACAACAAATACCACTGATATTACCTACCAAATAACCCCAAACAGTACATAACATATACCACTGATATTACCTACCAAAAAAAACCAAACAGTACATAACAAATACCACTGATATTACCTACCAAATAACCCCAAACAGTAAATAACAAATACCACTGATATAACCTACCAAATAACCCCAAACCATACATTAAATACCACTATTACCTACCACACAATCCCAAACAGTACATTAAATCCCACTAGATAATAACTTACCAGAGAATCTGGGCAATATAAATGAACTAATGTACAACCTAGTCTATAAACACTACAAGTTTTGTTAATTTCCTGTGATAACCGTTGAAAGACAGACTAGGAGAATTAAAAGCTTCATCAAACAAAAAACTACAAAGATGGCACTTGTTTAATAATATTAATACTGCCAGCTGTCTGCTTAGAAACTGCATGTGACTTCAGCATGAATCAGTATGATTACAAAACACAATTTATGGGCTAAACATTAAATCTGTCTTCTGGAGTAACTTGAATATTTATAAGCACAGCGTTCCATTGTTATATAGTAACAATGTGCATGGAAACCATAGAGTATAATGCCTTATGAGACTTCCTTAAAATGAAGAACATGATGCAGTACTCTTTCATTATAATGTTGTCCTTGTAAAAAACTAAAGATTATGCTGCCTTACAGTGAGAAATTCTTATAATGAGTACATAATACAGTATTCTCTCATTATATTGTTGCCCATGGCAGCCAGAGAGTATACTGTCGTATAGTGAGACTTCCTTATAATGAAATATATGATACAGTATACTGATTATACTGTTGTCCATGGATGTCATAGAGTATACTGTCTTATAGTAAGACATCCTTATAATGAAGTACATGATTCAGTAAACTCTCATTACACTAGTATGGTACATGGGAAACAATGAATATACTGTCTTATAGTAAGATTTCCTTGTACTGAAGTACATAATAAGTAAACACTCATTATACTTTTGTCCACGGAAGCCATATAGTTAAACTTCAATACATGTACAATAATGTACATGATTCAGTAAACTGGAGTTTTAAAGTATTAAGGACACAGAAAAAAAAAAAAAAAAACACTCGTACTCTCATCCCAATATGGAAAAATGAACTGGGTCAAGTAAAACTTTGCTATTAATCACTCTGTCAAGTAATATAGAAAGTGTACTTTCTTCCATTAAGAAATGTCAACACTGTTTAAAATCAGGCATGTGTCAAGTATTAATAACCCGTTTACATAATTTGTCTACTTCTGTCAGTCTAGGACATGTCACAAAGGAAAGGAAAGTATTTTGTTTTACATGGTTACCCAATGTAAACTTGATGTTAAAATTGGTATATATTATGAACATATTTTGTAGCAGTTTCAAACCTAACCCTTGTTTTCTAATGGAGTTTATTGCAGGAGTTTATAGCAAGACTTTTTAGTACCTTAGGCATCAATCTGATATGAATAATATTTTCCTTTCAATGAATTATCTTGCATCATTACAAGTCTGACCTGTGACGAGACAAAGAATGCTGAACTTTTTGTGATTTTCATCTGGTCAGGTATTGTTACTGTCGCCACCAACCTCCTCCCTTTCAGTAACTGGTCTTGTCAATAGTAAAGCTAAACTGATACATTATCATGTCAATAGTAAAGCTATACTGATACATTATCATGTCATTAGTAAAGCTATACTGATACATTATGATGTCATTAGTAAAGCTATACTGATACATTATCACGTCAATAGTAAAGCTATACTGATACTTTATCATGTCATTAGTAAAGCTATACTGATACATTATCATGTCATTAGTAAAGCTATACTGATACATTATCATGTCATTAGTAAAGCTATACTGATACATTATCATGTCATTAGTAAAGCTATACTGATACATTATCATGTCATTAGTAAAGCTAAACTGATACATTATCATGTCAATAGTAAAGCTATACTGATACATTATCATGTCAATAGTAAAGCTATACTGATACATTATTATGCCAAAGGTAAAATGCCAGCAGATATTTTTGCAAGTACCTAATTACCTTTCACAAGAAAAATATTGCCAACGAGTGTTTTAAATGTCTTAGCCAATTTCCAACAACTTTTGCACCATGCATGAGCTGATCTAATTATAAAGAAAACAAAAGTTGAAATGTTCCAATCATTTTATCCAATCAGCAAACTGCGTATTATGGTGTCTGCGTGTAGCTCTCCAGAATGTAAGTTTTACCATAAGAAAGTTGGCTTAAAATGTGACACCTGGAATTCTCTCAAATTCAATTACTGTCACTTTTCTTGTGAAAAGTACTTATTAACTGATTTGAATGTCTGGTGATGTCTTTACTTTGGTGTGACAATGTGTCTCTACTTTGATGTGACAATTTATTAATAAAGCTAAACAGTCTTGAAAATATTGCTAATCTGAGGTAAGTGAAACAAACAAAAAAAAGTCCATCCAGAAAAAAATCTTCACTTTCTCATATTCTTTGTTTCTTAACTTTTCCCATATCTAATTCATAAAAGATGAGTGATAGCCCAGATGAAAAAGAAAAACATGACTTCTAGATTACCAAAGTTAAGGGCTATGTGTGCAACTGCAATTTCTTGAGTTACAAACAAGGTTTCTTATTGGAAGTGTATCTAAAGAGCCATTTAATAGTTTCATGGCTTTGATGGATTTTAGCATCAAGCATGCATGTGGTTCTTAGCAAAAGAGCGCGCAGTGTTGTGTGAAGCATACTTTTAAATTGATATGCGGAAAAAGTGATTTGTGATAAACGTCAACAAGGTTTATTTTGCTTCAAATGGTCCCTAATTCTGACAACAACTCTATCAGAAAAAATATTAATATCATCAATATTTATCACATGCAAAGTTTGGCAATTTCTATGGTCACTAAGTAAGGCTAACAGGATTACTAGTTTCAGAGTCACTTGTTTCAAAGAAATGTTCCCCAAAGGAAACAATATTTCCAGATTCTGAAGCAGTGAGTTCTTATATCCCAGGTTATGCCAAATCTTGGCAAACATGGCCTTGGTAGAAAAACTGATCTAAAAAATCTTTCTATGAGCACATTATTACCTAGGTCAACATCACTACTCAATTTAACTAAACTAGATATAGCCAATCTGGCAGTGTTGATGGAGGTGTAACCTGAACCAAAGTCAAACAGCTCTGTCAGGAAAGTCAGTACCAAATTTACAGGTGGATCACCCTTTTCAGGGGATCAATATGTTTGCCAACTGAAAAGTGCAACCATTTCTGGAGATGTGTCCAATATTGTTTCCTTTGTTTCCTTGTACATGTAGATTCTCTCAGTGAGTCGAGTATGACACTGGTAGCTTGGCTTGATATGCCCTTATGGAACAAGGCTTTCCTGATGAGTGAAACACAGCTAGGCACGTTTTTCACAGTTGATGTTCTTTGAGTGGATCCTGAGGCAAGGTCTACAGGAAGCAAATCTGTGGAAGAATGTGCGACTGCTGACCAATTTGTCAGAAAAGGCAAGGAAACCATGGCTGTATTGTCCACAATGGTGCTACAAGAAGCACTTCTGCAGAGTCTTTTACTATCTTCTGAAGAACACGTTCCACCAGGCTTAAAGGAGGGAGCATATATGAAATAAGGTCTGACCACATCATAAAGAAAGTGAATGGCTCACACATGTGGGTCTGGTCTATATGACACATATTTGTAGATTTGATGATTCAATCTCGAGGCAAACATATTGATATCAAGCTTTCAAAATATTGCATAAATTTTATTAAAGATTGTTTCAACATCCATTCTGCATCATCAATGAAATTCCAAGATAGGTGATCAGCCTCTACATTATTCTACCCTGGAAGATGGCAAGCAGTAAACCAAGTCTGTCTTTCTATACAGCAAAACCAAATATCATTATTCTACCCTGGAAGATGGCAAGCACTCAACCAAGTCTGTCTTTCTATACAGAAAAACCAAATATCACTATTCTACCCTAGAAGATGGCAAGCACTCAACCAAGTCTGTCTTTCTATACAGCAAAACCAAATATCACTATTCTACCCTCGAAGATGGCAAGCACTCAACCAAGTCTGTCTTTCTATACAGCAAAACCAAATATCAATATTCTACCCTGGAAGATGGCAAGCAATAAACCAAGTCTGTCTTTCTATACAGCAAAACCAAATATCAATATTCTATCCTGGAAGATGGCAAGCACTCAACCATGTCTGTCTTTCTATACAGCAATACCAAATATCACTATTCTACCCTGGAAGATGGCAAGCACTCAACCATGTCTGTCTTTCTATACAGCAAACCAAATATCATTATTCTACCCTGGAAGATGGCAAGCACTCAATCATGTCTGTCTTTCTGTACAGCAAAACCAAATATCAATATTCTACCCTGGAAGATGGCAAGTACTCAACCATGTCTGTCTTTCTATACAGCAAAACCAAATATCAATATTCTACCCTGGAAGATGGCAAGCACTCAACCAAGTCTGTCTTTCTATACAGCAAAACCAAATATCAATATTCAACCATGGAAGATGGCAAGCACTCAACCAAGTCTGTCTTTCTATACAGCAAAACCAAATATCACTATTCTACCCTGGAAGATGGCAAGCACTCAGCCATGTCTGTCTTTCTATACAGCAAAACCAAATATCAATATTCTACCCTGGAAGATGGCAAGCACTCAACCAAGTCTGTCTTTCTATACAGCAATACCAAATATCACTATTCTACCCTGGAAGATGGCAAGCACTCAACCAAGTCTGTCTTTCTATACAGCAATACCAAATATCACTATTCTACCCTGGAAGATGGCAAACACTCAACCATGTCTGTCTTTCTATACAGTAAAACCAAATATCAATATTCTACCCTGGAAGATGGCAAGCACTCAATCATGTCTGTCTTTCTATACAGCAAAACCAAATATCAATATTCTACCCTGGAAGATGGCAAGCACTCAACCAAGTCTGTCTTTCTATACAGCAAAACCAAATATCAATATTCTACCCTGGAAGATGGCAAGCACTCAACCAAGTCTGTCTTTCTATACAGCAAAACCAAATATCACTATTCTACCCTGGAAGATGGCAAGCACTCAACCATGTCGGTCTTTCTATACAGCAAAACCAAATATCAATATTCTACCCTGAAAGATGGCAAGCACTCAACCAAGTCTGTCTTTCCATACAGCAAAACCAAATATCACTATTCTACCCTGGAAGATGGCAAGCACTCAACCAAGTCTGTCTTTCTATACAGCAAAACCAAATATCAATATTCTACCCTGGAAGATGGCAAGCACTCAACTAAGTCTGTCTTTCTATACAGCAAAACCAAATATCAATATTCTACCCTGGAAGATGGCAAGCACTCAACCAAGTCTGTCTTTCTATACAGCAAAACCAAATATCACTATTCTACCCTGGAAGATGGCAATCACTCAACCATGTCTGTCTTTCTATACAGCAAAACCAAATATCAATATTCTACCCTGAAAGATGGCAAGCACTCAACCAAGTCTGTCTTTCCATACAGCAAAACCAAAATATCACTATTCTACCCTGGAAGATGGCAAGCACTCAACCAAGTCTGTCTTTCTATACAGCAAAACCAAAAATCAATATTCTACCCTGGAAGATGGCAAGCACTCAACCAAGTCTGTCTTTCTATACAGCAATACCAAATATCACTATTCTACCCTGGAAGATGGCAAGCACTCAACCAAGTCTGTCTTTCTATACAGCAAAACCAAATATCAATATTCTACCCTGAAAGATGGCAAGCACTCAACCAAGTCTGTCTTTCTATACAGCAAAACCAAATATCACTATTCTACCCTGGAAGATGGCAAGCACTCAACCATGTCGGTCTTTCTATACAGCCAAACCAAATATCAATATTCTACCCTGAAAGATGGCAAGCACTCAACCAAGTCTGTCTTTCCATACAGCAAAACCAAATATCACCATTCTACCCTGGAAGATGGCAAGCACTCAACCAAGTCTGTCTTTCTATACAGCAAAACCAAAAATCAATATTCTACCCTGGAAGATGGCAAGCAATAAACCAAGTCTGTCTTTCTATACAGCAATACCAAATATCACTATTCTACCCTGGAAGATGGCAAGCACTCAACCAAGTCTGTCTTTCTATACAGCAAAACCAAATATCAATATTCTACCCTGGAAGATGGCAAGCACTCAACCAAGTCTGTCTTTCCATACAGCAAAACCAAATATCACTATTCTACCCTGGAAGATGGCAATTACTCAACCATGTCTGTCTTTCTATACAGCAAAACCAAATATCAATATTCTACCCTGGAAGATGACAAGCACTCAACCAAGTCTGTCTTTTTATATAGCAATACCAAATATCACTATTCTACCCTGGAAGATGGCAAACACTCAACCATGTCTGTCTTTCTATACAGCAAAACCAAATATCAATATTCTACTCTGGAAGATGGCAAGCACTCAACCAAGTCTGTCTTTCCATACAGCAAAACCAAATATCACTATTCTACCCTGGAAGATGGCAAGCACTCAACCATGTCTGTCTTTCTATACAGCAAAACCAAATATCAATATTCTACCCTGGAAGATGGCAAGCACTCAACCAAGTCGGTCTTTCTATACAGCAATACCAAATATCACTATTCTACCCTGGAAGATGGCAAGCACTCAACCAAGTCTGTCTTTCTATACAGCAAAACCAAATATCAATATTCTACCCTGGAAGATGGCAAGCACTCAACCAAGTCTGTCTTTCCATACAGCAAAACCAAATATCACTCTAATTGTACCCTGGAAGATGGCAAGCACTCAACCATGTCTGTCTTTCTATACAGCAAAACCAAATATCAATATTCTACCATGGAATATGGCAAGCACTCAACCAAGTCTGTCTTTCTATACAGCAAAACCAAATATCATTATTCTACCCTGGAAGATGGCAAGCAATAAACCAAGTCTGTCTTTCTATACAGCAAAACCAAATATCACTATTCTACCCTGGAAGATGGCAAGCACTCAACCATGTCTGTCTTTCTATACAGCAAAACCAAATATCACTATTCTACCCTGGAAGATGGCAAGCACTCAACCTAGTCCGTCTTTCTATACAGCAATAACAAATATATCATGCCATTGACACAAGCATCAATCCACCTAGAGGCCAACCTGGACATGACAAGATTTTCCATATAAGACCTTTTGACAACAGTCTTGCATAAAAATCTGGAAAATAATGACCCTCCCAAAAACCAGTCAATTGATGAAGGCATGACTGCTTATAAAGGAAGACTGTTATTTAAGCAAAGACAGCCTTGTTTTATGAAACACGTGTAGCTGAGATAAATAAGATAATTCCGCAAACCCACAAAAGTTTTCATTAAAGCCTGCGAAAGAGCCCATCCCGAAACCGTCTATGTCCATGAATTGAGTTCAAGTGTATGTTGGAAAGTCTGATGGACAGAGAGGGAGAGTGACAGAAGATGGATTAGGATCTAGAGAGGAGATGGACCTAGTCCTGAAAATAATAAACAAAAACCACCACATATATATATATATATATATATATATATATATATATATATATATATATATATATATGGTCAATTTCATTTTAAATCCCCAATTATTTGAAGATTTACATTGGGATGGATTCTTCTGTTGTGGAACAGTCCAAGGAACTAAGAAAGAAATAATAGAACCTAAAAAAAACAGTGGTTTAAAAAGCCAGGGGGAGATGAAAATTATGCAAAAAGAGTCTCTGGTCTGTGTTTCCTGGAAAGAAAAGAAAATAGTCCATATTTTATTTAACAACATGGAACTCACACAGCTATCCAGTGTAACTCGTAAGGAGAAAACCACCTGACAAAAAAAAGTAACTTGCCCAAAGGTTGTATAAGAGTATTCAAGAAACAAAGGGGAATGGGGGTGTGGATATTTCAGACCAGAACAGTGTGCAGTATAGTTCATGCCGTAAGGCAAAGAAATGGTGAATATACCTTTTTGGTTTCTCTTTGATACAGTGATATATAATGCCCTGATCTTTATGAAAGAGTCACCAAATCAAAACCAAGTCCAGAAAAGACAAGAAAAAAAAAACACCGCATGAATTCAGAATGAACTTGGCCAAACAGATGGTTGCTGGATTTCAGGGAAGTAGGAAAAGAAAAGCTCCATCCAACGTTGATACTGTAGGTTTAAGACGCTGGCCAGGATGGTTCCCAAAATGTGGGAGGTGTGTTTTAGTGAAGGGAGGAGATATTAAGTTTTTAAAGGCTGCAAACAATGCCAAGTGCATGTGTTGATAATGACTGTTTTGTGAGGTACCAATCTCATTTTTTTTAATTAGAGTGTAGATTTCATTCATGTTTTTATATGTACATATCTAAATATTGGATTCATTTTGTGTGATTCATTTCTTACATGATGGGGTGTAGCAGTATATAAAGTGAAATGAATGAATAACAGACACCAGGTAAGTTGCTTTTATTCTGCTGAAATCCAGCAAAAACAAATGAAATAATGAATGTAAATGTAACCATGTTTTTATTGTCAATTTCTGTAGTTAGCTTTGATGATGCTCTAGTATTCAGCCTAGCAACCAGCCTAAGTAGTCTCAGTAACTGATATATCACTCAACGGTAGTGAAACTGCACAACAGCTGTAGGGTTAAAGGGGAAATACACCTGTAGGGAAAACAGAGAAGACATAATTTTTTTACTTAATTTAGAGAACCAGATTGGTACATATATGTGTATACTGTTTTTATATACATGTCTAATGTATAGCATGAGTATCAACATCGTGTACTAACCCGCAAATCTCATCACATACATTGAATCCACAATACAAGTAATTCCATGCAAAAAAAATGCACACGCAGAGATAAAATATATTCATTAATTTTGTCAAAGGATAAATACAATTTTAAATAGCTATGAATTCAGTGGATAAATATAGCACAATCATGTAACAAATGATGAAGCACATTTACTTTTCAGTATGTCCCAAGTTGGTAAAAGTCAGTTTGCATTATATGCTGCCGTTGGTAGCGTTTATAATCACAAACTTGATCCCTGCAAAAAGGAAACTTTTACGTCAGAGTAAACATGTTCCAGTCACGTTGGATATTGGAAAACTCCATCAGATTCAATTGCTTTTATTTAAGTTTGGTACTGACTGCCTTTGAAAAAATTCTTTGTTTATACTGAAGAACCAAAACAAATGGCCATTGTGGCAGCAGCATCAAATAACTGTATTCCATGACTGAGACTGATTTTGTTTCCTATTTGCTTGGTACATTTTCATAATGTCAGTGCTCCAAAGGTAATGTTTCCTTTGAAATTTCAGGAAACTATTTTATCTGGTTGCATTTTTAAAAAAGGAACTGGCTGTCATTTGGTCAATTGTTACAAGTTACAGTTCCTCCCTGACTATTGAATTGACCAACAAGTAAGATGGTTTTTGGATCTTTTTGTTTTTACATTTGTGGCAGGTGTCAGAAATTTAAGAAAGGGTCAACGGATGATAAGGATGCAGATGTTATGGTCTGAATTGACAAGGATTAGTACAGAAAAATGTGGATGTTCTGAAGGATTTAATTCTAAATGGAAAGAAGAGGAATTCTACTTACCTATTAAACACATATGTCAGGCGATGTAAACATATATATATATATATATATATATATATATATATATATATATATATATATATATATATATATACATGAAGTGGCCGAATATCCGACAAAAGATATCCGGTTGATCTCCCCTACCATGCAGAAATGTAAAAAAAATTGGATATCTCATAACATACGGTACTAATGCTCGATGTCAACATAAGCGGATTATGATATAACAATGCATTTTTACGATGGTTTGCAACAATAGATAAATTTCAGTGCATTTTATATCAAGTCTGTGGCTTCATGGGAGCTGAGTGTCTCCACTCCAAAGCAATGGTTGTATGTACAAGTTTTAACAACCAACAATGTCGCCAATAAAAACAATTGCCAGACAGTATATTTTGCAGCCAATAAGGAAAATAAAATTGCAGTTTGCGACAATGGCGAAGCATTACATGATTTTAGAATAAACTTTTTACACTCTACTTTTTGTACTTTTAAGAAAACAAAATTATATTTTTTGTGTATTGCATGGACAGATCTGGGTCTATGCAGTTTGTTAGGAGAACAAAAGATGACACATTTGGGTCAATGATGTATGCAATTATAACGGACTTATGAGTATATATGGTAGTTATGGGAAGCTTAATTGTATGTAATTAAAATAATTTGAAAACCAATTCTGGGTTACAAAACTTTTCTTACCTTGCCATTAGGACTACTTTTCTTAAAAACTCTGAAAAAAGACAAGAAAAACAAATATGTTAAAATTATAACTTGGTAGTGGAGTAATTATTGATGGTGTAATTACAGAAAAATTATAAATAGTGTTGCACCTAGCAACTCTAAGGCAGTAAATACGTGATACCATCTTCTAAATTTAGAGGACGCAACATTTTAGAAGGAAAAAGGGAAATAGTGCATTTGAGTAACTACCATTTATGGCTCATGATTTACCATCTTTAGTAAATCTTTCTGGGATACAGATAGCATTCACAAAATGGCCAGGTAGAATCCACTCTCCAAGTGGAGTTTAGTGAAAATGACACCTGGCAGAATGAGGCAGAGTTCACTAAATTGCACTCACCAGTATGAATGTAATTCGGTAGCACAATACAAAGCAATTGTTTTTCTTATTTATCATCACTGGGATTAAACCAATCAAACATTGACATTGGACTCATTTGAGTAGGTGACTCCTTTTAAACATATGTCTTTGATAACAAAGAAAATCTTTCTAGCCTATATGTTTTTTAAACCAAATAATTAGAGGCTTCATATCGATATCTGTGAGGCCAAAACATTTGGTTTACACAGGTCTTATCCTTCATCTTGCATTACAAGAGTCTCATTTCATCATCACGGAATTTCTCAAAATGAATCTTGAAACATCTTGGAAACATATTTCAGCATGTGTTTGGTTACAAATATTTAGTTGTTTTTTTAAAAATATTCCAGGCTAGAAGAAGTTTCATTGCCATCAAAAACATAGGTCTAAACGGATAAAAAGTCAATCGCCGACTCGAAAATGTCAAATAGCTCTGTGTTTAATTGGTTGAATGCTAGTGGTAACAGTGTGAATTTATCAATTCTCAGGTCAGAATACGATTCTCAAATTGTAAAATCTCAGCAAATAACATAAACATGTTCACCTCATTATAATGAATGACCTTAACCCATAATAAAATAAATTATATACCTTGGTCATATAAGCCTATTTACTAATTTTGATGAAATATGATCTGAAACGAAGTCAACAGAGCTGATTGATAAGCTCAATCAAGGTAATGCAAAATTACCACATTAATATGCATGGATTTTTTCATTATCTTGTTCTGATCAAATGTCTTAATGGTTCCTGCCTATTAACCAAATATGATCCAAACTGGATCGGAAATAGTTTCAACAGATTAGTTGGCTGTTAAATTGTTAATTGTCCTTTATAGTAAGTATAGTCCATATTTTACTAAAATTGTCTGCTTAAACATTTTAAACCTCATGTATATATAAGCATGTAAAAATGTAAACCCACACACAGATGTATAAAAAAATGGAAAATTATAACTTTTGAAGTCTGCCATTGAAAAGTCAAAAGAGCTTCATCCAATACATTTCATAAAAAAAATATAAAGACAAAATGAACATTTGACTTTTTTAACCCTTTGAATCCTAATCTCCCCCATATTTCAGCACAATAACCCGAGCCTCCCCGGCAATTTTTGACAATTTTATAAAAAGTAAAATTCTGCAAAATAATAGTAATAATATGCCTTAGAACGATAATCCACTATGATATAAAAGCAAATATCAAATTGTCTCTTTTCAAACATGCTTATAAAATGCTTTTTATTACTATGACAATGTAACAAACTGTCTCAAAATTTCTTCATATTTCATATTTTTCATATTTTTTCTATATTTCACTGACCATCTTGCGAATAACATAACACAGGCCGGTATACCGGCCTTTCGGGTTATGATGGTAGATAGCTAGGCCGGTATACTGGTCTTTCAGGTATATACACCGTTAACCGGCCGGTAAACTGGCCTGTCGGGTTCAAAGGGTTAAAAAAAAGTACCATGTTTGGCATCTGATTATTCATCGTATCTAAATGTCTGAATTAATTTACAAGTGAAGATTCAAATTATTCTAGGACTGTCCTGTCTCTATAGATTTTTTGTGACTTAGTTCCTGTCTATATTTGTGTGACTTGATTCCTGTCTCTATAGATTTTTTGTGACTTAGTTCCTGTCTATATTTGTGTGACTTGATTCCTGTCTCTATATTTGTGTGACTTGATTCCTGTCTTTATAAATTTGTGTGACTTGATTCCTGTCTCTATATTTGTGTGACTTGATTCCTGACTATATTTGTGTGAATTAATTCCTGTCTCTATATTTGTGTGACTTGATTCATGTCTCTATATTTGTGTAACTTAATTCCTGTCTTTATAGATTTGTGTGATTTGATTCCTGTCTATATTTGTGTAATTACTGCCTCTATATTTGTGTGACTTGATTCATGTTTCTATATTTGTGTGACTTAATTCCTGTCTCTATATTTGTGTGACTTGATTTGTCTCTATATTTGTGTGACTTGATTCATGTCTCTATATTTGTGTGACTTGATTCATGTCTCTATATTTGTGTGACTTGATTCATGTCTCTATATTGGTGTGACTTAATTTCTGTCTCTATATTTGTGTGACTTAATTCCTGACTCTATATTTGTGTGACTTGATTCATGTCTCTACATCTGTGTGACGTGATTCCTGTCTCTATATTTGTGTGACTTGATTCCTGTCTCCATACTTGTGCAACTAAATTCCTGTCTCAATACAATAGGAGAAAAAAAACAAAAAAAAAATTAACACATTTTCCTTCTGATTAATGTTTGCCTTTAGGTATATTTCTTTTTTTTTACATTAAAGAAGGCCATATTCAAACTCTTATTTATAAAAACATATTAATTCAAAATTAGACACATTCATCTGAAAAATGCAAAGACATGTATCAAGAATTCAACATCAGAAACAAAACTGAATAAATTACTCCCTCATTATAATCTTTCCCATGGGAGCTATAGAATATATGGCCTTATAATGAAGTACAGCATACCACCACTTAATGAAATGGAATAAATATAATGGTCATAGAACAAAATTGTTATTAGAGAGAAATGGCTTTAACAGTAAATTAAGTTGCTTCTATTATCTGCTAATTAAAGCCTGTAAAGCTCTTCTTCATTATCATGAGCTTTGTTTTAAACAGATTTGAGATTCGGTGAAGTAGTGCTATTGAGCTAGGACCAAAATTAAACCCTTGTATTTGAACTGATTTATTTTACACAAGTCAAATTCAAACACATCTAGACTACTGTAATGTAATCTGGGGGGAAACACAAATGCTCCAAACATGAGAAAAATTTCCAGACTCCAGGAAAGAGCATGTACTTGAGCTGCAAACAGAAAATGTTTCACACTGCAATGCTTACTGTATTTATTACCAATACATGAAATGCTATATTTGAGAAAGACTAAAATAAGGTACAAGGTGTTTACAAAATCTGCCTCCACTTATCTTAACACCATTCTCCACAAAATAAAATCAACTGGTACCCCAAATCTTAGTGTCTAAGCCAAATGAAGAGCTATTCAAAAACTACTTTCAATTTTCAGGTGCACTTCTTTGGAATAACATTCCACATGCTATTAAAAAAGCTCCATGCATCTCTTCCTTCCACAACTGGTTTATCAAATAAACGAGACAAAAAAATTAAAAAATTAGAAAATAGTGCAGCAATGTAGCATTTATGTGAATTTATATTCATATACTGCATATTTGCTTGCTTGTATTTTACATGTATACAATAGAGGGCCTCAATGTTGACTACTTCTCATTTGTAACTAATTAAGTCACTCACTGAAAATTTATTATTATTATTATTATTATTATTATTATTATTATTATTATTATTGTGTTGTTATTATTATTATCATTATTCATTATTATTCTTATTATTGTTATTATTGTTGTTATTGTTATATTATTATTGTTGTTGTTATTATCATTATTCATTTTTATTATTATTGTTATTATTATTCATTTTTATTATTATTGTTATTATTATTATTATTGTTATTCATTTTTATTATTATTATTATTATTATTATTATTATCATTATTATTATTATTATTATTATTATTATTATTATTAACAACTGTGGATAGCTCCAGTGTTAAAAATACCAGTGATCAGCAGTAAATGTAATATTTTCTCACCAGATGAAAACTCACACAAATTCTGACAATCTGGTCTCATAACATCTAAGAAGGAATACTTCACATCAAAATGTTGTCTAAATTACTGAAAAGTGTTATTATAAGTGAAAACATCATTACCAAAACAAGGGATAAGTGTAAACCTGTACATGATATGCTCATACAATTTGCCAAAATTTTTACTAGGTCAGAACAAGTGGTGGAGTGCTTTTCCTGAGCCTTGATTGTATAAACAGCTAACTGTCTGAAAAGGCAAAATACATTGAGTGATATTTTAACCAGGTTATACATGTACTCAACTTGCTTTTGTTAAAGACTTGCATGCCAATTTTCTAAGTATACATTCTTTTTGCAACATGTTTTAAACCCACTCTTTGAATATTTTCTAAATGCCATACAATAACATATTTACTAGCAGACACCAAACATTAGCACAAATGGAAGGAGGGGTAATTTTAGGCGAGTCACATAAATTTCTCAATATATAACATCAAAATCAAGCAAATATGCATGGAAAATACTGCATCAAAAATCAATTTTCAAGTGATGCCATTATGCCTTTATGTGATTTCTTCCAAATTTACCAAATCCAACCCCTTCCGATTTTGCTCAAACGGATATTTCAGATCTAGAATGGATCCTGTTAGCATACCACACTGTACCACACTTACTTAAATACTTTGTTTAATATTATATTTTTTCATTTTCAATTAGATGACAACACTTATCTGCATTGAAACGTTCTTAACGTGTACAGTTATTGTTGGTTTAGCACCATTTTTCTGCACACAATAACTGGTGGAGGAAGAACCTGGCAAACGTTAAGAACTACCAAGCCCAATGGAAGCTACATGCTTCTTGCACTCATAACCACATTGGCTGACCCTTAGACTTGAACTCGCACTGAAAGTGAAAGTAAATTACTTTGCCCACCATGGTAGGTGAGCAAAACTGGTCTGATAGAAGTCATAGTATATGCAGGATTTGAGCCCCCACTATTCTGGTCAGGAGTCAGGCATACTTACTACTGAGTGACCACAACTGCCTAAGTTTTATATAACGGTCCAATGAATATTGTAAATTGCATGCACACAGAAGTAAAAGTCAAACAAGACAAAACCTCACTTGAAATAAATTTTATCTTTCAAGAATTTTAGAATTTTAGCTAATTACCTAATTGAACTCTCATTTCAGAGACCATGTGTATAAACTGATGTAATTTATGATGCATGCAAAACCTGAAGAGGTTCTTCTGTTCTAACAGCATTTCAGCTAGCATAACAGTATTCCTCATTATAAAACTCACTAGGCAACTAGCAATACAATATTCCCTCATTATAAAACTAACTAGGCAACTAGCAATACAGTACTCCTCATTATAAAACTCATTATGCAACTATAAATACAATATTCCCTCATTATAAAACTCACTAGGCAACAAGCAATACAATATTCCCTTATAAAACTCACTAGGCAACAAGCAATACAATATTCCCTCATTATAAAACTCACTAGGCAACTAGCAATACAGTACTCCCCATTATAAAACTCACTAGGCAACTAGCAATACAATATTCCCTCATTATAAAACTCACTAGGCAACTAGCAATACAGTATTCCTCATTATAAAACTAACTAGGCAACTAGCAATACAATATTCCCTTATTATAAAACTCACTAGGCAACTAGCAATACAGTACTCCTTATTATAAAACTCACTAGGCAACTAGCAATAAAGTACTCCCTCATTGTAAAACTCAGTATGCAACCAGCAATACAGTACTACCTCATTATAAAACTCACTAGGCAACTAGCAATACAGTACTCCTTATTATAAAACTCACTAGGCAACTAGCAATACAGTACTCCTTATTATAAAACTCACTAGGCAACTAGCAATACAGTACTCCCTCATTGTTAAACTCAGTATGCAACCAGCAATACAGTACTACCTCATTATAAAACTCGTGCAGCAAACAATACAGTATTCCTCATTATAAAACATGCAACTAGTAATATAGTGCTCCTCATGAAACACATTACATCAATAGTAATACAGTACTCATTATAAAACTGTCCATTGAAGCATCAGAGTATATTACCTTATAATGAGAACACATTATAAAGAAGTACATAATACATGTATCATGATTGTTCAACAACTTGATGAAATGGGATCAATTACCAAATCGCACATACAACAGGAACTATGTCATATATCGGTTTCTTATACTTGCTGGTTTTAATGGTACTTTAAAAACATTATCTACACATCTATATCAGGCAAAGGTATGGTACTTTTAAAACATTATCTACACAGCTATATCACACATAGGAATGGTACTTTTAAAACATTATCTACACAGCTATATCACGCATAGGAATGGTACTTTTAAAACATTATCTACACAGCTATATCACACATAGGAATGGTACTTTTAAAACATTTATCTACACAGCTATATCACACATAGGAATGGTACTTTTAAAACGCAATCGACACAGCTATATCACGCATTGGCATGGATATCACGCAAAGGAAATAGGAGATGCGTACTGTACAAGTGCATTTCCCAAAGACTCCAGGGCAGTCATCCAGGGCAGTCATCCTGGGCAGTCATCCTGGGCAGGTTTTGAGCCCCATAATCTTTTGGATGACAAGTCTAAAGCTCAACAACATGACCTAGCACAACTCCCAAACTGTAACTTAATGAAGACCCTTATAGTGAGGGAGTGTTGTATTCTAAAAACCATTTAATCACAACCTGTTTATACAATAGTCTTATCTTTACTTAGGAGATCAAGAAAATGCATAATGATGAAGATACAGTTTGAAGAAAGAAACAGTAACTATTGTATAATAATGCCAAATCTCTTAAAAATTCTGAAGAAAAAAAACAATGCTTGATATATTTTCTTATTCACTTACTTGGTGCAGTGTCCTGCCATTTCAATGTTGTCCTTGGTCATGGATAAAATATTTTCATCAGCAACAATAAAAGAAACCTGTGGTTGAACTTGTTGATATTCAGAAGTGAACACAGAGAACAGCAAGCAAGCAACAATGCAAACCTCTACTGGCACAATCTGCAGGTGGTTTACAAAATCAATCTCTGCAATACCTGCTAATGTGTTATTTTTGGAATAATTATCTCTTCACAGATGTTCCTGTTACTAGTTCAAGTCAGAAACAAGAATGAAAGGTATAATGTAACTGATGTAAGACCAATTCCATGATAGCCAATAATTAAATTGTGGACTAGATTCTGCCTCTGTGCCTTCAAATTAAAAGCCTGCACAATGTCCAATGACTGAGTCAGTCTTAGCCTTTATATGCCTTCAAAGACAGGTTTCCATGACAATTTGCAAATGATCATTAGTGACAAGCAACATGATAGCCAATTATTTAAAGGTTTTTGGTTTTCCTGTCTTGATCTATCTATCTTTAGCAGCACATCAGCATGCCCATATGGTGCTATTAAACTTAAAGAAAAGATAGGAAATATAAAAAAATTCAAATGTGGCACAAAACCTATTGGGAGATAAATTCTTTTAAATAAATGTAAATATGAAGTACTACAACATACAATATCTATGGAAAACATGGATATTTCTATCTACTGTATCTACAACAAACAGACTGACTTTTACATGGCAAAAAGACATAACAAGAATACGAGTCCTAATGATCTCACCATAAATCAAACCAAGTTTATATCAAAAATGCATACTAGCAACTAGTTATAACAAATTATCAACCATATAGGTCTTTTTAATTAAGCTTGTGACATCTGCCATTGGTACTTGCTCAAAGGTTACGTCCAAATGCAAATACATTGAGCCTGATCTGCCATTATGCAATACACCTGCATTTCAGGTCTATGCTGTTGGTTCTACTGGGATTTAAGCTTAATAAGATATACAAGCCAAGATCTGTTGGTGCCTTAAGTTACAGCAGATCTGGGTCTCTGCAGTCTGCAATTGGATTCAATTTACAAATGAATATAAATGATACTGACATTCAGCAGTCATATTACATCATTAAACACCAATCCCCTTACCAAAGGTTATTACTGTAACTAATCAAGGATTTTGATTTCACAATGATTTGTATGATGCATTTGTGCTTGCAATATTAGCATGTGAAAATAAAGAAAATCTCCTTTTTAGAACCATTAGGCCAATTAAATTTGTGAGATGATTTGCCTACAAATATGCCAACAGAACTGAGCTTAATGCAAAAATGCAACAATGTAATGTAAAAATGCAGGTTTCTGTGACCTACTTTTTCTGCCCAAAAGAGAAATGTACCTTCATTGATGAATTCAATCATAAAGTTTCATGACTACAGATACAAGTCCATGAAATTCATCTAAATGCAAAAACTTAATGTATTGATTGGAACATGAAGAGTAGATCACAGTGCACTACTTTTATTAAGTGTGAGCAGCAGGCTTCAAAATGTTCCATTGAGAGAACAATTACTGTCAATGAAAATGACCTAATCACCAAAACTAAAAAATAACGACTACAACAGTGGCATTTCCATCGGAAAACTGATCCCAAAAAAAGAAAGAAAAGAAGCCAATGGCAACTTTTGATTTTTATTGTACAGTAGGCTCTACATGCATCCATATGTACAGGTAGACCCAAGACTAACCTCTAAATTATTTAGTATGATGATTTATGCAATATTGCAAGTTTTGACTTGATGCAATAATGAATAGTAAAATATTTAATTTCAGATGAACAGGACAAAACATTCTCCAAGGCCATGTACAACTGATGACTATGTGATATCATACAGCAAACACTGCAAAACAAATCACAAGCAGGAGAATGTCTTCACGATTGTAACATCATGAAAAGTTTGTTTGTTTGATTAAGATATTTAACGTAGCTTTTTTAAAAAAAATCAGAAAAGTTGAGCATTTATTTATCAGCAACAATTGTGTCAATTGTCTAATGAAAGATAAAATCGATCATGTAGAAAATTACCTGAAACAAATTAGCAGTTAGTGTCTGTTTTGAAATATGATGCCAGCTAATTATGAGAACAGAGATGCATGATCATTTCTGGGTTTGAGAAAAACAGATTCAGTCTATATTTATTTTGTTTTAAACGGAAAAGACCAGTACGAAGCTATACAGAAAGAGTCGCCACTAAGGCAGTGATGCAAGAGGAAGCCAGAGGGATAAGTCAAACCAAACCAACTTGCTATGCTGAATCTGGAGAGTGACATGCAATGAGTCATCAAATTATGCAGACATGCCAGACAATTAAGGTTCAAAATGCTCACTTGATTTCATGATGATATTTGCCTTATCGATGTAATGGACTTACAATTTAGAACTTGGTATTAATTTCTTTTTCTGGACGAGGTGCATCCTACAATTTGCTCTTGTACAATTTTATTTAATCAAATTAATTGCTATAATCTGTATATAAGAGCTCATGTTGTTCTGTGCTATATCTCTGCTCAGATCCTCATTTATTCCATCCATTTCTTTCATATTTTGACACTCTATCCAGACTTTAACACCATGGTGGATTATACTCTATCCAGACTTTAACACCATGGTGGATTATACTCTATCCAGACTTTAACACCATGGTGGATTATACTCTATCCAGACTTTAACACCATGGTGGATTATACTCTATCCAGACTTTAACACCATGGTGGATTAGTAACTCTATCCAGACTTTAACACCATGATGGTAGATTATACTCTATCCAGACTTTAACACCATGGTGGATTATACTCTATCCAGACTTTAACACCATGGTGGATTATACTCTATCCAGACTTTAACATCATGTGGATTATACTCTATCCAGACTTTAACACCATGGTGGATTATACTCTATCCAGACTTTAACACCATGGTGGATTATACTCTATCCAGACTTTAACATCATGGTGGATTATACTCTATCCAGACTTTAACACCATGGTGGATTATACTCTATCCAGACTTTAACACCATGGTGGATTAGTAACTCTATCCAGACTTTAACACCATGATGGTGGATTATACTCTATCCAGACTTTAACACCATGGTGGATTATACTCTATCCAGACTTTAACATCATGGTGGATTATACTCTATCCAGACTTTAACACCATGGTGGATTATACTCTATCCAGACTTTAACACCATGGTGGATTATACTCTATCCAGACTTTAACACCATGGTGGATTAGTAACTCTATCCAGACTTTAACACCATGATGGTAGATTATACTCTATCCAGACTTTAACATCATGGTGGATTATACTCTATCCAGACTTTAACACCATGGTGGATTATACTCTATCCAGACTTTAACACCATGGTGGATTAGTAACTCTATCCAGACTTTAACACCATGATGGTGGATTATACTCTATCCAGACTTTAACACCATGGTGGATTATACTCTATCCAGACTTTAACATCATGGTGGATTATACTCTATCCAGACTTTAACACCATGGTGGATTATACTCTATCCAGACTTTAACACCATGGTGGATTATACTCTATCCAGACTTTAACACCATGGTGGATTAGTAACTCTATCCAGACTTTAACACCATGATGGTAGATTATACTCTATCCAGACTTTAACACCATGGTGGATTATACTCTATCCAGACTTTAACACCATGGTGGATTATACTCTATCCAGACTTTAACACCATGGTGGATTATACACTAGACAGCGATGAGCACCATCACAGGCAATAAGCCACAACAATATCTCAATTACAGTGGTTTAAAAACTAAATAAAACAATGGAAGTAAGGTGAACCAAGTGATACATTTGCTTACCTATAGGGTCTATGTGGGTCAAATGATACATTTGCTTACCTATAGGGTCTATGTGGGTCAAATGATACATTTGCTTACCTATAGGGTCTATGTGGGTCAAATGATACATTTGCTTACCTATAGGGTCTATGTGGGTCAAATGATACATTTGCTTACCTATAGGGTCTATGTGGGTCAAATGATACATTTGCTTACCTATAGGGTCTATGTGGGTCAAATGATACATTTACTTACCTATAGGGTCTATGTGGGTCAAATGATACATTTACTTACCTATAGGGTCTATGTGGGTCAAATGATACATTTACTTACCTATAGGGTCTATGTAGGTCAAATGATACATTTACTTACCTATAGGGTCTATGTGGGTCAAATGATCTATGAAATCCCTCTTTCCCAGATATGCTGTTATCTGGAGAAGAAAAAAAATAAATCACTACAAGGTAAAAAATACAGATGTAAACCACCAAACCCCCCAAAAGCTTACATCAAGTGTCACATACAAGATAAATGTGGAAGTTGCAATTATATGTTGTCAGAGAAAACTAAAGACATAATGAACATGATCACTTTTGTTGACCGCGCCAACTCAATATTAACAATTTTGTGAAGGCTAATAATGTTAAAGTATTTTGTGCAAAACAAATAAAAACTTCTGTTCTGTGGAACCTATTATTCTTCTTGTCTTATTATGGAACAACAAGTACATCCTTTAACTACTTATATGTAAACTGATTTTTATCAGTCAATACAATAATGCAACACTTTAGTCTGTAGTGATGCAAGAAATCCGGGTTGATACAAGTCCACAGCAATACAACAGTCTGTGGGAATGCAAGTCCACAGCAATGCAACAGTCTGTGGTGATGCAACAGTCTGTGGGAATGCAAGTTTGCGGCAATGCAACAGACTGTGGTGATGCAACATTCTGTGGTAATGCAATAGTTTGTCGTGATGCAAACATTCTGCGGTAATGCAAGTCCACAGCAATGCAACAGTCTCTGGTGATGCAAGTCTGTGGTAATATACCAGTCTGTGGTAATGCAATAGTCTGTGGTAATGCAAGTCTGTAGTAATGTAACAGTGTGGTAATAATAGTCTGTGGTAATGCAAGTCTGTGGTAATACAATAGTCTGTGGTAATATAATAGTCTGTGGTAATGTAACAGTCTGTGGTAATGCAATAGTATGTAGCATAATGCAATAGTCTGTGATAATGCAATAGTCTGGTAATGTAACAGTCTGTGGTAATGCAATAGTATGTGGTAATGCAATAGTCTATGGTAATGCAAGTCTGTAGTAATGTAACAATCTGTGGTAATGCAAGTCTGTAGTAATGTAACAGTCTGTGGTAATGCAATAGTCTGTGGTAATGCAAGTCTGTAGTAATGTAACAGTCTGTGGTAATGCAAGTCTAACAGTCTGGTAATGCAAGTCTCTGATAATGCAATAGTTTGCAGTAATGTAACAGATTGTGGTAATGCTATAATAAATGATCAATTAAGTGTAACATTCACATTGGTACCGCAACAAAACTGCCAAGCAATGATAACACAATAATACACAATACTGTTTCTCCATTACAAGGGATTATCTTAACATATGAATATGGCCTGCAATGGTTGAACCACAAACCTTGATAATGATGGGTTACAATGATTGTTGGAACAACTGTTATGTGAATAATAAGAATTGCATACAAGAAAATGCATACAATAAGAATTTATCAGCCAGTACTGCATTGATTTTTCTAAATATACAGTGTCTAATGAAATGAAATTTCCTCTCCAATACCCCAAAACAACCTTACAAAATCTATCAGGATGCAAATATTATTGTGTCCAGTGAAAACAAACTTTTAGATAGTAATAGCAGTTTTTAATAGTTTATGCACTGTTGCCCTCAAAGTGATACAAGTGTTCAAGTCCTAAGTCAAAAACAGCTAATGCTGCCATTACTATATCATAATATAATAACAACAACAACAATAATAATAATAATAATAATAATAATAATAATAATAATAATAATAATAATAGCAAGGGACATACTCTACAAGGCAAAAAAGAATTTTCAGGAATTCAAGATAAGACCATTTCTTCATTTAAACTGTCTAATGTTTCTGAAATTCTTAAGTGAAAACAAGATGTTCAAATTAGCTGCTGCTGTAATCATAGTGGATGTTAGTTTGGCACTGCTAAGGTGGCCTAGTGATTAAAGAGTCTACCATTGATGCAGAGGTCAAGGATTCAAACCCTAGCCAAGTCATACCAAAGACTTATAAAAATGGCACAAACAACTGCCTCACTAGGGGATCAGAATTAAGAGGTTAGTACTAGGTCTGCATGGTTAACCAGTGGTAATGATGGGGTTGGGCATCATGTTACACATCTGTGGCATGATGCCCCAGTAAAAACTTCACTATAAACTGCCACACTGCAGACATTGTAGTGATATGACTTAATGTTTTTAAAGCTATGTGTAAAAAAATCCCACATTTACTTAAAGCAGATATCATTAGCTGTGTTTTGTTTTGGTGAAAAGTCCATGTCAAGCTTTTAAAGAATGGCATTATCATTTGGACCAACTAGAGATTAGAAGAAGTTTATTGGTGAAAGCCCCCTGCTGTTATAGACATCTATTTGGGGGTAGTAGACTGGATATGATTTTTCATTACAATAACAAAATTTTCAAGATGACTGCTGTGGCAGCCATACTGGACATCAAATCAGAACCATTATCATTACAACTGGACATCACAAAAAGTCTTCTGTTGAAACCCTATGCCAATACAACTTTTTATAAGAGTTGTGATAATAAGAATTTTAAGATGCTGTCATGTTGACCATATTGGCATTTTAATTTAGGTTCAACTAGGCAATATAAGTAGTCTTTAAGTTAAACCTTTATGACCATTCATGTATGAGGTGTAGTAGTAACAACACTGTATTATTGCTACTGTGGCAGTCTAATTGGGGTAGGACCAACTAGACAGCATAAGAATTCTTTCAGTGAAAATCCCATGATCATATAACCATTTTTTCTGCAGAAAAAGCAATAACAAGATTTTCAAGATGACTGCCATGGTGACCATACTGGACATCAGAGTGGCACTTTTTCAATTTAGAACCAACTAGACATACCTAATTTGAACAGATTATAATCACCAATTATCATCTACAAAACTATTAAGTCTCCAGCAGCTACAGTCAACATTTAATTATCAAGCAGAAAGCAAATTAAAGATTTTCTATTTAATATTTTATACTTAAACTTTTAGAACTGTTAATTGGCACTGCATATTGTAATAATGTGGAGACATGCATCTATAAATCACACACAATCTGATTGAAATAAAAAACCATTTTTTTAAAAGTAAAAAAAAAATTCTTGTGTTAAAGCATACCATTTGTATGTTGTATTAAAATGTTACTGATTGACAAAAATGGTCCGGAATGCTTTGAAGTTTTCTTCGCCTGGTCATTTGATCACAAAAACCTAATATTTGGTATGAAGGCAATATAACTTTCTCTTTTGTAATTGGAAACAATGCTTGGCAACAGGTGATAAGTTTTTATGCTTAAACACAATGTTTCATTTTATTCAGCAGAAAAGCAGGAAAGAGAATCACTGAACAAGATAACCAGCATAATGTACATTTGATCATTAAAACAATAAGAAACTTTTTTATACAATTGAAACTTTCCGGTACTACTGTTTAGCCATCACTGCTGTATAGTTATTGAGATCTGGAATTTGTATGACAATTCTGCAATACAACATGTAAAGTCTGATTTCTTAAGAAAAGTTTCTCACAATACAGTGCCTAAGATTCATGGCAAAAACATTTCACTGGTTTTCTGTGAGCATTTTTATCCAAATTAGAGTTACATTTTTTTGTAGACTTTGTTACTGAAAAAATTAGTGAATTATCATATGATATTATATTACTCTATGTTCCTGTGCTGCTAATATATATACATGTAATTTTAATAGCTTTCCTTTATCAAACAAATTTCAGTACCAACCCAAACCCAAACCCCTTTGGCTGGCTGAAAAATATATCCAAGCTTGGCATTCTATTGTTTTGATTCCTATAAAAGCACAATACAGTGTATTATACATATTTTAAAAACTGTTAAATTTTAAACCATTATTAACACATGCCCAAGTTTTAACAAAACTCCAGCACAACACAATTCATATGTTTCCACCTTGAACTGGAAGGTGGCAAAATTTGGATATTTATGTGAATTATCTGCTAAACAATACAAATGTGATGAATTTCACTGTATTTTTCAATGTCAATACATTGCTGAGATAAGAAAACAATATACCATGCATACTAGCTTACTGCAAACTGCACAGACCCAGATCTGACATCGCAAAAAGTACCAGCAGAATTGGGTCAATGCAGTTTGTTGGGAAGTTAAAATAGAGCACATTTTTCAAGAGCAATTTGACTCGACTTACAAGCGAGTATACACAGTACAGGTACAAGTATGGAGTGTCTCAAAAATATTAATACATGTACATAAATTTATGCACATACAGACCAGATAAAGTAAGTAAATGTACATAGCTAATATTTAAACCATACTTTTCTCATGTAAACTCTAAATACATGTAGTTGTGTATTACATCCTGTAATTAGAGCTGATCAGGATCTTTATTTGTAATTTGACTCGACTTATAAGTGCATATATAAAAATAATTAATACATGTACATAAATTTAGTTCTAAATAATGCAGATGTTCACATACAAATCAGATAAAGTAAGTAAATGTACACACTATACTGTTCTCATGTAAACTCATAATAGTTGTATTATTAACATTACATCCTGTTTTGTCAATCATGTCCAAAAGTATTGACCAGAATATCTGTCTCAATCCCTATTTTATTCTCTATACCACCACTTTTAATAATTTATACTTAATCTGATAAACAGGAGTTGACAATAAAATTTACATCTCTCCAGCAACAAGGGCCTATATTGTTCCAGTATTACAACTGTGTAACTAATTGATGCTTTTGTAAATGCTATGATGGTACTGTATGTATTCCCTTGTAAGTCGACTCAAACTTAAAAAAATTCTGATCCTGATCTGCCTTACATAATGCACCTGCAGATCAGGGTCTATGTTGTTTGTTCTACTGATAACTCCTAACAAACTGTTTGAACTTAGATCTGCCAACAGTCTTCGATGACAGATCTGGGACTGTGCAGTTTGCAGTTGGACTAGTCTTATAAATGACCACAAATGGTACCGTATTTTCCCGCATATAAGTCAATACTTTTTGACCTGAAAGTGGGGACTTCGTCTTATACTCTGAATCGACTTATATATGGATTGTGTCATTGAAAGTTTATATAAGTTATGCTCGTAACTACAGGTAATAAAATGAACTACAGCATGGATGTGCTTTCAATTACAATAAAACAAGCATGGACTGTTTATTCAGCTGTGTCAACTGAAAACAGATTATAGCAGTGATTTGTTCAGAAGTAAAATCCCAAGCATGTTAGCAATGGTAATGCAATTTCACGATTGCCGGTAATATGGAATATCATACAATACTATTACTAGTGTAAAATACAAAGCCAAGATAGTGACATAGCTTTGTCTTATACTTCAAATCAAATTATATATGGACGAAGGATGGAAAAAAAGTTGAATTGGTGAATTCGACTTATACTTCGCATCGACTTATAGGTCGGAAAATATGGTAGTAAGAATCATTTGCTTAAAAAATTTATATTTTCCAATAGGCATGATTTTTTTTGGGGGGGGGTATGTATCTGCTAGTTTTAACGACTACATTTAACACATAAATGGTTATATGATGCTATGGAAATGGGAGCTAGTCTGACATTATGGCATGGAAATGTAAGTTATTTTGAAATTATTAACTAGGCTGAATAGTTAAAGTACTTGTTTAATTGTCTATTATCTATCCATTTTCTACAGCCTCTGATCATATAAAACTACATGCATCTTCCTCACTTATAGTGCACACCAACCATAAAGTTTGATAAAGGCAATGGGGTGCAAAATTAATGTTAGTATATGAAAATTTAAAAAAAAAATGTAACAAGGACAATTAAATGACAGACAATGACACAAAATTATGTAATGAGCATACAGGGAGTGGGAGGTTATAAAAGTAAAAAGCAGGTCCAGAGTTTCCAAACTGTGACAAATGAACAGATGCATCCTTGGTAACTGTATTGTAATTACTCATTGAGGAATGAATTAGTTATTTTTCTTTCAACTGTGAAGAATCCTTCAAAAAGCAAACTGAAAACATTCCATGTCCATTTCTTCTGTCCTTTTATTCTTTGTGATGACTATTGATACCATCTCTATATAACTAGATTTTCAAGGTGGCTCTTTTGGCAGCCATATTGGAGGTTTGATCACTAACATTTGCATTTTAGATATCTTGTCGTTTAGTCAAAACCTCTTGTGTATGTAACACCCCGTAATGAAGTAGTTAAAAACATATTTGTTAGATGATAACCATGGTGGCTATATTGTGCTTTTGATCAGCACCATTTTCATTTCAGACCAAGTAATTTATGATGTCAGGAATAAAAGTGATAAAAAGATCTTTAAGATGGCCAACTTGGTGGCATACTGATTGTCTGAGAGATATAAATTTCATTTAAGATTCAGTAAATACGCATTGTTGATAGGACCATCCATTCAAGAGGATTTTAGCTCTAACAAAATTTAAAGATGGCTGCTGTGGAAGACATATTGGATGTCATAAGCATCATTTTCTTTTACAACCAGCCAGATATCATAGGAGGTTTTCTTAATAGCAAAGAACGTGTCAATATGCATTCTGAAGATAAAGCAATATCTTCAAGATAGCTACCATATTTAATGTCCAAATTTTTTATTTCGGACCAAACTGACTTAAGGAAGTTTGATGGCAATCATCACAGTAGCTTAGACAGTGATTAACATAATTTGTGCTAATGGACAGACAATAGACATATGTTTGATGATTGATTGTATCCCATAACTCTTCTGGTTTATAACCAGTACAGCAAAAAATAATGAGATAACTGTGACTGTGGTAAACACTTTCAACAAAAGTCAAATTCCAACATCCAAACATTTTGTAAACCTAATTTGATTCCAATTGAAAGCTATCCCAGAAGCATAATCATATAAAATGGATAATAAATATGCATGGGTTTGGAATAAAAATAAACTATTTCACATTTAATGAAAATTTCAGGGCTCTACAGAACACAATGTCTCTCACTTTTGGGCCTTATCCACCAACGTCTGTTGGGTGAACTATGAAGTGAAATATGGGCTTATACAAACACATTCAAAAGAGTTGAAGCTGTTTATCCTAAGCCACAGATTTTAAAATCACTACTTTAAGTCTTTTCTTCGTGTCCGAGTGGTCTAAAGCGTTCACCATTATGGATCACTGCCATATATCTCACCTTAGTCTGTGTGGGTTCGAGTCTTGGGCTTGGCCAATGTTGGTATGTGATAAAGCTTGCCAGCAGCTTCTCGTCGATCACTGTTTTTTCCCAGGGTTCTCTCAGGTTCCTCCACGATCATTTATATTGGTCACCATGTGTAGCCTACCTTGTGCTGAAAAAAGGCGTTAAACCCTACAACACAAATTAAAAAAATTGGATAACTTTTTCAGACACTCATTGCCTCTGGAAATATATGAAAGAAAAAGAGTCCCTAAAAGAGGCTGAAGCTCAACTGGCAAAAAAATCATTTCAAGGAATTCAAAATAAGATCATTGCTTTTTTCTAACTGCCAAGCACTGAAACCATCAAAAGATTTTTTAAATTAGCTGATGTGGTTTGCATATAGTGTTGGATATCAGATCGGCACCATTTTCATTTTTGACCAGCAAGACATCATTTGAGTCTTCTGTTGATAGGACTTTCATATTTGGAGTGACAAGAATAACAAGATTTTCAAGATGACAGCCTTATGGGCCAAATTGGAGGACTGACTGGTAACATTAAGGAGCAGCCTGACATCAGAAGAAGCCTTTTATGAAAGCACAATATCCACATCACCTGAGAAGTATTGATATAAGGATTGTCAAGATGGCCATGGTTCTGACAATACAAGGAAGTCAGATCAGCACCAGTTCATTTTTAAACAACTAGACACATTAAGTTTCCCAGAGAAAATAAAAGTATTCATTCGAGAGTAGTGCTAGAGATTTTCAAGTTGGCCACTGTAGTGGTCATACTGGATTCCTAAGCAGTGCCTTTATTAACTGAGCCCAACTTGACACCCAAGGAAATCATTTACTAAAAACCTTGTGTTTTTACATACATCCATTCTGGAAGATTAGCAAATAAATAAATGTTCAAGATGAACACCATGGAGGACATACTGGATGTGCTGGTAGTACATTTTTCATTTAGGACTGACTAAATATTGTTAGAAGTCTTCAGCTAAAAACCTAATGACAATATAACTGCTGCAATAAGATCATTTTCAAGACAACTAATGTAGCTCCCACATCAACAGCATCATTCTCACTGGACAAACTAGATCATGAGATTAACAGTTAAGTAAATTTTATGGCAATCCTCCAACTTGTTAATGGGAAAAGTAGTGATAACAAACTTGCTTGTGCTAATGGATACACGGTTGACTGACATCACACAACAGCTCCTCCCAACATTTCTTCTGATCCATGACCAGTAGAGTTAAAACATAGGGCATGGGATCTGGATACCACAGATATTACCTACCAAATAACCCAAAAAGTACATTAAATACCACTGATTTTACCTACCAAAAACCCCAAACAGTACACAACAAATACCACTGATATTACCTACCAAATAACCCCAAACAGTACATAACATATACCACTGATATTACCTACCAAAAAAAACCAAACAGTACATAACAAATACCACTGATATTACCTACCAAATAACCCCAAACAGTAAATAACAAATACCACTGATATAACCTACCAAATAACCCCAAACCATACATTAAATACCACTATTACCTACCACACAATCCCAAACAGTACATTAAATCCCACTAGATAATAACTTACCAGAGAATCTGGGCAATATAAATGAACTAATGTACAACCTAGTCTATAAACACTACAAGTTTTGTTAATTTCCTGTGATAACCGTTGAAAGACAGACTAGGAGAATTAAAAGCTTCATCAAACAAAAAACTACAAAGATGGCACTTGTTTAATAATATTAATACTGCCAGCTGTCTGCTTAGAAACTGCATGTGACTTCAGCATGAATCAGTATGATTACAAAACACAATTTATGGGCTAAACATTAAATCTGTCTTCTGGAGTAACTTGAATATTTATAAGCACAGCGTTCCATTGTTATATAGTAACAATGTGCATGGAAACCATAGAGTATAATGCCTTATGAGACTTCCTTAAAATGAAGAACATGATGCAGTACTCTTTCATTATAATGTTGTCCTTGTAAAAAACTAAAGATTATGCTGCCTTACAGTGAGAAATTCTTATAATGAGTACATAATACAGTATTCTCTCATTATATTGTTGCCCATGGCAGCCAGAGAGTATACTGTCGTATAGTGAGACTTCCTTATAATGAAATATATGATACAGTATACTGATTATACTGTTGTCCATGGATGTCATAGAGTATACTGTCTTATAGTAAGACATCCTTATAATGAAGTACATGATTCAGTAAACTCTCATTACACTAGTATGGTACATGGGAAACAATGAATATACTGTCTTATAGTAAGATTTCCTTGTACTGAAGTACATAATAAGTAAACACTCATTATACTTTTGTCCACGGAAGCCATATAGTTAAACTTCAATACATGTACAATAATGTACATGATTCAGTAAACTGGAGTTTTAAAGTATTAAGGACACAGAAAAAAAAAAAAAAAAACACTCGTACTCTCATCCCAATATGGAAAAATGAACTGGGTCAAGTAAAACTTTGCTATTAATCACTCTGTCAAGTAATATAGAAAGTGTACTTTCTTCCATTAAGAAATGTCAACACTGTTTAAAATCAGGCATGTGTCAAGTATTAATAACCCGTTTACATAATTTGTCTACTTCTGTCAGTCTAGGACATGTCACAAAGGAAAGGAAAGTATTTTGTTTTACATGGTTACCCAATGTAAACTTGATGTTAAAATTGGTATATATTATGAACATATTTTGTAGCAGTTTCAAACCTAACCCTTGTTTTCTAATGGAGTTTATTGCAGGAGTTTATAGCAAGACTTTTTAGTACCTTAGGCATCAATCTGATATGAATAATATTTTCCTTTCAATGAATTATCTTGCATCATTACAAGTCTGACCTGTGACGAGACAAAGAATGCTGAACTTTTTGTGATTTTCATCTGGTCAGGTATTGTTACTGTCGCCACCAACCTCCTCCCTTTCAGTAACTGGTCTTGTCAATAGTAAAGCTAAACTGATACATTATCATGTCAATAGTAAAGCTATACTGATACATTATCATGTCATTAGTAAAGCTATACTGATACATTATGATGTCATTAGTAAAGCTATACTGATACATTATCACGTCAATAGTAAAGCTATACTGATACTTTATCATGTCATTAGTAAAGCTATACTGATACATTATCATGTCATTAGTAAAGCTATACTGATACATTATCATGTCATTAGTAAAGCTATACTGATACATTATCATGTCATTAGTAAAGCTATACTGATACATTATCATGTCATTAGTAAAGCTAAACTGATACATTATCATGTCAATAGTAAAGCTATACTGATACATTATCATGTCAATAGTAAAGCTATACTGATACATTATTATGCCAAAGGTAAAATGCCAGCAGATATTTTTGCAAGTACCTAATTACCTTTCACAAGAAAAATATTGCCAACGAGTGTTTTAAATGTCTTAGCCAATTTCCAACAACTTTTGCACCATGCATGAGCTGATCTAATTATAAAGAAAACAAAAGTTGAAATGTTCCAATCATTTTATCCAATCAGCAAACTGCGTATTATGGTGTCTGCGTGTAGCTCTCCAGAATGTAAGTTTTACCATAAGAAAGTTGGCTTAAAATGTGACACCTGGAATTCTCTCAAATTCAATTACTGTCACTTTTCTTGTGAAAAGTACTTATTAACTGATTTGAATGTCTGGTGATGTCTTTACTTTGGTGTGACAATGTGTCTCTACTTTGATGTGACAATTTATTAATAAAGCTAAACAGTCTTGAAAATATTGCTAATCTGAGGTAAGTGAAACAAACAAAAAAAAGTCCATCCAGAAAAAAATCTTCACTTTCTCATATTCTTTGTTTCTTAACTTTTCCCATATCTAATTCATAAAAGATGAGTGATAGCCCAGATGAAAAAGAAAAACATGACTTCTAGATTACCAAAGTTAAGGGCTATGTGTGCAACTGCAATTTCTTGAGTTACAAACAAGGTTTCTTATTGGAAGTGTATCTAAAGAGCCATTTAATAGTTTCATGGCTTTGATGGATTTTAGCATCAAGCATGCATGTGGTTCTTAGCAAAAGAGCGCGCAGTGTTGTGTGAAGCATACTTTTAAATTGATATGCGGAAAAAGTGATTTGTGATAAACGTCAACAAGGTTTATTTTGCTTCAAATGGTCCCTAATTCTGACAACAACTCTATCAGAAAAAATATTAATATCATCAATATTTATCACATGCAAAGTTTGGCAATTTCTATGGTCACTAAGTAAGGCTAACAGGATTACTAGTTTCAGAGTCACTTGTTTCAAAGAAATGTTCCCCAAAGGAAACAATATTTCCAGATTCTGAAGCAGTGAGTTCTTATATCCCAGGTTATGCCAAATCTTGGCAAACATGGCCTTGGTAGAAAAACTGATCTAAAAAATCTTTCTATGAGCACATTATTACCTAGGTCAACATCACTACTCAATTTAACTAAACTAGATATAGCCAATCTGGCAGTGTTGATGGAGGTGTAACCTGAACCAAAGTCAAACAGCTCTGTCAGGAAAGTCAGTACCAAATTTACAGGTGGATCACCCTTTTCAGGGGATCAATATGTTTGCCAACTGAAAAGTGCAACCATTTCTGGAGATGTGTCCAATATTGTTTCCTTTGTTTCCTTGTACATGTAGATTCTCTCAGTGAGTCGAGTATGACACTGGTAGCTTGGCTTGATATGCCCTTATGGAACAAGGCTTTCCTGATGAGTGAAACACAGCTAGGCACGTTTTTCACAGTTGATGTTCTTTGAGTGGATCCTGAGGCAAGGTCTACAGGAAGCAAATCTGTGGAAGAATGTGCGACTGCTGACCAATTTGTCAGAAAAGGCAAGGAAACCATGGCTGTATTGTCCACAATGGTGCTACAAGAAGCACTTCTGCAGAGTCTTTTACTATCTTCTGAAGAACACGTTCCACCAGGCTTAAAGGAGGGAGCATATATGAAATAAGGTCTGACCACATCATAAAGAAAGTGAATGGCTCACACATGTGGGTCTGGTCTATATGACACATATTTGTAGATTTGATGATTCAATCTCGAGGCAAACATATTGATATCAAGCTTTCAAAATATTGCATAAATTTTATTAAAGATTGTTTCAACATCCATTCTGCATCATCAATGAAATTCCAAGATAGGTGATCAGCCTCTACATTATTCTACCCTGGAAGATGGCAAGCAGTAAACCAAGTCTGTCTTTCTATACAGCAAAACCAAATATCATTATTCTACCCTGGAAGATGGCAAGCACTCAACCAAGTCTGTCTTTCTATACAGAAAAACCAAATATCACTATTCTACCCTAGAAGATGGCAAGCACTCAACCAAGTCTGTCTTTCTATACAGCAAAACCAAATATCACTATTCTACCCTCGAAGATGGCAAGCACTCAACCAAGTCTGTCTTTCTATACAGCAAAACCAAATATCAATATTCTACCCTGGAAGATGGCAAGCAATAAACCAAGTCTGTCTTTCTATACAGCAAAACCAAATATCAATATTCTATCCTGGAAGATGGCAAGCACTCAACCATGTCTGTCTTTCTATACAGCAATACCAAATATCACTATTCTACCCTGGAAGATGGCAAGCACTCAACCATGTCTGTCTTTCTATACAGCAAACCAAATATCATTATTCTACCCTGGAAGATGGCAAGCACTCAATCATGTCTGTCTTTCTGTACAGCAAAACCAAATATCAATATTCTACCCTGGAAGATGGCAAGTACTCAACCATGTCTGTCTTTCTATACAGCAAAACCAAATATCAATATTCTACCCTGGAAGATGGCAAGCACTCAACCAAGTCTGTCTTTCTATACAGCAAAACCAAATATCAATATTCAACCATGGAAGATGGCAAGCACTCAACCAAGTCTGTCTTTCTATACAGCAAAACCAAATATCACTATTCTACCCTGGAAGATGGCAAGCACTCAGCCATGTCTGTCTTTCTATACAGCAAAACCAAATATCAATATTCTACCCTGGAAGATGGCAAGCACTCAACCAAGTCTGTCTTTCTATACAGCAATACCAAATATCACTATTCTACCCTGGAAGATGGCAAGCACTCAACCAAGTCTGTCTTTCTATACAGCAATACCAAATATCACTATTCTACCCTGGAAGATGGCAAACACTCAACCATGTCTGTCTTTCTATACAGTAAAACCAAATATCAATATTCTACCCTGGAAGATGGCAAGCACTCAATCATGTCTGTCTTTCTATACAGCAAAACCAAATATCAATATTCTACCCTGGAAGATGGCAAGCACTCAACCAAGTCTGTCTTTCTATACAGCAAAACCAAATATCAATATTCTACCCTGGAAGATGGCAAGCACTCAACCAAGTCTGTCTTTCTATACAGCAAAACCAAATATCACTATTCTACCCTGGAAGATGGCAAGCACTCAACCATGTCGGTCTTTCTATACAGCAAAACCAAATATCAATATTCTACCCTGAAAGATGGCAAGCACTCAACCAAGTCTGTCTTTCCATACAGCAAAACCAAATATCACTATTCTACCCTGGAAGATGGCAAGCACTCAACCAAGTCTGTCTTTCTATACAGCAAAACCAAATATCAATATTCTACCCTGGAAGATGGCAAGCACTCAACTAAGTCTGTCTTTCTATACAGCAAAACCAAATATCAATATTCTACCCTGGAAGATGGCAAGCACTCAACCAAGTCTGTCTTTCTATACAGCAAAACCAAATATCACTATTCTACCCTGGAAGATGGCAATCACTCAACCATGTCTGTCTTTCTATACAGCAAAACCAAATATCAATATTCTACCCTGAAAGATGGCAAGCACTCAACCAAGTCTGTCTTTCCATACAGCAAAACCAAAATATCACTATTCTACCCTGGAAGATGGCAAGCACTCAACCAAGTCTGTCTTTCTATACAGCAAAACCAAAAATCAATATTCTACCCTGGAAGATGGCAAGCACTCAACCAAGTCTGTCTTTCTATACAGCAATACCAAATATCACTATTCTACCCTGGAAGATGGCAAGCACTCAACCAAGTCTGTCTTTCTATACAGCAAAACCAAATATCAATATTCTACCCTGAAAGATGGCAAGCACTCAACCAAGTCTGTCTTTCTATACAGCAAAACCAAATATCACTATTCTACCCTGGAAGATGGCAAGCACTCAACCATGTCGGTCTTTCTATACAGCCAAACCAAATATCAATATTCTACCCTGAAAGATGGCAAGCACTCAACCAAGTCTGTCTTTCCATACAGCAAAACCAAATATCACCATTCTACCCTGGAAGATGGCAAGCACTCAACCAAGTCTGTCTTTCTATACAGCAAAACCAAAAATCAATATTCTACCCTGGAAGATGGCAAGCAATAAACCAAGTCTGTCTTTCTATACAGCAATACCAAATATCACTATTCTACCCTGGAAGATGGCAAGCACTCAACCAAGTCTGTCTTTCTATACAGCAAAACCAAATATCAATATTCTACCCTGGAAGATGGCAAGCACTCAACCAAGTCTGTCTTTCCATACAGCAAAACCAAATATCACTATTCTACCCTGGAAGATGGCAATTACTCAACCATGTCTGTCTTTCTATACAGCAAAACCAAATATCAATATTCTACCCTGGAAGATGACAAGCACTCAACCAAGTCTGTCTTTTTATATAGCAATACCAAATATCACTATTCTACCCTGGAAGATGGCAAACACTCAACCATGTCTGTCTTTCTATACAGCAAAACCAAATATCAATATTCTACTCTGGAAGATGGCAAGCACTCAACCAAGTCTGTCTTTCCATACAGCAAAACCAAATATCACTATTCTACCCTGGAAGATGGCAAGCACTCAACCATGTCTGTCTTTCTATACAGCAAAACCAAATATCAATATTCTACCCTGGAAGATGGCAAGCACTCAACCAAGTCGGTCTTTCTATACAGCAATACCAAATATCACTATTCTACCCTGGAAGATGGCAAGCACTCAACCAAGTCTGTCTTTCTATACAGCAAAACCAAATATCAATATTCTACCCTGGAAGATGGCAAGCACTCAACCAAGTCTGTCTTTCCATACAGCAAAACCAAATATCACTCTAATTGTACCCTGGAAGATGGCAAGCACTCAACCATGTCTGTCTTTCTATACAGCAAAACCAAATATCAATATTCTACCATGGAATATGGCAAGCACTCAACCAAGTCTGTCTTTCTATACAGCAAAACCAAATATCATTATTCTACCCTGGAAGATGGCAAGCAATAAACCAAGTCTGTCTTTCTATACAGCAAAACCAAATATCACTATTCTACCCTGGAAGATGGCAAGCACTCAACCATGTCTGTCTTTCTATACAGCAAAACCAAATATCACTATTCTACCCTGGAAGATGGCAAGCACTCAACCTAGTCCGTCTTTCTATACAGCAATAACAAATATATCATGCCATTGACACAAGCATCAATCCACCTAGAGGCCAACCTGGACATGACAAGATTTTCCATATAAGACCTTTTGACAACAGTCTTGCATAAAAATCTGGAAAATAATGACCCTCCCAAAAACCAGTCAATTGATGAAGGCATGACTGCTTATAAAGGAAGACTGTTATTTAAGCAAAGACAGCCTTGTTTTATGAAACACGTGTAGCTGAGATAAATAAGATAATTCCGCAAACCCACAAAAGTTTTCATTAAAGCCTGCGAAAGAGCCCATCCCGAAACCGTCTATGTCCATGAATTGAGTTCAAGTGTATGTTGGAAAGTCTGATGGACAGAGAGGGAGAGTGACAGAAGATGGATTAGGATCTAGAGAGGAGATGGACCTAGTCCTGAAAATAATAAACAAAAACCACCACATATATATATATATATATATATATATATATATATATATATATATATATATATATATGGTCAATTTCATTTTAAATCCCCAATTATTTGAAGATTTACATTGGGATGGATTCTTCTGTTGTGGAACAGTCCAAGGAACTAAGAAAGAAATAATAGAACCTAAAAAAAACAGTGGTTTAAAAAGCCAGGGGGAGATGAAAATTATGCAAAAAGAGTCTCTGGTCTGTGTTTCCTGGAAAGAAAAGAAAATAGTCCATATTTTATTTAACAACATGGAACTCACACAGCTATCCAGTGTAACTCGTAAGGAGAAAACCACCTGACAAAAAAAAGTAACTTGCCCAAAGGTTGTATAAGAGTATTCAAGAAACAAAGGGGAATGGGGGTGTGGATATTTCAGACCAGAACAGTGTGCAGTATAGTTCATGCCGTAAGGCAAAGAAATGGTGAATATACCTTTTTGGTTTCTCTTTGATACAGTGATATATAATGCCCTGATCTTTATGAAAGAGTCACCAAATCAAAACCAAGTCCAGAAAAGACAAGAAAAAAAAAACACCGCATGAATTCAGAATGAACTTGGCCAAACAGATGGTTGCTGGATTTCAGGGAAGTAGGAAAAGAAAAGCTCCATCCAACGTTGATACTGTAGGTTTAAGACGCTGGCCAGGATGGTTCCCAAAATGTGGGAGGTGTGTTTTAGTGAAGGGAGGAGATATTAAGTTTTTAAAGGCTGCAAACAATGCCAAGTGCATGTGTTGATAATGACTGTTTTGTGAGGTACCAATCTCATTTTTTTTAATTAGAGTGTAGATTTCATTCATGTTTTTATATGTACATATCTAAATATTGGATTCATTTTGTGTGATTCATTTCTTACATGATGGGGTGTAGCAGTATATAAAGTGAAATGAATGAATAACAGACACCAGGTAAGTTGCTTTTATTCTGCTGAAATCCAGCAAAAACAAATGAAATAATGAATGTAAATGTAACCATGTTTTTATTGTCAATTTCTGTAGTTAGCTTTGATGATGCTCTAGTATTCAGCCTAGCAACCAGCCTAAGTAGTCTCAGTAACTGATATATCACTCAACGGTAGTGAAACTGCACAACAGCTGTAGGGTTAAAGGGGAAATACACCTGTAGGGAAAACAGAGAAGACATAATTTTTTTACTTAATTTAGAGAACCAGATTGGTACATATATGTGTATACTGTTTTTATATACATGTCTAATGTATAGCATGAGTATCAACATCGTGTACTAACCCGCAAATCTCATCACATACATTGAATCCACAATACAAGTAATTCCATGCAAAAAAAATGCACACGCAGAGATAAAATATATTCATTAATTTTGTCAAAGGATAAATACAATTTTAAATAGCTATGAATTCAGTGGATAAATATAGCACAATCATGTAACAAATGATGAAGCACATTTACTTTTCAGTATGTCCCAAGTTGGTAAAAGTCAGTTTGCATTATATGCTGCCGTTGGTAGCGTTTATAATCACAAACTTGATCCCTGCAAAAAGGAAACTTTTACGTCAGAGTAAACATGTTCCAGTCACGTTGGATATTGGAAAACTCCATCAGATTCAATTGCTTTTATTTAAGTTTGGTACTGACTGCCTTTGAAAAAATTCTTTGTTTATACTGAAGAACCAAAACAAATGGCCATTGTGGCAGCAGCATCAAATAACTGTATTCCATGACTGAGACTGATTTTGTTTCCTATTTGCTTGGTACATTTTCATAATGTCAGTGCTCCAAAGGTAATGTTTCCTTTGAAATTTCAGGAAACTATTTTATCTGGTTGCATTTTTAAAAAAGGAACTGGCTGTCATTTGGTCAATTGTTACAAGTTACAGTTCCTCCCTGACTATTGAATTGACCAACAAGTAAGATGGTTTTTGGATCTTTTTGTTTTTACATTTGTGGCAGGTGTCAGAAATTTAAGAAAGGGTCAACGGATGATAAGGATGCAGATGTTATGGTCTGAATTGACAAGGATTAGTACAGAAAAATGTGGATGTTCTGAAGGATTTAATTCTAAATGGAAAGAAGAGGAATTCTACTTACCTATTAAACACATATGTCAGGCGATGTAAACATATATATATATATATATATATATATATATATATATATATATATATATATATATATATATATACATGAAGTGGCCGAATATCCGACAAAAGATATCCGGTTGATCTCCCCTACCATGCAGAAATGTAAAAAAAATTGGATATCTCATAACATACGGTACTAATGCTCGATGTCAACATAAGCGGATTATGATATAACAATGCATTTTTACGATGGTTTGCAACAATAGATAAATTTCAGTGCATTTTATATCAAGTCTGTGGCTTCATGGGAGCTGAGTGTCTCCACTCCAAAGCAATGGTTGTATGTACAAGTTTTAACAACCAACAATGTCGCCAATAAAAACAATTGCCAGACAGTATATTTTGCAGCCAATAAGGAAAATAAAATTGCAGTTTGCGACAATGGCGAAGCATTACATGATTTTAGAATAAACTTTTTACACTCTACTTTTTGTACTTTTAAGAAAACAAAATTATATTTTTTGTGTATTGCATGGACAGATCTGGGTCTATGCAGTTTGTTAGGAGAACAAAAGATGACACATTTGGGTCAATGATGTATGCAATTATAACGGACTTATGAGTATATATGGTAGTTATGGGAAGCTTAATTGTATGTAATTAAAATAATTTGAAAACCAATTCTGGGTTACAAAACTTTTCTTACCTTGCCATTAGGACTACTTTTCTTAAAAACTCTGAAAAAAGACAAGAAAAACAAATATGTTAAAATTATAACTTGGTAGTGGAGTAATTATTGATGGTGTAATTACAGAAAAATTATAAATAGTGTTGCACCTAGCAACTCTAAGGCAGTAAATACGTGATACCATCTTCTAAATTTAGAGGACGCAACATTTTAGAAGGAAAAAGGGAAATAGTGCATTTGAGTAACTACCATTTATGGCTCATGATTTACCATCTTTAGTAAATCTTTCTGGGATACAGATAGCATTCACAAAATGGCCAGGTAGAATCCACTCTCCAAGTGGAGTTTAGTGAAAATGACACCTGGCAGAATGAGGCAGAGTTCACTAAATTGCACTCACCAGTATGAATGTAATTCGGTAGCACAATACAAAGCAATTGTTTTTCTTATTTATCATCACTGGGATTAAACCAATCAAACATTGACATTGGACTCATTTGAGTAGGTGACTCCTTTTAAACATATGTCTTTGATAACAAAGAAAATCTTTCTAGCCTATATGTTTTTTAAACCAAATAATTAGAGGCTTCATATCGATATCTGTGAGGCCAAAACATTTGGTTTACACAGGTCTTATCCTTCATCTTGCATTACAAGAGTCTCATTTCATCATCACGGAATTTCTCAAAATGAATCTTGAAACATCTTGGAAACATATTTCAGCATGTGTTTGGTTACAAATATTTAGTTGTTTTTTTAAAAATATTCCAGGCTAGAAGAAGTTTCATTGCCATCAAAAACATAGGTCTAAACGGATAAAAAGTCAATCGCCGACTCGAAAATGTCAAATAGCTCTGTGTTTAATTGGTTGAATGCTAGTGGTAACAGTGTGAATTTATCAATTCTCAGGTCAGAATACGATTCTCAAATTGTAAAATCTCAGCAAATAACATAAACATGTTCACCTCATTATAATGAATGACCTTAACCCATAATAAAATAAATTATATACCTTGGTCATATAAGCCTATTTACTAATTTTGATGAAATATGATCTGAAACGAAGTCAACAGAGCTGATTGATAAGCTCAATCAAGGTAATGCAAAATTACCACATTAATATGCATGGATTTTTTCATTATCTTGTTCTGATCAAATGTCTTAATGGTTCCTGCCTATTAACCAAATATGATCCAAACTGGATCGGAAATAGTTTCAACAGATTAGTTGGCTGTTAAATTGTTAATTGTCCTTTATAGTAAGTATAGTCCATATTTTACTAAAATTGTCTGCTTAAACATTTTAAACCTCATGTATATATAAGCATGTAAAAATGTAAACCCACACACAGATGTATAAAAAAATGGAAAATTATAACTTTTGAAGTCTGCCATTGAAAAGTCAAAAGAGCTTCATCCAATACATTTCATAAAAAAAATATAAAGACAAAATGAACATTTGACTTTTTTAACCCTTTGAATCCTAATCTCCCCCATATTTCAGCACAATAACCCGAGCCTCCCCGGCAATTTTTGACAATTTTATAAAAAGTAAAATTCTGCAAAATAATAGTAATAATATGCCTTAGAACGATAATCCACTATGATATAAAAGCAAATATCAAATTGTCTCTTTTCAAACATGCTTATAAAATGCTTTTTATTACTATGACAATGTAACAAACTGTCTCAAAATTTCTTCATATTTCATATTTTTCATATTTTTTCTATATTTCACTGACCATCTTGCGAATAACATAACACAGGCCGGTATACCGGCCTTTCGGGTTATGATGGTAGATAGCTAGGCCGGTATACTGGTCTTTCAGGTATATACACCGTTAACCGGCCGGTAAACTGGCCTGTCGGGTTCAAAGGGTTAAAAAAAAGTACCATGTTTGGCATCTGATTATTCATCGTATCTAAATGTCTGAATTAATTTACAAGTGAAGATTCAAATTATTCTAGGACTGTCCTGTCTCTATAGATTTTTTGTGACTTAGTTCCTGTCTATATTTGTGTGACTTGATTCCTGTCTCTATAGATTTTTTGTGACTTAGTTCCTGTCTATATTTGTGTGACTTGATTCCTGTCTCTATATTTGTGTGACTTGATTCCTGTCTTTATAAATTTGTGTGACTTGATTCCTGTCTCTATATTTGTGTGACTTGATTCCTGACTATATTTGTGTGAATTAATTCCTGTCTCTATATTTGTGTGACTTGATTCATGTCTCTATATTTGTGTAACTTAATTCCTGTCTTTATAGATTTGTGTGATTTGATTCCTGTCTATATTTGTGTAATTACTGCCTCTATATTTGTGTGACTTGATTCATGTTTCTATATTTGTGTGACTTAATTCCTGTCTCTATATTTGTGTGACTTGATTTGTCTCTATATTTGTGTGACTTGATTCATGTCTCTATATTTGTGTGACTTGATTCATGTCTCTATATTTGTGTGACTTGATTCATGTCTCTATATTGGTGTGACTTAATTTCTGTCTCTATATTTGTGTGACTTAATTCCTGACTCTATATTTGTGTGACTTGATTCATGTCTCTACATCTGTGTGACGTGATTCCTGTCTCTATATTTGTGTGACTTGATTCCTGTCTCCATACTTGTGCAACTAAATTCCTGTCTCAATACAATAGGAGAAAAAAAACAAAAAAAAAATTAACACATTTTCCTTCTGATTAATGTTTGCCTTTAGGTATATTTCTTTTTTTTTACATTAAAGAAGGCCATATTCAAACTCTTATTTATAAAAACATATTAATTCAAAATTAGACACATTCATCTGAAAAATGCAAAGACATGTATCAAGAATTCAACATCAGAAACAAAACTGAATAAATTACTCCCTCATTATAATCTTTCCCATGGGAGCTATAGAATATATGGCCTTATAATGAAGTACAGCATACCACCACTTAATGAAATGGAATAAATATAATGGTCATAGAACAAAATTGTTATTAGAGAGAAATGGCTTTAACAGTAAATTAAGTTGCTTCTATTATCTGCTAATTAAAGCCTGTAAAGCTCTTCTTCATTATCATGAGCTTTGTTTTAAACAGATTTGAGATTCGGTGAAGTAGTGCTATTGAGCTAGGACCAAAATTAAACCCTTGTATTTGAACTGATTTATTTTACACAAGTCAAATTCAAACACATCTAGACTACTGTAATGTAATCTGGGGGGAAACACAAATGCTCCAAACATGAGAAAAATTTCCAGACTCCAGGAAAGAGCATGTACTTGAGCTGCAAACAGAAAATGTTTCACACTGCAATGCTTACTGTATTTATTACCAATACATGAAATGCTATATTTGAGAAAGACTAAAATAAGGTACAAGGTGTTTACAAAATCTGCCTCCACTTATCTTAACACCATTCTCCACAAAATAAAATCAACTGGTACCCCAAATCTTAGTGTCTAAGCCAAATGAAGAGCTATTCAAAAACTACTTTCAATTTTCAGGTGCACTTCTTTGGAATAACATTCCACATGCTATTAAAAAAGCTCCATGCATCTCTTCCTTCCACAACTGGTTTATCAAATAAACGAGACAAAAAAATTAAAAAATTAGAAAATAGTGCAGCAATGTAGCATTTATGTGAATTTATATTCATATACTGCATATTTGCTTGCTTGTATTTTACATGTATACAATAGAGGGCCTCAATGTTGACTACTTCTCATTTGTAACTAATTAAGTCACTCACTGAAAATTTATTATTATTATTATTATTATTATTATTATTATTATTATTATTATTGTGTTGTTATTATTATTATCATTATTCATTATTATTCTTATTATTGTTATTATTGTTGTTATTGTTATATTATTATTGTTGTTGTTATTATCATTATTCATTTTTATTATTATTGTTATTATTATTCATTTTTATTATTATTGTTATTATTATTATTATTGTTATTCATTTTTATTATTATTATTATTATTATTATTATTATCATTATTATTATTATTATTATTATTATTATTATTATTAACAACTGTGGATAGCTCCAGTGTTAAAAATACCAGTGATCAGCAGTAAATGTAATATTTTCTCACCAGATGAAAACTCACACAAATTCTGACAATCTGGTCTCATAACATCTAAGAAGGAATACTTCACATCAAAATGTTGTCTAAATTACTGAAAAGTGTTATTATAAGTGAAAACATCATTACCAAAACAAGGGATAAGTGTAAACCTGTACATGATATGCTCATACAATTTGCCAAAATTTTTACTAGGTCAGAACAAGTGGTGGAGTGCTTTTCCTGAGCCTTGATTGTATAAACAGCTAACTGTCTGAAAAGGCAAAATACATTGAGTGATATTTTAACCAGGTTATACATGTACTCAACTTGCTTTTGTTAAAGACTTGCATGCCAATTTTCTAAGTATACATTCTTTTTGCAACATGTTTTAAACCCACTCTTTGAATATTTTCTAAATGCCATACAATAACATATTTACTAGCAGACACCAAACATTAGCACAAATGGAAGGAGGGGTAATTTTAGGCCAGTCACATAAATTTCTCAATATATAACATCAAAATCAAGCAAATATGCATGGAAAATACTGCATCAAAAATCAATTTTCAAGTGATGCCATTATGCCTTTATGTGATTTCTTCCAAATTTACCAAATCCAACCCCTTCCGATTTTGCTCAAACGGATATTTCAGATCTAGAATGGATCCTGTTAGCATACCACACTGTACCACACTTACTTAAATACTTTGTTTAATATTATATTTTTTCATTTTCAATTAGATGACAACACTTATCTGCATTGAAACGTTCTTAACGTGTACAGTTATTGTTGGTTTAGCACCATTTTTCTGCACACAATAACTGGTGGAGGAAGAACCTGGCAAACGTTAAGAACTACCAAGCCCAATGGAAGCTACATGCTTCTTGCACTCATAACCACATTGGCTGACCCTTAGACTTGAACTCGCACTGAAAGTGAAAGTAAATTACTTTGCCCACCATGGTAGGTGAGCAAAACTGGTCTGATAGAAGTCATAGTATATGCAGGATTTGAGCCCCCACTATTCTGGTCAGGAGTCAGGCATACTTACTACTGAGTGACCACAACTGCCTAAGTTTTATATAACGGTCCAATGAATATTGTAAATTGCATGCACACAGAAGTAAAAGTCAAACAAGACAAAACCTCACTTGAAATAAATTTTATCTTTCAAGAATTTTAGAATTTTAGCTAATTACCTAATTGAACTCTCATTTCAGAGACCATGTGTATAAACTGATGTAATTTATGATGCATGCAAAACCTGAAGAGGTTCTTCTGTTCTAACAGCATTTCAGCTAGCATAACAGTATTCCTCATTATAAAACTCACTAGGCAACTAGCAATACAATATTCCCTCATTATAAAACTAACTAGGCAACTAGCAATACAGTACTCCTCATTATAAAACTCATTATGCAACTATAAATACAATATTCCCTCATTATAAAACTCACTAGGCAACAAGCAATACAATATTCCCTTATAAAACTCACTAGGCAACAAGCAATACAATATTCCCTCATTATAAAACTCACTAGGCAACTAGCAATACAGTACTCCCCATTATAAAACTCACTAGGCAACTAGCAATACAATATTCCCTCATTATAAAACTCACTAGGCAACTAGCAATACAGTATTCCTCATTATAAAACTAACTAGGCAACTAGCAATACAATATTCCCTTATTATAAAACTCACTAGGCAACTAGCAATACAGTACTCCTTATTATAAAACTCACTAGGCAACTAGCAATAAAGTACTCCCTCATTGTAAAACTCAGTATGCAACCAGCAATACAGTACTACCTCATTATAAAACTCACTAGGCAACTAGCAATACAGTACTCCTTATTATAAAACTCACTAGGCAACTAGCAATACAGTACTCCTTATTATAAAACTCACTAGGCAACTAGCAATACAGTACTCCCTCATTGTTAAACTCAGTATGCAACCAGCAATACAGTACTACCTCATTATAAAACTCGTGCAGCAAACAATACAGTATTCCTCATTATAAAACATGCAACTAGTAATATAGTGCTCCTCATGAAACACATTACATCAATAGTAATACAGTACTCATTATAAAACTGTCCATTGAAGCATCAGAGTATATTACCTTATAATGAGAACACATTATAAAGAAGTACATAATACATGTATCATGATTGTTCAACAACTTGATGAAATGGGATCAATTACCAAATCGCACATACAACAGGAACTATGTCATATATCGGTTTCTTATACTTGCTGGTTTTAATGGTACTTTAAAAACATTATCTACACATCTATATCAGGCAAAGGTATGGTACTTTTAAAACATTATCTACACAGCTATATCACACATAGGAATGGTACTTTTAAAACATTATCTACACAGCTATATCACGCATAGGAATGGTACTTTTAAAACATTATCTACACAGCTATATCACACATAGGAATGGTACTTTTAAAACATTTATCTACACAGCTATATCACACATAGGAATGGTACTTTTAAAACGCAATCGACACAGCTATATCACGCATTGGCATGGATATCACGCAAAGGAAATAGGAGATGCGTACTGTACAAGTGCATTTCCCAAAGACTCCAGGGCAGTCATCCAGGGCAGTCATCCTGGGCAGTCATCCTGGGCAGGTTTTGAGCCCCATAATCTTTTGGATGACAAGTCTAAAGCTCAACAACATGACCTAGCACAACTCCCAAACTGTAACTTAATGAAGACCCTTATAGTGAGGGAGTGTTGTATTCTAAAAACCATTTAATCACAACCTGTTTATACAATAGTCTTATCTTTACTTAGGAGATCAAGAAAATGCATAATGATGAAGATACAGTTTGAAGAAAGAAACAGTAACTATTGTATAATAATGCCAAATCTCTTAAAAATTCTGAAGAAAAAAAACAATGCTTGATATATTTTCTTATTCACTTACTTGGTGCAGTGTCCTGCCATTTCAATGTTGTCCTTGGTCATGGATAAAATATTTTCATCAGCAACAATAAAAGAAACCTGTGGTTGAACTTGTTGATATTCAGAAGTGAACACAGAGAACAGCAAGCAAGCAACAATGCAAACCTCTACTGGCACAATCTGCAGGTGGTTTACAAAATCAATCTCTGCAATACCTGCTAATGTGTTATTTTTGGAATAATTATCTCTTCACAGATGTTCCTGTTACTAGTTCAAGTCAGAAACAAGAATGAAAGGTATAATGTAACTGATGTAAGACCAATTCCATGATAGCCAATAATTAAATTGTGGACTAGATTCTGCCTCTGTGCCTTCAAATTAAAAGCCTGCACAATGTCCAATGACTGAGTCAGTCTTAGCCTTTATATGCCTTCAAAGACAGGTTTCCATGACAATTTGCAAATGATCATTAGTGACAAGCAACATGATAGCCAATTATTTAAAGGTTTTTGGTTTTCCTGTCTTGATCTATCTATCTTTAGCAGCACATCAGCATGCCCATATGGTGCTATTAAACTTAAAGAAAAGATAGGAAATATAAAAAAATTCAAATGTGGCACAAAACCTATTGGGAGATAAATTCTTTTAAATAAATGTAAATATGAAGTACTACAACATACAATATCTATGGAAAACATGGATATTTCTATCTACTGTATCTACAACAAACAGACTGACTTTTACATGGCAAAAAGACATAACAAGAATACGAGTCCTAATGATCTCACCATAAATCAAACCAAGTTTATATCAAAAATGCATACTAGCAACTAGTTATAACAAATTATCAACCATATAGGTCTTTTTAATTAAGCTTGTGACATCTGCCATTGGTACTTGCTCAAAGGTTACGTCCAAATGCAAATACATTGAGCCTGATCTGCCATTATGCAATACACCTGCATTTCAGGTCTATGCTGTTGGTTCTACTGGGATTTAAGCTTAATAAGATATACAAGCCAAGATCTGTTGGTGCCTTAAGTTACAGCAGATCTGGGTCTCTGCAGTCTGCAATTGGATTCAATTTACAAATGAATATAAATGATACTGACATTCAGCAGTCATATTACATCATTAAACACCAATCCCCTTACCAAAGGTTATTACTGTAACTAATCAAGGATTTTGATTTCACAATGATTTGTATGATGCATTTGTGCTTGCAATATTAGCATGTGAAAATAAAGAAAATCTCCTTTTTAGAACCATTAGGCCAATTAAATTTGTGAGATGATTTGCCTACAAATATGCCAACAGAACTGAGCTTAATGCAAAAATGCAACAATGTAATGTAAAAATGCAGGTTTCTGTGACCTACTTTTTCTGCCCAAAAGAGAAATGTACCTTCATTGATGAATTCAATCATAAAGTTTCATGACTACAGATACAAGTCCATGAAATTCATCTAAATGCAAAAACTTAATGTATTGATTGGAACATGAAGAGTAGATCACAGTGCACTACTTTTATTAAGTGTGAGCAGCAGGCTTCAAAATGTTCCATTGAGAGAACAATTACTGTCAATGAAAATGACCTAATCACCAAAACTAAAAAATAACGACTACAACAGTGGCATTTCCATCGGAAAACTGATCCCAAAAAAAGAAAGAAAAGAAGCCAATGGCAACTTTTGATTTTTATTGTACAGTAGGCTCTACATGCATCCATATGTACAGGTAGACCCAAGACTAACCTCTAAATTATTTAGTATGATGATTTATGCAATATTGCAAGTTTTGACTTGATGCAATAATGAATAGTAAAATATTTAATTTCAGATGAACAGGACAAAACATTCTCCAAGGCCATGTACAACTGATGACTATGTGATATCATACAGCAAACACTGCAAAACAAATCACAAGCAGGAGAATGTCTTCACGATTGTAACATCATGAAAAGTTTGTTTGTTTGATTAAGATATTTAACGTAGCTTTTTTAAAAAAAATCAGAAAAGTTGAGCATTTATTTATCAGCAACATCTCAAATAAAGATGCAATTTACGAAATTATAAAAATTCTTTGGCAAAAAAGAGGCAAGAAAAGAGTGATTAAGATTGTGTTGAGTCAAATTATATATAATATATTGAATGAAAAGGTGTTATATGCAGCTTTTTTTTTAAAAAGTTTATTTTGGGGCCCCGAGTGGCCGAGTGGTCTAAAGCGCTCTCCGTTACGGACCACTGCCATCTCACCTCTGTCTGCGTGTGTGCGAGTCTAAGATTCGGCAAATGTAGTTATGTGAGAAAGCTTGCCAGTAGCTTCTCGTGGGTCGGTGGTTCTTTCTGGGGTTTGTCCGGGTTCTTCCTCCACCAATAATACTGGCCGCCATGTATAGCCTATATTGTGCTGAAAAATGGCGTTAAACCATTAAAAAAAAAAAAAGTTTATTTTTAAAATGTTTTAGTTAAAAAGCTTGTTCTTCATAAAGTAACCCATTGGTTAGAGGGGATAAAAACTCTGACCGGCACAATTTTATTGTAAATAGAAGGATATTTACTGTTTTTGTATATAAACTATAGACTATTTTTTTTATTTGCATCTATTGTATTTGCACAGACATTTCAAAAAATACTGTCCTGTATTCTGAGATTAATCCTAAAGACCCTGCCGCAAATTTGTTAGCTCCCTTCCATACAAACAGAATGTGACGTCATTTGTGACGATTTACTTATAAGTCATATTCAGTTTGTGCAGCGAAGTGTCAAGTAGAAAAAAAAGATAGCTCAACAGAAAATTAGTTTATTTCACATTTCCAAAGGACCCTAAAAAGAGATCTGTTTGGGTGTTCAAATCAAAGAGAGATGGCTTTCAGCTAACTCCACTCACCAGGTTGTGCCAGAGACATTTTGAGCCTTAATGTTTCTCAGTAGACCCCAGATCATCACCATTACCAGAATCTTATGAGTCATGTTCATCATTAATGGAATATTCTACTTCAGGAATGTCATCCACATCACTGTCATCACTGACAGTCAACATAATTTAAACATTCAAGCACAGCAAACTCATACATTGCTTGACAGCATTATCAACGGAATATAGAGAACTCGCCTGATGGAGAACACGCCCCATTGAGAACTCACCCAAACATATCTGGAGAAGTCATCCCAGAGTGGTTGGAAAAGTAGCCTCAAATGGTTGGAGAAGACACCCAGAAAACCTATTTAATATTTATCTTTGAAATAAAACAATAATTTAAAAGATAGAAATGTGTACCTTAGAATTATACTGTTTGTAATAAAGATATCGCCACATGGTGATTACCACATTATTTGAATACACAAATGATGCATCTTATTAATAGGTATTGGCTCTCCTGTACAAGTAAGCAAACTCCATACCTATGCAACTCTAGATGGTTTCGGAAAGGAAACTGAAACGAAGTCAGACCGGAAAAACAAAAGAAAAACAAGGAAGAATATTTCACTTCAGATATATGTTCAAAAACGAAGAACTACCTAAGTGTCAGTGCAATGTTGAATAAATTTTCTAGATTTTCTAGATTACATGCTGCATTCATCTTGTGTAATGTCGATAATAGAAAAATAACTTACTTATAATTGAAAGTCTGTGTGTTCATATAAACTTGTTATATTTCTTATAACACACCATAACACCACAATAATTTTTTTTTAAAATGTTGCTGTTTACTTTCTTGATTGATACCAATATCATACTAACATTATTCATTAATGTAGTAATTACTCTCAAATGTGGACCAAGTTGATTTGGTATAAATTGCTGACTGATTCAGCCCCAATATCTGGCTGAGTCTACAAACTTCCAAGCTGATTTGGACCATGTGAAATCTTAAACAGTTTTGCCCAGGATTTAAATGTGACATTTAAATTTGTTGTTAAAGATGATCTTATCTTAATGTCCCAAGTACGCAGAGTAGTTCAAATATGCATTCAAGGTAACAAAATCCCATTAGTACGTGTGATCGGCAATTTAGTAGTGAAATATTTTTTAAACTTCTCATTCAACTTTAAATAGTTTTATTGAGAAATAATAAAATTATGAACACTAACAAATAAGAAATAAATTAAACAATGCTGAATTTGGTAGCGCCCACATTTCCTGAGTAGGTATCAATGATGTTTTTAATTGAGTTCAAGTATGATTCATCAATGGTTAGCAGCTCTCAGTGATAAATCAAATTATATTGTTTAGTTAGAGAGATGATACTATGACCCTTTGGTTTATAGACAGTCAGCACCAATTCAGTCGATTTCTGGCAATAGAGGTCCATGCCATAATGTCGTCTCAGGATGACTTTGGTTATTAGGTTGGCGCTGATTGAAACATGAAGAGTAGATCATATTTCTTAATGTATTGATTGGAACATGAAGAGTCTTGATTGGAACATGAAGAGTAGATCATATTTCTTAATGTATTGATTGGAACATGAAGAGTAGATCATATTACTTAATGTATTGATTGGAACATGAAGAGTAGATCATATTACTTAATGTATTGATTGGAACATGAAGAGTAGATCATATTTCTTAATGTATTGATTGGAACATGAAGAGTATTGATTGGAACATGAAGAGTAGATCATATTTCTTAATGTATTGATTGGAACATGAAGAGTAGATCATATTACTTAATGTATTGATTGGAACATGAAGAGTAGATCATATTTCTTAATGTATTGATTGGAACATGAAGAGTAGATCACAGAGCTTAATGTATTGATTGCAACACAAGAGCAGATCATATTACTTAATGTATATATATATATATATATATATATATATATAAAACTGCAGACATCACATCATGCTTACACCCACTCTATTTTTCCAATTAAAATGTATCTAATGATTTGAAGAGCAGAGCATATTAGACAGATACAACTTCTTTTCCAAAAACAGAAGCAGAGTTATTAAGTTGAAGAAAAGCAACAAAAAATCCTTAACAACCATGTGGCGACAGCTCAGAATTAGTATATATGATCCTTCTCCCAGGGCGAGTTCTCTATTAAACGAGTTCTCCATAATTCATTATCAAGAATGCGGTTGACAGTGTCTTAAATGACATAACATCCAGTATTTGTTCAGTGGGGGAGAGCATGTTGTTCTATTCAAGACGGATCAGGAGAGATGATCAGTTTTTTTTATGCATTTCTTTGTAACAAGTAAGAATGAAAGGTACACATTTTCAGAAAATAGACCATATACATATAGCATATTATATATATATATATATATATATATATATATATATATATATATACACATGTAGAGAGAGAGAGAGAGAGAGAGAGAGAGAGAGAGAGAGAGAGAGAGAGAGAGAGAGAGTTTGCGCGAATTTCAGAGTTTTGCATGTTTGTCCCTTTTAAACATGATTTTTTTTTTGCAACCATGTCTGTCAAAAGCAGATACATTAATATTAAAGTTCATAATAGATGTACATGCATAAACAGATATAAAACAAACAAAAAAAACATTGGTGTAAGCCACAACATGGAAAGAGAAAGTTTGTGAATGGTTGCAGAAAAAATGGGGTGTCAACCTCGTCAAGTGATCTCTTAAAATAAATCTCAAAATTTTAAATCAACAATGACTGGAAAAGATGTCAAATTAAACCGCATAACTAACAAGGCAAAGAAGAAATAATTATCAAACTTTTTACTTGCTGTGTTATGACTGGGGCTGGTATATATCATGTCCCATTAGTCAGATGGCAACATGTAATGTGAATGCTACCAGTCTCAAAAAGAAAGGATTAATTATCTATTGTCCAATTACCATACTTGTGCTACAGTTTATAATGTTAAGTACTATGTTCTATTTTTGATGATTTCTTGTAATATAAATGACATCTAAACACACATGTAATGCATAAACAAGTCAATTTGGAAAAGATACCCAAAAAACTCATCTGAGTATGTACAGACAATTGATTCAATATTTTGTTATCTGGCTATTATTAATATCTGTCATCTGGTGATTACTTTTTATCTGGCTATTAATACTATTGTCATCTGGCTATTACTATTTATCTGGCTATTACTTCTATTTGTTATCTGGCTTAGATACTACTATTCAAAAGGGTCAGTATCTTTTTAGTAATTAAAATGATTCATAAACATATAAACTGTCCTTTATTGTGGTACATGTTGACCTGCTTAAGTCACTGATAAACTTAATCAGCAATTTTTTTAAAGGATAATGGAAGGGGCCCCAAGTGGCAGTGGTCTAAAGCACTGTCCGTTACGGATCACTGCCGTCTCACCTCTGTCTGTGTGGGTTCGAGTCTAAGATTCAGCTAATGTAGTTATGTGAGAAAGTTGCCAGTAGCTTCTTGTGAGTCGGTGGTTCTTTCCGGGAGTTTTCCCAGGTTCTTCCTCCACCAATAATACTGGCCACCATGTATAGCCTATCGTGTGCTTAAAAATGGCGTTAAACCCTATAAACCAAAAAAACAAAACAAAGGATAATAGAAACAAGGCTGTGGTACAATGTACCGTTTAACATAAGGCAAACTTAGTTGTGAAACCACCTGTCCCAATTCAACTCCTCTAAAACCGGATCAATTTTCTGGAAATGTATGTTCTGATTTCCTTTTAAGATCTTTAAATTGCCTATGCTTCTACATCTTCTAAATTAATGGTGTTTGGATTTCTGTTACTCTTCATTAAGGAAATGATGTGCAAATCAAATTACATTAGCCAGATATTCTGTTTTACTAATTAAGTAGCTTATGCGCATGTAAAATCATGTCTGGCAAAGTAGAAATGATGCAAATGAAGAAGGAATAGAATGACCAACTTGTTTGATGGTACAATGCTACGTAATCATTAATCAAATTTCACGAAATGATGATCAACAAAGTAAAAATAAGAAACTGAAACATCTATCAACCATGAGGATATTTAAAGACACCTGTAAAAATGCATGAGAGAAAGAACACTGAAGACAAATGTAAAGCGAATTCATCTGAAAAGAGAACTTCAGTGATTCAAACAAAACAACATAATTTTTGGTGCTGGAACGTATCAACTGAAAATTGCATCATCATCAATTTATTCACAGAGTGATGTAGAATTTTCAAGAACTCTGACTCGGGTGTACGCTGACAAAATAATGCTCATAAAATTTATTGAACGATAAAAGTTGATGCAATATTTGCACAAAGACATTTTTTTTCTGATGAAAATTCAAAAGTTTGTTCTTCAAAGTTTACTGGAGTGAATATGTACTGCTAAATAAATCTAGAAAAAGGGGCAGTTGAAAAAGTTGCACAAACGTTTTAATTCAGAAATGTCATTCCACTACTAATTTGGAAAGTAATGTCTAAATGGAAATGTGATATTCATTAAACCGATTCTACTTGTTAAAGTAATATTCTGCCCCTCCAATACGGACATACACATATAGTTGATAAAATGCAGAAAACACAGACCTGGAGGTCATGACCTTCAATTGACACTAGTTCAGAAGAAAGGTTAATCCACAGCATATTATGGAAGACTACATTTGGTGCAGGTAAGTTACAATTCCAGAGATTGCTTTGTAATGATGTGCACTTTCTTTAAACCTAATTTGCTTTCTTCTTCAAGATAAGTTCATGTTTTATGGAAGAACTAAAACAACATTTTTTTGCCAGATCAATCTGATGAAAGAATGCAAGAATAGAGGTAATATAGCTGCCCACATGTGACACACTGACACCTTGTTAAATACTAAATCCATTGCACATTTGCATTGTAACTAAATTATAGACCTAATACAATTGATTCTTCATATACCGGTATTATCGGTTAAACCAAAATAAGATAATCAGAATTCAAGCCAGTGTTACTGTTCATATCAGATGCACATTCAGAAAATATCTTTTTGTGACTTAGTGGATTGTCTGTTACAGTAAATCATCGACCAAAAGGGGAAAAAATGTTATTTAAATTGGAAATATTGGGGGGGGGGGGGGCTAAACCTGATCATATGTTTGATTTCTCATTGTAAATAATAGCATTTTATATTTATTTGTGATGGAAACTTTTCATGGTAATCTGCAAACAAGTATATATCATTATCATACCTGTACTTGTTCAATATTCAATAACTGTAAATCTAATAATTTTTTCTTACCGGTAATTTTTTCACTAGCGGCGTAGAAATATAATATTTAGAAGTCAATAATGCTAATGTTACCATGAGAAGGCCATTTGGGGGAAAACAAATTTCAAGATTAAATAATATGTTCAGGTATGAAATCAACAAAATAAAGTTTTATTTCTCAATAAGTCACAGCATTTACTATTTCTTTGAAATTATACTGTAATCAATGCTTCATTGACCATGGTCTTCCCCATAGTGAGTTGAGTTCCCCATAGTGTAAAAATAATACTACTGCTTTGGTAGAGGCCAGTTCCCCACAGTGTAAAAATAATACTAGTGCTTTGGTAGAGGCCAGTTCCCCATAGTGTATGTTGCTTGAATATTATTACTGCTTTTGTTAAAGCCAGTTCCTCATAATGTATGTTGTTTGAATATTACTAGTACTAAACCGCTCCGGTGGCCTAGTGGTTAGAGCGTCCGCCCCGAAAGCGGGAGGTTGTCGGTTCGATCCCCGGCCGAGTCATACCAAAGACTTACAAAAATGGTACTAACAGCTGCCTCGCTTGACGCTCAGCATTAAGAGGTTAGTGTTAGGACTGGTCGGCCTGGTGTCAGGATAATGTGACTGGGTCAGACATGATGCTACATGTCTGCAGCATGATGTCTCAGTGCTAGACATCACTATAAACTGCCTCACTGCAGACATTGTAGTGATATGACTGAAAAATTGTTAAAGCTACGTTAAAAATCCTAATCAAACAAACAAACAAACTAGTGCTTTGGTTTCTAAGAGACCAGTTCCCCATTGTGTATGTTGCTTGAATATTACTACTGCTTTGGTAGAGGCCAGTTCATCATAATGTATGTTGTTTGAATATTACTACTGCTTTGGTAGAGGCCAGTTCCTCATAGAGTATGTTGTTTGAATATTACTAGTGCTTTGGTAAATGTCTGAGTTCCCCATACTGTATGTCATTCCTCACCAAAATAGACCTCTAGGTTTTATAATCTGCAGAAAATCAATAACAGAAGTTAATGAATTTTACAGACATGTAAAGTAATTGATTTCTTCCAAAATGGGCTTCTTGACAATCTAAAGAAATGCCTATAAGTGCATAATTAAATTAACTTGAATCTAATGCCTCAGACAAGGAGACAATCATCTGAGTAACACTGAAGTTCATTAGACTATGAAGTCCATACACAACATGGCTTATATTGGTCAATGCTGCTGGCTGTTAATCCTAAAAAAGGTATATATCTGCCTTCACTACTTCATTAAAAAACTGCAAGAATTGAAGTTGTCACAGTCCAACAAAACTCACCTTCACAAACACACACAGATACCAAAATGTGTGTGAGGACACACACAGATACCAAAATGTGTACGCGTCCTTTCACACCAGAATTTGACCAAAACAAAGCAGCAGTGCAACCTGAGACTCGACACTCTTGATGAACAACAACAACAACAACAACAACAACAATAATAATAATAATAATAATAATAATAATAATAATAATAATGACTTTATTTAAAGAGGGTAACACAATTAGCTAAGAACTAATCTACATTCAGGCCCTCATACACTGAATCTCAGAAGCCACTAGGGTTTGGAAGATGGAAAAAGAGTTGACATTTCAAATCTCAGCTGGAATACTATTCCAGAGCAAAGTTTCAGAGTATTGGAAACTTTTTTTTATTAAAAAATTCTTTATTTGGTTTGGGAATTTTATACTGTTTGGTAGACATTGATCACAGGTTGGGTGTATTACCAGGTAGCCTGTACTGGAATAATGATTGCAAACATTCAGGAGCACTATTATTGGATATCCTGTACCGTATTTCTTTCATACACATAGTGTTAATGAGGTTTATTAAAATCTTTAAGTAGAAAATAAACAATTTGAAGTTGACACCGTGTTGCGCCGCTTGCACGTCTGTACATTATGGTATGTAATTATTATCTTTTATTCGCACAAGGCATACACTAACTTGCATTATAAGAATAAATTTCTTGTAATTTCTATGTAGGACAAAAACCATTAATCAGTTTAAAATTGGATTTCTACAAACGATAATTGGTTTTTGGAAGAAAAAAAGACGATATTAACATTCCTATACCGACACGCGTGCATTCCAGACAGAAATTAGCGGAAACCAGTAAATACACATAGTTTTATAGCAGTTGCTATTTTGCCTCTGTTTATGCGAAAAATATTACGTGGCATTTACGAATGTACTGCTAATACTGGTATTTATTACAAGCAGAAAGGGATAAAGGCACCGGCGTTAAATCACTGGATAGTGAGCGAGAGACGATAAACAGCCTCGTAACACGTATCATATGAGGCACCTCTGGCAGTCCTGTGTTGGTTACCGCGTGGTATATGCATGAGAGCGCAATCCAAGATATTTTTTACACAAGACGGAATTTCCGCTCGTTATCTGCATGTACACATTATACATGTAGGCGCATATGCGCGAAAATACAGTACATTAATTTGGCTTTTCTTAAACATAATCGGTCTTGAATAGGTAATATTTTTAACTAATACCAGCTAAATTTTCTTTGATTTCTTTCTAGTTTGATATTAGCCCAAATGCTCTTTTTTGAAGATGTTCCAGCTTTGCTGTTTTTATCATATGGATTACCCCAACGGTATTACAGTAGTCTAAATAGGGTTGTATGCAACTGTTATGAAATAGTTTTCTATGTCTTTCAGGAAGAAAATATCTTATCCTACTGAGAAGCCATAAACTTGAATTGACATTTTTACTGATATGATCAGTCCATGATAGGTTATTATCTTCTACCAGAACACCAAGTAGTCTGTCATGACAGAACATTTGCAAATTTTTATCCTTCCATGTCAGACATAGTTCATTGCTATCAAGATTTTTCCTTTTTTCCATGTTGAGATAAGTACTATTTTAGTTATACCAGCATTTACCACCATGCCATTGCATGTGCACCAGTTTTCCAGTCTGTTTAATGCATTCTGTAAAGAAATTTCATTCTTTGTGTTTTGCATGTCTGACAATGTTGTGTCATCTGCATTAGATCTGTAGATATGAACTAATGAGAATAAATCTTGTTGGTGTTAATATTATTAAATAAGCCATTCTTTCAATAATAATTATAATAATAATACATGTAATGAGGACTTTGTATAGAACCTAAAGAAGCTCTAAGCGATTTACAACATCTATAATGATACGACTAAAAAAAAAAAAAACCACCATGAAATTAGAAAACATAAATTATGCTGAAAATATTAAAGGTAGGAAATATTATTAAGTCTTTAAGTTTGTTCTTACAGTTGAAAAAGGTGCATTTTAAGAGCACTCTTGAAAGGGAACACTGTGTCTTTGTGTCTAATTTCAATGGGCAATTCACTCCACGTTGCTGGGCCCTGGTTTGCAAAAAACCGTTAATTCATAGAAAATTATAGGGATGAATTTAAGTACATCAAGATGTCTGGTTTACTTAAGAAAATTTCCAGCAGCTTGAGATATAAATATACAAAAATGAATCCTATGAACACTTTCTTTTGTCAACGCTCAAAATTATGTTTAACCAATTAGTTTGTGATGGTTACAATTGCTGTCACACCAGAGTGGCACATATAAGTTATCATGCACTTTCATGCAGCCAAGCTCAGAATAGCACTAGACTAAGGACCCCTCCCCAGCCCCTATCAACCTGACTGGCCCTCTTTTTACCAGCTGACCCTGGTTTTCTCTGTTACAAAATTTACAAAAGAAAAATTACAGTGGATGATTTTGCTAATTTATTTGGCACACAAGAATATATATATAGTACAAATGCCTACCAACCTACTTTACTTTTTAAAGGTGTTGGCCTCAACATGTTTTTGGGGTTCTTGGTTTAATATGTTATTGAAGGCTACAAAATACCTAATAGTGATATGTGCCAAATCTGACCAGGAAATATAATTTACTGTAAAAATATCAGTGGTTTTCCAACGATATTGATAACCTTTATGAAACACAAGTATTTGAGCATTAGTAATCAAAAAATCATATCCTGCGGCAGCATCCAGCTGAAAATACATTTCTTTAACTCAGGAAAATCTGCTTAATTCTAGCATTGGATGTTTCTCTTTCTATGGCAATTAAACAGACTTGACACCAAATTGAATCCGTGAATTGGACTTTATCATCTAACAGATTTTCCCTGCTTCATCTGATTCATTATAAATAGACAGAAGTTGACAGTTCTATAATCCACACACTACACAATCCTCTTAGCAGAAAATGTCACAAAGTATTAATGCTTCCAAGAATAAATATTATTAACACGAAAGTCACACAATGACTTGACAAATTATTTTTTTTTACATATTCTAGATTTCTACATATTTGGAGATATATCAGAGTTTATGAAATCCCTTTGAATAACTACCCCAGGATTAGTAAGTAATACAGATATTATTTCAGTTCATCACAATATTTGTTGTTTTTAACTATATTAAATAATGTTGTGTCAGCACATCAAGACTATACAGCAAGTACATGTATGTGAAGCTGGGCCTTAAGTAAAAACAACAATTTATAAACCTCCCAAATGTTTTTGGGGACATGATTCAATAAAACTTAGAACACCAGTCAACATTAAAGCCAATCAATTAGGTGGTGTCACATAATTTGGAGGCACTGAATCAGTTTATTGTCAATTAACAAATAATTTTAAAAAGATTAGAGACTGGAATAAAATACTGTTATTAGGTGAAATTCCATGATGTAGTTTTCGAAAAGAAAAACAAATTTATTATAAATAATTAGTTGAGAAGAAACAAGTGAAGTTTTAAAGGTTATATATACAGTACTACACTAATAAAGCAGCAGCGAATCTGGTACTGAAAATACACATTTTATGATATCATGTTGCATTCTTTTCTCACAACTTCTTATATATCCTCTGAATGCTTTTATATTAAATTTCAGAAACATTATGACCACCATACTAATTTTGAAGAAAAAATATCTGTCCAGCAAAAGCCATTATAAAAAATACAGAGTAAATGATAGTGATCCATTTGCTCAAAATAGCATGCTGACTGATACAGCCTACAAGTAAATCCTTGAATCATACCTTTCTGAATCAAATCATCATACATACCTAACAGCCATACATAAAGATAAAGATGAAAGCCATCATAGATTTATACACCTTTACTTGCTAATAAAAAGGAGATTTTTGAGCACGCACACACCCACACACACCTAGGTGCATCCTGGATTCCAAAAGCTTAGTTGTCATGATCTTCACTTTGTAAAAAAAATATAATATACTATCGTATACCCCATAATACATGCACCATTGGCAGAAAAATGCTTTGACTAATTTCTGTTCATTCATACTTCTTGTAACCACAATGTTTCTGTAACTTCAACATAACTGGATGTTAAGTGATTCTACTTTAAAGATGAAAATTTACATTTTAAAGGTTGCATCTTTTTTCTGGTCAATTCACTGACAATTATGGTCATCCACTTGTTATGTGGTACCTTTGGCTATTGCTAACTTGGAGGTGATCAGCCAAAGTGTTAATGCCGGGATATGAAATTAATGGATGGAATAAGAGATCTGAGCAGGGATACAGAAAAGAAGACACCCCCCCCCCCTCATATGACAAGTAGAACCATTTAATCAATTACATAAACAAAATGAAAACTAAACATGACATTTGACTGATCCTTTTCCAAGTTAGAATTACAATAGTTTTTAAAAAAAAATAATTGCCCATTCTGTTATACCGATAAAACAAATTTCATCATAGAATCAAGTAAACAATCAAACTCATTGTTCAGCATGCTGGCATAGCCTGATTGCTTCTGGTCCCTTCAAATTCAATGTTGCTGACATGTCGAAGTTGACATTCTTTAAATTTTCCTCTCTCTATCTCGCCAGCTTCTTCTAGTCATGAGCCATAACCTGTTTGCTCTCTTTTCCCTCTATATGGAGCTATTTTTTTCTTCAAATAAATAAAACACAACCTAAATATTCATCAAGTTTATCTTTTCTGGCATCAAACAATATTCTCCCACTTGTTATGTCACTGCCATGTAAAGGCAGTGCCAATAATCAAATTGGCATATGATGTCCAATAAACATAATGGTGTCCTTTCCAGCTTTTTATTCACAATGAATCTGAATACTCCTTTGTATTCTTCTGTGTTGAGTATTAACACTTGTTTAGAAGCTTAATTTCCCTTTCTTCTTAAACATACATTGCTTTCTTGATGCAATATTTTAAAATTCTATAATCAACAGTTTGATCATGCAGGCATTTTGACCACTGATGGGTATATTCAGGCATTTCAGGCTTGATATGTTGCTTAGATGTAGTCCACTCAAGACAAAAATAACAACATAAATCAAGGTGGAGAAACTATAAACAACATCTACTAAAGCCATTTTCCAACTCAAATACACACATATACATGGATGGTAACTATGATCATTAGTAATGTCCCTTTCTCTTGGCAAAAAAATATCTTAAGAATTCAAAATTTTCAGCATATCACATTGCCTTCATCAGTGACTAATGTTGATCATGTGACTTATAATGGTCACGTGATACATACAAGGAGACTGTGAGCAGATGGGTGGTAATTCAAGCACATCATCCCTGATCAGTAACGGCCTCTGCTGTTGGATTTTGATCACCGTCTTCACCCTCCTTTCCACCATGTTGTCCTCTGATGTGATGAACTTGGTTTAATAATGGGTGCAATGGAATACCTCATACTGCTACAATGTTCATGAATGACCAATGACTCTCTGCTGATGTGTTCATAGTCCTTGTTGTTAACAATCTGTTTCCCCAATGTAGTCTGCTCACAATCATTACATGCTAAATAACAAACTACACCACATTTTTTCAAATTATCTGTTTTGTCCTTTATATGTGCAAGTTCTTGTCTTAAAGACAACAACGTACGCACTATTACAACTTGCTACTACTCTTCATATCACGTGACAATTATAAGTGACATGATCAGCATTAGTTGCAATGTGATATTGCAGAAAATTTGAATTCATAAGATATTTATGCCCTGAGAATGGGAAATTACTAATGATCATGAATTGTTCAGAGCATGGAAAATTACCTAACTATCTATCTTGAATTATCCAGACTAGGGAAATTAGTATACTAATGATAATGAATTATCCAGAGTATGGGAAATTACTAATGATAATGAATTATCCAGAGTATGGGAAATTACTAATGATAATGAATTATCCAGAGTATGGGAAATTACTAATGATAATGAATTATCCAGAGTACGGGAAATTACTAATGATAATGAATTATCCAGAGTATGGGAAATTACTAATGATAATGAATTATCCAGAGTATGGGAAATTACTAATGATAATGAATTATCCAGAGTATGGGAAATTACTAATGATAATGAATTATCCAGAGTATGGGAAATTACTAATGATCATGAATTATCCAGAGTATGGGAAATTACTAATGATCATGAATTATCCAGAGTATGGGAAATTACCTAATGATTGTGAATTATCAAGAGTATGGAAAATTACCTAATGATTGTGAATTATTCAGAGCAAGGAAGAAACCTTGTCAGTTGTCTCCAAGGTCAGGTTTCACTTTTTGTGTTGAATTTGTTTATCATAAGATATCTCTGGTGTAAAAATAGACAATTGCATGATGTTGATTGCTTCTTAATAGAATTCATTTACTGGATATATCTAAGACAAAGAGAGGCACCTGCTTATATTGAAGTAGCAAGAGGACATCAATTTAAGGAGTACATATACAATTCACAGAGAAGTAGACTGGTCAAGCTTTAGTACTGGTTTAGAGGACTACATGTGATACCAAATATAAGTAGAACAAATATGTACAAAATGAACTGAAACATAGATATGCACTATGTTCAAAATTAATTTCCATAGCATTAAAAATGGCTATCTTACGCCTAATATTCTTTAAATTTACAGTCTCTGTTTAGTTGCAATTAACATTTTCAACACTATCTAACCACAAGGGCAGGATTACTATTCAACACTAACTACAAGGAAAAAATTTAACTATATAATTACAGGGGATGGATTACCAATCGGCCATTCAACAATATGTAACTACAAGGGAAGATTGTATTACCAGGAAATGATTGGGCCTCAGGTGTCATGTGGTCTAAAGTGCTACACTGTACTGATTACTATCATCTCATCTCTGTTGGTGGGGGCTCATGTGTAGGGACTTACCCAATATGTAGGTGAGAGAGCTTGCAGTAGCTTCCCATGGGTTGGTGGTTCTTACCCGAATTTTTCCCAAGTTTTTCCTCCACCAGTTTTACTACAGGCTGCCATGTACAGCCAGCCTAACATGTGCTGAAAAATGGCATTAAAACCCCAAACAACAACAAACAGCAAGGAAAAGATTAAATTTCAACACTAAGTAAATTTTCAAAATGTTTAATAAATGATTAATGTACAAAAGTGAAGGGAACAATGTTCATGTTATAGGCCTATTATGATTTGCTTCAACTTTGTGGAACATGAGAAATTGTTTGGTGCACAGGGTGGCTAATATGACATATGGTATACATGACTTGAGTTCCATCTGGACATATGGGAGGGGCAAAGGAGAACAAAATGAGAATGGAAGTGACAATAATATGACAATAGTAGCATAGAACTCATTTCTTTTCTTACTTGTTACTCCCTAACCTAGATGTCTGCCTCTTCTGTTTGGATTTGTCCTGTAATCCTCAGCATGCCCTAAGGCACATGATAAAACATGGCAATGTCAGTTCCAACACCTAGCATGGGGGTCAATAACATATCAAGAAGGATATTAGGTCTTCAGGCAAGACTAAATGACAGTGAACCTGACAGCTTTGTTGTAATTCCCTGTCTATGACATCAATTAATACGCACAGCAGGTAAAATCATAGAGGAAGAAAACAACACATGAAAAATTTATTAAAATGCTTTTCGTAATGGTTTCAGGTCCATATATATATATAATCCATGTAGAATGGTACAAAACCATCCAACACAGTATTTGGACAAAGCATCAATCCGACAACAATAACAGCCCATGGTGCCTGCAACTGAAAACTTCAAAGCTGAAGCTGAAGCTGAATTCCACTTGCAAAGAATTTAGTTTAGGATAAATAAACAAGATTTATTCTGTTTGTTCTATTCATGCAAATCTTTGCAAATGTTTCAGAAATTATTTTATGCCATGCTGACATACACATTTTATTTTCAAAAATTGCATTATTATAAAAAATTAATACCTTTATACATGGTCTATATTTATTTTTTAAAAAGTGTTTTTCTTTCATGATATTACATAATTCTGATTATGTAAGGGAAACCCCATATTTAAATGGATTTATACATGTCTGCAGAGGGACCAATACCATCTGGCATTTGTTATACATTGTATTTACTGTCAGGTAGAACTGTCAAGTGTGACATGGTTATTCTACAAAGTCTATAGTGAGGCCCTAGTATCCTATACATGTCTAACACTACTGTTTTCATGTAATATAAAAGGTTAGCAGATATCTTCAATGGCTTTAAGTGACTGACCACTTATATCTTGTGGGGGTGGGTGAAATTCTTTGCAATCAGGATATCTTTTCCTCTTATATCTGAATACAAATTTTATTTGGAACTAATACAACAGAAAGAGTCTGAGCCATACATTTATTTTTTCAAGTTATTTGGGGCCCAAAATGTATTTTTTCCCCTCCCAAATCTCTCCCCCTCCCCCTAAAATGACAAGGTAAGTACCAGAGGACATGCTATTACAGAGGCTAAACTGCTTATGCTTCCTTCTGATTTACTGAGAAAATACCGTTGCTTTCAGTATTCTGTTCCAACTAACATCTTAAGATTATAATGCTGTGCTATTTATTGGTCACTGAGGACTTTGAAGTGAATCCTATTTTACTGAGAAACACACCTAAAAACTGGAATAATGAACTGCTGAAAATTTACTCTCAATTGTTCAATTTCTTTTGTTTCAAAAGTATAGGCCTGTCAGGTCATATTCATTGATTACCCATAAAAATTGCTGAGATGCATATTAAAATTAATTAGAATCAATTATGTTCCATTAGTTATATAATTACATTTGTAATTGCTATTTATCTCAGCAACAGATCCCTACCAACCTGTGTAAATATTTATCCAAATCTGAACCACAAATTTTCTGTATTTGCAGAAACAGAAACATAAACAAGGAAATTAAACGCCTCCAAAAGTAATGACATGAATAATTCGGTTTTTCCTTCAGTTTATGCCCCCCCCCCCCAAGTTTTTCTTTCCACCAAAAACAATTATTTTATAACTATTTGGTTGTAGATGAAGCTAGCCTTTCCAGTATATATTTTCGTTGGAGCCCTACAACCATTTCCTAATTGTGACAAAGTTGCACATGTTGTCATTATGATGATATGGTGGCATTCCCATGAACAGGTTTCTGGTAATGCTATAAATGCAATGATTTAATGTTTGTTTTAGGGTTTAACACCATTTTTCAGCACACGATAGGCTATACATGGCAGCCAGTAATATTGGTGAAGGAAGAACCGGCAAAAAAAAAAAACCCAAAAGAATCAAGACACACGAGAAGCTACTAGCAAGCTTCCTCACATAACTACATTAGCCAAATCTTTACTAAGACTCTAACCCACGCAGACAGAGGTGAGACAGCAGTGATCCATAATGGCAAGCGCTTTAGACCACTCAGCCACCCAATGATGTAACGAATGTGTAAAAATGTACATGGTTCATATAACACAAATTTTAAAAATTTGAAATTTACCTTGGAAAATAACTGGATACTGTATTACTTAAGTCCATTTTCAGTTTATGCCCACCCCCCCACCCCTCAGTTTTTCTTTCCACCAAAAACAATTATTTTATAACTATTTGGTTGTAGATGAAGCTAGCCTTTCCAGTATATATTTTCGTTGGAGCCCTACAACCATTTCCTAATTGTGACAAAGTTGCACATGTTGTCATTATGATGATATGGTGGCATTCCCATGAACAGGTTTCTGGTAATGCTATAAATGCAATGATTTAATGTTTGTTTTAGGGTTTAACGCCATTTTTCAGCACACGATAGGCTATACATGGCAGCCAGTAATATTGGTGAAGGAAGAACCCGGCAAAAAAAACCCCCCAAAAGAATCACGACACATGAGAAGCTACTAGCAAGCTTCCTCACATAACTACATTAGCCAAATCTTTACTAAGACTCGAACCCACGCAGACAGAGGTGAGACAGCAGTGATCCATAATGGCAAGTGCTTTAGACCACTCAGCCACCCAATGATGTAACGACTGTGTAAAAATGTACATGGTTCATATAACACAAATTTTAAAAATTTGAAATTTACCTTGGAAAATAACTGGATACTGTATTACTTAAGTCCATTTTCAGTAAGTAAAAGTTAACTCGGTTAATTATATAAAATAATTGCTCTTTTTGGTGTAGAAGAATGCCAACATATAAGTTCCTTCAGTGTCAGACTCTTGACTGAAACAGATGAGGTTAAAATCCAAAACATCTAATCTTTCCTGGTCAGCCACCATGGTGTGTCCCTGGGCATTAGGCACTTTATTTCAATTGCCTCAGTTCCGGGTCCATTTTGTTTGTTTTACTAATTACTCATAATAAACTATAAAGGCACAGCTAATATGTATAGTCCCTAATTCATAACTGAACAATACAAAATTTTTTGTTGACATTAACCTACATATCAAGTTTAATCAAAACTAAAGAGAACTATTGGCTCTACATGTATATCTTGAGGCAACAGGCTTGGCCAATCAGATGCAAGATTAATAGACACTGATCTCACTTATTGTGGCACATATCCAAGAAAATAAAATATGCTTATTTTACCAAGTTTCAGTAAATTCCAATCCAGATTCATACAGGTAACAAGCTCAGCCAATCATATACAATATTGCCTCAAAAACATGTATTGATCTATTTTGCTCATAATTAAATTCATCAAAACATTTTAATAATAAGACTGTTAACATGTATGATCAAATGATTACCAGTAATACAGTTGCTAGGGTGCTGACAAGCTCAGCCAATCAAATGCATTGTCATGTCACTAATATCCACCAATCTCCTTCATAATCATATTTAAATGAGATTTAAACTTTATAAGCCTCTGTAAAATGTTTAATCCAAATTCCATACAAAAAATGGTCTCAAGAGAGACAAAAAGTTGTCAATCTAATGCAAGATCACAAAAATATGTATAGGTCTTGCTAACTCCGATAACATTAACACCTTGATGATATTAGCTTATTTACCATATTGGATTAAAAGTGGTTAAGAAATACTGACACCTATCACATGGTAACAAGTTCAGCTAATCAGACGCAAGATTATGTTGTTGTTGTTATTGTAGGGTTAAACACCATTTTTCAGCACAAGATAGGCTATACATAGTGGCCAATATTATTGGTGGACGAAGAACCCAGGAAAACCCCAGAAAGAACCGCCAACCCACGAGAAGTTACCGGCAAGTTTTCTCACATACCCACATTAGCCGAGCCTGAGACTTGAACCCACACAGACAGAGGTGAAATGGCAGTGATCCATAACGGTGACTGCTTTAGATCACTAGGCTACTTGGGGCCCCTGCAAGATTATATAAGTAAAGCTCTATCTCATTATAATATAGTAGTCAGGGTCCATTATCATTGTAATGAATTTTATCTTATTTATTTCAATCCATACTGCCATAGTGATATAATTTTAATAATGGCCTGGTCCATAATATCACAATATAACCAGAATCAGTGTATCCCCAAAGGGTGTAAAATTGAGGCGAAAAAACACCCTGTTGTCAGAATGTATTGATTTCTTTGTTGTGAAAGAATGTCTTGAGTGATGATGTGTTCTCCAGATATCTTGTGGTGAACAAGGGTAGATTTTTAACGTTCTTAAACTCTGTCACAAAAGGATTATTCACTCTTGCAGTCTTCGCAATCAAGCGATCAGAAGTCACACTGGAATCCCAATGGATGGGCTGTATTCCAGTCCATTGAATTATTTTCTCCATTTTTCATTAATGTTAAATCCACAGTAACTCTTTTCTGTTCTGCTTTTTTCACTTTCTTGGCTAATGATTCTTAGCACATGTCATTTTAATATGGAGATCCCATTTTAGTGCAACAAGCATTGAGGTTAAACATCTGGACGACATGTTTCTGAGCTCAATGGAAACCACTTGAAGCTCACGTGATTAGGGCAAGCTACTCCGTCATAACATTTCCCATGCTAGTTTCATATGCTCTGAATAGCGGAACGCAACGAATGGAAGCATACAAAATGAACCAGACAATAACTATGCTCGAAATATACACGATGCCATCCCTCATCTATAGCATTTGATATTAAATATAACCTTATCGCATTATGCAAATCCGTTTGCATTATAAAAAAAACGTACATCATCAAAATGTGTTTATGTAAATTTTCTCCAGCTTGTGTCCTGCACACAAATGTGAGTAAAGGAAAACACTCCAGAATTGTGTTATGAGGCATATTATAATGTAGGAGAGCGGTACAATTAGATCTCACTCAAAATAAAACTTACTGAATATCTTCATAATTTAAGCCTATTCATCAAGTTCGATAAGGTGGCCCCTGAGTGGCAGAGTGGTCTAAAGTACTCTCCGTTACGGATCACTGCCATCTCACCTGTCTGCACAGGTTTGAGTTTCAGATTCGGCCAATGTGGGTATATTAAGAAAGCTTGCCATTAGCTTCTCGTGGGTTGGTGGTTCTTTCTGGGGTATTTCCCAGGTTTTTACTCTACCGTTAATAATGGACACTATCGTGTGCTGAAAAATGGCGTCAATCCATACAACAACAACAACAAGTTCGATAAACATCTGATCCAAAAGTCACTAAAAATGTTCACAAGCTATCCAATCAGATACTGGAGCTAAATATAGCTCATAATTATACTCGTATAAGATCTGGCTCAATCAAGTGTATTTATTGAGTTTAATCAAAATCAGATTTGAAACAGTCTTCAGAGAGGTAACAAACTTAATCAGATTCAAAATCAATTCATTAATTTGCCTGTTCTCACTCATATTAACCATAAATGCATTATATTCCATATTCGATTAAAAAAATATACAGAAATTTGGCCTCTAGAGAGATAACAAACTAAACCAATCTGATGCAAGAACACCTCAATAATGTACATGAACAAACATTATAAAACTTTTATGAGAACATGATGATCAATACCCACATTTCAAGTTTGATCAAATCAGAGTTTAAAATATGACTTCCAGACAAGATGCAAGAATACCTGACTAAGGAGCAACAATCTAACTAATTATTTGATTTTTCAGAGACCTTAATGACTGATTCCAACTGTGATAAAACTAATCAGAAATATGACCAATATAGTGAAGGGAAGCAACTGCTCTTGACATGCAGTACTTTAAGGTCCCTTGACCCTAATGCCATGTGAACTAAAAATTGTCTGCCTAGAATCAAGAATGTAGTAACATTATATGCAGCACCTATTTCAATGATTGCAGTCCTCTAATTTGACTATACAGGTAATGCTTGATTTATGCTATAGATGAGTTCCTGAAGTTATGGCCCAAATCCAAATTAGTGTAAGTAATTTTTGCCATTGGAAGGAAGTTTTTGAGCAAATTACAGCTCTAAGTTTTTAAGTAATGATTATTATTTATGCATAAATTTCACCGTAATTTATAAGATGTGCATGGCATCAGTGATGGTGTAAAAACAAGCACAAGGGCACAAACAGAATGTTATTCCTTCGTTATAAACAGCATTAAAATGACAGCTTATAAATCGAATGTACAGTCAGTCCATAATGTGTTCAGGACAGACTACATGGTGATTATATTTGATGAAGTCTTACAGTAACTGTTTTGAAAGACATGGCCTCTCAACATTTCCAAGGTTCTCTAAATGGAAGAACAATATTCATTGAGCCAATGATTGGAATGTCACATACTATTTTCAGAAAAAATAGCACAAACTATTCTGATTTTTGTTGTATGTGGTGTCCATGCTTGTACCCAACATTGCAACAATTAGCTTGGTACATGAGACTCGGATACTAAATGGCAGTAGAAACTGAAAACAAATGAAAGTAATTATATATGGAACTTAATTAGTGATGGAGGAGTGAGCAGAGATGACGATTAGCCAATCTTACACAAGTGCCTGTTTCAAATGAATTCTCAAATAATTTCTTTTTCTTAATATTGCATAGCAGAAGATTAAATAATGTTAGAAGTTTCATAAATTACATTCTGGAATGAGCACAGCTGTAAGATTATTACTGGTAGATGACAAAAAACTCTTATCTGTCAAAACCAGAGACCAGTCTAATTTAGTGCAGACTAGGGTAGCACAATCTTTAAAATACAGGAATGCCTAGGTCATGAAGCATTTACAGTTCACCTTACACATATCATTTGTCAAGGTACTATACAGTATATATTACATATAAAAAATTTACAATATATAAACCTAACTGACAGTAGGCATACGCTAAAGAAAATGTATAGTTACTGACCTGACATACCATTCATAGATTATCAATGGGAATAAATTAAAGATTATATCATCTCAACCTCAATCTTCTTTATTGAACTAATGCCAGTTTTTGAAAAAAAAACTTGAGGGGAAAAAAGCTATGTTTATCTCATCACCAAATGCTCAAAGAAGAGTTCCTATAATGGAACTGGTGCTCTTAGTCTTCCTGGCTGAAAATGAACTTCGCTAATCGCAAAATACTGAAAGAATATACTCTTGAAGGGACTTAAATGCTCGTACTGGCTAAAAATGACCTCACTAATCCCAAAGACTCCAAATCCAAATACTCTTAAAGAAAGGGAAATTTGCATGTGTGAAAAATTAGAAATAGTATACACAGTGACTGGTCACAAGATCATCTGCAATAATGTTAAATCAACCTTAAACAAGGTATGTTAAACTTCTAGAAAGCTGGATGGATCAGTGATTTTTTTTAAAGCCACACCCCAAGATGTTAATAACTGGATAAAACCAGGTCGCCTTTTGATTGCTCATGCCTGTCCTAGACCTTCTCTGTAACTCCATAATAAACAAATGCTTCTAAGATGCATACTTTCCTGTTACTGGCTTCTATCTGCTTAAAGCAGCACTTGAAATCTACCAAGTTAACTCTTGTAACACAACAAAATGTATAAAATGATACAGTACTAATACAGACTACACACTTACATGAATTAATGCTTCCTGGATCTAACTTGTACAGTTTCTCAGGTCCTGAATTAATTCTCAATCTTAAAAACTGAATCTGCAATGTCTTTTCTGCCCTGGGCTTTCTCGTCTTTTTCTAGGAATGTGGTTAAGAACATAAACAGTAAAATCCTTTTGAGAACTGAAGATCAGATTTTATCAGCTAACTTTTTGAGTGAATCAGATCTCTGAATAATTTTATCCCAAGAATAATCCTCTATTTAACTTGAAGATTTAAAGTTAAAAAACTAAGATACAAAGAAGAGTACTATTCTATCATATTTGTGAAATTTGTTTATATATTTTTGCATCGGAATGAATTTTTGTGGTTCAGCAATAAACTGCATTTTTTTCTTAGTTCTAAACTCTCAGTGTATGGGAGAAGAGGATCATATTGTGGATTGGGAGCAGAGGATCCTTTCTGTCATCAAAGAAGGGTCATTGTTCCTTGGCGTTTTAAAAACTGTGAGCTCCTTAGAAGCCAGCCCTCTCATATTTTGAAATTCTTACTTGATAATGCCCTCAATACTTTACAGTTTCCAACTTTTTGGAAACTCAGCATCAACAAAATGATCATGAATAATTCATGAACTGTTCATGAACCAACACTTCACAAACTGTTCTTGAACTGTTCATGAACCAACACTTCACAAACTGTTCTTGAACCAACACTTCACAAACTGTTCTTGAACCAACACTTCACAAACTGTTCTTGAACAGTTCATGAAATATTCTAAAAGTTCCCAAAATGGGGCCATCATTCATGAACATTCTCATGAACTATGAGGAATAAAGTTTCTAACTAATTAATGATTCATGACTTCATGAACAGTTCCTATAAAGAAGAATGTATTATCAGATGACAAACTCACAAATACCTATTTCAACCTGAATCAAGCAATAACCTTAGATGTGGGTTTTAAAACAGTATAAAATGCAACATATTACATGTATCTTAAAATGGTATTTAATTTCAGATAAATTTCTAATAAGAACATGTAAACTGTCATGTGATCTTCTCTGTAAGTTCTTAGCAACACTTTTATATGTTTTGTAATTTGTTTTTGAAAAGTTTCTTTCTGATATTGGGGCAGTTTGTTTTCAATCAACTGTTGAAGCATAAATTCAATCAACTGTCGAAACATATTTAACTTTCTCTCATGAGGCTGTCTTTCCACTGGGGTTTCTCTTGACTTGACCAATCTTTTTCCCAGAGATGGACCTGTCAAATAACTCCTTTTCTGGGCCTATAATTTAATAAAATCCTGCCCATTGAATGTCTCCATTTGACACTTAATTAAGCTCTTCCTAATTAAGTTCTTCCATCCAGATCTTTAACACTGCTGCAGCAGTCACTATTTAATGTCGCTTCCATCTTAGTCATAGGATCCTCTAGTTTTCAAATTTTCCTCCTTAATCTACAACCTTCATCCTCAAATAATGTTACTTTTCTGCTGTCTGATCTGAAAGAAAGATAAAGTTAGTAAATTATAGATAACCTCTGATCAACATTGTCTTCATCTTTAGGTACAGTATTTTTGTAATCAACTTTATTGATTGAAAAAACTATGATCCAATTCAAAATCATTTAATTCCTTACACTTAATACACAACTTACTGAGTATTTATCTTTTTGAAGAATTTTGTCACTAGTTTTATTTTAAGTGAAGCTAACTAGCCATAGGTGTTAGGTATAGTCACAGGAGTTGGATGTTTTAATCAATAATATATGATAAAAATATTTTGACATCGTTACACTAAATAACCTTTTATATATATATATATATATATATATATATATATATATATATATATATATATATATATATATATATATATATATATATATATATATATATGTGCCATAACGTCACTAATGCATCCACTCCACGTATTGCATATAGCTGCTTCCAGATTTAATCAAAATATTTGCACCTGTATTGTGTATAATTTGACACATAAACTACCGTAGTTTAGTTTTATTTCGTTTTAATTTACCAAATTACATCAGATAGAAATAGTGATGTCTTGAAAAAGAAAACGATATAGAACATCTAAATTCCTTTTGTAAATGCAGTGCCGATTCCGTATCAACATCGAAAGGGAGGGGGTAAGATGTTTAGTGATTTTCAAAAATTGGATGAGCAAGTTTAAATTAGGTCTGAAAAAAATAAAGTATCATTAGTTTGGTTATAACTAATATGATGAGATACATGTATACAAACCAATAAAATATCGATATAACTTCCACTGAAAAAATCACAAATGACAAAAAAAAGATACTCACCGTAATTTTGATGATCCTGGCAAGGTACGCTTTTCCTCCAAATTTTTTTCTCACCAAATCATTTCTTTCATATTCTTCTTTATCACTTCTCTGCAATTCTACTTATTTAAAAGAAATTATATGAAGTATATTCTCATTCATCCATTCCACGGGAGTTCAGTTTTTGTTCAAGGTTTTTACTTGCTGCAGAACTGTCTGCATGTTCTTTTGTAGGGGGAAAAGAGGCTCAGCTGCTGAAATCTCATGCATATATTTGACAATCATATCATGTCTTCTTTCACAATCATTCAATCAGGCAAATTTTTATTTGCCATTTTTATGGCAAATTGGCAACAAGTGACTGTGCAGTTTATGGCAGTAATGGATAAAAACGTTAGAATAAAGTCATTGAAAGCTTTTAGAGCAAATAAATTTTGTTCATGCTGACCAATAAATATTAATCCATAACTACTCAGGTTAAGTACACAAGTACTGAATAAAGATCTCTATGAACATTGATACAGCATCGTATAATTTTCAAAAAAAAAAACGATATTCCTTTTTTTAAATATATTTCACTAATATTTGTGAGAAGTTTGATGAATTTTCATGAACATTTTATGAATAAAATAATATAGAAATTTCATATACATTTTTTAATAATTTCTTGGTGGTGCATCAAAGTACTTAAATTGTTCATGAACAAAGTTCATGACATTTTAGGAACTTCAAAAATAGAATAGTCCATAAATGTTCTTCAGTGTGTTCAAGAATTTCAAGTACATGACTCAAAATTCTTGAAGTGTTCATGATTGTTCATGGAGTCATGAATTTGTGTTTTCGTAAGGGTGACAAGTTACCTCCATCATTGTAAAAAGTAACAGGAAAATCAGTACGTGTACCTAAACCTGTCAAAGACCATACCAACTCTTCAGACTATCATCTCAGAGCACTAAGAAGTTATAAACACAAAATCATGGAACAAATGATTTGTTATCTTAAGTCCAACCCATTACAATCAGACTTTCAATGTGGATTCCGATGCAACAAAATCAAAATTGATCATCTGGTCAGTCATGAAACAGAAGCTTCATAAAAAAAAGAAGAAATATTAACTATTTTTTTCAAGAACTCTTCTGACACCACATGGAAGTAAGGCATGAGGACCTATTTAAACAATATCTAAACTAACACCTATCTTTATATCCAATATTTTGAAATACAGAAATTTCTAAAAGATATCATCATGATATGGGTGTGCCTCAGGGTAACATACTGTCAGCTACTCTTTTCAACATTAAAAGTAACAACATGGTAAAATGCCTAAATTCTGGAAATTATTGCTTTTACACATAAACGACTTGTGATTTGCTATACATACTGAACATAAGAGACATGCTTAAAAAGATCTGACATGGACAAATGAAAATGGGTTTCAATTTTCAAAATTAAAAACTATGCAGAGTGCAAATATTTTTCACGTCTAGTCTCAGAAATGCATTCATACTTTGCATCTACTGAAGACTGAAACTAAACAGAACCACATTTTATTATGCCTGGTCTTCTATTTTAAAGACTATTATTGCAGACAGCAATAGCTTCTTAGCTTGTAACTAATCTTACTGTACTTTCAAGAAATTCCATAATTTTTTTAAAACCAAGACAGCTCTAACAATATGGTAAATTTATGTATGCAGCATTGTATGGCACATCAACACACCAGTCACAATATGGTATCTACTAAAATATAATCATAAGAACAATAAGTGCAAAAGTAAAACTGTCGAGTATTTGTCAACAAATTGTATATCCTGTATCATTTCATTTAAATAAAGATTGTATAGATAGAATCACTGGTGATGATGTCACTGTTTCAATGGTATGGATATTTTTATATATATCTGCTTTGATAAGAACAATGTCACAATTTTAAAGTGTTTGAAAAGTTTTCTATCAGTATCCTGGACAATAATGCAAAATGGATTTTGACTGGAAATTTAGCAGCATTTTGAAAATAATAAATCTTTAAATGCATTCCCACAAAACTTCTTATGTTGCATTTGCATCATTTTGTATTTCATAATTTGCATTCATTGTACATTTCAACTACAATCATTTTGTATTCTATTTTGTTTGCTATTCTGCATGCTATATGTGTTCTCTTTTTATTTCACTGGTAAAATTACATATTTCAGGGTGTGTAACTAGATGAACAAGCAATTGGACATATGACATGTTACTGTGTTTTTCCTACCATGTTTAAATGAAATCTTTAAACATCAGTAATTTGCGAAATTCAGTATCTACTTGAGCAGTGTTGCACCTCAATTGATGTCAGGTGGATATTGTATGAACAGTATTGCACCTCTGTTGATCTGTTAATTGGATATTAATGTACTGTGCTGTATCTTAGCTGATCTGTTAGCTGGATATTTTATGTACAGTGTTGCACCTTGGTTGATCTGTCAGCTGGATATTTTAGGTATAGTATTCACCTTGGTTGATCTGTCCATTGGGTATTTTGGGGTATGATATAGTACTGCATCTTTGTGGATCTGTCAGCTGGATATTTTAGGTATAGTATTGCACCTTGGTTGATCTGTCAGCTGGATATTTTAGGTACAGTATTGCATCTTTGTTGATCTGTCAGCTGGACATTTTTAAGTACAGTATTGCACCTTGGTTGATCTGTCAGCTGGACATGTTAAGTATAGTAATGCACCTTGGTTGATCTGTCAGCTGGATATTTTATGTACCTGCATCTCCATTAACTATAATAAAGATATGGAGACTTCTTAATTTACAGGGACACTGGCAGTGTGAGGTTAAAAATGTTCCCCTTGAGCTTTTTCAAGGCATAATTGTATTGAATGATTCAGCCAGTCTCCTCATTAAGCATTTCCTAACCTGCAGTCATTTGATTAAGTCCTTCTTACATTAACCATGCATGGAATACATAACTTACAACTAATTCACTGACAGTTGATGCAGATTTGGATTATTACAAGCAGATTATTACAGATTATTACAAATCACAGATTATTACAAGCAGAGTATCAAAAGGTTTATTAGATCTAGATTATTGTATTATAAAAAAAAAACAGAAGGACACTGACTGTATCAACAATAACCTTAAACATTAAACACCCCAGACTGCTATCTGTCAGACCTTTATGAAAACTGTACATTACCTTGTTGCACTAACAGCACACCACTGACCATGTGGGTCTCCATGTTTCAGCTTGAGATGACCAGGCATGGACACTAACAGAGGTTAAAATCACAGACTAACCACTTTGAAGTCAACAGACAATCCCTTGAAAATGTATTCATTACTGCAACAGGAAGCAGGAATCCATATAATTAGATATATAAGTATCCTGTATAAATTCCTTTCCTGATCCTGTTATGATGAGATACATGAAACACAACCTACAGAGACTAAAGAAACCAAACTCAATCAGGTGTTTTGAAAGGGGGACAGTTTGTATACACCTGTCTGTCACTAAGGGCACATAAAAGTCAATATTTCAAAGCCCTGTCAGTATGGCCACACAACATATGGCTGTCAACTATCCCTCAGATCATATTGTCCCAAATGTAACCTGTGGCCCGAAAGATGATAGATTACATACTGCAACTTGAAAGTATTGTGTGTCACATCTAATTGAAATAGGATTGTTTATAAAAGTAACATTAGTAGCTAAGTGTTCTGTAAAAGTATAAACTCACTAGAAAAAAAACCCCACACAAATCTATTGTAATTCAGATATATGCAGAAATACACAGTGAAACCCACCTTGTAATTGAAAGACACTGTAATAAATGACATTAGATAAACCTGGTTCTTAAGTTTATTCACTGCCATAAATGTATAACTCTTTATATAAAATTCCCTCTTCCATGTCTACTGGGATTTATTATGACTTGATGACATGTAATATACTCATAAAAAAAAAATCAGAAAGAGTGGTTAAGGCCTATTCAGAAAACTCTACACCTTACTTCCTTGTTTGATAGTGTATAACTGGAAGATCTCCTTCTACTTCTTTCTTCATCAAGATATTTGTAAAACAGAAAACATTTGAATGGGACCAGACAATCAGCACACTTCTATTTCATTTGCTGGTTGGATTGTTCTCAGATAATTTACATAACAGAAAATCTACACTTAGGCATGGGAGTAATGTTAGACACTAATGCTTCACTCATTCTTGTGGTAAATGTTATGAATTTGGTTTGAGCAAATCATACTGGAGTAATAGATTTTAAATTTTTGCAAAATATTCTGCTAAATTGATTTTGTTAAAATATGCATTTTAAAGGCTTTCTTCGTAACTGCTGCCTTAAAAAAAATCCTATTTAGTCTAGGTCAATGTTGTGTGGGTTCATGGGTTTCCCAAACATTTTGTACCCAAACTGTCCCCGAATTTTGCCTCCTGTACAGCCCCAGATTTTCATCAAGGGACAAATGGAAAATATGCACACTATATGGTGCATGTGGATAAAGTCACAAAGAGGATGAAAATTTCAAGACGGCAATTCATATTCATTTTTAAAACAACATAAAAACTGGCGAACAAATCAATCATTAAGATGTTGAGCAGTCTGCAGACTAGCACTGCCAAGTCAACTGACACTTATTAGTATAACATCTTTTCAAGGTTGAATAAACAATAAAAGGGATTAAAATTATGGGGTGAAAAGCATCACAAAATATACAATATGTTATTATTAAACCAATATTTAAGAAATATAACATATCACAAACTAACACTAAGTTAAATGACAGCAAGATCTGGAATGGAGAATATGCAAAGAGATCTTTTTAGGTGAACCTTATATTCAGACATAAGCATTTTTTATATAGGTTATGTAGGTGCCTGATAAAATGTTTATTATAATAGTGTGCAAAGAAAAGATAATAGTGTAGTACAGACACCAATGGAAAATGGAATAAAACTAATTTTAATTATGCACTACTTACCCCTTTCTATTGTGCACTTTTTATCTTTTCATGTCAAAAAACCCTGTCCATTCAAAATCAATAATACCCTAAGAGTAGGGAATTCTGAATAAAACTTGGTCCACCCAATGCCAGCACCAATCACAGAAGATTCTCTAGCTGACATTTAAAAAAAAACATAGATCATAGATGTTGAACCTCCTCTGGCCTGAATGATACAACAAGCAACCCTGACCAAAAACGTGTTCTAGTAGAGAGATCACCAGAGATGGGCCAAACCAAACATGGTGGTGGAGAATGTTTTGGCTGTTCTATAGGCAGAGAAGCCTCTGTGGCAACATAAAATCCTTCCAGAGTGCTAGAAACCTCAGCTGATCTATTAACTGGTTTAGAACATTGCTGAAACATTGATCATAGGGGTCACAGAGGACTAAGAGAATAATATGAAGAGAATAATATGACCAGTGGAAGTTCTAACCTTTTGTAGGTAGCAGTTGGAACCATGGGAAAATGCATGCAAACATGCAATATCACTGGAAGCTGAATGCACTCACTTTTCAAGTTCTCTAGGTCAAGTCTGAGGAAATGTACATGTAGAAAGGAAAGAAGGTCATTTGTTGTTGAGCCTGGTCACAAACAAGTCTCCCAGAAGTTTTCCCTACATTTAGAATTTTGGACTCTGTTATGAACAGTCAAGAGACCATTCCTTGTGGACTGCTATTGCCTGTCCTATACAGATTGTCCACTAAAACATTCTTCCCCATAAAGTGGCAAACTCTCAGTGATTTTTCCAAGATGACCCAGTGGGGGACGTTTCAGACCTAAATGCAAAGAAAAGTGGACATGCGTGCCTCCTTGATGTTGGAAATTCACTACAAGGACCATGACATAGCAACACTTATCCTGTCAATGTACCATGACAAAGCTAGAAATATGGCAGTAATTTCTATGGTGTTCATGTCCATTAACCTGAAGAATCATGTCCCCTATCTCTAAATGAGCCAGAATCTAATGGGGTGGTAACAAAAGTGGAATTTGGTCAGATTAATGTAAGGAAACAGCAATTAAACACCAATTAGTAAGAAACACCAATTATTACACCAGTACAAATGGTAATGAAAATCTGGTCCAAGAAGAATCACGAGCTGACAGAGACTCTCCTTGTGGTTTCCAATAACTAATCATCTTGCAGTGGGACCCAATGGGTTCTGCAAGCAAGAAACCTGACAAACTTGGAAGATTGACATTTCCACCACCCTCTTTTAGCATTTCATGTAATTTGTCTGATTCTGGATTTCAGAAGATCCCAATTAAGGGAAAAAAACATGATTCTTGATGCACATTTAGAACAAATGAGGCAGTTTGTTTGAGTGCCCCAAAGGCCCATCTTGTGGCCACACTTCACAACAGACTATCATGACACTGTTCTTTGAAATAATTGCCTGAAGAAAACAATGAATAATGACAATGTTATGTTCATCACAAGAAACTCACCTGCTGATTATACAGCATGTGGTATGTGCACCCATGTGTATTAACTCACCTGTGCACAATGTAAACAATAGGAATTACCTGTCTTTCATATACTAAATAAAGACAATCAACTATTGAATCTTTATTTAAGAGGTGATTGATGTCAAATGCATGCTAATATATTAATATAACATGACTCACAGACACTATCAATATAAGGTGAAAAACACCGAATTTGTGTGAAGACAATTGAAAAGAATCAACAAGTAATTCCTGTATGTTTGAGATGGGTATTGGCTGTGTTTTTTCCTTCCCAAACCAAAATGCATGCTTTCCACAAGCTTGCAGCAAGCTTGCAACAAGCTAGTTGAAGATGCACAAGCTTGCAAAAGGAATTTTTTCAAGTCTGCAAGCTTGCAGGAAGCTTGTAGAATCTTAAATTCAAGCTTGCGCAAGCTTGCAAAAGAAATTTTTCCAAGTCTGCAAGCTTACTGTAAAATCTCAAGCTTACACAAATTAAGAAAGCTTGCAAAAGGAATTTTTCTAAGTCTGCAAGCTTGGAAAATGTAAAATTCAAGCTTCCTAGATTGCAAAAATGAAGGAGTGCATCTGCAGTCATTCATCAAACAGCAGCACAGTGGACAAACTTAAACATAGAACATAATTTGTCCACATTGTTTTACACCATTAAATATAAAAAGAACAGAGCAAGAATTTCTTGAATGTGTGTTATATTTTACACTGTGATAAAGGATTCCATTTAGTAAAATCCGGTAAAATACATAGCATTTACCGATTGCAAAGTTATTTACAGACTGACTTAATGCAGCAAGATATCTGAAGGCAAGTACTTGTAAATGCTTCTTACCAACAATGTATGCACAATCGAATATAGTCTCTGTAATTTTGTGATGATAACTTATGGCATTTAGTTTTTGAAAGAATATTCCAATTTCTGTTCCATTGACAATTTTTGTATTTGAAAGTGTAGGTAATTTTAACATTGTTGAAACAGTCAGACTGACCTGTGATCAAACGGAAATCACGTGGAATGTTTTTGATTAACTCCTCAATATACAGTAATTTATTTTGAAATTAATATAAATGAGTATTAAAAACTAAAAAATCTGCCACCCACCCACCCTTTTGCCTTTGCAGACCTGTTTACCAGTCCGTATTTGATTGTATTTTTACGGAATAAAGCTCATTCGTACGGTCGTATGGTCATTGGTTTTAAAATACGATTTGAGGTTGCATTTATTTATTTTTTTTTAAATAATGTTTTAATCGTTTTTTTATTCCGGTTCATTTTTTGTATCGTCTCTTCGGTCCGCGTCCGGGTCTGTAGTCGGCGCCACATCACTGACTGTAATATTCTCAACATCCGGTTGTTTAAATGAAGAAAATGCTGCCGACAAGAAAGTTTCAGCTTGAATCTGATGATAAAAATAGAATGTCAAAACATAGAAAGCAGCATTTTCTACCAGTTCATAATACTCTGTGACCATGCCTTAAACCATCATCTAAAGGAGAGCATTTTGTGCTCTGCACAGTTTGCAACTTAGATTTTTCATGTGCACATAGTGGAATGAATGACTTTCCACGGCACGTGGAATCAGAAAATCATCGAAATTGGCACTGTTAGTGAAGGGAAATATAAGTATTTTGTCAATGATGAAGAGAAAGGAAGTCAGTGATCAGCACATATTTCAAAAGCAGATAACGTGCTGAGGCGATTCTATCTGAGCTGATCGTAAATATTTGTCATTGAGCACAGCCTACAAGTTAATGGAAGTAATGAAAAACATGTTCCCAGATTCCAAAATTGCAGAAGATATTTAGAAACAATCTCTCTCTCTCAGTATGTCGTGCAATAGTAAATAATGGTAATTATAGTATATTGATGTGTCTACTATTTGTTATCGAGGGACTGGTGTATTTGGTCCAATTGCTGTTTCAATTGTACATTTGTATTTACCGGTACATGAGATTATTTTGAATCTAGTTGAATTCCAGGAGATTTGTGAATCTTGTACTTACAGTGCAGAACATTTGAAATTTATTTGAACCTGAGATTGTTTGAATCTCAATCCTAGGCAGTACATGAAATTATGTGAATATCGGATAGTGTATACTATTTTTTTTAAACTGAGGTGTTTTGAATCTGTATATCAAATAATATAATTTTTTTTTCTTTCTTCAATGTGTGAATGTTAGTATAGAGTAATTGGATCAATTGTATGTTAATAGCATGTGAGAATCATTGTATTTTTACATCATATATTTTTTATTAACCAATTAATTTCATGAATTGCCATCTTTCACACATTGTGTTTGAGTTATTCATTTAATACAAAATCCACTGTTTCAATTCTGCGAAAAAATTCAAAGTCCAAAATGTCCAGCATTTTCCAGACATGTCCAGCATTTTCCATGCACAATGTCCAGGGTTTCCATGCTAAATTCTGCAGAATATTTCATTTTTCCATAGTTTTCCAGGGTTTTCCATGCTTTTCCATCCTCTTCCATCCTTTTCAGAGTATACTCTGGAAAAAGTACAGCCGGGATACATAGTTTGCCGCAACTTAAAAATAAGCTTGCGATTTTGGTTTGGGTTAATACAGATGATTTTACCCATAACCATTGCAACTAATATAAGTACACTTTAACCCCTAAAGGGTGGAACTATGAATTATTAACTAAAATGTCCCTCAAAGAAAAGAAAAAATTCTAAGAAGAAGAAAAAAATTGTAATGGGGGGGGGGGTATTGGCATGTAAACAGAATATAAAGCAGGGACTCAAATATCAGATATTTATTTAAGAAAAATTACAATGAGGTGAAGCACTGGCAACATTAGAAGAAAAAAAAATGACGTTTTGTGAATAAGTATGTGAGGTCCAAAATTGAGTTGACCATGTCATATTGACAATTCTCTACTCTGTTTGAGAATGTATTCACAATTAACAGATGATGCTTTTCTACAACATAAGTAAATATAATGTTATGTAACTTTTAAGTTATTGCTGGTGTTGACCTAAAGTGCAAATGACAATGATAAAATGGCAAAGTTGTCAAAGAAACAAATTTACTGCATCGATTTACAACCACTATTGTTTAAACCATCAATAAATATATATGTTCCTTGCAGTATCCAACATACTGACCCTTGTTGGGAAGACAACTGAGGTGTAATTACAGTAATAAGCTAGAAACAACAAAACAAAAACAAATGAAAGCTTGACAATCACATATCTACTATAAACCGGGAACCCCTTTGCCCCGAGTCGTCTAAAGCACTCTCTGTTACGGATCAATGCCATCTCATTTCTATCTGCAAGGGTTCAGGTCTCAGATTTGGCCAATGTGGGTATGTGAGAAAGCTTGCCAGTAGCTTCTTGTGGGTCGGTGGTTCTTCCCAGGGGTGGGTGGGGGTGTTTCCTGGGTTGATCCTCCACCAATAATACTGGTTGCCATGTACAGTATAGCCTATCTTGTGCTGAAAAATGGTGTTAACACTACAATAACAAACAAAATATGAAATAACAAGAAATGTTTCAAGAAATATGGTATGCACCAGCTGTCAATTATTCATCAAACAGCAGAACACCATGACCCCAAGAGACTCCAGCCTAGGACTTGATCCAAGGACAGGAATGCAACTAAGAGTACAGGACATTAAGATACTTTTATATTTCTAAATACTCTGGATACACAAACAAAATATGTCATGATCTAAATGGACATGTCCAAAAAGGCAGCCAACAACCAGACGTTGTAATACTTTGTGTCAATATTCTGTACGGTCACATTGCCTAAAACATCTCCATTCATTGTCATTGAAGGTATTCTTTAAAATATAATGAAATATGATAAGTTAACAAAGAACATGGTATGCAAAAAAAGAGGCATAGCACAAAGTCAAGAAAAGTCCTTGTTATTCATTTCAACATACTCACATACCATGCTTAGTCAAGCTCTATTTTCACTTAATCAAATTATAGAGTTTACAAGCTAAAAGCTGTGCACAAATCTAGACCATTGATCTTTAAACTATGCAAGACTGGTTGTTTAATTTGACAAAATACACCATTTTGGGTCATTCAAAATTCTTTCCCAATGGATCAATTGACAAACTACTATCATTTAAAATCATAATCTGAAGCCTGAATACCAGGTCTTACAATGCTATCCCAATCTGACATGGTTGAGATGTATCCACAAAGCAATTCTAGTGGAGATCAAAGGTCTTGAAAAGCTGTCAGATTTTTCAATATGGTTCAAGATTACCGAAGACACATAATTATGCTAAGCATGATCAAATCCAATTATTTTTGCTTAATTTATCTTATTCACAACTATGTGTTAATTGACAGATGGACAGAAAAACAAGGTCAACTGACTTAAGTTAAATAAAAGCAACAAAAATATTTAGGTAACAGCATGTCCTTACAAACATTAATTTCCATTCCTTTACTAGTGTTCAACCAACATGATTTACCTCTGAGACAAATGTTACATCCATAATCAACTTGCCAATAAGGAACTCAATAATCTGCACCACAGACTTGATATGAGGGGGATTAGAGTGGTATGCAGCCCAAAATACTGATGGGATTTAAATTAAAGAGATGAACATCACATAATTAAACTTAAATACCAAATTCAATCAAAATACAAATAACTTAAATTAATTTTTTTCAAGACTTTTAAGCAGCGGAATATGCAAAAAATATTCATAAAATATTCTAAGAAAATACTTCAGCAATTACAATTTATAAGCATTTCCCTAAAAAGATCATTCTGTATTCAATTCCACATAGAAGCAATCAAGCTATATCAAGGGAGGTTATCACACTTGAGTCTAACAACTTTCTTTTATAATAAGAATTTGAGTTTTGTCCCTTTTACACTGTTTCAATGATTTTTACAAAGCAAAACATTCAAAGGAGCTAAATATAAATTTAATGGTTAAAAATAAACTACCGGTATCCTTCTTAGGAACATAAGAATAGACATTATGTCATGAGCTTGGAAGGAAACTGAATCCTTCCAGGACAAAAATCTGACAGACATTCTGAGACCCATAATTTATTTAAAAAAACTTCAGGAATCCATAAACAATTTGACTTAAATCACATCACATTGCTAATTTCATGATCAGAAGTTACATGTTCATAAGAATTTACAAAATACTTTCAAACTGCAAATCTGAATTCCAGTATGAGCAAATGTTTCATTGAGCTGAAATTCTCTACAACTACATGAACTAGAGAAGTACTGTATAGATAAACTAAAGTATTACAGCTGCAATATCCACTTCTTATGATTACAGTGGATAAAAACAAGAGTCCCTTGATGGAACTAATTCTCTGCTGAATAAAAAGAATCTCAAGGAATCCAATATAAAGATGTTCTTCATTTTAACTGCTGAGTGTTGAAACCATCTCTCTTACTCTTGGCAACTATTTTCAAGATGGCCACAATCTTGAATGCATGATAGGCATCATTTTTAGTTCTACATAAGTGATTTTTACCTCCTGTCATGTGTGATTTAGTTATATGTGCAATATTCAATTTACCAACATCTCACATGTATGCAAAATAATATTAACACCAAAGCCGAGAAATAAACCCTAATAAAATGCATCATGTGATTTTAAATGCAAAGGTAGAATTTGGGTTCCCATATTTTGCTTGAGCAGGATGAAGATTTGGCTCCCCATTGATGTATGGATTCAAGTCACATGAATGTGACACAAGCAAGGTTTCTCATGAATGTAATATACATGTAAATCAGGAGTTTACTGCACATTGGTTTTATCTTTATTCTGATCCACCATAACAGTTTATACATGTATGTAAAGATTTCAATACAGGTCAGTTGTATGATGCAACCCAGAAACTAAGGACCCCACTTCCAAACAAAATGTTTTATCCCAGTTAAAACCCAACCATGCTTAGTTTAAGGGTATTGGCACTACATGTACATGTATTTATCAAGCTTGCAATGTTTACACATGGTTACTAGTCAGAGTATGGTTGTGGTTGTCAAGGAAGCAAAAGTACCAATAGAAATTAAACTGTAATCCTTAATAATGCTTATGACAATTGTTTTGTAGGATGTTTCTGTTAATCCTTTTCTTAAACTATGAATGATTTTGACATCAAATGTAGCATTGCAGTCATATTGGTTATTGTAATCCATGTGAATATTTAGAAATTTTGGAAAACATTTTGACCATGTTTTTTTTATGACATTTTATATTATTGGCTGAAACATTTACTACCAACTGTGCTGTTTTGTTAACTCCAAACTGGAAACCTTAGACTGGAAGTCATGCACATGCAGTGGATAAAAGTAATCAAAAAAAGGAAATATATAGATTCCAATATATTTTTGTATTCTCACCATTAACAGATCCAAACATATTTATTTATTGCTGGCCTAAGTCTCTGATGGTAGGAATGAACCATATATAAATTTGCCCATGTAATTACAGGATCAAAATCTCTCTAGTTCCTTGTTATTCATCTTTTTCAAACCCTCCATAAGTGGTTTGTTGACACTTCAGTCCGTTGTCACATATACAAAAGTATTTAAAAACATCCTTTATCCCCACCCAACTGCTTCCAGTGAAATTCTCTGTGTGTGTGTGTGTGCATTGGATTTTTAACATAGCTTTAACACTTTTTTTTAGTCTTCTCACTACAATGTCGGCAGTGTGGCAGTTTATAGTGATGTCTAGCACTGGGGCATCATGTCCTTGAAATGTAGCATGATATCCCACCCATTCATATTATCCAGACACCAGGTTGACCAGTCTCTAAAGCTAACCTCTAAATTCACCTAGTGATGGAGCTGTTAGTGCCATTTTCATAAGTTCTTGGTATGACTAGGCTAGGGTGCAAACACACAACTTACTGCATTCAAGGTTGATGATCTAACCACTAGACCACTGGAGTGGTCCCGTGAAAATCTAAAAAACTGTTGTACACATCTGCTGACCACCGTCAATCATGTTAAATGAATTAACATTTCTACCTAGAATACTGTTGAAGGATCCGCATAACACTAATTATGAACATGTATGCAACAGGACATAATCACAAAGAGTAATCTGCCCTTTTCTTCTCTGGGTGGCCATGTGGTCTAAGGTGTTTGCCTGTACAGATAGTTTACATCTAACCTCTGTCTCTTCACATCATGTGCCTGTCCAACCTTGGTAATGAGAAAGCTTGCAAGTAGCTTCCCATGGGTCTGTGGTTCTTCCATGGGTTATGCTAATTTTCTTCCTCTGCCATATATACTGGCTGCCATGTACTGCCTAAAGCAACAACAAAAAGCATGATTTTAATAAAGGCAAATGACACAATGACTGATAAAGGGGTAGGTAGAACATATGTTGGAAATAGCTACATGAGAAAAAGAAAGAAAGAGAGAGAGAGAGAGAGAGAGAGAGAGAGAGAGAGAGAGAGAGAGAGAGAGAGAGAGAGAGAGAGAGAGAGAGAGAGTAAAAGGAAGACTGCTTGTAATGGTTTATTTATACTCACAAAGTTCTCAAGGATAATCATTATTTTATCAATTTATTTAAAGAACATATCAAAAATGCCACTTGGTGGTTACCTCCCCTTTCTTAGCATAATGACACTTGGAACAAAATGCCCCTGGTAATTGCTCATTAGTGACTAGTGCCTTTTATTTCCACTCACACACTTGTCCAAAAAATCTCAGAATTGTACTTTTAGCAATTAACACCTACTCATGCTAAAAATACAGACATGCATTAAACAATCTTTGAAAATCTCCAACAAACTATCCAAGGCTAACTCTGCCCCTGAACGTTGGTGAATGCCTGATATGTACAAATATTATATGTTAAATTATAAACAATTACTTCTCAGTTGTCAAATGTGCTTTAAACAGTAATTTCATGTTATAACATCTGCACCAGAAATCAGAAACTGATCTTGACATTAAATACAAGATGGAAATTATACATACAATAAATGAAAGAACATGTAGCCAGGTATGATCTACATATAAGCACTAAATATTTATATACATGTATTTATTATGGCAACATCACAAGGTATAAAACTTTCAGAATACATGTACCAAGCATTGTGAACTGAACACAACCACTTGGCAGTAAATTACCTTCCACAGTGATACTGTATTTTACCCAAGCAATTAAATTTCTTGTATTGTGTATCCCTCTCTCAATTTTCTGGACTTGCCCACAAATTAGTGCCTTGCAAATTTGAGCTTAATATAACGAATTTGAGCTTAAACGGGCATTAGTCCAGTGGATACATCAATCCCTGAATGGTAACTCAGCTGGTAAAGCAACAGCCTTACAATGCAAAGGTCATGGGTTCAATATCACTACAGGTCAGCTGCCTTGGCATCCGGGTGACATTTGTTCTGCACGATATAGAGCAGCCAAACATGTACTAAGGGGACATATAAAAAAAAACACCAGAAAACTACCAACCAGTGCAATTATTATAACTTTTACTGTCAACTAACAGTTTTAAAAATATTTTTCAGGCCAAGTAATACAAGCTCTAAGAATTAAAAAGTCAAGAGTCTGAAGATGGGCTGTGGAAGCTCAACTGGTAACACTGTAAATCCCAAAAAGGGAAAAGCCGAAATAAGTGTTACAATGAACACAGATATAAAAGAGATGAATGACACTGGTCCAATGGAAAACACCAATGAGAAATCTACAGGCAAAAATGACACAAAAGAAACGGCAACAGAAATGGTACCTCAAGAACAAATGGTCACTATGAAGAACAGTAATGAGAATGATGGCAAAGAAAAAACAGACACTGTAGAAAATGATGCCAAAGAAAAAGCAGGAACAGACATTTTGGATAAAACTGCAATGGAGACAAATGACATAGAAGACCATGGAATTTTCATGGGGTGATGACAATATAAATGTTCATATTAAAGCCAGAGGAATTATAGTTAGGCACATACATGTACACTGATGCATACAGAAAAAATGAGGTTTAAATATATTAATCTAAAAATATATCCTACCCCCATGTTTCAAAAAACAGTATGCATAGCAGAAAATTACACAGACATATCTCTGGTTCCTATAATATGTGAATAGGGCTGTACAATCATACAAATACATGTAATCAAAAAGTAACAATAAAAGTGGTAGAATTGTTTATCTACATAGACGTTATATCACTGATGTCATAGGATCACATTATCCTTCTTCACTGAATTTAGAACTAGCATTTGTTTTGAAGTTATTTTCACATGTCTTCAATCCGGGATGTCCAACCTTCATTAGCTGGGAACCAAAATGCTTATGGTCATAAGCCGCATGAATAAGAACAGTTCTAACTTCTTTATCACTAAGAATGCATATTAATTAAAATGTATCTTTTCAAAAGGATTAACTATGGCTGTGGACCGCACAATGTGAAGTGAAGGACTGGGCCGCATGACACCCACAGGTTGAAGGTTGCACTTGCATGTCTTAAATGATTTTATTAAGATATATAAATACACACACACACGATTTTATATTGTGAATATAAGGTGTATAATATATATGTGTATGTATGTATGTATGTATATATATATATATATATATATATATATATATATATATATATATATATATATAACTCCGCAGTTTTAAAACAATTGCTGGATAATTTCAAACATTCATTTGGCACTCGGGGCTACAAGTCACCATTATCGATACAAAAAATTATGTGATGTGACTACATGGTGTCAAGACTTTTTCTGTTTCCCTGGTCAGCTGACTGGAGCTTTTATAATGGTCAGAGAAACATGATGCTGACCTGTAGTAAAAAGATTAAGATTATGGAGATGCAAGACATAAGATTGTAAAAGGCTGTGCAACATATATCTACATCGTGGCACTTCAATTTTTATCAAGATAGCCCAAGAATCTGTTATAACATGTTCATTTACATATGAAATCCAATTATATCCACATTAACAACTACAAGACTATGTTATAACATGTTCTTTTACGTATGAAATCCAATTATATCCACATTAACAACTACAAGACTATGTTATAACATGTTCTATTACATATGAAATCCAATTATATCCACATTAACAACTACAAGACTGTTATAACATGTTCTTTTACATATGAAATCCAATTATATCCACATTAACAACTACAAGACTGTTATAACATGTTCTTTTACATATGAAATCCAATTATATCCACATTAACAACTACAAGACTGTTATAACATGTTCTTTTACATATGAAATCCAATTATATCCACATTAACAACTACAAGACTATGTTATAACATGTTCTTTTACATATGAAATCCAATTATATCCACATTAACAACTACAAGACTATGTTATAACATGTTCTTTTACATATGAAATCCAATTATATCCACATTAACAACTACAAGACTGTTATAACATGTTCTTTTACATATGAAATCCAATTATATCCACATTAACAACTACAAGACTCTGTTATAACATGTTCTTTTACATATGAAATCCAATTATATCCACATTAACAACTACAAGACTATGTTACAACATGTTCTTTTACATATGAAATCCAATTATATCCACATAAACAACTACAAGACTGTTATAACATGTTCTTTTACATATGAAATCCAATTATATCCACATTAACAACTACAAGACTCTGTTATAACATGTTCTTTTACATATGAAATCCAATTATATCCACATTAACAACTACAAGACTATGTTATAACATGTTCTTTTACATATGAAATCCAATTATATCCACATTAACAACTACAAGACTATGTTATAACATGTTCTTTTACATATGAAATCCAATTATATCCACATTAGCAACTATCAAAGCCTCACTTCCATCCAACTCTCATCTTGCAAAATAGTCTAGTAAGCCGTTGCCAATTATCTTGTATTGTCAGTTGTATTTGACATGTTGGAGTCTGATTCCACTTATTCATAAAACTCTGCAATTATTGCATATAGACTTGTCTGCAATACACAAGTGCAGATATTGATTCTTTTCTTATTTTCTTACACATTTAGCAGAATTTCTCAATGCTCTTGTGGTGCAGTAAGTTGAAGGGGCCTTTCCTGGCAATCTGTACTCCTATCCATATCAAATCTGATGTTTGACAACTTCTAAACCCATGTGGAATAACACAATCCTACTTCCTGTCTCCATTTTGAATTACCAGGTTACATCAGTGAATAATCAACTCCATTTATAATGTGGAAACAACCAGATGCAACTACACATATTAACTTATTCATGTGACTAGAATGTATATGAATTTCACATGTGACTGGTATGTGATAAATGCCTCACATTAATTGACAGTTATCTAACCAATCGGATTTCAACATAAAATTACTAGATCAATCTTGCAGATTGATGAACTGTTGAGTCACAAGAGATATATGCATCACATGTCATGAGATATCAGCAGCTACTTGACAGATGTCAAAATTGTAGAATAAGACAATCCAAATGATAGGTTAGGGAAATTATATTAAATGTGAAACTGAACCACTTTGCTTTGTTGTAAGTTACATGTGCCAATCCCCCCCCCACACACACACATACACACACGAGAGGTACAAGTGTAATTATTACTAATATGAGCGTCAAAAAAGCGCAATCTGAGCATAAAAGAGTGATCTATCAAATATTATATGCCATAATTACAGAAAACCATATGAACAGCATACAATTATTAAATTTTATGAGGGATCAATGTCACAAGACGCGATCCTCGAAATGTAGTTTTTTTTTTCGCTCACTCCTGACATCACAAGATATCATTTTTATCCAAACTATGATTTTTTGATAAAAATTATTATTTTCATTAAAACTGGAACTAAACAGGTACTCTACAGCTAAATTTCTTACCCAGTAATTATGAACAGGCGGGCACCCAAGTACCTGGGTATCAGTTTAATGGTTGAGTCACATGACCATAACCCCCCCATTTCAAATGAGCAAAGTTGTATGCGACTGGTTCCTCTATATTCATGGAACTGCCAGTTATCTATAAACAGTGACAGGAGATAGGACTGTGTTGTTCCACTGGACAAGCAAGTTGCAAAATATCATATTTGAAATAGAAATATGCTGTAGAGAACTGGCACTCCAGATAAAACATTGATATGTGCACTCATTTGTTACAGACAAATCAATCTGCTATAATTTAAAATGTTTATGAATATATAATATCTGACCCCAAACCACCCAACAAAAAAATACAGGTCTGGGGGCTGATTTACTGGACTGCTTGTGATATCTTTGGAGTGGACTAAACATCACCACAAGTATTCAGTACATTGTTATACTGGCTTGTAAGACGAGTCCAATTGCAAAAATGCCCAGACTGATCATCACAGAATATTCTGGCAGATCTGGATCTGTATAAGTTTGTTAGGAGTAATCAAACAATAGATCATGATCTTTGTTGTTAGCAGTTTTATTCAACTTATAAGCAAGTATATATGGGAAACCAGTACTGCTGTCACAAATGCTCAAATTGTACTCATTATTTTTTGTCTTGCTTGCTCCTGACATTGCCAGACATTGTAACATCCAATGCATCAACAAACAAAAAAAGGTGCTGACTACAGAAAAGAAATGAAGAAATTATCCAAACAAAAATATTCTATAAAGCAAAGGCAAATATAATCTTCTACACATTTGCATTAAATAAAATAGTTGATTTCTTACAAGCAGTTTATTTTTCTTTCACTCTCATCCATGGGAGCCTGACATGACAGCGGAATTAGTAATGTTATTCACTTCTCTGAATGCTTTCAACAAACATGTGCTGGTAATTCCATTCTGATCTGACCCTGTGCTGACCTGCTATGATCTTACATTCCATTGTCTCTTTCACAGCTGAGGAGTCACAGCTATGGTGGATACTTGGGGTGAAATGGTTAATTGATCAATCAATATTTTTCCATATCAATACAAGAGGTGGAGAATTGATACAACATGATCCTTACCCCATACAAGTTACTTTAATCTTCAGCAGTCATGAATAATTATTGCTCGTTTGTCTCTTTATTAAGTTAAGAATTGCTCTGAGAGAACCATTATAGCTAGCACATGTGTTTGTCAGAAACAATGGAAAACTTTGTTTGGTATGATTTGCTGATGTTCCGTTCAAAGTCCAAAGAGAAACAAGCACCAATCAGAACTGAAAAGCTTATTCACTGCATGATATCAGAAGTATTGGCATTATAAGCTACATGACTTGATCAGATTGGTCCACAACTCATTAAATCTTCTGTCTCTGCTATTTTAGATAGCATAACATTCATAATAAATATAAGTATTGCAAACTCATCTGTCCCCAAAATATGGAAAACTGCAAAAGTAATGCCTATTCACAAATCTGGATCTAAGGATGATGCTGATAACTACCGACCAATCTCAATACTACCAAACTTGTCAAAATTGATTGAAAAACATGTCCATGACTCATTCATGTCATATTTAACCAAACACTTGCTGTTACACCCTAATCAATCAGGCTTTTAGACAGAAACATTCATGTGAGACTGCCTTGATCTCCCTAACTGATAAATGGCTTCAAGCACTTGACCAAGGTAAAATAATAGGAACTATATTTGTAGATTTCAGGAAAGCATTTGACATGGTGGATCATGAAATCCTATTGAAGAAACTGAAAATCTACCAATGCGATCAAAAACAGTTAGATGGTTTACTTCATACTTAATTGAGTGAACACAACATGTTTATATAAATAACGTTCTGTCTGAACTTGAAACAATTAGATATGGAGTACTACAAGGCTCAATTTTAGGTCCATTACTATTTATTTAATTTAATAATGACCTACCACTTTTACTAAGAGACTCAATATCATGTACAGATCTATGTGCAGACGACATAACATTGTCAGACATCCAAAGCACAAAGCATGAACTCGAAATTTCTTTACAGAAAGCATTACACAAGCTGGAAAACTGGTGCACATGCAATGGCATGGTAGTAAATACTGGTAAAACTAAAATATTACTTATCTCAACAAGGAAAAAAAGGAAAAATCTTGATAGCAATAAACTATGCCTGACATGGAAGGATAAAAATTTGCAAATGGTTAGTCATGACAGACTACTTGGTGTTCTGGTAGATAATAACCTATCATGAACTGATCATATCAAACAACAAACATATCAGTAAAAAGGCCAATTCAAGCTTAAGGCTTCTCAGTAGAATAAGACATTTTCTCCCTGAAAGGCACAGAAAACTATTTTATAACAGTTACATACAACCCTATTTAGACTACTGAAATACAGTATGGGGTAATTCAAATGATAAAAACATAGCAAAGCTGGAACATCTTGAAAAAAATAGCATTTGGGCTAATATCAAACCAGAAAGAAAGCAAGGAAAATTTAACTGGCAAGTTAAAAATATTACCTATTAAAGACCGAATCTGTTTAAGAAAAGCCAAATTAATGTACAGGATATCCAATAATAGTGCTCCTGAATATTTACAATCACTATTCCAGTATAGGCTACCTGGTAATACTCCCCACCTGCGATCCATGTCTACCAGACAATATAAAATTCCATAAGCAAATAAGGATTTATTCAAGAAAAGTTTCCAATACTCTGGAACTTTGCTCTGGATTAGTTTTCCAGTTGAGATTAGAAATGCCCACTCTATTTCCCTCTTCCAAACCCAATATATCCAGTGGCTTCTGAGATGTTGCTAAAATTTGTATGACTGCCTCAATGTAGATTAGTTCTTAGCTAATTGTGTTACCCTCTTTAAATAAAGTCATTATTATTATTATTATTATTATTATTATTATTATTATCCAAACTCAATCCAAACAGTTACAAAGCAACAGAGGAACGTAGTGCAAAAGTGACTGTTAAACGATCTGCAACGTACTTAAATAATGTACATGGGCGACAAATCTAACTAAATGTGCCAAAAGGAAAAAAATTAGCTCTTAGAACAAGCATGGAGGTAAATCCCAAACTGTTTGTACTTGACCTGTTAATTTGTGGAAGGGGTGCGGGGATTTTTAATAATTTTCTTTTTCACTCACAGAAACAAGCATTTTTGTGCACGGCAGTCATTTTGCAAATGCAGGAGGGAAAAATGTAAAGGATTGGCTTGTTAGTCATCTCCGACTTGGATTAGTTCTATATAAGTTTCCTTGCACAAGGAAACTGCACCATTTCTTCTGTTTCGAAGATAACACCATAAGGCCTTCCAAATTTAAGTGAAGACATGAAATTGGCAATGTTTTTAAAAGCAACTTTGCAGTGCAAAATGGGGTTCTGTAACCAAGATGAACTCAAAATCGAAATGTGGAAACAGCCTAAACTGGTCTAAACAGTTGAATACAAATCTGACACCTGACTGGTAGACTTTGTGGAAGCATTTTGTTTATCTTGTCAATGATAATAATGACGTTTACACAGTCCAAGTATGTCTGTAATCTGCTTACTAAAAATACAACTAGTCTGTCAACAACATAAACTGCCCCAACCAAGTACTAAGAGACCTTCTAACAGTGTATCATTGTATCACATGATGTATATGGTGAATTGTATCAATACATGTTGTATATCAAATGATGTATAAGGTGAATTATATCAATACATGTTGTGTATCACATGATGTATATGGTGAATTGTATCAATACATGGCAGAGGCCTATCATTTCATGTCCTAGTAGTTGCATATAGTAAAAGTTCATGGGCATAAAAATTATCAAAATCAAGTGCACTAGTCATATTCATTTAAGAAAACACAAGTTCCTTGAAGGGATACGATTCACTGGCTAAATCTATTTCAAGGAATTCAATATAAGACCATTTCTTCTTGCTAACTGCTTAGTTCTGAAACCATGTCTCATAGATCTGTACAATAAAATACAAAAACTCGAGTTCCCCAGGCTTTCAATAACACAGAATTGGAAAGGAAAAAAATCAGGAAAAAGTTAACAGAAAAATCATATGATGATTGTATGTCGGGTCAGACTCCTGTACAGTCATGTACAAAGACGTGATGTAATAATGTGAGGGCCTTAATTCCGAAATAATCACGGCCATATCCGTAGGTCTCATTTCTTTCTCTACTTGCCAAAATATATCACAAATCAATTATTCAGCATTATAATGAGACTGATTATCAAAAGCAGTTTTTAGAACAGACAGCTTAAATAGCAAAACAAGTACAAAATAGATGCATATCTGTCAAGTGCTGTAATGTCAGCCATATTATGTCATTGATGAGATTAACATAATTTTAATAGGTGAGTACTTCCTGTGTTGGTCATAATTCATATCAGTTTCAGGGGTCCAGAGTGGCCTAAACCACTGTTACGGATCACTGCATTCTCAGATTCAGCCAAAGTGGGTATGTGAGAAAGCTTGCTAGTATTTTATTGTGGGTTAGTGGTTCTTTCGGGGGGGGGGGGGGGGGAGGGGTGTCCCCAGGGCTCTTCCTCCACCATTTATACTGGCTGCCATATTTAGCCTATTGTGTGCTGAAAAATGGCATTAAACCCTAATACAACATTATTTAAAGTGTATTTTTTAAATCCAAACCATTTAAATGTCAACTTGCATAATCACCACAACCCTCATTTATGTTAAAGAAATGTGTCTGCACTTAAAAAAAATACATGTCTATTGGATTATATCATGTAAGAGACCAGCACACATGTATATGTTGCATCTCAACCCATTCTTCTGTTTAAATTGCTGGTGTAAAAACCAACAGGAAAATGATGGAGAGTGTTTTATTTTCTTTATCCCACAAGATCTACTATTTACAATTAAATGACCAAAAATAAACAATATTTGATTCAAAAGCAAAGTATACATAATAACAGCTGTCTTGGCATGAAAAATAAAAAACAACAAACAACTAATATATTACTGTGCAGGAAAACAATCAAAATAAACATAATTCTTTCTATTAACAATCAAAATAAACATAATTCTTTCTATTAACAATCAAACTGACAAATATTATTACAGGGAATTAACAGACACGAGTCTGTCACTGGGAACGATATTCTACAAGCCAAAAAGAATTTCCAGTAATTTAATTAAGACAAGTAAATTTCTTTGATCTAATTGCTTTGTGTGAAACCATCGTTGATAATGATATACAGTGTATATTCGTTTATAACAAGACTCCAACTGCAAACTGCACAGACCATGATCTGATGTTGAATATTGGTATGTGCAGATTGTTAGGAATATTCAGTAGAACAAAAAAACAGACCATGATCTGCAGGCACATTATGCTATAGCAGATTAGGATCTCTGTTATTTGCGGCATGACTCAAATTATAAACAAGTATACATGTATCTGGTATTATTTAGCAATAAAAAAGATATTCAAACTAGCTGCTGCAGCGACACCATTTGCATTTTGAACCAACAAGATATAGTCAGAAGTCTTCTTGGGGAAACCAAATGTTAGTGTAACAAATGGCGTCTATACTGGATATGAAATTTGCACTATTTCCATTTCGTTCTAAACAGATGTTGTAAGAAGTCTTCTTGGGGAAACCAAATGTTAGTGTAACAAATAGCGTCTATACTGGATATGAAATTTGCACTATTTCCATTTCGTTCTAAACAGATGTTGTAAAAAGCATTCTAGGGAAATAAATTGTCAAATTTTAGAACATTTGTTGTCTTCACTCTTTCTGTTACTTATTTTAAGAGCATAGATTCATAACCATACCAAAAGTTACATGTATTAATTCATGTCACTACAACTTATTTAAATAATTTCATATCTATGAAAACAACATTGCTGATTTCAAGGAGGAAAATATAACATTAGTAGCCCTTTCTATAACTGAAAAATATTTCTGAATAATGTTTGTTCCTTTTTCATACAACTCGGCAAAATATTATAAGAATTCAATAAGTACAGTTTAAAAAACTAATCTACATAGATGAATCTATTATAAGTGAGCTTACAGCTAAATCTCCAAAACTGTTGTCTGTCATATGCAGGAAAAAGGCCTACTTCCTGTATCCTCAGGATGTAAGCGTTTTGGTGTGAAAATGGGAGAAGAGAGCAGATCTACTGATTAATCGGCTTTAAAGCATAACCATCCTTATTATTGAAGGCAAGTTTAATTGTAAATGTATATCAATATATATACATATATCAATAAATGTATATCAATATATATATATATATATATATATATATATATATATATATATATATATATATATATATATATATATAAATAAAACCATGAATATATTGGTTGTTGTTAATGGGTTTAAAACTATTTTCAGCATAAGATATGCTATACATGGTGGTCAGTATAACTGGTGGAGGAAGAACTAAGGAAAACCATAGGAAGAACTACAAACCCACGGCAAGCTTTCTCACATACCCACATTGGCCTAGCATGAGACTCAAACCCATGCAGACAGATGACAGTGATCCGGAACGGTGCGCACTTTACACAATTGATCAACGTTCCCTCTAAGCTGCATGCGTGCGCACACACACAGCTGCTCAGACTTCCCTGCACAGCTGAATTGTCAATCAAACTTTAAAGCTTGCACATCTCTGTAATGCTTGCACAATGGAGTGAGCATTGCACGCACATCTATCATTAGCTTAGAGGGAACGTTGAACTTGATCACTAAGGACGAGTATCTCTCATTAATGAAAGTTGTTTCCTATCAAGATGTGTGCTATAGGGCTACAGAGACAAATATCCCTCATTATTGAAAGTTGTTTCCTATCAAGATGTCTGATATAGGGCTAAACAGATGAATTTCCCTCAATATTGAAAGTTGTTTCCTATCAAGATGTCTGCTATTGGGCTACACAAATGAATATCCCTTATTACTGAAAGTTGTTGCTAATCAAGTTTACAATTACAATTGCATTTATTATTATTATTATTATTATTATTATTATTATTATTATTATTATTACATGTATTATTATTATTATTATTACATGTATTTACATGTATTATTACTATTATTATTTTTATTATTATTATTAACCAAGTCTTTGCTTCATTATAATACTGGTACTTAGTAAAACTTTGATTTAACACAATCCAATGTGTTACTCTTTCCAAAATTAATATAGTTTTAAAACTTGGTGTAACTTCTGATTATGATTTCAAACATGGCATGCCATAGTGGTTTTCCATATTAAAGACTAACAAGAATTTGGGTATGCCATGTAAGCCATGTATCAAGGACTGCTGTGTAAAATATTTGTGTATGTCATCTAATCCATGTATCCTGAACATTTTTTAAAAAAGTTAACTTCATTAAATGGATGACAAGTCAAGCTATTCACCCTTGAAGAAATTTATGCTGATTGTCTTATATTGATATAATCTTAAAACTCTCACATCATTTCATTTCATCATTTGTTTGTCAACTCACTTCATTATACCATGTTACTTACTATATTACCGTTCACATCTGGTGGAAGTCATAGATGAAAAAAAACGTTACATTTTGTATTTTACCTTGAAAAACAAGTTTTTTTAAACGTTTTTTTTAAATACTTTTTTTGCATTTTGTATATCTGGTACTTCCATTTTCTTTTATCATCGGCCATACAAGTGGTCCTCTGTCATATTCTATATAACAAATATCAATCAATAATGAATATATAAAGCTAGCCTACAATACTTTACGTAAACTTTATGTAGCGTGTAAATAAGTAAAATATTGATTTTTGTGTTGCCTAAAAACTCCTGGAACGTTTTTTCATTTTTATTTATTGACAAAAAGATGCGGGGTTTTTAAACATTTTTTATTTTATTTTTAACGTTTTTAAAATCTATGGTGGAAGTTAAACCCCTCTCACCTTACAACATCTTCATGAAAAAATGATACAGTGAACTAAAATAATAAAAAAAGATATTGTTTTCATTTAATAGATGGATGCAAAAACATACTAAGGACAATTTTTTTCAAGAATTTCCTTAAAAATTAGGGCATAATTTACACTCATGATTGTATGGTCATTAATGAGATTATCAGATGACACTTACTCTTTCTATGGTTTTTAAATACCATAAGCATTTGTGGGGTTTTTCCCAGTACTTATTTGCCAATATTGTACTGTCTTAATATATCATTGTCTAAACCAAACATTAATTCCATCAATGAAAGTTACGAATTTCCTCTATGGCTTCCTCCCATTTGCAAAGATACAGTGATACTGTATCAATACATAAAAATGATGTCAAAAGTTAATCCTTTAATCTTTAGGACATTGGTAATTATGGTTTATGGTACAAGGATTTTCATAAGTGTTAATCTATTCAACCAGGATAATCTTTACCTTGATACACAAAGCCTGCCATGTCCCATCAAAGTTCCATTGCAACTATACTGTACGTACGGTAGTGTATTTGAGGAAAAACTGGCAAGGTTGATATCATATGCCAATATACTGCAATCATCTCAGAATTTATATCAAACCTTGTTTATCAGACAGAATTTTTGAGATAATGGTAATTCCCATTTATTATACACTATTAGAAAGTTATAGATTATATTTTATTGGCTACAAGACTATTAGATTAATTCATTATACCTCTCTAATGAAACAAAACTTATTTAACCCTGAACAAACTTGTACATCTGATGCAATCCCAATTATCATACAGCCTGTAACACAAAAAGGAAACTGACGCTTGTGTTTCATCTGTCTGTTTTCAAGTGTTGACAAAGGATTTTATTGTACTTGATACATGTATTTTTTAATATTCAAGCTGAATTCCCTCAAGAAAAAACATACAAAAATACTGATTATGGCCATGTGCACTGCTTTGGCTATTTCTGCCAGACACAAATATGCATAGGAATGATATTGGTGCAGCAATTTTTATACATTCCATTAACTAAATTTTCTTCCTGAACAGGAAACCAGAATCTATTTGGAACATTTTGGCCATCTGTATAATAGGCCTACCTGTAAGACTGACCAAAAAGTGTGAATGGATAATTAAAAAAAAGGACTCATAACAAATTGATCCGTTTTCCAAATAGCCAAGGTGGTCCAGATGACAGCTAATGGCAAGCATTTAAGGTTATGATCCAAAGGAACATCTTCAAAGATCTCAATGGATGATATTACACGAATTTGTGGATCTTTCAAACAAGTGTGGTCAACATATTGTACTCAAAACAATATTTAAACCAGAGTCCAGGAAATGGGGGGAATCTGAGCTGGGTTGATTCTGATCAGGGTTGATTCAGATCAGGGTTTATGGTGCTTGTTTTACTGATTAAATCTAACATAACTGGCACATTATTTAATAAATGGAACAAACTACCACATTAAGTCATGGTAGATACAGGTCAATGCCATTTTATTCAAATTAAATGTGAGCATAAAACAGTCAATTTTCTCCAACTTAATAGCTATCACATGAATTCTATTTGATTTAATGCACATTTTATTTTATAAAGTAACTGTATGATGTAAAAACCGGATCTATTATGAAACCGTAAGTTTACACGGGTAGTGGAATGCATCCCCACCATTTGAAAATTAGGAAAATCTTCTGAAAATAGGAGGGATTTATAGCTGAAATAAAGTAGGTGCTTACAAACATGATGAATAATTCGTGCCCATTTTATTACAATGCTGGCAGCTTTTTTTGAAGGCTGCATAAACCCAGTAATAAGATGCTACATCTTGGAATAAAGGAATCTAGTATGCTGCAGTGAAAGGCTCTTTTATACTGAAATGATACCATATCATGCTTCTGAATTTGATGCATATCAAATGTATTTCATTTTTACATGAGAACCTTTTGAAAAGAACTCGTATACAGTACTTACATGTATTTAGGAAAGTCTGAAGTACATGTAGTTGTATCAGAGTACTCTACAATGTACTTCATGTCTGATAGACTAATCATATAAATATTGAGTATTTAGGAAAGTCTGAAGTACTTGTATTGGAGTACTCTACAATGTACTTCATGTCTGATAGACTAATCATATAAATATTGAGTATTTAGGAAAGTGATGTATCGGAGTACTCTACAATGTACTTCATGTCTGATAGACTAATCATATAAATATTGAGTATTTAGGAAAGTCGGAAGTATCGGAGTACTCTACAATGTACTTCACGTCTGATAGACTAATTATATAAATATTGAGTATTTAGGAAAGTGATGTATCGGAGTACTCTACAATGTACTTCACGTCTGATAGACTAATCATATAAATATTGAGTATTTAGGAAAGTCTGAAGTACATGTATCGGAGTACTCTACAATGTACTTCCTGTCTGATAGACTAATCATATAAATATTGAGCACTCTACAAAAGACTCCACCCTCTACAATGTAATCATTGTCTTATGAGCTAATCATTAGATAAATACGGAGTATACTAGAAAGCACTCCACCCAGTTTGATGAACTAATCATCCGATAAATACTAAGTACTCTACAAAATACTACCCCTCTACAAAGTACTCCACACACTGTCTGATGAACTAATCATCTGATGAAAAATGCAACAAACTCCAACTGTCTGATGAGCTAACCAAGTAATCATCAAACCATATTGAATATTCAACTAAGATGACACTTAGATGTACAAGGTTATAAGATAAAATACGCGTAATATGAAAAAATACTCCACCTTCTACAATGTACTCAAGTCTTGTTTGATCAGCAAATCATTGATAAATACTGAATTCTACACATACAAAAAAACTCAAAATACACTGTATCTGTACAATTCAGAAGTAACAAAATCCACAGGTGCTGACTTAACTGGACCTAAACTATTAAGGTCAGCAGCACCTTTTATTTCTGAAAGCGTAACATTCATATGTAATCTTAGTATAAAAACAATAACATTTCCTGACAAACTGATGGATGCCAAAGTGAAACCTCTTCATAAATCTGGTCTTCATGATGAAATAAAATAATTGTAGGCCCATCTCAATCTTTACTGTCTTATGAAAAAAAGCATTCTTATGAATTTTCTTGATAAACACAATACACAATCAGGTTTAGGCCCAAATATATCATGTGAAACTGCTCTTAATTGCTGGTATGATTGAAAAATGGCTCAATGCATTAGATAATTGGAGAACGTTTGTGTGGGAGCTGTTCTGATTGATTTTAGGAATGCTTTTGTTCAGTTAATCATTATATTTTACTTTTTAAGCTCAACAACAACTCTTTAAATTGGTTAAAGTCATATCTGAAAGGAAGAAATTAAGGAGTCAAACAGTGTCATGTCAGAAAAAAAAACTTGTGACGTGAAGTACCTCAAGGATCTATTTTAGGGCCAATACTATTTATGTTAATAATTATTTGTATTTGCAAGAAACTTACACAATGCTCTTGCAAAACTCTCTAAACATAATGAAATGGTCATTAATTTAGGCAAAATCAAAGTGATGCTGATAATCACTCAAGAATGGCATAACAGAATTAAAGATCATGTTCTCCACATCATTTTAATGTGGAGCTGACAAATATTTTTTTTTAAAATTTAAAATCAGGCTGATAAACAATATTTTATGCTCCGAGCATATCAGTAAATTAGTAATGTTACAATAAAAATGGTCAAGAATATCTAGTTACTTTAAAAACAAAACTAAAGAATATCTAACTTAAATCAAATGATAATGTTTAACACAAGTTATATTCAATCTCAACTGGACTTTTGTAACATAATTTGGGGTTATGCTTCTAAAACAAATCTGACAACAGAGCTGATAATGTCCATGAATGTATTAAGGATATGAAGATCATGACTATGAAATAATATACTTTAGTTAGGCTACATTTAGGTATATATAAAGTTTCTAATTGTTTTATCATTTATGTAAGATCATGACTATGAAATAATATACTTTAGTTAGGCTACATTTAGGTATATATAAAGTTTCTAATGGTTTTATCATTTATGTAAGATCATGACTATGAAATAATATACTTTAGTTAGGCTACATTTAGGTATATATAAAGTTTCTAATGGTTTTATCATTTATGTAAGATCATGACTATGAAATAATATACTTTAGTTAGGCTACATTTAGGTATATATAAAGTTTCTAATGGTTTTATCATTTATGTAAGATCATGACTATGAAATAATATACTTTAGTTAGGCTACATTTAGGTATATATAAAGTTTCTAATGGTTTTATCATTTATGTAAGATCATGACTATGAAATAATATACTTTAGTTAGGCTACATTTAGGTATATATAAAGTTTCTAATGGTTTTATCATTTATGTAAGATCATGACTATGAAATAATATACTTTAGTTAGGCTACATTTAGGTATATATAAAGTTTCTAATGGTTTTATCATTTATGTAAGATCATGACTATGAAATAATATACTTTAGTTAGGCTACATTTAGGTATATATAAAGTTTCTAATGGTTTTATCATTTATGTAAGATCATGACTATGAAATAATATACTTTAGTTAGGCTACATTTAGGTATATATAAAGTTTCTAATGGTTTTATCATTTATGTAAGATCATGACTATGAAATAATATACTTTAGTTAGGCTACATTTAGGTATATATAAAGTTTCTAATGGTTTTATCATTTATGTAAGATCATGACTATGAAATAATATACTTTAGTTAGGCTACATTTAGGTATATATAAAGTTTCTAATGGTTTTATCATTTATGTAAGATCATGACTATGAAATAATATACTTTAGTTAGGCTACATTTAGGTATATATAAAGTTTCTAATGGTTTTATCATTTATGTAAGATCATGACTATGAAATAATATACTTTAGTTAGGCTACATTTAGGTATATATAAAGTTTCTAATGGTTTTATCATTTATGTAAGATCATGACTATGAAATAATATACTTTAGTTAGGCTACATTTAGGTATATATAAAGTTTCTAATGGTTTTATCATTTATGTAAGATCATGACTATGAAATAATATACTTTAGTTAGGCTACATTTAGGTATATATAAAGTTTCTAATGGTTTTATCATTTATGTAAGATCATGACTATGAAATAATATACTTTAGTTAGGCTACATTTAGGTATATATAAAGTTTCTAATGGTTTTATCATTTATGTAAGATCATGACTATGAAATAATATACTTTAGTTAGGCTACATTTAGGTATATATAAAGTTTCTAATGGTTTTATCATTTATGTAAGATCATGACTATGAAATAATATACTTTAGTTAGGCTACATTTAGGTATATATAAAGTTTCTAATGGTTTTATCATTTATGTAAGATCATGACTATGAAATAATATACTTTAGTTAGGCTACATTTAGGTATATATAAAGTTTCTAATGGTTTTATCATTTATGTAAGATCATGACTATGAAATAATATACTTTAGTTAGGCTACATTTAGGTATATATAAAGTTTCTAATGGTTTTATCATTTATGTAAGATCATGACTATGAAATAATATACTTTAGTTAGGCTACATTTAGGTATATATAAAGTTTCTAATGGTTTTATCATTTATGTAAGATCATGACTATGAAATAATATACTTTAGTTAGGCTACATTTAGGTATATATAAAGTTTCTAATGGTTTTATCATTTATGTAAGATCATGACTATGAAATAATATACTTTAGTTAGGCTACATTTAGGTATATATAAAGTTTCTAATGGTTTTATCATTTATGTAAGATCATGACTATGAAATAATATACTTTAGTTAGGCTACATTTAGGTATATATAAAGTTTCTAATGGTTTTATCATTTATGTAAGATCATGACTATGAAATAATATACTTTAGTTAGGCTACATTTAGGTATATATAAAGTTTCTAATGGTTTTATCATTTATGTAAGATCATGACTATGAAATAATATACTTTAGTTAGGCTACATTTAGGTATATATAAAGTTTCTAATGGTTTTATCATTTATGTAAGATCATGACTATGAAATAATATACTTTAGTTAGGCTACATTTAGGTATATATAAAGTTTCTAATGGTTTTATCATTTATGTAAGATCATGACTATGAAATAATATACTTTAGTTAGGCTACATTTAGGTATATATAAAGTTTCTAATGGTTTTATCATTTATGTAAGATCATGACTATGAAATAATATACTTTAGTTAGGCTACATTTAGGTATATATAAAGTTTCTAATGGTTTTATCATTTATGTAAGATCATGACTATGAAATAATATACTTTAGTTAGGCTACATTTAGGTATATATAAAGTTTCTAATGGTTTTATCATTTATGTAAGATCATGACTATGAAATAATATACTTTAGTTAGGCTACATTTAGGTATATATAAAGTTTCTAATGGTTTTATCATTTATGTAAGATCATGACTATGAAATAATATACTTTAGTTAGGCTACATTTAGGTATATATAAAGTTTCTAATGGTTTTATCATTTATGTAAGATCATGACTATGAAATAATATACTTTAGTTAGGCTACATTTAGGTATATATAAAGTTTCTAATGGTTTTATCATTTATGTAAGATCATGACTATGAAATAATATACTTTAGTTAGGCTACATTTAGGTATATATAAAGTTTCTAATGGTTTTATCATTTATGTAAGATCATGACTATGAAATAATATACTTTAGTTAGGCTACATTTAGGTATATATAAAGTTTCTAATGGTTTTATCATTTATGTAAGATCATGACTATGAAATAATATACTTTAGTTAGGCTACATTTAGGTATATATAAAGTTTCTAATGGTTTTATCATTTATGTAAGATCATGACTATGAAATAATATACTTTAGTTAGGCTACATTTAGGTATATATAAAGTTTCTAATGGTTTTATCATTTATGTAAGATCATGACTATGAAATAATATACTTTAGTTAGGCTACATTTAGGTATATATAAAGTTTCTAATGGTTTTATCATTTATGTAAGATCATGACTATGAAATAATATACTTTAGTTAGGCTACATTTAGGTATATATAAAGTTTCTAATGGTTTTATCATTTATGTAAGATCATGACTATGAAATAATATACTTTAGTTAGGCTACATTTAGGTATATATAAAGTTTCTAATGGTTTTATCATTTATGTAAGATCATGACTATGAAATAATATACTTTAGTTAGGCTACATTTAGGTATATATAAAGTTTCTAATGGTTTTATCATTTATGTAAGATCATGACTATGAAATAATATACTTTAGTTAGGCTACATTTAGGTATATATAAAGTTTCTAATGGTTTTATCATTTATGTAAGATCATGACTATGAAATAATATACTTTAGTTAGGCTACATTTAGGTATATATAAAGTTTCTAATGGTTTTATCATTTATGTAAGATCATGACTATGAAATAATATACTTTAGTTAGGCTACATTTAGGTATATATAAAGTTTCTAATGGTTTTATCATTTATGTAAGATCATGACTATGAAATAATATACTTTAGTTAGGCTACATTTAGGTATATATAAAGTTTCTAATGGTTTTATCATTTATGTAAGATCATGACTATGAAATAATATACTTTAGTTAGGCTACATTTAGGTATATATAAAGTTTCTAATGGTTTTATCATTTATGTAAGATCATGACTATGAAATAATATACTTTAGTTAGGCTACATTTAGGTATATATAAAGTTTCTAATGGTTTTATCATTTATGTAAGATCATGACTATGAAATAATATACTTTAGTTAGGCTACATTTAGGTATATATAAAGTTTCTAATGGTTTTATCATTTATGTAAGATCATGACTATGAAATAATATACTTTAGTTAGGCTACATTTAGGTATATATAAAGTTTCTAATGGTTTTATCATTTATGTAAGATCATGACTATGAAATAATATACTTTAGTTAGGCTACATTTAGGTATATATAAAGTTTCTAATGGTTTTATCATTTATGTAAGATCATGACTATGAAATAATATACTTTAGTTAGGCTACATTTAGGTATATATAAAGTTTCTAATGGTTTATGTCCAACTAAATAAATTAAGTGCTCAGTAAAAGGACAATAGTGTTAACGTAGTTTCTAGTCTATATGTGATATACTCCAGGTCATTTAATAACTTTCTTCTTCCCAAGACCAAAACTATATAAAAAATACATTGGCTTTCTCAAGTTCAATCAATTGGAACTGTCTATTTAAAGATGTTAAAGAAGCATAGGCATCTGTGACTTCCCTTCATCATAGATGTTTGTAAATGGATGCAATCCAGATAATGTCTATAGGTGGTTATGGCCTACTTTGTGATATATTTGTATATATGTATATATCATATAAAAAATGTGTGTGTATTTGAAAAAGTTTTCAAACATGCATGTTGATGTTCACAATGCTTACTGAATCCATACTTGGTTGCTCTTTATGTACACCAATCCATTATATCTTTTTTGTATGGTGTTTGTTTCCCAGCTTTATTTGACATATTTGCCTGTACAATTATTTAAAAGTGTGGGCACAAAAAAATGTTTCTTAATGCACTGGTTTTAAAATTAAGGTAGGTGGGTGGGGTTAATTTTTACACAAACATTATATATATGATAATGTATATAATGTACCAAGCACTTCAAGTACAAAACTAATCTGGCCAGAATCTGTATGAGGGTAACTACTTTTGGTTTAAAATCCTGGTTGACAAAGGAGAGAAGTGGATTCATATGACCTACTGAACAAGAGACAGTCAGTGTCCACTAACATGATACATGAATCTCACTACACCAAATTCAGTAAAAAGAGTCTTGAGTGTGGGATCCTCAAATGAAGACTCATTCAACAGTTAATTTAAGTTAAAAAGACCATAAATCACAAGACCAATTCCATCTGGTCATAAGATAGTAGATGTTGCCAGGATTTTATCTCAAAGTAGGCGTTCCTCTCTTGTCAAAAACATATGGAGGGAGTAGGAAAAAAATGTGGGTCAATATTTACAAAATCTCTCTCTCTCTCTCTCTCTCTCTCTCTCTCTCTCTCTCTCTCTCTCTCTCTCTCTCTCTCTACATAGCTCATAGGTACTGTCTTTTGGATATTTCTTCTCCAAATGAAGACTAAGAAAGCTCTTCAAAGTTTCACTTGTTAAATCAGTGATTTGCTGACTAGTGTTAAAAATCAAAACAAATAAAAAGATAAACAAAAAACAAAACTCACTTTGTTTTTACCTTTACCACTTTATAAAATCTCTCTTATAATATGAAAACACAACATTTTTTTCATATGGAGTGTTAAATCTCCACTCCCTCAACATTTTCTGTGCTAGAGCAATTCCAGACTATGACACACTAAACATATGTAACTGACTTTTAGTAATTTAATATATGTAACTGACTTTTAGTAATTGAATATATGTAATTGACTTTTAGTAATTTAATTAATGAATTAATGAAAACTTTGATACTACCTAGTGATTTCTAATGACAACAAAGGAGTTAAAAAAAAAATGCAAAAATTTACACTTCTCAGGCATACCACTAAACAGATGCAAGTATGTTAATGAGATATTAGCATGACCTACTTAATCAAGAACTATAATTAAATTTCTGTGTCAACCATTCTGAAATGTGTGACACGGGTATGCATAACAGATGTGTACATATGGCTGTACACTAAAACTGCAATGTATGCACCTTTAATGTGAAGACATACAAACGATGGGTTTAAAACAACACAGCACTATGACCTATTTACATTCCATAATTTCCCAACTAGGTCTGAAATATGAAGAAAAAGAAGAAAAATGAAGAAAATACAATACTGCACACCAACTTATGAATAATGTTTTGAATGACAACAACACAAGTGTACTAAAAGCCCCCAAAAATAAAAAGACATAAACTTGAAAGGATGCCTTGCTGTAAATAGAATACAAAATCCAGTATTGTGGATATAATGTTCTGGGATCCGTAAAACTGTTGGAGTCAGCAGCTAGACAAATAAGGAGCGGACATTTAGTAGTTTTAAGAAAACAATTGACAATTCAAAAGAAGGAAGTATATCATCAAAGCTGGAATTTGGACTGCACACAGTTACACACAAAGGCTAATCTTATAACTAAATATGTAAATGTTGGGAGAGGGAGTGGAGATTTTACACTCCATATGAAAAAAATGTGTTTTCTGATTATAAGAGAGATTTTATAAAGAGGTAAAGGTAAATATAAAGTGTGAGTTTTATGATTTTTGTTTATCTTTTCATGTGCTTTGATTTTTACAGTTACAGTTACACAGTGCTGATAAGAAATCCAAAGCAGAATGGAATAAGAATAACGTGTCAACAAATAATTGATGAATGATATGCATAGTGAATACTAAATGAAACAGACAATAAAGGGCTGGATTATAAAACGATAAAATAAATGCAGTCCAACCATGAGATGTACACTGATAAACTGACCAGCTTAGAAGGTCAGCTGTTCCAGGTTTATTGCAGTGATGGGATTAACAAGTGTTTGTGAAGGCCTCTTTTGAAGTAGGAGATACTATAACTTAGACTTAGTATATATGAATCAAAGAATGAGTGAAAAAAGATGCATATATCCAGAACGTGACTCGTTCACTTATTATTGCTAGATAAATGTAATGCACAAAATACAATATGATTGACAGATGGTCTTTTATTATCGATACATACCTCGTTCCTTGTTTCTTTTGTGAATCTCCGCTGCCACTCCCATCAAGGGGGCCATTTTGCCCCAGGTTTGCCATCAGTAAACACGAGCTTAGTAATTATTACAATCCACGATGCGTTTACAAACAATGTCAAGTGTTAGCTTTTTGTATGGCTGCCAGGAAACTGCAGTGCGCAGTGTCACTCGTGGGTAGGCCTTAGTGTGTAATGGCAAGTGGATGCTGTGTCTGAATAATGAATCCAAGTCTTATTATCTCCTGGTAGAATTTTCAATGTCTAGACAAGCGTAAGACTTAATCCCTGGATAACCTGCCAACACGCCTACATAAAGTCTATCGCATGCTCTTCAGCGTCCCTAAATATCTTTTCCTGACCTTTTTTCCTGTAGTGTCAGCTTACACCGAGCAAGATTATTGGTTGTGTACATCCGACTTCAGCCTAGCATGAGTTCTTCATTATGGCGGAGTGATCCCTCTGAATAAATCTGTCAACTGTCAACTCTCTTCTAATCACCCTATTTTCTATATGAGTTAGTATGCTCCCTGTATCAATATTATCCAAATAGTATAGCAGACGAATTGATATCCTAATAATTGGCACTGCGTTTGTTTACAGTTTCATTAACCTGAAAACTCTTACCTACATTTGGAGTGCCTAGGTTAATACTTTCACAGTCACGTGACCTCCGAAGCATAGTAATAATGCATTCAAACACGTCACGGGGTTCCTTTTTACATCAAGGGATTTCCCAACAAATATCAACATCTGGATTTTACTTCCGGGCTGCACAAAAGCTCGAAGATAGACAAACAAAAATTTAAGAACTCGGCCAGGATTATTGTTCTCTGATCTGATTATTGTTTGAATAGATGGACTAGCTTGCTTATATCCCGTCTTAATTATGAGCATTTCTTTCATTTTGAAAGTCACTATTTTACATATGTGGAAGCGCGCACGCGCGCGTCTGTGTGTGTAAATTATAAAGTAAAAAACACTAATTTCTTTACGTACTTTTTACCAAGACGAAAGTTATTATTATTATTATTTTTAAAAAAAGCTGGTAAGTCTAGCACCATAGTGGTAATTAATAAGGTGGATTATATTAAAGAAGTAGAAAGACAATTAATTGATAAAGTATATTATGCAAAAAATTCCTATAATCCTTCTGAAGAAATTAAAGAAAAAAATACCCACAACTTTATTATTGAAATCGCTATACACAGTTGCTCCATAAATGATAAACTATATATTTTCCCAAATAAAATACGTAAACCTCAGTTTTATATTTTACCCATAATACATAAAACAGCTGATAAGTCACTACCTGTAGGATATCCGGGTAGACCCATTATTTCATCATGTAACTCAATTACAAATAATATATCGTATTATATTGATCATATTTTACAACCACTAATGAAACGACTACCTTCATATGTCAAAGATACTTTTGATTTCATTACCAAATTGAAATCCTTACCGAAAACTAACCGAAAATTCTAATTTAGTTACGTTTGATGTGGTTTCACTCGCACGAATATACCTATCAAGTTGTAAGGATTAACCAGATTTCAACATTTATATGTTAGACCCTGAGGCTAATAATTTCACGCTGTAAATATGTATAAAGGTCAGTTCGGCGAGAAATGAGAGTCAAGCCAGTTAATTTATATGACCATATCATTCGTAACTGGCCTTATATTGGGCAGCCAGTTACATAATACTTAAGATCACACGTTTTACATGTAAGTGTTGGAATTCAGGTGTTCAGATGAAAGGAACCTCAAGTGGGGGTGGTAAATCCACCCTTGATAGACTGTTGGGAGGGGGGAGTATCTGATAGTTACATGAATCAACATCCACTCGGAATTGAGCAAGGCATGGCCAACATTAGAATCGCAGGTTTAAATCTATTATCTTGAGAACTAAACGTCCATAGTCGCTAAAACCCGATTGCGGAAATTATAAGGGAAGATAAGCTGCTCCGACGTCATTCGAAATTGGCGGGAAACTTGTATATTCTGAAAATTACAAGGAGCTTCAGTACAGGTCAGTGACTATTTGCTCGATTGTTGTAATATATTAATATATTACAACAACGTAAGTGTACTTTAATTATTGCAGTATGTATACTTTTAGTACGTAGAATTACCATTTGTAAGAAGATTCATTCGTAGTGTTTGATAGACATGTATATTTTTATATACAATGAAATGATTTTCTAAATAAATGTCTTAAAATCAGATGTTTGGTTAAAATTTTTAGACGATATCTTTATGATTTGGAGCCATTCATTAGAAGACCTTTATTATTTTATTGTCTGTTTAAACAAATTACGTCCAACAATAAAATGTACATTCAATATGTCTAAAACTAAGTTTGCTTACATGTGCAGCATGCACAATGGACAAAAGTTTGATAGACATCTATTTTACTTTCAACTACTGTGGCTTGATACTGTACTCGTGGAACGTTTGCTTAATCTAAGCACAAGGCTAACTAAAACTACTTCTCCAATGTGCTCAAAAAATCAGCCCGAATTAGTCTCAATATACTATATTTAGCAGTTATTAAAGTATGGAAAATGAATTTTGTCAGTCTAGACAATACCAGCTTCTGAAAGTGCATTCAATTAATTACCAACTATATCAAATGTGAAAAAAGTTATCAGTTATTTTCCTTTTACAATTAACTCTGAAGTCCGCGAAGTAAAACGACCAAGCGGAGCCAGCTTTTTTTAGGGGTGGGGTGGGGGTTAAGGTCCCAATCCGAAGTAAAGCCAAGCTGTATAGTCCCTAATACACATCGATCGTACACCAAAATAAATGAAAATTAACAATAACTAAGATATGCAAGGTCTTTTATAAATAGACATTATAACCAATGAGGAAAACATAGGAATTAATTTCCTTTAGAAATCTAGAGATATACAAATTGTGAAACTGTAGAGTGCCATCCTTAAACAAATATGATAATGTGTAAAAATAGTTTTCGTATTTTCATATCGTCATGCATGATATTCTGAACAAAATGGTACGTACCTTAATTTTGATGTTATGCATGAAAGTAAGCTAATTGTTGTTATTTTGATAATGCTAACACAATATGTCTTGAGGCAGTATTGCGTGTGTAATGACTAAAACGATGATGGAAATTAGAAGTCATAGAATACATGTTTAAGTCAACTTACATTAAAAACATGAATTTAAATGAAAGAAATATATAGAGAAAAACCGTTTCTTTTCAGTGATTTGTGATTAAATTAAGAAATAAACGATGATAAGACAAACTCGATTTCTTCGATAATCTGGTGTTAAAAAAAGCAATCATTTGAACCTTTGACCTCTATGTTCAAACTGTACTATTTATTAATGACGTCTCAAAAGTAATTGTAACAAGTTTCATGTTCCTGTCTGCGCTGACAAAATGCAAACTACATTGTTAACGTTCACTTTTCATCATAAACAACGGGATAGGCTTGTGTGGGACTCTGAGTCTGACAGTAACAAATGCTATTATGTTGATGAAAAAAAATAAAATTATTCAAAACGACTGTTTAGATGCTTGTAATTTAAATGTCTTAGCCATACAACCCAAATAATAATAAATCATATAATAATAACACCTCAGTGTTCTTTATGGGGACGCTCTGCAGATATCATGAACTCCTGAGAGTGAAGGGTGTAAGGTGAATTTGTTACATTTGCAACAGCCACAGCTGAGAGCACGTTGACACACCTCAAAAATACGTTCATGTACTGTGCCTGAAATTTCTTTTGAAACTGTTCTTGTAGAAATTGATTATGATCTAAACACACAGTTAACTAAACTGGATTTTCCCCCTGTGATCACACAATCAGCCGGAATCAGTCTAAAGTACATTGTCTTTCGCAGTACATGTATTAAAAAGGGAAAATTAAGCGGATCGAGCAGTTATTCTTATTTTAAAAAAGGCACATATGAAGTAAAGCCAAGTGTTATATTCTATAATCCATATTACACACATCAATGATACACCAAACTAAAAGGAATCAAATTTAAAAACAAAACAAAACAATACCTAAGATATACAATGGCTTTGTTAAAAAGCCAGTAAAACCAGGTGGAAAATCGAGGAAATTCTTGTTCTTTAAAAATCTGACCCCTAAATACGAAACTCTAGAATGTTGCCTTAGTATGTATATGACTTCATGCTCCTTCTTTTATACTATAAATGTTTAATTAGAAAAAAAAAATGGATGCAGTAGTAATCTTTACACATCGCATGCTGGATTGTAAATTGTGGCATTCCTAAAAGGCACTTTTTTGTGTGGGGGGGGGGGGGGTTGGGGTTGGGGTTGGGGGGTTGGGAGGGGATGTGAATGGCTTCTTGCAGCAATTTGCGTGTCGTCCAAGAAAACTAGAGAGACAAGCTACGACAAATGTGAAGCACATATATATCATTTACTCAACTAATGGCACTAGTGTGGGGATCATTTACGTGAAGCAGTGATAGACAACAATGGCAACAATCACTGGGAAGTGGGTGAGTGGTGAGGTACATGAAGTAACTATATCAGATTTTTACACTTTTAGAAGATCTAAAACAACGATGACGACGTGAAAACTGTACTGTCATTGTCAGTCCAATCCTGAAACAATTCCGTGCGAAATTTAAAATAATGAGGTAATTAGGTTTCAAAGCGACATTGTATTATGCGTATGCCAAACGCGTGACGTCACCACTTAGATTCTAGTCATGGCCATCACACTTACTTAATCAAAATTTGCATTTGAGTTTTGATATCAGATAATCTGTACAGAGATTGATGGTATAATGCAGTGCCGTATTAATCCATGGCAGGGACCCCTAGGCTTCAGTCTAGTCAGCCATATGGATAATATGGAATAAAATCATATAATATAAATGACACCTACAACTGAGGTGATGCCGTTTACGTGAAAAACACGATTTGATAATGATCAGATAATATGTACAGAGACTAATGGTATCACGTGATCTACCTTCTAGGAATAAAATCTCATTATATAACCGACACATGCAACTGAGGTGATGCCTTGTACGTGAAAACCATGATTTGATATCTTTCCCACCCGATGTAAAAATACACTGCTCTACTTTGTCATCAACACACTATATTAAAGGGTTTGCGAATAGGTGAGAAAATTTCTATCTCAGCGAATATCTGGTACAATTATTATAGTACACTTGGCCTCAGTCTATAACTGGTTTGTAATGGTGTATATACGGTATTAATTTCTCATATTTCCCATGTCTGTTTAATGTTAAAATCGACACTTTACAGTTAAATGTGGAACTCAAATTACAGAAAAATATATTGTATTACAGTTTAACAAGTGAGGGAGCTTAGTTTACCATTTTATCACGATAATACCTATCTAATATATCGTTTACGCTGACTTATATAAATCATTATTTTAATGTCAGCAATTTAAATAGTTTAATAGTTATAGTGAATGATCAAAGAATGGATCAAAATCCAGAATCAAAGGCTTTGTTATTAGAAGATAATGTTGCTGAAAATTGGATAGACTGATTACAAGGAATAAACGTTAAACCGAACACATATGATGGAGGCGACATCCCATTATGAGGTCAACAGTAACGTCAGACCTAATCTTGAACGTGATTCTTGTGACAAAACGAAATTGCGCAAACTTGTACTTACTATGGATGACATTTTTGAGGAATATGCGGATCTGTTTGATTGTCTTTTATGTTAACCAAACAAGATTACCAAAAGCGAAGTGGAAATAGTGAACCATTTGTTGAAGCACGCAGAAAAGTCCCATTTGCGCGCGCACGTAGGGGCAATGAGGCACTTGCCTTCTCCCTTCCCCGATTTCACAGATAGCTGGCTACTAAATGTTTGTTTCCTTACACACACACACACACACACACACACACACACACACACACACACGCTAATTATGCAGTCGTCCCTGTCTAAATACTATCAAAAACGTTGAAGAGTTCACTGAGTTCACTAAATTGCCTATAACTGTACATAAATTAAGAAACATTGAAGGATTTGCCTAGATCACCGGCATCTAAATAAAGCTTTTGAAAGAGAGCTTTTCAAACTTCCAACACGTGAAGAAATTATGTCCCGCTTTTCGTGAGCAAAAGTGATAACGAAATTAGATGCTATAAGTCAGCTTTTGCAGATTCGTCTTCTTAAGAAGAATCTTAAATTAGTATCTTTATCTCTTCTTCAAGTCACGGCGGATATCGTTGCTTATGACTGCCTTCTTGGAGTATCAAAAGCCTCAGAATTTTATCACAAAATATTTTTATACGTTATTTGAAAACTTCAGTGGGCGATATCACAATTTCTGGAAAAGACATTCTCGATGATGATATGCCGTAGAATGAAAACTGCCCAGTGTCCCCGAATAGGCGATGCTGTATCACTAGATGACATTCAGCCAGATAAGCGAAATATGGAAGGCGTGTATAGAGATCCCAACGTGCCAAAGGGTACGCAACAATTTCTTGGAATAATTAATAAAATACACGGTAAGATCTTTGCCTGATCTATCCCTATTAGGTCGTACAATAATATTGAGAACTCGTTTAGACAAGAAAAAATGAGCGCAATTGGACTCCAAATCACGAAGAAACTTACACAGATCTTAAAAATATGATATAAAGTCATACATACATACATACATACATACATACATACATACATACATACATACATACATACATATATATATATATATATATATATATATATATATATATATATATATATATATATATATATATATATATATATATATATATATATATATATATATATATATATATATATATATATATATATATATATATGTCTGTGTGTCTGCATTATCGACTTGCATTATTTCTTATTTTTTTCCAAGAATCTTGACCAGTTCTCTGTTGATATCTATCTTTCACTCACACCAGCTCATAATATCGAAGGATGTCATTCATTATATAACGTAGCCAAATTCAATTAACTACCCCTCTTACTAGAAGGTAGACGTTACAGAGTGGTGGTTTTGTTCGGGATTTGTTTTTAACAGTGTGAGTGACAGAGGCTGAGTAAGATATTAATAAAATATTAGAATATTTATAGCAGTAATAAATTTGGTTATTGCTAAACAAGGAAGTACGAGAGTGAATCGAGTCAATATTTATACGTATTCTTTAGTTAGTTTTTAGTTAGTTTAGCCCGTCACCCCTGCCAGGGTATAGGCCGCCCACAAAAGATCGCCAGAGGCTTTTGTCCTGTGCCATCACCTCAAACTGACTCCAGGTGTAACCCATCTTAGTGATGTCTGCCTCAAAGTCGCGTCGCCAGGTGTTTCTTGGTCGTCCTTTTCTTCTCTTGCCTTGAGGGTTCCATTTCAATACCTGTCTAGTAATGTTGGTTGGCGGCTTACGTAGGGTGTGTCATATCGAACCCCACTTTCTCTTCTTGATCTCATCCTCTACCGGAAGCTGGGAGGTTCTCTCCCACAAGTTGTTGTTGCTGATGATGCTTCTTAGGCAACTGTTGATGAAGGTCTGAACTCTCTTTACTGTGGACTTGGTGGTTCTCCAAGTCTCTGCTCCATACAGTAGGACTGACTTCACGTTGGAGTTGAACAGTCTAATTTTGGTAGTCAAGGTAATTTGTTTGGAGCTCCAGATGTTCTTGAGCTGAATGAAAGCTGCTCTCGCCTTTCCGATCCTTGCCTTGACATCTGCGTTTTTTCCACCCTGCTGGTTGATAATGCTGCCTAGGTACATGAAGGACGCCACCTCTTCCAGGGGACTTCCCTGCAACGTGACTGGGTCGTTACTGGTATAGTTGAGCTTGAGGATCTTGGTCTTGTCTTTGTGGATGTTGAGGCCAACCTGTGCAGATGTGGCTGCCAGTATGTCGGTCTTGTCCTGCATTTGCTGCTGACTGTGGGACAAGAGCGCTAGGTCAACTGGATACCATTTTTTACACCCATTGGTGGTCGTCGTCATAATCCAATCGATGACGAGAAGGAAGAGAAATGGTGACAGCAAGCAGCCTTGCCTGACGCCAGTCCGCACTAGGAAGGTGTATGTGTGCTGTCCTGTATGAATAACTCTGCAAGACATTCCGTTGTAAGTGTTCTTGATCAGGCTGACCAGCTTGGTTGGAATGCCATAGTGGCGAAGAAGTTTCCAGAGTGTCTCTCGGTCCACGCTATCAAATGCCTTTTATTGACAAAGTTGATGTAAAGCGAAGAATTCCATTCCAACGACTGCTCGACTATGATGCGAAGAGCAGCTATTTGGTCTGTACAAGATATGTTTTGCCGGAAGCCCGCTTGCTCATCTCGTAACTGGGGGGGGGGGGGGGGGTCGACGGCCCTCCTTCATCCTCTCCAAGAGGACCCAGTTGAAGACTTTTCCTGGTACTGACAAGATTGTGATTCCTCTATAGTTGGAGCAGTTGCTCAGGTCGCCTTTCTTTGGGATCTTGATGATGTGTCCCTCCTTCCAGTCAGTTGGTATTTCTTCTTCCTCCCATATCTTCACGAAAAGAGGATATTGCATTTCCACTGAAGTCTCTATGTCTGCTCTAAGGGCTTCTGCTGGTATGTCATTAGGTCCAGCAGCCTTGCCGTTCTTCAGCTGGGTGATGGCTTTCCTGATCTCGTCTCAGGTGTGATTGTCACAGCTTATGGGGAGATCTGCGTTGGCTGGGTGGATTTCTGGGGAATTTGGTTGTACTGGCCTGTTCAACAGTTCTTCAAAATGTTCTGCCAATCTATTCATTTGGCGTTCTCTACTTAATATGGTCTTTCCTTGCTTGTCCTTTACGGGTCTCTCTATTTTACTGTACTTGCTAGACAGCTTCTTGGTGATGTCGTACAGCTTCTTCATGTTTCCACTTCCGGCCGCTTCTTCTGCCTCTGCTGCCAGTCCTTCAAGGTAGTTTCTCTTGTCTATCTTGATGGTTCTTTTCACTTCTCTGTGGGCGTCAGTGTACTCTTTTTGTGCCTTTACTTGTTTAGTTCTTGTTTTACTGTTATTTACTGCTGCTTTTTTCTGTTTACACTCCTGGATTTCGCACAATGTTTTGGCTGAAATCCATTCTTTCTGCTGGTGTTTCATGGGGCCTAGTACTTCGTGGCATGTTGATTTTACTGCCTCCGTAACTTTCTGCCATTTGTTGTTCACGCTGTCTACTTCGTCTTCAAGCAGCTCTTGTAACACTTGGTACTTGTTGTTAAAAGTTAGTCTGTATTCTTCTTTAGTATTTGCATCTTTCAACAGGCCGATGTTATACCTTGTTTTCTTCTCTTTTGGGCCCATCCAGTTCTTCTTCAGCTTAAGTTTCAGCCTTGCAACAACTAAGTGGTGGGCAGATGCTACATCTGCTCCCCTCTTCACCCTCACATCTTGCAGGGATCTTCTGAACTTCTTGGCTGTATACATGTGGTCAATCTGATTTTCTGTTACATGGTCTGGTGATATCCATGTGCTTTTGTGGATTCTCTTGTGGGGAAAGATGATACCCCCGATGACCAGGTCGTTCATTGCACAAAACTCTGCAAATCTCTCTCCATTTTTGTTCATCTCCCCTAGGCCATGGATCCCAATTACTTGTTCATACTCTGTGTTGTCTGACCCAGCTTTGGCATTGAAGTCACCCATGACGATGTTGATGTCTTTGTCTGGGAAATTTTCTACTATGTTCTGCAGTCTGTTATAAAACTGGTCTTTATCTTTTTCTTCGCTGTCAATTGTTGGAGCATAGCACTGTATGACGTTCATCTTTATTTTCTTCTTCTTGGTCCTAAATGTTGCAGTGAGGATTCTGGACCCATGTGGTTCCCATCCCATCAGTGCATTATATGCTTGCTTCGACAGCATGAGCCCTACCCCTTGTGTATGAGGCGAATTTCTCCCTCATTTCCTGAATACAGTAGCATCTCTCCTGTCATCAGTCTTCTTTGTCCAGATTGAATCCATCTCGTCTCGCTGATGTCCAGTAGGGATACGTTGTAGTTTGTCATCTCTGCTGCTACCTGTGCTGTTTTTCCTGCCTCATACATTGTCCTCACATTTCATGTTGCGATGTTAATACTCCTGTTTGATAGAAGGGTGATCTGCTTTATGGCTTCCGCGGGCTTGCGGCTTTCACCACATAGCGTCATAAGTCCTCCAGTAGAAGACCCTTCCTCCCACAGGCTTTCAGTTTCTGGTTTCTCTTTTGTCTACGTTTTTGTAGCAAGTTGGGTTTTACAGCGTCGGGTTGCTATCCCCACGCCCAACCTTCCTCCTTTTCCACTCGGGCTTGGGTCCGGCGATGGCGAAATTTATTCTTTAGTTAGTGAATGCCATTGTTTGATATTTCTTTAATATATGTTTTCACATTGTAAGAAATTAAAATTCCGTACCTGAACTGTCATCATAGGTGGTCATTCAAGTACTTCAGAAAGAAAAAGAGCCTTTAGCTAGTCTGTTGAGAAGAGATAATTAATGAAGTCCAGAGAGAGTAATCGCATATTATTGGTGCAACAAAGCTGAATTCGGAGAGAAAGCAATGACTGTATTGAAACAGATATGGACGGATGAAAAAGCAATCCGAGGAAGTACGAACAACATATCAATAGGTTGTTGATCTCCGTCACAAGCTGGAGGAAATTTACAACTTAGTTCAGAAGAATCTCCGTGACGCACCGGGACGTCAAGCCAACTGCTTCGACAGGAGGGCGAAGGAACGGAAGTTTGAAGTGGGTGAATAGGTGATATTGTTGTTACCGTTGGAGCACAACAAACTCTAAGCATCCTAGACAGAACTACCATATCCACGTAGGACATGAGAAGAAGCTGTACCACGTTAACCTTCTTAAATGTTATCGTGAAAGGGATACAAGCACTGAGTTCGAGGTTGCTACAGCTGTAACCGAAGAACCCGACGACAACGGAGGAGTGACAGAAGTAGTTCATAGTTGTCCTTTGATGAGGGATGAGACCTACGTCGACGTATTCCTTGACGTAACGTTAACGTCATAACAACGTGAAGAGGTGGAGGAGATATTCCACGCCTACTACTCAACTGTCTTGACAGAAAGACCAGGCATGATGGACTTGGAGGAGTTCTGTTTGAAGTTGCTGGATGAAATGCCTGTGAAACTGATACCCTATCCCCTAGCTCATACAAAATTAGAAAATGTACAAGACGAAAATAGAACTATGTTTAACTTAGGAGTCATTTATTAAGCCGAATATGCATATAGTTCACCGGTTGTTTTGGTCCTGAAAGAACAATGGTGATCACCGCTGTTGTGCCGAGAATCAGAAATTAAAATGGACCACAGAGTTTCAGGTCGAAATATTACCGTATCCTGAGTCCATATTTGTCAGAGTAACCAACGCCACATATTTTTCTAAAATAGAATTTCCCAAGGGCTATTGGCAAATTCCAGTTAGTAAGAAAGACAGTCCAAAACTTGCCTCTGTGACACCTGATGTGGCATACCAATGGGTAGTCTTGCATTTTCACACAAATGATGAGGAAACTGCTTGAACCTGTAAGAGGGACCGGAGTTTCAAATTTCATGGACGATTTGTTATTGGTGACACATACTTAGGAAGAACACGAGATATTACTGAGAAAAGTTCTGGAATGACAGGCATGACTCACACGCCGACCTTCGAAATGTCACATAGGATTTCGGAGACTGACTTATCCAGGACACACACTCAGTGAAGATACCCCAGACGGTGCTAATGTCGAACGCCGCACGTCCAACTACGAAAACAGAAGTGCGATCTTTGTTTTAGGACTTGCAGGTTATTATCGACAGTATATTGCAAATGTCAGCGCTATTGCTAGACTGTTGACTGACTTGACAAGGAAGAAGGCTCCAACAAAGGTTATTTGGACAGACGCTTGTGAGAGCATTTCGGACGATAAAGGATAGGTTGACGTTAGGCGCCGTAGTGAGACTACCGGACGTGACAAAGGACTTTGTCTTATGTGCCGACGCTTCTGACAGGTGCGTGATGTGATATTATTCCCGGTAGATTATGAAATCCGGTACTTGTTGACAGCTGAGCGTAATTATTCGGATACCGAAAGAGAATCATATTGATTATCTTTCGGATCTCTAAATTGCAGCACTATCTGTATGTGCGAAAGTTTATTTTGGAAACTGACCACCTTGCTTATTTGGCCCTAGCGAAATTAACAACTGGTCGTTTAATGAGATGGTCGCTATTTTTAGATAATATTCAAGTTCAATTGTCTTACATGAAGGGAATCTGCTATGTATGAGCAGATTCTCTGAGTAGACTAATTGGTTCTGAAATCAAGAAGTCACCTAATGACATGTAAACAATAACAGGGATGCAGCTTCAAAATTCGGAGAGCAAAATCCCATATTTTCCTGTTTAAAGGGGGTCCATGTGCTAACTGTCTATGCTAAGGAAAGTCATTAACGTCTTTAGTTAACATCGTTGACGGACCAGCTGATGTTGTATAATCGTCGGAACATCTTGCTAGGCCAATTATCGTTGTAGCAACATGAACATTTTTTTGAAATGATTCAATAATTATCCCATCATTCATATACGAATCACTATCAAACAACGCCATAATACCATTGCTAACAAAAACAACTCTAGCATTAGCGGCGTATGTCGTATTAGCATCAACGTTTGTTACAAGTTCGCCTTCCACTTCAATAAAAGCTTCAGATGGTAAAAATATCTTCTAGTATCTTGAACTTGTAGTTAATTTTTTCCACGCTGATTTGGTTGACGTGCGTCATAAGAATAATATTGCTAATCGCGCACATAATCATATTTGATAACTGGTTCGTCTATATCAAATGCTGTATCAGATATACGTTTGAACATTTTATTATAATTGTTATCGTCTAACACGAAGAGCACATTCGGCTATTAAATTAACAGTTAAATTTCTTTGTGCGTCTACGGAAAAATCTGATAGTTCTTTTCATTGCAGATTGATTTATTATTTTACTGACATTGGCAGGCACCACCTCAGTAGATAGTAAAACCACCTGGGCCAGTTTTACTGGTGGTTGTGTTTTCGTCGTATTAATCGTGTTATTCTTCTTTTGATTGCCTAGAACGCATTACCAGCAATATCACCAATCACACCAGTAATTTTTTCACAAGCACGATCAATAGATTAAATTACTAATTGTTTTGCAATATGTATTACTTTTGGATCTATCCTCGCAAATAAACATTGGACAACATCACCGCTCTTATCACAGTAAATCCTTTTGTATATTGGCAGTCGCAAATTTATCACTCTAACTATGGTTGGTCCACGTTGCGCATTATGTATATTCATCTTATTTATTAATCATATATCTAATCGTGGCGATCTTAATCGCTATAATAATTATCAGTAATTTCATCAATAAACATCATTGTCCAAGATGCTGCCGTTAAATAATCAGTGACAAATATAAGATATTTCACTAATACTTTATGGATAATCATTTTCAGCACGTTTTCCTCCAATCAGAATTTCTAGCCGATCTACGTTAGAAAGAACATTGGTAGGACAAGTAATAAGAGCACTTCCTCTTGACATAGTCAAGGTAGAAATACCACTTATAGCAGCACCCGGTTGATCTTCTGGATCATAAAATTCTACTTCAGGTTTTTTTTTATTAAAGCTTTTCTTTCTGTTCTTACATTTTCAAGTTGCTGCTTCATCGCTTCTTATGTCTGTCCCCTTTCTTCTTCTACTCCTTCAACATACTCGTCTACTGCCTGATTATTTTTTTTTTAAAATCACTATCTTGAGCATTATTTTGCGGAATATCAACATCGATGTGATATTTAACCCCGCACCAATCAGAAGGTTTAGAGTATTAACATATTCGGGTTTCACATAATCACGTCTATTACTATGTCCAAATGCGGTAACATGAAGTAATTGGATTTTGTCCTTGATAGCAGCAATACCTGCAGACATAAATCTATCAATTATCTTGGAACCGCTCCGGTGGCTTAGTGGTTAGAGTGTCCGCCGCGGAAGCGGAAGGTCGTCGGTTCAATCCCCGGCCGATTCATACCAAAGACTTACAACAATGGTCCTGACAGCTGCCTCGTTTGACGCTCAGCATTAAGAGGTTAGTGTTAGGACTGGTTGGCCTGGTGACAGGATAATGTGACTGGGCGGGACATCATACTACATATCTGCGGCATGATGCCCCAGTGCTAGACATCGTAGCAATATGACAGAAAAATTGTTAAAGCTACGTTAAAATCCTAATGAAACAAACATCAATTATCTTGGTTCAGGATTTTGGCAGAGGTTGTGGTTGAGGAGGATGCCAGGGTGTTGGTCGAGTTGCTCGAAGATGGTCATCCATACCAACAGAAGTTGATTTAAGAACTTTTTGTGTTGCCTTACTTGCTGTAATAATTTTCTTTGTTGGTTCTACAATTAGTTTAAATAATTGTTCTAAACCCTCTGCAAATTCTACCTCAGACTCCTGACGTTCTAGTAAGTTTTGTCTGACCGAATCATGAACTGGAAGAAATTTCTGTATCGCTTCTAATATTTCCCGAGCTAATCTATTTGTGTAAGATTCCATAGCTGGTGGCATATTATTGATATATAATAATGATATAGTTATGGCAGCAGATAAGGAGCGCCCTTAATGAAACATCATATGGGTAAACGAAAACGCGCTTACAAATGTAGAAGAAAAATATAAAGTAACCCGTAAAAGTCTCTCTTGGAGACAAACTCGGTTAGTTAGAAGCTTCGTATTGACGTTATTGTCTTTATAGTTTCGTTTTTGTAGGAAGCTTTTTTTTTCAAAGTTTATGACGTTTATAAAAAGGTGAGCTCGCCCTCTCTGCTTGGGTAAACAAAACGGAACAAATTTGGAAAAACACTACCATCTGATAAAGTAACATAAAAAATATAATCCAATTAGAGAAACTCTCAGTCAGTTAGAGGCTTCTCTTTGGCGTTATTGACCTTGTTATTTTTTCATTTTCGTAGGGTTTGTTTTTAAAGTTTATGACGTTCTATATAAACGTGGGCTCACCCTCTCTGCTGCTAACTGAAATTCAGTTCAGGTGAGGCTATTAGAAATTCACAATAGCAATCAATGGAGTGATAATGGTACTATTACTCAAAACAATAGCAATCAATGGAGTGATAATGGTACTATTACTCAAAACAATAGGAATCAGTGGAGTGATAATGGTACTATTACTCAAAACAATAGCAATTAGTGGAGTGATAATGGTACTATTACTCAAAACAATAGCAATCAGTGGAGTAATAATGGTACTATTACTCAAAACAATAGCAATCAGTAAAGTGATAATGGTACTATTACTCAAAACAATAGCAATCAGTGGAGTGATAATGGTACTATTACTCAAAACAATAGCAATCAGTGGAGTGATAATGGTACTATTACTCAAAACAATAGCAATCAATGGAGTGATAATGGTACTATTACTCAAAACAATAGCAATCAGTGAAGTGATAATGGTACTATTACTCAAAATAATAGCAATCAATGGAGTGATAATGGTACTATTACTCAAAACAATAGCAGTCAGTGGAGTGATAATGGTACTATTACTCAAAACAATAGCAATCAGTGGAGTGATAATGGTACTATTACTCAAAACAAGTTGAGGTGACTACCGATGAAACCGGAAAGTATTTGTTGTTAGTGACAAATAACATGTCAAAGGCAGGGGAAGATTTGACCAGTACGAATCAGCAAACAAATTAAGAGATAGAAGATTAATCAAATGCTTCCGATTTATTAGTGGTCAGCAACGAATTTAATATATTAAAACGCAAAATCCGAAGTGGACATTTTTTACGGGAAGCAGAAAGACTAATATAACAGCGTTATAGAGCCATGATATGGTCATTATCCAAACAGAATAGTGTACTGATTCAGAAATGGCTAAAATATTTAATTTCAGAAAGACATTAACGTATTTACAATATTTTCATATTGAGACATATTTCATATATTCTTCATCCTCTCTCTCTCTCTCTCTCTCTCTCTCTCTCTCTCTCTCTCTCTCTCTCTGTGGAAATTTCAGACTAAAGATTTTCGACCATGGTTGTCACTTTAAATGTCCATTACTTCCGAGATGTATTCCTTCAGTTTACTCAGCCAATCATAAGCAGTTGTTTCTATAAAGAAAAATCCTAAGACGATCATTTGTTTCGTCAGTCACACTCTCTGAACCACGTTATATAATTTTTCCCTTTGAAGAATGACTATTTAATACGGATCGGAAGTTCAGCTGTCTCTTTCTCAAACCCGTTTTAAGATATCCAGTTAATTTCATTGAATCGGAACCCTGGCCACTTTGAGGTTTTAACACTGACATGCAAGAAATTAAGAATGAAGGTCAAAATGACCATTCCCAAATACTCCCCTGGTTTATTAATGCTCGATGTATTCGATTTTAAGGTTCACTGCTTATTCAAAATTCGATACTTCCCTGTGACTTTGGTTCAAATGAATTGTAAATATATATTATTTTAGTGGTGAAAATTTGAATTTTATTTTAGTTAATTAATGGTGAAACAACTGTCTGCTCACAAGACCAAAGATTAGTCCTGAACAATATAAGTAGGCCTTTCGCAAATAAATTCCACAAAATTAAAAAAAAATCACAAATGTAGAAAGCAAAAAATATTTCTAAATCAAGTAAATTCTTAATTTTTTTAGAAACCAAATTGGTTTAAGTTCTGAAACCTATCCATGTCGTGCCATGATTTGAAAGGCATCATTCCTTTGGTTGAAGAGGACAATAGATTTTAGAGACTGACGGACTACGTAAATCAAAGATGAGTGTACCAAACTTTTAAGTCCACATTACAACAAGGAAGACAAGTCACCGACATGTGATGAGACTATCCGAATTACAATAACTATGATAATGATGACGATGAATACTAGTATTATATCACTACCACTGCTAACATATTCTGCTTAAAATGACGATCTTTCTAGCAAAAAGCAGATCCGACAGGCACAGACAGAAGGCAATGTTCTTAAAAAAAAAATTTAAGAAACGAATACTACGAGTACATCTAAATACTGGGATAACTGTTTTGAAAAGGAGAAATGAAACACATCTCTCATCAAAAATGTGACTTGTGGCCTACATATTTATATTGTGTACATGTGAGTAGACTTTGATGCTAACGGAGGTTTCAATCTGTACGACTCCTTCGGATGTAATGCCACGTGACACTTTTTCAATTAGTGACACTCAGGGACATACAGCGGTTACTTGCCAGTATTATCATAACTTTGTAGACATCAACCTGTGCCGTTTAACACTACACACTGTTAGCATAGCCTATGCGTCTCAAAACAAATGAAAGTCGCTTACATGTATATGGTGTAAGATACGTTATTATTTCGTAATAAGGATCCATTCATTTCTAACAACAAATAGGAGAATCGGACTGAAATTGAATTATATATCTAATTTGTCATTATGAATCCATGCCAGGAAAGGAATTTTGTGATCAGCTTAAGTATGACCTAAATCGCTTACGTATGACAAAAATCGCCAACGCGTGACAATAATAGCTTACTTATGACACAAATCGCTTTCTTAAACCTGATAATACATACAACATGGAATGGAAACTCTACAGAGCTGCTATATAGCTCCTTTTTAATAAGCAGATGAGGTTACCTTTGACAGCAACACCCACCTCCGGCTAGAATCCACATGTAACGGATGAAGTACCCTGAAACAGTATTCTGTTGGAAAACATTTGCATTTTTTCCCTTTCCTATCCGAAAAATAAGTTTTCATATTTTACTATTATCAGTACCAAACGAAACATATTCTATTATAATAATATGTTTTGTAATTTTATAATACATTGCATCAGATCACCATTTTGAAGTAACAGCCCCTATACCGCCATCTTTGTTTGTTACTAAGAGAAATCTTTGTACGATAAAATAGAACCCAACTAATGCATGACACCCAAGCAAGCCAAACAAATGTGTTACCCTCAACAGTAGACCAACTTGATAAGTGTTTGCATTCAGTGGGTGACAAACGTACCCCAGCAACAAACTTCATATTATCTATTGAGAAATGTTATTCATATTGTTCCCCTGAGTAACAATCCCATCAATCTTCAAAATCGGCAGTGTAAATCCTCTGTTGAAGAAACCAACGATTGCTTCTTACGATTACCGCGCCGCCCCCCCCCCAAAAAAAACACAACAAAACAACAAAATAACACTACCGTTCATATTTCAAACCTCCCATTCATGTAAAACAGCTCAAAATTAAATAAGTTGTTCTGTAACTACTTGTACCTTATCTAAATGTTTATCAATTTACAGTCTGCCTATCATCTTCAACACAGAACAAAAAATGCCCGTATGAAAGTAATCAACAACCCTCTCTGTTTCAGGTGCAGTTATTATCAGTCCTAATACTCCGTGATATGTCTGTAACATTTTTCACAAGATACCATTATGTGTTACCTCTTCGTCTCAGGCATGTAATTGACATTTGCGATACACCCGAAGGATGTAAGTATCGTTCAAGTCATACTTACGTAATATGACACTAAGTTTTGCCTGGAAATGGAAAACATCGATAATATATTTTACTTCTTATATTATGTTGCGTTAGAGAACATAGGAATGATCCATTTTATTAGTAGAAAACGATATCCGCATTCCACATACAAAATGTATTTCTATTTATGTATGTACGACAGCTCCCTTGGTCTAGTGATTAGAGCGTTCGCCTCAGATGCGGGTTCGAAGAAAGACTTATAAAATGGCGGTCAGATGTTCAGCTGCACAACGTCTCGACGACCACACTCGGTCAAGAGACTGATGATGATGATGATGATGATGATGATGATGATGATGATAATGATGATAATGATAATGATGATGATGTCTCGCTTGCACTTGTCGGCCTGGTGTCAGTATAATGTGACTGGGTGGTGGACATAATTCTACTTTTCCTCAGTGTGATCCCGCAGTGCTAGACATTACTATTAACTGCCACAGTTCAGACATCGTAGCGATATGACTGAAAAATTGTTAAAGATACATTATAAGTCCAAAATGTATGAGTTTGCAATTTATATGTGTAATTCTGTGAGTATATGAATGAGTTTGTTATTTATTTATGTAATTGTACGTATTTTCCATGTCCCAGTTCTCTTTGTAAGTAATATCCGAAACGAAGAAATAAAGATAGAATGAAGGCAGTAGTTAATTGACTAAGGCAATACTATTCTCGCCGTAATCTAAAACCCGGTATCTCTGAACAAAAATTTTAAAACTAAATCATATCTTTTGCTGAGTTCCACAAACATAATAATAATAATAATAATAATAATAATAATAATAATGAGGACTTTATATAGCACCTAATCTTTCGAAGCTCTAAGCGCTTTACACCATCAATAATGATATGACTATACTACAGAAGAACAACTGACAAAAACAATGAAATTGGAAATCATAATAACATGCTGAAAACATATAAGATAAAAAACATGATTAGGTCGCTAAGTTTGTCCCTGCAGTCGATACAGGTGAGTCTTAAGAGCACTCTTAAAAGGGACCACTGTGTATTGGTGTCTAATTTCAATGGGCAATTCGTTCCACGTCACCGGGCCCTGGTGTGCAAACGAACGTTGTCCATATGACTTTGCTTTCACCCTGGGAACAATGAGCATACGATTATCAGAAGAAGAGCGTAAGGATCTAGCTGGTGTATACACATGGGTGAGGCTGGATAGGTATGTTGGACTGGAGTCTCTCATTGAAACATAGCACAGAGAACACATTTTGTGTTTGATTCTGTATCGAATCGATAGCCAGTGTAGGGTACAGACCAGTGGTGAGGTGTGCTCTGATCGAGGTACTCTAAAGATGATCCGTGCAGTCGTGTTTTTAATTTTTTGAAGTTTCTGGAGTAAATATTGTGACGAACCATGCATAATTGAGTTACAATAGTCCAGTCTTGAAAGTACTAATGAACACACAAGTGTTTTAGTGACATCAACTGAAAGATATTTACGAATGGAACTGATGCGCCTCAATTCAAGATATGCAGCCTTGCATATGTTCATGACATGTTGGTGCAATGTGAGAGTACTGTCTAGAGTAACGCCTAGGTTTCGTACTGACTGTGAGAATTTAATGTTGGTGTTGCTGATATTTATTGTCTGAGGTAAGGGATGTGAATGAGAAAGTCTTTTTGTTGTGATCAGAATAGCCTGTTTTATCATCATTCATCTGCAGCTTGTTACATGTCATCCATGATTTCATATCAGAAATGCACCTCTCTACTCCATGGATGGTAGCATCAACTTCATTTGGGTGGCTAGGCTTGTATATTTGGGTGTCATCAGCATACAATTGGTGAGACACTGGGTGATGATCTATGACACTTGAGAGCGGCTGAGTGTACAGAATGAAGAGAACAGGTCCAAGAACAGATCCCTGTGGAACACCACAACATGCTTCAACTGGGCTGGAGTGTATTCCATTTGCAGATATAATTTGTGTCCTGTTGTCTAAGTAGGACTTGAACCACTGTAAGGCTATATTCTGAATGCCAAATACATGCTGGAGACTGTGAAGTAATATATCATGGTCTATTGTATCAAATGCTGCAGATAAATCTAGGAGAGTGAGGACTGTAATCTATCCACTATCCAAAGCAGAGAGAATGTCACTAAATACTTTCAGAAGAGTAGTTTCCGTATTGTGGCAAGGGTAATATGCAGACTGTACATTGCTAAAAAGACTGTTTGAATTCAAATGAGGTACAAGTTTAGTTAGAACAACCTTTTCTAAGATTTTTGATATGAATGAGAGATTAGAAACTGGCCGGTAGTTCTTTAAATCGTTATGGTCCAGTGTTGGTTTCTTCAGCAGTGGCTTTACGATGGTAGTTTTGAAAAATGATGGGAATTCCCCTGATGAGAGAGAGATATTAACAACATCAGTTAGTGAAGGCAATATTGAGTCTAAGCACTCAAGCAGCAGTGATGGCGGAATTGGATCATGTTCACAAGACGTTGGTGCACTTTTCATCACGATTGTGCGTACTAAATCAATAGAAACAGTTTCAAATGCTCCTAACGGTTGTCGCTGAAATTCTGCATCATAACTGTATGGTGACGAATCAGTTGAAATTGTGCTGTCAAGCGAATCTCTAATGGTTTGCATTTTGTCATCGAAGAAATTTGCAAATTGGTCTGGTAGGTCTAGTGGAGAGAAGGTTGTTGGAAGTGGTGTACATTTGTTCATTTATATTAGTTTGTTAGTTATCTAGAAGAGCTCTTTGCAGCTGCAACTCTCCGTGATACTGTAGTGGGATGATTTCGCTAAATGGACTATGTTTGTGACGTTCTTCTTAGCGGATTCGTAGATTTGTTTATGAATAGTGAGTCTGGTGGAAAGCCAAAGTCTCTCTGCTTTTCGGCGATGTCTTTTAGCAGTGCGAAGCTGGTCCCTAACACTGCTATACCATGGAGAAGACTTTTTTTTTTTTTATTGATACTCTGCATTTGGTGGCTGGGGCATGTTTTTCAAGCAATGAACGCAGGCAGTTATCAAGTTGTTCCGCTGTTGGATGTAAGAAAGTTGTTAGGTTTTCTTGGATGTCATGCATGAATTTGGATCTATTTATCATACGGAGGTTTCTCTTAGTAGCAAATAGAGGTGGAGAGTTAGGGACTGATACGTCGAGATGGCACACAATGCAGAGGTGATCCAATGCAAGTTCGTGGGATACAAGGGTGGATTGCAGAATCTTATCATCAGGTCTATAAAGAAACCAGTCTAAATTGTGACCAAGTTTATGGGTAGGTTGGTTAACTGACTGTTTAAGATTGAAAACATGAATGGAATCTAGGAGTTTTGACGTGTATGGTTTACCAGGACAGTCAAAGTGAAAGTTGAAATCTCCAAGAATAATTAGGTTGCCACCTATCGAATTTCCATACTCTAGAAGATTTGGAAACTGCTCCAAAAAGAGATATTCAGTCAGCTTGTTTTTTTCTACTAGGAGGAGGACGGTAGAGACAGAAAAAATGGACTGACCATTGTTCCAGTGTGAGCGTTGTTTGGACTAGTTCAAACAATGTGTGGCAGAAGTTGAAGGTTGTGTTGTACTTGAGGCATTTGATCTTGAAATTCTTTGTAATTACAGCAATTCCACTTCCGCGAGAGTTGCGGGGGAACGACTTGATGGAGTAATCGCTGGGTGTTAAATCCGCACACTTACATTCATCACCTGCCGAATTTAACCAAGTATTTGTCAGGAAGAAGATGTCAATATTCTGGTCATTGATAAAATTAACAATTTCTGTGCGCTTTTCCGGTGATCCTACTGATTGAGCGTTGAATAATGAAATACGTAATGGTATCCCTGGGACAGTTGACACAACGGTTGACGATTTAAGAGGAATTTGAACCAGGTTATTAAAATTAACGGCATAATTTTTAAGCTTGTTTATCCGTTACGGGCGAAAGGGAGATAACTGGAATTCTTCTTCTTGTTCTACGCCGGCCAGCTTTGAAAGAACGTTTCTTTTTTCGCTTCTGGTTACATTTAAGAGAAGATGAATGTATTCCCAGTTCGTTCAGTCTTGAGCACAATGTAGTATCTAGAACCAAGGTGTGGTCATTAATCCAGTTAATGAGGGTCCGTCGTATTGTAAGCGGTCACGTGACAGCGGTTTCTTCAAAAACAAATGACGTCTTAACATTGGGACAAAACAGCTGAGAAAAATTCTAATTGTTCTCGTTTCCAAAACATGGAGATGAATTAACACATACGAACGGAACAGCCAATGCATGATGAAACACAATAATGTATATATATATATATATATATATATATATATATATATATATATATATATATATATATATATATATATATATATATATATATATATATATATATATATATATATATATATATATATATATATATATATACATAGCTTCTAATTGTAATGTTTCCCGTTTGAGAAAGCTTCGCAACTATCACATACTTAAGCATAATCTAGTAAAGTAAGGGGCGGATATGTGTGTTAATTGCTAGAAGTGTCTTGTGGTATAAGATTTATGAAGAAACTGGTTGGTTTACTTTCGCAGATAAATGAAAATTTAGTAGCTACGTTGCTTTCATAAACTTGTACACGGAGGCTCTCATTTTTATCTTTCCATCCTTTAATCACAACTGATGAGAAACATTGGCAGAATTTTAGAAATATAAATAATTTTAATGCCATTAATGATAGACGCGAAATAAGCACATGCTCATTAATGCACTTTGATATTAATGTTTGGAACTTACGTCCAGATTCAGTTAAAAGTGAAAGTAACTATTGGTATAAATCTAGGCCAAAAATAATCCAAGAATTAAAAAATAGAAGATTTAATAATAAAAAGTCCTTAATGAAACTGAGTTCGAATCCCGATGAAATCTAAAATTGACGACGATGACATCTGCTACAACCCGCGAAGTGTTGCAGTGTCAACAGTCTCTTGTTGAATCACAGAAAATAATATGTCCAAAATTCAATTTAGAGCACATTAGTATTTATGGTGAAAAAAAATCACTTTAAATCCAATAATTTGAAGAAAATAAAATATCGGCCCAAACTGGTCACAACAACATAATTTAACGTGTCAAATAGTTTAAAGCCCACTGACTTCTTATATACAAAACATTAGGTATAAAGCTAACTTAAGACGCAAAACAGATTCCCGGTTTAGGGCCAAGAGTTCAACCTTCCAGAAGAAATGGAAGGTTGTTACATGAAAATTTTCACGCAGCCCATGTATATGACCTTGGCTCAACTAAAACATATTTACTCTGAGAGAATAAATAATGAAAAGAAAATAAATTATTTACCAAAACTGTCACTGAAACTAGATCAGCAATCGATACAATGTCTCTATTTATTAGTTCTTTACATCAAAAATATTTTTTAGAAACCCAGTCAGAACTAAACTATGTTCATGTCAATATCTAATGGAGTAAATAATTACATTACAATAGTATGTAATACAAAATTAAACAAACAGAAAATTAAATTAAATCAAATATACATTATATAATTATATCTTCAGAAATGAAGATTGGGAGACTAAGACATTATAACTGCCTGCCAATTTTTTAGCTGGCAATAGCAAATTATCAATTCTGCATACTAGAATTATAAATACATGTATTTATAATGTGTTAACAACTCTATAGTCTTAAAATAAACAACATGCTATGTACAATTCAACAACTAACATATTTCCTATGGATACAGATCGAAAATTTTAAAAGAACATTATTTTTGTCAATTAAATTTTTAAATGATCTTAAACGTTCTATCCCATGTCCAAAAATATAAATATCCAGATGAAATCCAGTGTTGTTCTGAATGAGTCCAGTTTTGAACGTGTTGCTGTGTTAATAACCTAGTATGTGCTCTTGTGTCAACAATTTTGATGATATGTAAATCAACATGTCCTTGAATGAATTCACAATAGCTCCATAGCGGGTTTAGACCAACAATAATTTAATGAACATTTGCTAATTCCAGTGAATAATTTAAATAAAATGATTCTCCAAAATTAAAACTGAGGACAACAAGACGTCCGATTCCATGTGAAGCTTCGAATGAGCAATTATAATATAATCAGCCTTACTATAAAAGCCTAAGACAGGATGAGGGTCGTTTCCCCATTTACAGAGTATTCTAAATTGTAAACAAGGTGACATTTCTAACTTAATATTTAGGAGAGAACACTTAAAACGACTGAGATACTTGGAATTCCAAAGAGAAACCCCCAATGTCCTAATTTAAAACTCAAGTAAAGATGTTTGTACCTTAAAATGTAATGATCTGGCTTGTGTACCGAGTATGTAATATTTAGAAGATCTCAAATGGCTGCCGATTTAATATTCAATTTATTACACGAGTTGAATAATGTTGGACATTATTTAACGAGTTTCAGAATTTATTATTAAATCATTACCAATTTGAGATTTTTTTTATCACAATAGTTTATTTCAGTAACAATTATTTAGACAGAAAGAAGAAAGAATTATTTCGTTCATTTTGACATACGCTGTATCTTTCATTTGTTGTTAGCAAAAAAGTCCAAAAAATTGAAATAGTAAATGTATAGTATACATTTTTGCTAACTATGAATCAAAGAACAAGCGTCCATACAAAAAAACAAACAAACATTTTATAAAAGACAAAAGATTTGCCAACACAGAATGCCCAGTGCGTGTGATGTCATATTGTTTGATACGGTGCACATAATCAATTTGAGTTTGTCGATATACACACTCCACAGTACCAGTATTTATGGTGAAGTTCCACATCACGACTAAACATTCAATTGTTGCAATATTTTGTTTGTAAATAGGAATTTTGGATGCAAAAATACACATATAAACAGTAATGCATTTGTAATCGGATAAATGCAGTATTTGATTTGGAATACTAGACTATACAGAAGACGAAAACAAGTATATTTTTTAATCGGACTTGCATCACATATTTACCGCGTAAATACGCTGGGGATGGATAAAGTTCTGAGACCAGTCTATGTCTACTTGCAGAGCAGTGGTGAGGTGTGCTCTGATATTATAATCACTTGAAAAATAACCCGTTAAAAGCTTGCGAAGATGATTTAAAACGTGCATACCATTTCATTTTTACGTGCAAATACTATATTGAATAACGTTGGAAATTGATACATAATTTAAATCATCTCAATGTACCTGTCACTAAAAAAATAATTAGTTATACGGATCTTCTGACTTTACAGCGAACGTTAGTAGTCATTTATTTGACTTGTTTTTCTAATCGTGCTGTTAAGACATCAAATGTTTTACATAATTACGGAAGATTCACAATTAAATTTTTCTCTATTTAATTAATTCTCTCTCTCTCTCTCTCTCTCTCTCTCTCTCTCTCTCTCTCTCTCTCTCTCTCTCTCTCTCTCTCTCTCTCTCTCTCGGTCGTTTTAACTTAACTTTTATCTTCATTCATAGGTCTAGAGACATTTTCGGATAACGCAAGCGCAAATCTTATACGTTCGCCTTTTAAAGATTTGCGCCATTATCTTGCTACGATGGTCCGCAAAGGCAATATGTATTAAATCGGACATCTGGAAATGAAGATTCTAAAAGTTATAATTAAAGCTTTAAAATAATCAATATCTGAGAAAGTGAATAGTTAAAATAAACTTTATGGGAGCATTATTTAAACCGTATCAGTGAAATTGATAAAAGTAAAGTTGAGTTCCAGGACAAAGAGACAGTGTTTATGCACAAATTTAAAATTGCATACACAAAAGAAGAGTGATTAAATCTCTCTGAGATGCCGTACTTAACCACGAAGAGTTATCTCCCCTACTATGACTTAGCTCGTATTGTTAATAGTATGTCACTATTACAAGATTTTGTGTTGTTTGTTCTATTTCGCAATCAATTTGTAATTTGGAGACACAATAAAAACTGAAGTGTGTGACTTTAACTATTCCCGTATTTTTGGTTTTTTTGGGGTAAATACGCTGTGTGTGTTGTGTATGTGTGTGTGTGTCTCTTTGTGTGTGTGTATGTGTTTGTGTTGTAGTAGTAGTATTAGTAGTATTAGTAGTAGTAGTAGTAGTAGTAGTAGTAGTAGTAGTAGTAGTATTAGTAGTAGTAGTAGTAGTAGTAGTGGTAGTAGTAGTAGTAGTAGTAGTAGTAGTAGTAGTAGTAGTAGTAGAAATTAGATTACTCAAGTTAATATGGGCCATAATAAATTGATTTTGAATTTTCAATGTTAACAAGTAATATGAGTGATGAAGGTTTGTGTGATTGAAGGTAAAGTCACACACACACACGCACGCACGCGCGCGTACGCACGCATGCACACACTTGTGTTAAATCAGCAAAATATCAGTCATGTGTTTATCCTTTAGTACTTCATGCGCTTTCGCTTTCAGAGTATCTTTGCAAATAAATACTTTTGACGTCATTATAATGTCATCTACATCACTTTCTTGTAGGGCGAGATGTAAGCAACATCCTCACGTCTATGCATAACACTTGGACTTACACTGAACATTTTTTGTACAGTTAATGAACCATAAAATAAACCTATAAAACTATACGAGGAGATAAATTCGAAAATAACAGCATAACACAGCATGGTAAAGCAATTCGTCTGGAAGTAATAATATCTCTAGCAGAGACCTCTGTGGAAATGAAATAAGGTTATTGTAGAAAGGTTTCAAATACCACTACAGGAAATAGAACCGCGGAAAGGCATAAAAGAATGCAATCGTACACTGAGCCTAAGCGAAAAACACACACAAGTGAAGAAGAGAATGACCGATTCTTAGTTAGAAATAAACGTGATGGATTCAGCCACAAAGTATGAAGTCCAAGAAGATATTATTCAAAAGTTACAAGAATATCACAAAGAAATTAATCACGAAGCAACCATAATTTCTCAAAACAAATGACAGACGAGAATTTAAATCGTTGTTATAAGACAATTAAATATCATTAAAAAAAGCTGACAAAAGTGGAGCTGTTATTAATCCGCACATCCATTTTGACAGAGAGAATACATACGAAATTTTAAATGATAAGGAATTCTACCAGGAAAGCAGAGAAGGCGAATCGAACTCGCGAAGACTACTAAACCAAATAATTGAAAAAGTTGCATATAACCTGTAAACAGAAGAAATTGATTATATAACGAATTTTTAACATCTTACAAGTTACTTTTACTGCCACGAAAGTAAAACCATCAAAGAAGTTCAACAGTAAATATGTAATCTAATCCGGTCTGACAATGCACACAAAAACTAGGTGATTTTATTAAAATCGCTTTCCAAAAAAAAGTTCCTGGTATCATACTTGAAGATACTGATTTTCTCAGCCTATTACCAAACATCGTCGACGAGGAATCAACACTCGCTACTTTTGATATGGCAAACGTTTGTGCTGATATTCCGCATGAAAATTGGAATAGAAGCAGTTTCATGTCGGCTAAGCAAGAAGCGTGAAAACTTATAATTCAATATTTAATCCCGAATTAATAACCGAGTCCTTAAAATTAATATTGGACCGCAGTGTAGTTTAGTTTAACGGAAATCAATACAAAAAGAAAAACGACATGAATATGGATGTCAAGGTTACAATCTTCAGCTAGTCATGGTTAACTTATAAACGTTATTATGGAATATCACGAAAATATTTTTTTTTTAAAAAGTATGTAAGTAAGAACTAGAACACATCTGTAGATTAATATGAAGAAAAAAGCATACCTAAAGAATAATTTTCCCAGAAATTTATTAACTTGCATCCAGCTGAATAAAGGTCACAAAACAAAGAGTGGAATAAGTATATCTTTCCTGGACATAATCGTCAAATCACCTTGAATTTCTATTAACATTTTAGTACACCGTGTGATAAACAAAACTATCTCAGCGCGCGCGCGTGTGTGTGTGTGTGTGTGTGTGTGTGTGTGTGTGTGTGTGTGTGTGTGTGTGTGTTGGATGTTTAACATAGCTTTAACGATTTTTCAGTCATATCGTTACGATGTCTGCAGTGTGGCAGTTTATAAAGATTTCTACCACTAGGGCATCATGCCGCATACATACAGCATGATGTCCCACTCAGTTATATTATCCTGACATCAGGCTGACCAGTCCTAACACTAACTTATTAATGCTGAGATCCTAGTGAGGCAGCTGTTAGTATCATTTGTATAAATCTTTGGCATGTATGACTCTAAAGAGATTCGAACCTCCCGCATCTGAGGCAGAAGCTCTAACCACTAGGCCACCAGAGCGGTCATCTTAACTCGTCATATTACATTAGTCTTGATTCAATAGTGATACTAATTGAAATGGACAAACCCGCACAAGAAGAGGGACTCTCAGAATCACAGCAATACATTCGCAGATAAAAATTAAACAGAACATGGATTTCAACTCAAAACCGTGATTGATACATCAATAGGCGCGAAATCTAAAACCATTTGCATTGATCAGGAGAAACATGAACTCAGGAAAAGAATGACAGTATATAGACAAAAAACGTGGACAGTGAATCTCAGATTATTAGATGTTAATAAATATATATATATAACTTTCTTCCATAGCATGATTTTTTTTTTTACTGATTTAATGAAAAATACGTATTGTTACACGCACAGGGGTATTCACTTGACCGAGCGGTGTCAAAACCCTGGCGCGAGTCACGCTGGAAGTCATAAGTTTTCCCCAAATTTCCAAAGACTTCCATACAACTTGAGTTGTAAAATGGAAAGAAAGACGTGTCTGCTATAACTAATAATCTTTGCTCTAATCAATTGGCGACCCAGAGGAGACAACTTGCCCAAACGTCCATTAACTGCACCTTTGCATGGTTTTTATTCATTATCATCCGTTTTCCGTACCGATAGCTTGTCATGCCATAGAAATTACACCAGTATTCCCTTACTAACTGGAAATATTTAACTGCGCGACCCTAGGCCAGTCAATCCATAGAATTTCCGGCGTATCACGCTCATATACATACGCCCATTTTCCACTATGGCCACATAAACGGCACCTACCAAGTTCCAACTTATTGATTCCATTCTATAATTTACTGATTTCCAACCATAAATGCTGCCTTTTCAATCACAATACTTGTATACACCGCTGAATTTTAATATGGACTATGTTACTGAAAGGGACAGTCATTCGGCTTGTACCCAAATTCACTACTAACGACCCCAGCATGGCTCAAATTCACTAACACATACTCCAAATTTATTACAGTATTTTTTTTCATCCGCAGTCTACAACCAAACACTAATAGCTGTAACTAATTATTTTAGATTCAATATAAGTTAAAACGGAATGCTCTTCTCATGGTATCAATGCACTAACACAGTTTCATAACGTGATAATTGGAAACCTATATTGTTTTATTTTTAATTTGAATGAAGTAGTTAATACACTGTATCAGGTATAACGGTGCCAATTGTACAACTTCAGATAGGTGGAGCTTAAAGTGTAGGGAACCTTGCATTCAGAAATAAACAACACTAACTGTGATTTGGTGCATTATAAATGAGTTGTACTTTCTGTCTGTCTTATAAAAAGTTAAGCCTCTTGGCAACATGTGAGATTAAGTTAATTCATACCTAAATCATATTTTGTATTTTTCATGAATTTGTTTTACAATGTGGGACACCTGGGTGAAACTGGGTCTGTTGTGACAACTCTAGTTCCAGCAGAGTTATTTCTCTTAAATACAAGGGAGTACCTGGTTAAGTCCTTGTCAAATTGACAGTCTAAGACTGTTCTCTATGACAGTGTGTGACATGTATGCCGAAGTAGGATAGAAAGTATTGTTACGTGCTTAGGCTCGAATAAGCAGCAACACAGAAAGAGTGAAAACTAACAAGCTTGTATAACTTGAACAAAGAATTTATTAAGTACAATTATTTTCATAAAATAAATAAACTTACGGTTTTAGAGAATCAAAACCAACATTAATCCAATATAGAATTCACAAAAATAATCCACTAATGGAATTGCAAGAGTCCTGAAAAATAAATGTTCTAATAGTTCCAGGTTCGAATCTTGACGATGTAATCCAAAATGGCTGACAATGTCACGTGATACAATTCTTGTTTTATCATCCAAATGAATTATGAGCACATGTTTTCTCCTCCAAATGGATAAATAAATCCTCTTTTTTCAATGAATTGACACAATGCCCAGAACAAAGTAATTAAAATTATAACTCAAACATAAATACACAACTACTAATTTTAAAGCCCATATTCTACTAAACTGTTCTATCCCAAACAACAGTCTATATAACTATTTTTCTTAAGTAAACAAGTGATCACGTGATTGTTTAGAAATTGATAGAAGTTCATGGAAGGTCACAGAAAGAGACTGCCTTCACTAAATCACGTACTCTAGATATTTCCTACACCCAAGAACTAAAAATAAAAGTTGTCCTTGAAATTAACCAATAGTTTTAGAAGCTTGTTGACAATGTCTAAAGCAGGGTCAGGAATTAGTTCAACAAGCCAAGGTCAAAAACTTGTTTACAGTTAAAGGATGGTCAGCCTGAACTTTCTAGAAAAAATCTCCCAATTAATGAATATTAAACCCTAAATGACAAATTTGGATTTAACAATTAAAAAATAAATAATTTAAATCCAATTGACGTAACAGTATATTTATTTCACAAAACATTAGCATTGACGTCTATAGAAAAACAATTGGTACCGTGATACCATCAATACAATGACACTTTCAGAATACACAGTACAGGGCCCAGTTGGACATTTGTGTGCCACTATTTTCCTTCGCTTTACGCAGCCAAGGACAAAATGATGAATAATGATTTCATACATCTTACAAACGTGTACTTTAATACAACTGTTATGTATAGATTAAAATAAATTGCTTATATCTCATACAATAGACAAAGAAGTAATTGACATAGCAGTGACGTCAAAATGTTTGTCCAGAAAAATACTTTGAATGTGTAATGTATGTACCTGAAGAGCATCCATGACGATGATGCGAAAGCACTTATAAAAAAAGATCTACATCCTACATACATCCTCTTGAATTACAAAGAAATTCCATATTTGAACTGGCATATATGTATATGTTTATAACACATTGCGTTAAATGATTGAAAACGGAATAATTTCATAAGTGATATATTTATTTGCCCTCATGCTTTTTCACTGACCACTCATTGTACTTGGTTTAAGTGGTTAGAGCGTCCTTCTAGGATGCAGGTGGTCGGGGGTTCGAACCCCAGCTGAGTCACACCAAAGACTTAAAAACATTATACTAGCCTAATGGTAGGTCTAGTGGCAGGATAATGTTACTGGGTGGGACATCATGCTACTTGTCTGCGGCAGGATGCTTCATTGCTAGACCTTATAAATAGATACACTGCAGAAATCTTAGCCCTGTGACAACGTTTTGCTCACAACTACGTTAAATATCTAAAATCATATACAGATGCTCAACTACAACTCATGTTAACAGGAACACTCAATAGTGCTCCACATGAGCACAATGCTGGCTTCAAAGTGGTGTCGATTGAGGTGCGGAGTACAAGAAGAAACTTTTCACTCATTATTCTGTTACGTAAACGTGGCTATGATAACATGAATAACGGAAACTTTAATCGAGTGTAAAATTTATGAAACAATCCGGAAAACACCTTAAAAGAAAGTTAACAATTAATTTATTTAAAAAATAATTTGAACTATAATAATGAAAAACAGCTGATAGTTATAGTTGAATTGTCGAAAGATTATTCGTCACATAAAGCATTACTGTAAAGCACTAACTTTCTGAAACATAACTTATGATTTCTTTGCGAGCTTAATTGTTGGTCTATCTATCTATCTATCTATCTATCTATCTATCTATCTATCTATCTATCTATCTATCTATCTATCTATCTATCTATCTGACTGTCTGTCTGTCTGTCTGTATGTATGTCTTTCTGTCTGTTCATTCATCAAAACATAATATCTTTCATGTAACCATATATATAGAAATCTATCTATCTATTTATCTGTCTATCTGTCTGTCTGTCCATTTGTCTGTCTGTCCATTTGTCTGTCTGTCTGTCCATCCATTCATCAAAACATAATATCTTTCAGGTAACCATCTATCTATCTATCTATCTATCTATCTATCTATCTATCTATCTATCTATCTATCTATCTATCTATCTATCTATCTATCTGACTGTCTGTCTGTCTGTATGTATGTATGTCTTTCTGTCTGTTCATTCATCAAAACATAATATCTTTCATGTAACCATATATATAGAAATCTATCTATCTATTTATCTGTCTATCTGTCTGTCTGTCCATTTGTCTGTCTGTCCATTTGTCTGTCTGTCTGTCCATCCATTCATCAAAACATAATATCTTTCAGGTAACCATCTATCTATCTATCTATCTATCTATCTATCTATCTATCTATCTATCTATCTATCTATCTATCTATCTATCTATCTATCTATCTATCTATCTATCTATCTATCTATCTGACTGTCTGTCTGTCTGTCTGTATGTATGTCTTTCTGTCTGTTCATTCATCAAAACATAATATCTTTCATGTAACCATATATATAGAAATCTATCTATCTATTTATCTGTCTATCTGTCTGTCTGTCCATTTGTCTGTCTGTCTGTCCATCCATTCATCAAAACATAATATCTTTCAGGTAACCATCTATCTATCTATCTATCTATCTATCTATCTATCTATCTATCTATCTATCTATCTATCTATCTATCTATCTATCTATCTATCTATCGATCGATCGATCGATCGATCGATCAGTCTATGAATCATTATAAAGTGTCAACATATACTAAGGTCTTGATATGATGGTTTATATACTTTATACATTTGTAATGTGTAAGGTTTCTAAATAATTTATGAATATTGACATTAAAGCAATTATCTAAAATAAATTTGTCTTCGTTGACTGAAGAATTCAAACACTTCATTTATGAAGATATCGATTTTTAAGTATAGATAGAACTGATAACACCGGAGTATGTTTGTTTCAAAATATGTTATAAGAAAAGCACATATTCGATAAATTATCTACCAAAATGTTGCATTTAAACAAATCATTCATCGATGAATTGATTTTAAAATGTTTCTTTCGCCATGCAACTAACGGGAAAGGATATATGTTTCACCTTCAAAATAAATACCGTATAAGGGGTAATTTTTTGCTTCTAAACGGTTTCTACTTCTTGACTTTTTCGTTGGATACTAAACACTGATAATTTATTTATTATTTATGTATGCATATAAGAATAATGTTTAACTTGAGACATGTCCTTGATTTAAAAATAAAATAATTGCCGTTATACTTCCTTAAAATCGTACAATAATAAAAGATAAAAATTAACACGTGATACGGTATTCCTTCCTTATATATGCGCAGTGAATCAAAGAAAAACGCAGTAAGGGTACAGTAATCTTCAGAGAAACAAGCAGGTGTAAGGAGAGGTCTTCACGGGATAATACAGGTTAGCATAGCATGTTAATTTATAGCTTCGAATTAGCAAATAATGTTTCTGATACACTTTCATGCACAACATTGGCAATATTAACTGTGGTATATCGCATAATTTGTACAGAAGTAAGTACAGACTGAGATGATAAAACACCGACTAAAGGAGCGAGATAGATGTCAAAGTCAATGAAATTTGGAGAAATATGTAGTAAACCCAATGATAGAATAACGTATTAATTTTCTTTCGACAATGCAATCATTTCAACGAAGACGATATTGTTTGAATATTTAAAAGCTCAAGTCAGTAACGAATGAATATGAAAAGTAAATTCAAGAACTTGTGTCCAAATGTTTACATACTGTTTTATGTTTACTAACTCAGAGCTTTCTTCACTTAATCATCGTGTAGTATGAATAAAATGTGAGACATACACTGTTAACCCCTACTTTAGTTTATGTCTTATTTTGCAATATACAGTTTTCGCAGATTTAAATTTAAAATATTATTATTATTATTATTATTATTATTATTATTATTATTATTATTATTATTATTATTATTATTATTATTATCATTATTATTATTATTATTATTATTATTATTATTCAACAAGCTATTTTTCTCTTCTTCTTATCATTATTATTATTATTATTATTATTATTATTATTATTATTATTATTATTATTATTATTCAACAAGCTATTTTTCTCTTCTTCTTATCATTATTATTATTATTATTATTATTATTATTATTATTATTATTATTATTATTATTATTATTCAGGTCGAAGAAAATGAACAGTCACATGATAGTTGTGCGAATTGGAATCCTAGGTAAGTACATTCGAAATGATACATTCTAACTAGCGAAAGGTTGTGCACTTCATTCCACATAAATGTTGAAAGTGGATCGACTAGACTTGGCTAGCGAAGATGAATCAGAATATAATGTGCCTGATTTTCAAATGAAGGTAGATTATATTCTATTTCATTGCACCAATGAATAACCGTTGAGTGTAATTTATTTTGTACTTGATAATGGCCATTCGATTTAAGCAAAAAAATAATGCGTCCTGATAATATATATTTCTTGTGAAGAGTGTGCCAACAGATTTATAAAAAATATAAGAAACAAAATATTTGTTTGAAATAACGGACATATTTCATCGAGTTGATGAAAAACTAAGTAATTTCACGAGTGGCGAAGCCACAAGTGAAAATACTCGAGTTTTTCACGCACGAGATAACATATATGTTATTAACTCATTTCAAGCAAATATTCTTTTTATTTTATGCTCACATACGTTGGCTACCTAAAGTTTTTGACCCAGTGAATTAGCAGATTTCTTACGGTAAGGATAGCTGTTTACCGTACATGTTCTGCTGTGCTATGAGTACCTGCACACAAAATTTAGTTCCACATCTATTTTATAAAAATTCAATTGGTTGAAGACGCCATATTAGATGTCAATGACATGTACATAAGGAAAACGTAGTTCACTGACAGAAAATTAAAGAGTGGTATGTTCTGACCCCCAAAAATAGTTCCAGTAGTGAAAAACATATTGTTAATTTTTTACTACAGTGAAATTTCAATATTTTAATTAGAAAATCAAGGAATGCACTGCTTAGCATGAAAGAAAAGTAATTATTCAGTGGACAAATGGGACAAATTCCCCGCACCCACCCACCCCACCCTCACACACTGGCGTCTGCACCAATTTTGTTTGGAGGTTGGACCAGTGACAAAACCAAAGATCTAATTTGTATAACACACCACCAAAAAAATCCGGGATAGGGGAGGGAGCAACTGCCCCTTCCCCCAATCCCCGCCATGCGGATGCCCGTGCACGTGTACACAGAAATTTATATCTGAGTCCGATTTAGTACTACGGCTATTATTCAACGTACATTATAATGTAACCTAACATTGAAATAATGTATTATTATTATTATTATTATTATTATTATTATTATTATTGTTATTATTATTATTATTATTATTATTATTAATTTCTGAAATGATCATGACAAATAAAACCGTCCTATCAGTGAATATGGTTACTAAACGTATGTATTCTTTTGCAGGTTTTCTGACTGTATCGACGGCACAGTTAGGTTGGTATTCAAAAGAAACTTTTGCAGTGAAGCCGACTCCAATTTATGCAGTTCTAACGCAATGAAATGTGTATTGTTGAAAGAAAACACTGAAATTAAATTGAAAAAAATCAGAATGTATTGTAAAAATTATTGGAATATCATACTGTCATATTTCTGTTACGATTGTGGTACAGCAAAAAATGTATATGAACTATTACCAAACTAAGACTAACAAGTTATAAGAATAAGCAAATCACAAATTGACACGCAGATCACACACCTGTCTACCTACCTGCATTAAGTTCCCTGTCGTCCGTCATGCATATTGTTTTGTACGTTCTTTTTCCTACAGAAGGAGACATTCGCCTGACTGATGCGCTGATACCTACCAGGGGAAAAATTGAGATTTTCTACAGTGGTTCTTGGGGACGAGTTTGCGATGATGGGTTCTATGATCAATCAGCAACTGTCGTCTGCAGGCAGCTTTTTGGCGAAGGGTAATGTTGATATGTTTAAGGCATGGTATTATGTATACCTATATTATGTGTATCTTTTATTTAGTTTGCAAGGGTAAATTAGTTAGTTACATTTTAATACTATTGTTGTATGTAATAATAGATTTATCTTTACAGAAGATGTCATTTCGGTAATAGTAGTTCACAGAATTCACTTAGAAGTTTCAAGATTGAGATGTACTGTACGCAAACATGATGTGATGTGAATGGATATCCGGTTTTGTTAAATGTCATGTTGACACAGTACTTTATTGGTTAATGCTAAAGCAGCTGATTGTGTTTAAAATTTAAGATTACTTTAGACTGAATTTGCGAAACTATCTGTTGCATTTTAGTAATCTATATAAGAGATTTGCCGTATTTACCGTATATGTTGGGACACGGCAAAATAACTATTTTCTTTCCTGGCCCAGAACATATGGTGAAACATTTATTCAACTTCAGAACGAAATAAATTTGTATTGCATTTGTGATACCCCCCTGCACGTTGCAATACAATAGACAAATAAAACACTTAGAAAGAAATAAACTAACCTTTTATTGTTATCATTTATTCTTTTTTTGCAACATGTACATTAAAATATAAAATATATCCACGAAATCCATATAAGTAGTGAAGGGTTTCATATTGTAGCGTGTATCAGTTATGTCCAATAACACACACCACGTTGTTAATTGATATAACACTTGTCCTCCCTTGGGAACACTTTCATCGATATCACACCTATTGCAATTGGTCACAACCCCAACTAGAGTTCTGGTATCGGGAAAGAAAGGAATCTTACTTGATATGTCGCCTTAGATCATTGAGACCAGCGGTTTAAACGAAGATGACAGCCACACAGAAAAAAATCTTCTTTTTCTACCGGCATATTTTCTTTTCATTATTTCTCTAAATGTGTTTATTTGTCACTAAATAACATATAATTTGTTTTGCTACTATAACAATGAAATATCCGGGATATAATTTGGGGTTACACAAATGTACATAACAATACACATGGCGATATGGCCCATCGATTTCAAGGATATCACAAACGTAGTGTTCACACTATGAACTGTAAGTATGATTAGTAACATCACAACAGTATTGGTAAGTGTCCTAGCTTTAAGATTTGGAATACAGTGCCCAAGCAGTATGATTTATAATGGCACAAAGTTAATGTTTCAATCTTGATAGTGTTTTAACTGTATGGCTTGTTTGAGCATAAAGACAGTGTTCCAATATTGATAGTTTCCTATCTGTATGATTTGTAACAGTACCTTGGTAGTGTTCCAGTCTTGATTGAATCATATCTGTATCATCTATAACATCAAAAAGGTAGTGTTTTAGTCTTGATAGAGTGTTATAACTATAACATTTGTAACAAAACTAAGGTAGCATTGCAAAACTTCATATGCCACTTGAGAATACATCTTTTTGTTATTATGAAGCCAACTGTTTTCTTTACCTTCGCAACAGAGTTACTGGTAAGGCAATCCAGAGATACGACTACATATATTACGATTATATGTACCACGACATCGCAACGATCTGGCTTGATGACGTAGATTGTGTCGGCAATGAAACCCGTCTGATGGATTGCTCTCACTTGCCTTGGGGCGTGCATAATTGCGTTAATGCAGAAGATGTTGGTGTGAATTGCATTGGTAAGCCAAACATGTACAGTTTAGTTCCTTTATTTCTCCCAGCAAAACATGCTTGGTAATGCTGGTTATAATCTTGTTTTCTTCTCCTCATTATATTTAAACTATCCGAATCATTTAGGTGATTATTGCGGTTTAGAGTTTGCTGTCGCAAGCATTTGTGAATCGAGCATTATCTAGCAATGGGGCGAGCACATATCAACAAATGGGCAAGTAAATATAATCAAGTGCAATTGGTAATAAATTATGTTTTGTTGTACGGCAGTTACAATGCACACTTTAAAAATAGTTCCCAGTATACAGATATCAAAAACACTCTTTTGGATGACATTATGCATGTATTGTTGAATACTCCCATTTCGCATTATTTAGTTCTCAGTATCAACGTAGAGGGCTAAAATATCTGTCACTAACATTCTCATTCTGTCACATTAATGGAAACGGCTTTCTGGTAGCTATGGTTATGAAGAGATCTATCAGATGTAGCAGCAGAGAGAGCGAACAGACTTTCTCTAATTGAGTTATATTTTAAGCAAAGAATTTTAAGTCTCCTTTTGGCAAATGGAGCCTTAACGATTTTAGAGTTCCATTTGTCAAATAGACCTTTCTAGTAATTATTTAATAGAAGGGTCGATTTGGTAAACTAAAGGCTTCCTTGTAAGGGTCCATTTGGTAAAAAAACAAGACGCCATATAGTTGGCGTTCACCCTCGTTGCTGCGTTACGCTAACCGATACAGCTATAGATACGATGATGAATTAGCGATATCTTTTTTTATATAAAATGTCAAACATCGGAGAAGCACAAATAACTAGATTAACACGAGAACGGTTGGCTGCGATTAAGAAATTTCTCCCGGTGAGAGATTCTTTCAGAGATAATCTTCAAGCGCGTCAACAAGCAAAGATGGATTTTACTACTGATACTGAACAGTTATTTAAACCGATAACTACGGCAACTGGGGAGGTTGTAACTGAATTAGCTATAGATACGGTCTAATCCAATTCGATATCGTGTTCAAGGATCTGATAAATTTATCGTTATAAATCCGTGAGGGGTAGCTCTTGCGTTATTGAAGAAGTTTTTAAATTTATTAAAATCCATATCACCGTCACACCAATAATTATAAATATTTTGTAATGTGTATTTTCCAGTACCGTTAAACACACATACTAACTTGCAATTTTCTCTTATTACACTCGGAATCTGTGCGTATTTTTGAGTTACAGATATCACGTCGGAGTTTTTATGACGCCCTCGAGAAAATATCATTACAGGTTTTTTTTGTTTCTCCAACATTACATCGTCATATACGACAAGATTATTAACGAATCCATCCAAGTCATCAACGGATGGCGCATCGTCGATATCGGTAATAAATTCAATTACATTTTCACCGTAAGCTTCTGAAGCAGTTTCATTGTAATCTTTTAACACTTGATAGCAATGTTGATCGTCTACGCTTGGGGCAATCAAATATAATTTATCCCAGGTGAGATACTTCATTATCATCGTAAGTAACAATTGTGTTTTACCACTTCCTGATGGCCCAATAATTATCATTCTGATTGAATTTGGTAGCATTGGATGATGTTTTATCGGCTGTTGCTTTTTCAACGCGGAGAAATCGATTACTTCCATTAGATATAGTATATATAATATTATGGATTTATATTGTGTGAAATGTAGGAAGCGTACACCAACGTTAAACCTTGCAAATACTACTACGAAAAATAACAGAAGCGCGGTCACCGGTAAGTGTGAAATATACGGTACAAAAAAATATCGATTTGTGAAAAATCCTTTAAAAAAAAGGAGGTGATATCGCCGCAAAGTTAGCTAAACTCCCAGGGTTACCATGGTCAAAATATCCAGGAGAAAAACACCTTCCCGGGTATAGTTATTGCGGGCCGGGAACACGATTAGATATAAGACTTGATAGTCTTGATAATCCTAATCCGGGAGAAAATCCTATAAACGCTATCGATGAAGCGTGTCGTGTACATGATATAGCTTACCGGAGTGGTGATTTACAACAGCGTCATCTCGCAGATGTAGTGTTGATTCACGCGTTGAATGCTATTCCAGATAAATCGTTCAAAGAAAAATTAACCTCTTGGTTAATAAAATCCGCCATGAAAGGTAAATTAATATTTGGTGCGGGTAATTAATAATATGGAATCTATTTACTATTCTCCGAGAGGATACTGGAGGGGTAAGGCAGCAATCAGTAAACTCGCTAGCGCTGCAAAAGTAAAAAATACTACAGCAGCGGATTGGTTATCCAAACAGGCGATATGGCAAATTTATCTACCACCGCCTAAACAAATTAACTTCTCGCATTTTGATGTTACAACACCTAATGAGGTTCATCAAGCTGATATACTATTTTTACCACATGACAACGGTTACAAATACGCGTTAACGTTAGTTGATGTTGCAAGTCGATACAAACAAGCAGAACCGCTGAAGACAAAATCATCACCTGAAGTAGCTTCTGCATTTGAAAGGAGTTATCGACGAGGCCCACTACACTGGCCAAATCTGTTACAAGTTGATCCTGGCAAGGAATTTCAAGGCGCTGTTTTGACAACAATGAAACATCATAATGTCACCATCAGACGAGGACATACTGCACTACATCGTGATCAGGCAATTGTTGAACGATTTAATCGGACACTTGCTGAGCGGTTATTTGGATATCAATACGCGAAAGAATTCATCCAAGAAAAGCGATCCCGTGAATGGGTTAAGAGATTACCAGGTGTAGTTACCGCAATCAATAATGAGATTACTAGAACAATAAACATGAAACCTAACAACGCTATTAAAAAGAAGTATATACCCGTACAACCACAAAAAGATTTCCGAGAACCAATTCTTGGTAGTAATGTCACTGTAAGGTATTTATACGAACCAGGAGAGCTTGAGGGTGGTAAAAAAAAGAGCTACCGATCCTATTTGGAGCGTCACTACGCATAAGATATCTAGTATAACACGATCAACTGGTGGAAACGCTAGCGTTTCTAGACCAGCAATCTATAAACTGGATTCAACTGCTCCTCAGCGAGGATTTACTCGACAACAACTACAGGTAATTCCCGAGGATACTCAATTACCACCGCGTGGTCTTAACTAGCACCCCCCAGAGGCATTGTGCTGGCACCTCTTCGTCTGTTGCACTCAAGACAAGTCAGCATAACGTTATCGTTGGTATGACCTACGCTGCTATTCTTTCTGTCTACGGTAAATTGGCGAGGATCTTTATCCGACCAACTCCAACGCATTATACAATTACACCTCGCGCAGTGATTATTCTGTTGTTGCTTCAGCGAAATTATTAATTCAGCATCAATGTCAAATTTTCTATTATTTTTTTTATCCTGTTGTTTATAACCAGAGAGTTTTTTTCTGATTATGTCATTGACGTTGTCAACGCTGATTGTAGTGTCATTATCGTCACTGACTTCGTCAACAACAATTCTTCGGAGTTGATTTATACTTCGTACCCTGGATACTGCGAGATAAACTAAATTTGACCACTCAATGCGATTAGCTACTATCCAAACAATTGTGTCTGTGACAGTTAATCCTTGTGAAGAGTGTATTGTCGATGCGTAACCTAACGTCCATGGGGATTTATCAGCACGCAATGCATCTTCGACGACGCTGATATCAACCAGCACAATATCATTTAACACTAAATTCTGCCTTTCACGTTGCCCAGGAATGTCAACGTCGATATTCTGCTTTCGTGTATCCGAAGGTCTATAACAGAGCGGTACTGAAAGTGTTGCAAATTTACATTTATGCAATTCAAATAATTTCATCTGAAGTGCGTCTCTGACTATTTTTCTACTCGCGATTATCAAATCGTCTGGTCTCCATGTTTCCCAAAAATCATTCATGGGAGTTTCTGAAATTATTTCACGCGCTATTTCACATTGGATTCTATCCGGTTGTAATCTGATTAGTTGTTTCAACTCCTTTAATACTTCATCTAACGATCTAATGTCATCGTTCATCTCTGTGTAATTATCAACGTATTTTTTTAGCCATTCATGGGGGGATTCACCGAAAATTGGTGGCGGTTGACCATGATCACCGCACAAAATAATTTTTGTATTTTTCGTTGACAGCCATTCAAGAAACATTTTTAATATATGTAACGGTACAGTACAAATTTCATCCCATAATATCACCGGTGGAATAAATTTCTGCCCCATTCGCTTAGGGGTTCATTTATCACCGCTCCATCGGAAGAAGCTGTGATAAGTACCAGATTTTACATTTCGTTGTTTTATGTCTCTGGCAAGTTTATGAGTTGGTGTTAGCACAGTCATATTTGTGAAATTTGTAGACTTTTCTATAGAATTTTCTATAGGGGTTTCCGTAGAATTTTCTATAGGGGTTTCCATAGAATTTTCCCCTAGGATTTGTCGTATGATTTCTTGTATCTGTTTTTGATCATCTGTAAGTTTTTCAATTGGTTTTTCAACGGATTTTCCAATTGGTTTTCTTTCCCTATGAAATAAATTAATTACTCGTGTTGTCTTTCCTGATCCTCCTAATCCGTTTATATAAACGATTTTATATCGCGTAATTGGATCTGATATCGGTGGTGCATTAGAAAATTCTGATAATTGGTTGCTTTTCAAGTATTTATCGTCGTTGGTAACATCCGCCGATTCACAATACTCGTGTAGCGTCTCCTTTTTAAATCTCCAACATCCCCACGCTTCCTCCGGGGATGTGAATTCAGCCACTGCTGATTTGTATTTGTGGTGTATATACATCGAATCAGTAGCTACTCTAACCGCGGTATTAGGAAATCTATTTATCATCGAAAATAGATTAATAGTAGAATAACCGAGCATAGATGATCTTAAGTGTGTATACTGACAACTATATCCATCACAGTAGGTAACAACTGTACCTAACTTAGTCCCATTGGATAGAAAAGCGTCTTTACGAGTTACAAGATTTCCATGTTTCGTTAAATCCGCTATGATAAAATCGTATTCAGCGCTGTCTATGATCAACCGCGAAGAGTATTTTGCATTGTCATATCTTCCACCTTGAGTAAATTTACCGATTATTCTTCGTCCAAAATTTTTTGCTAGTCCATTTTCAATTTCAAATAACTGCCTAGACAAATCCATGATTTGTTGTTCATTGAAATCAGGAAATTGTTTTCGTTGTTCGCATATTATATCATCTAGATCGGGTTTTGGTAGCCAAACTTCTTTCTGAGCTCGATAGCATATAATTGCTTCGCTGATAATCAACGATATCAGCATACCACTATCAATCATATATCGTAGTAACACTATTGGCATCCAGTGTTTCGCCGACATATGTCTACCAATCCAAACATAACTACACGGGTGTAATCCTGACGCTAATTCAAATGATACCACACAAGCGAATCCAGTTAAATCAAAATCAGGCAATGGACCATTAACAGAAACACGAGTCATTTCATGTGTGGGGTGTCCAAATCGTTTAAAATACTTAGCACATTCTCCATATCTTAGAAAACTCCCCGGATAACACGCGGATATATCAATTGAAATCATACCCTCGCGGTGGTATTTTGTATTCCACAGTCCTCCATGACCGAATTCAAGACAGCTTGATTTGACATCTTCGAGAAAATCACTTTGTGTTGGACTCCATGAGTTCTTTTCTCGTGCAAAATGAGCTACCACTGATGGAATCGTAAAACTATCCGTGAGTAGTTTTTCATGGAAATTATTCGAGTATTTTACAGCGGTTTTTTTCATCTTCAAGTGTAACTCTTCAGTGCGATATAATTCTCCATTCGGTCTTACAAACTGATCAAATCCTGATTCGGAATCTTCAGCGCTGCGAAGTAGCCACACTGACACAGGATCATCTTTACACAACGCATGAATAGCATCGAATAACCTCTCTTCGTGGAACACATCCTTACAAAATTCCCCGGGTATATATCTCACGATTCGTTCTCGTGGAAATACATTTACTGCAGGTGTCCACGCGTGTCTGTTATGATCAATAATTTCAATTGGATCTCCTCGCGATTGATATTTCGGTTCGTATAATACTTCTCCGGTTATCGTCGCTACTGATATTGGAAATTTTAATGATGCTTCTAATTTAGCAATATCGGAAATCATTGCCCCGCGCTGTTTCACTGTCAGTTTCCATTCGGTTATTTTTTTTTCGTCGCAGATCAGTTAGTTTATTTCCTCGGGATGCATTTGTGAAGTGTTCCATTACCCGTGTTGCTACACAATTGAGCCTTGACGAAGTCAACGGTGAATATTTCATAGGTGCTAGTTTTGCAATACTTGGTTTATCATTTAGCGGATATATTCCGTAAACAACTGCTGTTACAGGGTAAGATCTCTCGTAGTATGGTTTGTCAATTCCAGTTAGAATTCCTGGTTTGGAATCTATACTCACAATGACAAATTTTTTATCTTTGAGAATTTGTTCAAATTTGTCTCTGATAATCCATTCACCTTCGTCTTCGATAATGAATTTTATTCTGAAAAAATACCGTTTTCGAAGGTGTGAAATTATCTCAGCTGCTCTTTTGTCGTTCATGGTAGCATCGATTACGGGTACATTGACATCTTCATCAATAATTCGAAATGTCGACCACGTATGAGATGCTCCATCGCGCTTAAATTCATTAAAACAGTCGCTGATTTTACTCAACATGGTTTTATCATCTATTAGACTTTTTGGTATATCAGAGATTCTATCGAGATTAAATCTAGCATCTTTCGAAGGCGTAATTTTCGATAATCTCTTGAATTCCTTCATATTATAATTAAAACAAGTATTTAAATAAAAAAGTATTTTATATAATGAATCATTGCAAATGGCTCATGATTGGATCAGTAATCCCGTGTAATAAATCATGCAGAAATGAATTCTGTGGGTATCATATGCAAAGTTTTCGTCGGGGGAGCAATGGTCCTCTTCCGTGTCTGTATTGTGGGGTAGGTGTTAGAGGCAAATCACAGTTATGTATTAGTTGCGGTGGTAGGCGTTATAGAGAGTTGAAGCGTTATTATGACAAAAAAAAAATCAAAAATCCTGACTCTGTCAATGACGTTGCCAACGGCAAAATCATAAAAACTGCTCAGGACTACATAGAAAGATTTTCAAATAATATATCTAAACCAAATAATGATTTAGACAAATAAAATATTATGTATATAAATGAACCAAGAATTTCAAAGACATCCCGTGATCACCAACTACGAAGCCTCTCGTGATGGTGTTGTTAGACACTGTAGACTCAAGAAGCCAATTGGTGTTGTGAATAATCAAGGGTATTTGGTGTTTAATACTGGAGGAAAAATATATCTAAATCATCTTTCATCTTCGAAGTATATAACGGATTGATCAAGGATGGGTTTGTTATTGATCACATTGATGGTATTAGGACTAATAATTCTTTATCGAATCTACAAGCTATTACACAACGCGAAAACATCAAACGAAGTAAGACTGGGAAACACTCGAAAAATGCTAGACCCGTAAGATCGTTTAATACTGAAAATAACACGGAGATAGTATTTCAATCTTTGTATTCAGCTGGTAGGTATTTCGATATTTGTATATCATCAGTACGATTCGTTGCAGAACGAGTACAAAAATCGGCGATTTCCAGAAAAAATGGACAAAAAATTCAATTTATTTATATGTAACTATATAATCTTGTATTGTTCAAGGGGAATAACTCCCTTAGGTATAACGCGAGTGACAAATCACCAATGACACAGTTACGGATCTTAAACACAGTCATTGATTTCTGATTGGTTGGTTTCGCTATTATGAATCTCAACAGGATATAATCAATTTTGTCTTTTTGTAGATCACTAACAGAACTATTTTATATACACGTCGTATTTAATTCTTTTTTTAAGTGTGTTTTTCAAGTATTATGTGTTACTTCAACGTTGTCAGTGATCATTATTATACACAACAAGGAATTACAAGCACACATCTCTCTATGTCACTTCGTTGTAATGAGTGGTTATATACAACCTGGTCTGTTATATGTTTGGGCTTTAGCCGAAGTTCAAGTGCAAACTCAAATCACACCGTCACACGTGGTGTGAATGTATTGACATTCAAACCGGGTTTGATTTTGGGTTTGGTTTTTGCACTTGAATGTAGAGTAGCCCACGTCATCCATTGTCATTGTCATTGTACATACCATAATCACCCCTATAATCTATTGTTGTGTTGTCCCGTTATAATCTATTGTTGTGCTGTCCCGTTATAATCTATTGTTGTGCCGTCGTCATTCATTGCACTGTATATAACCATTATCATTGCACTGTATATATACCATTATCATCCTATAATCGCATCTGTATATATAACCATCATCATCCTATAATCGCATCTGTATATATAACCATCATCATCCTATAATCGCATCTGTATATATATAACCATCATCATCCGATAATCGCATTAAGCTTCTGGACATGCTAAGATGACCAACACCTTAGCGGGTCCAGAATTCATTTTGTGAAATCCTTTGGATTTCCAACTCAAGGAAATTAACAAGCTCGAAAATCAAAATATTAAACTATGTTCAGGGTTAGATTGTGATCAAATCATGACCGATTTTGACGATATTGAATTTGCACAAAACAATGGAAAATATGTACTCGCTAAGCAATATTATTTAATTAAGCGCATACAAAAACTTATCCGTGAAAGTTTAGTTAATACCGAAGACGTTAATGTGTTTGTACCATTATGTAAGATAGTAGAAGATATACGGAAACAATTAAGTTCTGAATACGAGCAAAGAAAAATTATTAATTGTAAGGTTAGACAGATAAAAGCTTTAATCAATCAGGCTGATTCCCACGCGTAGAGAGCCTCCTTGTTGTATAACCGGTACACAGGTAATGAATGCGTCTCCGATTACTGAACAAATTTGTAAAACCTGTGTCAACAACAGGGAAGTAAAATTGTCATGTATAATACCTGTTAGTGTGTGTGTGTGACAACAGGATAGTATAAAAGTTCACGTAGTGATTTTTTTTTAGCTGAAAATTCTTTAGAATTTCAAAATCGTGAAATACTTCGTGAAATTGCAAAGCAATTTCCATTTCAATGAACAATTTTAGAAAATATGTAAGATTTTTTTAAGATTTTGCACGGATAAGCATGAATGGGCGTATTGCATTATTTGATCACGGGTTAATCTCACCACGGTTATAACGTTTTGCCGAAGATTTAACAGTTGATAATCAGTCAATAGAAACTTTTCTTGAAAATACAAGGATTTTTCGCCTAGGTTATCTATGACTATATCCACGTAGAATTCACTTGTTGTGTTGCCCCCGAATACCTCTCTGATAGCGTCCACAAGAAGTTCTTTGTCATGGATAGATACTAGTACATGTTGATACATTATTGAAATTCTTTTAGAATTTTCTAATTGAAATTGCAAGTGAAAATCTTCGATTTTCCATTCACGATTTTGAAAGTTATTTGTAAAATTCTTTGTGAAATTGCAAAGCAATTTCCATTTCAGGAACTTTTCACATCTAGCATTATTTGTAGTGTTTTCTCGCGAAGGTCAATTAGGTTAAATTCTTGGTCGGTTATTGAAAAATTCATCCTGGACAGAAATGGATTAATGGGCTCCAAATAAGTCAAATTAGGCGGATTTTTCACTATAAGACTCCCTGGTGAAACGTCCGGAGAAAACGTGTACATGATATATCCTTGGTTGGCGTTGTTTGATTTTGAAGTATCAATTGAGAAACTTCCTAAGATACCATTACAGATAACGTGTATTGCAATGACAGATGATATATCAACGTTACCGGGAGAGCTGTGTTTGTTATTACGATACACTGAATTCGTTGACGTTAACATTTCCTTGGGAGGATTTATCTTAAACCATAATGCATGAATCTGTGGGAAGAAATCGTTGATGAGTTTTTTTCAATGATGATTTTAACGCTGGTACATCATACCCGGGGAATTTCATAGATGTTAAGTTGCCATTGGTACGTGAAAACACTCTTTGGAACTTTTCTTTGATTGGCGATTTATCCTCGTATACAAACGAGAGTAATCTGTCATTGAGGAAGTTCATATCAGCGATAATTTGATTTAATTGTTGTTGTTGTTGTTTGATTGTAACACGTTGAGTTGTTAAATCTAACAACAGAGATCGTTGTAGGTAATCTCGAAGTTGATTTAATTTCATCTGGAACATTTGTGTCATTGAGTTGAAGATCCCAGTAAGAGATTTCTCTTTGATTACAAATACACCTTGATCGCCAAGAGCAAATCTCCATATTATTTTACCGTTTTCGTTGTATTCGTATTTGTTAAGTGCATCAGTTTCTGTTCCGTCGTAGACGTTGTATGAGTATTTTTGATAAATATCTTGAGGACGTAGAAAACTAATATCGAAGTTGTAGTTGAATTTAGGATCTATCGCTGGTGGATCATCAGTGAAAAAGTCGGATTTGCTAGGTTCCGGCAATTGATAATGAACCGCGGGAAGACTATTTAACCATGCTTTGTGAACCCGTGGGAAGAATTGATCGATGGTGTCATTGAGTTTTTTTTACGCATTTCTGGTACGTTATATCCTGGAAGCTTAAATGTAGGAATATCTTCGACGCGGATATTATAATGTGTTGCAAATTCATTACTACGTAATACCTTTTGAATAATATTCCCATTATACTCTTCCATGTCAGAGATAATTTTATTACACACCTCTATGAATTTGATGACATCATCACGGTTAGGTGGGATTTCAATTATTGCTGTTACTAAATAACGGATAAATCGCTCAAAATCATTATGCATTAATCTAAACACATCAGCAATAATCACATGATCAAATGTTAGGTTTCTAAAATTATCTAGTATGTACGTTAATTTGGTTTCATTATTGGGAGCAAGTTCTTCACTATGACCATTATAACGATGAATTATAACCATGATAATCTTCTTTCGTGGACACGTAGTCAGATTTTAATGGTTCCGGTAGTAAATCTTTTATATCAACGGTGCCTGGAATAAACTCAGGATAACCTAATAATCTTCTAATTGAGCTGTTATATATATCTACGGCGTAGTCAGGTGAATTTACTTCGATGACCGTTGACAACAACGGTTCGGATCCCTTTATTTCAATAGGATATTTATCAGGTTCATCTTTGATGTCGATTTTATTCGGTCCTGTGATTGCCTGAATTGATTCTACGATTGCTTCATTGATATCTTCGATATCGTATACGCCTGTTGGTAAATGTATTGTATGTGTGGTTGGTTCGGATTTTGTACCATCGGGGTTAGTTTTTCTCTACGTGAATGTAAAACTGTTATTGGGAGGTTTACCATTAAACGGTGCTGATCTTACATTTGGCCAACTGTAGTAGCATCTTAATTGCGTTAACGCGATTGCAGATACCGCCAACGGAGGATTAAATTCAATGCTGAATTCTGGTGTTTTCGTTACCAGCGAGATCAACTTTGTTTTTGTGTTGGCGGTGTTTGTTGCTATTCGTTGAAGGATTTCTTGCGACGATGTTGCCATTGTTATTATTATTATCACGTTCCAATTTTGAAATCGTTGAATCATACAACCGAACCATCTTCGAGAATTCCTCGTCAGATATTATTTGATCGTCAATTGCCGACGAGATTAACATTGATAATTCCGAATAAGCGTTTGACACAGTGATAAGTTTAATAGCGTAATCGTGTAATTTTTGTTGAGAACACGATGATATTTTTTTTGTTATCGTGGTAAATACTTCTGTGATTGTTGCCGCCGCGGATATTATCACAGGGACAACAACTGGAGCTATCATTACCACCGATGATAGTATTATTCCAGCGCCGGCAATTACACCTGACACCGAGTAAACTGTTATATCTAACGCGGTGATTCTACGTTGATATTTTTTCTTTTTGGTTTTATACTCGGCGATTAACGCTTCAAGTTTGTTTTGAAAATCTTTGACGGTGTTATAACGATATTCAAACACTGTTGGTGCCAATGACGTCGTTGACATTTTATCTATTAACGTAGTCAACAATTCTCTGAAATCATTTCAATTGAAACTTCTAGTTTATCTGTTTACTTAAATCAGCTAGAAATTCAACATACCATGTCATTGAAACCTTAGCTAGATTATTATCAGTGGATGTAATCGTGAATTGTTCAATCATATCCTTGTCGATGATCCTTGATATCGTATTATTTACCCCGGTTGAACTCGATGATGATATCGTGAATTGTGTTGGTGTCACCAATGTTAATCGATAAATTCCCTTTACGGCTGCAGTAACGTGTAAAATATTATTTGTAGGTGTCCACGTATATGATCCGTATTGAATCGTGTATACGTTGTTGACAATGATTTTTTTTCATGAGGGATTTTTACTTTTTCAAGTATTGCTATCATCCTTGTTGCATCTGTTATGATGCCATTAGTGGTCGTGCTAAGATCATCGATGGATGTTTTAAGATCATCGATGGATTTTTTTTATTAACCGCGATTAAATTGAAAATGATCTCGTATCGCGAATAACACCTAACCGAGTATTAATCGCGGTTATTTCATCGAGTTTGGTAATAATATTTCCGAGAGTTGTTTTAATATCATCTGGTTTTGCATCTTTTCCGAAGAACTTGTCGACGGCGTCATCAGCCTTTCTAAAATTTCTTCGTAAACTAATAAATTGCTCAACATGAGAATCAAAATCAGTTCGTAATTTTGATAAATTATCAACGGTGGCTTTTACTTTTGCGATGTGTAAATCAGCGTGTGTAGGTGGGACACCAAAGAAATTATTTATGATTCTAGATGAATCAATGATATCCTGTTTGAGCTGATTAAATTTAGTTATATGATCGTAAAATTCACCACGTACTTTAGTTACTTGTGATGCGGAATCACCAGCAGTTACTTTAATGTCATCGATAGTTTTTTGTAATCCTATAATAGTATTTATTTGATCAGATAATTTTTTTAATTCATCTAAGTTTGCTATCGATGAAATAGCTTTGTTGATTATTTTTTTTTACCTGTGAGATATTAACTGATTCAGGAACACGTGTTACTGATCTTCCAAAAATATCTGACATTGTATTGTATATTAGATCTATCTCTCAAATTCTGAAGAATTTTTCATCATTGTGTACTCGTGGATGGCTTTATGAGGTAATTTAGGATTTGCCGAGATAACCATTAACGCGTTAAGAGTTTTTCGGCCACATATTGGAGGATCTGTTAATGTCTGCGTGGGCAGCGATGAATACCAAACTGAAATCTTCGATTTTGGGATTGGTTTACTTCGCGATTTTGAAGAAATCGTGCACACATATTTGACAAATTCAATCGGTGGTGGTAATCCATATGAGTCAAAATAAATAATTGACGTTGGATATATCGCGTAACAAACCCAATGAGTTCCAGGTCCAGTGTTATCATCAAGATTAATTATTCCAGTTTCTGGTATTTGTAGTTTTGCTGGTAATTGATCTTTCATGAATACACCTCTGAAATGCTTTATTGGGAGTTTTTTTTTACTGTGTCGAGTAAATCGAAATTTGACATTGGAAATTCTTTCAGAATTTCTCGTAAAAATCCTTTGGATTTTCCTGGTGAAATTTCGTTGGATTTCACTAACTGGTTTTGTAGTATCGCGTGAATCGACTTCCTGGTAGTCTGAATCCCTTTCCCTTTTTTTTTGATTTTCCCTTTAGACCTATACCCATTATCTTATTGACAACATTAGAAGCAAGTGCTTCGGCTGCACCAGTTTCTAACGCTCCAAGAATTGCCGGAGCCGCTGATGCAATCAATCCTGGAATTGCAGCCAACAACGGGAAAAATCCTCCGATTTTTATCATATTTGCTATAGCAGCCGCAGATAAGGTAATCTGAACTCCTTTTTTTTCTTTAAAAGCGCTGTTAAAATGATTAACCTGAGTTTTCGTCAACGATAGTTTATTTGATCCACCAGTCATTTGATCATGTTTTAGCGTAATCGTAGTTCCACATTTTTTAGCTGAACTTGATTGAAGTATTTTTTATCTGACCGGGTGTCAATGTGACATTAATAGTGTTATACGACATTTTTATATAACATTGATTGATTCAATTACAGGATTTCCACTGGTGCATCAATGACTCTCATTCTTCCACCACCACCTTCAAGCATCATAGATTTATCACTGACAAGATCAGCAATTGCTCTAAATCCGTCAGGGGCAGGACCAACACGAGCTTGAAATTTTACATCAACGGTTGAGTGTTTAGAAAAATCAAGATGTTGCAACGAAAAGTAATAAATCGGATATAATTCTTTAAAATCCACCTGTGATATTTGAAGTCCAGTATCGATGTTTTGATCACGACCCATAAACGACCATAATCGATGATAAACTCGTCCTATTTGATTATGTTCGTAATCGATGATAAGATTTTCCACGGGTTCTTGTTGGTTACTTATCCGCAATGATACTTCATTGACATTAAAACGATCAAATATCATATGTGATCGCAATTGTAGACTGTCATCTGCAGCTGTCTTTTGAGTTCTATTTTGGTGTTGTAATACAACCAAAACTTGTCTTGGCGCGGAAATGTTTTTCGTCTACGCAAGTTGCCAAGTAAAAACTCCAGGACCTGAACTAGACGTAGTAGCTGTTGTAACCTCACCCCATCTCATCAATGATTTTCCTCCTTGGTCCATAAACGACAGCAACTGAGTCTCAACAGTCAACGATGGAGTCATAACTGGCATCCACAACGCTAACTTTGTCAATGTTACAATACCATCTGTTACAGGAGCAGGACCACGCCAAAGAGCATATTCATCAGTTGATCTTCGTGTGTTTGTTACAGTATGACTAGAACCAAATATTACTCGCCGAACATCTCGGCAAAATCCAATTATATGAGATAGTGGAATCGTACATGAAAATCTACCATTGGCATCAATATTCTTTTTTCGTAACGCAAATCCTGCGTTGTAATCAGGATTATCACTCACAACAACAGGTTCACTTTTAGAACCATCAGCGAAGGCAGAGTTATCTAACTTTGTTGGTGTTCTTATAATAAATTGACGATGATCAGCGTGATTGGTTGTATCCTTGGAAAACATCATTGAATGACCAGCTGATTTAATAAAATCATCAGAATATCTAGCTAAACCTATAATTGTTGTTGCAATATCAACATCGTTATCAATGGATTCTATTTTAGAAGAACCAATCGAATACCGGGCGTTGCTAAATAACGCCATTATTCCGTTGTTGACAAACCCAATCCGGGTATCTTTAAGATTATCGCCGGCTGCATACGCAACACCATCAGCATCATTCTTCCTCCGTAGCTGTCCTTCTACTTCGATGAATGCTTCACACGGCAAGAAGTATTTAGATGTATCATCAAATTTAAGATCAATTTGTGACTTTACGTTTGGATTTTGTGCTTGATATGAAAAATACTGATAATCGCGTATAGAATTATTCCTTGATACGGGATCATTTACTTCAAAAGCATCATCAATCTCATCCCGAAACATTTTATATTAACGTAGTTGATCTAAATGCTTAACCGCGCCAACCCTGAACCAGCAATTAATCTCAGCCTCGCTTTTGCAAGTTCATTAATCGCACTGCCTATCTTAGGGGGCATTTGTTCCGTAGACTGTAATTGAAACTTTCTTTGTGAAATTCCATTTTTCTTTTTACCTCTCGCCAACGGCATAAGTTTTTCTTTTGCGCTACCTAACATATAAAATGCGCTATCACCGATAACTTTACCAGCTCGGTCACCGAAAACACCCATAGCTTTTGACGCTATTTCCCTACCAACAGGTAAAATCTTTGGAGCAATTCTAGTAAATAATCCGGTGACAATATCACCAAGCCCATTACCATACGTGAGCTTGTAAACCGGTAGTCACGAGTTTACAACGTAAACAGGTCTTGCTCTGTTCATACTACGATGTACTATCATTTTATTTAAATGCTATATGTCTAATCACTGTAATAATCATCGGTAAGTTCATCGACGAAACTACGATATAGTCCGATATCCATTACATGTCCTTGAAATAACCGTTGACAGATTTCGGTTGCCTCGTTAATTATTTCCGGGGAATTATTTCCAGCTCGTACTCCTCCAATGAGAACTTCTAACCGTGATATATCATCGAGGACACTTCTTGAACAAGGCATCAAATTACCACCACGATAACCACTACCGGATTTTTCTTCTTGAGGTTCTTCTCTAAATATATCAAACTCAGGTTCTTCTTGTTGAGGTTCTTCAATAACAGGTTCTGGTTGTTTTCGTGGTCGTCCTCGTCCTCGTCCTCGTGGAGATGGTTGTACACGTTTTCGTTCTTCTACTCGTTCTTGTTTTAATCGTTCTCGTTCCTCTTTCTCTCGTTGTTTTTGTTCGGTTTTTAGTCGTTGTTGTTCAGTTTCTAATAAACCCTTTTTTCCCTGATAATCTAAATATTTTTGATCAACAGCGGTCAAATATAACTGATACGTGGGATCTTCACTATCAATTTGTGGTAGTTTATTTTTAATTTTGTAAACTGCTTTAGCAAAATCATCTACGTTTTTGATATAACCTTTTTGCCCAGGTTTTAAATACTTTCCTTTTTGATAATATCCCAACACAGGAAGTTCTACTAAAGCAGTTATATCTTTTTTATCAATCTCTGCTAAAGTTTCCTCGGTAAATCTATCTCGGAGTTCTTGAACTCGTTCATCATACAACTTTATAGGTTTAACCGCAGGTTTAGATTCTTTTATCGCGGTTACAACCTCCCCAGTTGCTGTAGTTATCGGTTTAAATAACTGTTCAGTATCAGTAGTAAAATCCATCTTTGCTTGTTGACGCGCTTGAAGATTATCTCTGAAAGAATCTCTCACCGGGAGAAATTTCTTAATCACAGCCAACCGTTCTCGTGTTAATCTAGTTATTTGTGCTTCTCCGATGTTTGACATTTTATATAAAAAAGATATCGCTAATTCATCATCGTATCTATAGCTGTATCGGTTAGCGTAACGCAGCAACGAGGGTGAACGCCAACTATATGGCGTCTTTTTTTTTTACCAAATGGACCCTTACAAGGAAGCCTTTAGTTTACCAAATCGACCCTTCTATTAAATAATTACTAGAAAGGTCTATTTGACAAATGGAACTCTAAAATCGTTAAGGCTCCATTTGCCAAAAGGAGACTTAAAATTCTTTGCTTAAAATATAACTCAATTAGAGAAAGTCTGTTCGCTCTCTCTGCTGCTGATGTGTTCGGCAGTCTCCAGTGCTGCGATGCAGCAAAGGGTAAACTGGTGCAGTGTGAAGAAACGTCAAAGACGTGTGCTTTTATGAAATACAATCAATGCATCACAAACATTACTTTTGTTACAGTTGGGTTTTGTACTCATATAATTATTGATCAGCTTGTTCTGCAACTCTGCTAAATCAGTTTCATCTGGAATTAATTTATCTACAGGTAGTCCTTAAAATGATCACGTGAACGCGTTCGGCATTTTCGAATTCATTCATAAATGCTCATAGTTAACTGCTCCTTCAAAACCGACCACTTCTTTGGCATATCGTTCTCCTCAGATGCTTGATGTCTTGGGCTCAAACGCCGACGGGGTCATACAAAAGACATACAAATCGGCTTGGTGTCAGGAAAATGTAACTGGATGGGACATTATGCTGCATATTTGCGACACGATGCTCCAGTTCTAGATATTACTATATACTGCCACAATGCAGACATCGTAGCGATATGACTGAAAAAAGCTCCGTTAAAAATCTTAATCACACACACACACACACACACACACACACATACACACACACACACACACATCCTTTGAACACATCAAATCTGTTTATCAGTTGCCGATTTAGCGCTTTTTAAGGCATTGTAATCCCTCGATTCATATAGATTGTTTGCATTTAGGTACGTAATGAATGACAATTTCGTTTCACAATCATCATACTTCTTCATCTTAAAAATATTGTCTCAGACGTTACGTGACGTTGAATAGATAAGTGATGAGCAAATGTTTTCATTGACGGGATAGCTGTTTCATTGTACTTCTCAGAACTATCATGTAGTTGAATCAGTAGCCTTTACTCTCGACTAAACATTGTTTCAGTGTCTCTAAATATTTATTGTCGTTCACCTTTTCTAAGAATTGTCCCATGACTCTAAATCTGTATAAAATCTTTTCTGTTTAACTAATATTTCTTTCTATTCGCTCCTTCTTTAATCTGTCAACTATATAATCCTTGCCCAATGAAATATGTCCATCGCCGTTATTCGCTGTGATATTTACCTTTGATCTAAATAACTTTTCATAAGTCTCGATAAGTATATGACTGTCATCAATGCATTTTGAACATTAAAAATACAAACTGCATTCGATATTTCCTTTGTCTCTATATTTAACTGTGAATACAAACATTGTTACCATTTGCCTTTTAAGCATCTTTCAAGTTCAGCTACACGATTTTGACCTTTTAGAATTATTCCGTCTCTAAGTTTATCTTTCGTAATAATTTATCAAATCAATGATGCTCATTATCTTGTTTGAAATATATCTCACCATGCCATGTGATTACACTCTGTTTTGCATTTTATGTTCTTAATCGTTTGTAGTCTTATTATTAAATTGTATCGAACTCTCTTAACCTTTGAACATTGGCACAGTTTTTGAAAAAGGCCAAGCTCAGTGGCCGTTTGCTTGGTCTTGCTGATAATCTGACATCCCCAACAGTCCAAGTAACATAAGGTAATCGCAACACCAAATGTCAGCCAATTACTAGTATATGCAGCAGTCCAAGTAACATAAGGTAATCGCAACACCAAATGTCAGCCAGTTACTAATATATGCAGCAGTCCAAGTAACATAAGGTAATCGCAACACCAAATGTCAGCCAGTTACTAATATATGCAGCAGTCCAAGGAACACAAGTGTAATCGCAACACCAAATGTCAGCCAGTTACTAATATATGCAGCAGTCCAAGGAACACAAGGTTATCGCAGCTGCAAATGTCAGCCAGTTATTAATATATGCAGCAGTCGAAGGAACACAAGGTTATCGCAACTGCAAATGTCAGCCAGTTATTAATATATGCAGCAGTCCAAGTAACAAGGTTATCGCAACTGCAAATGTCAGCCAGTTATTAATATATGCAGCAGTCCAAGTAACAAGGTTATCGCAACTGCAAATGTCAGACAGTTACTAATATATGCAGCTTGATGTCGCATTCAATTTACCTTTTAACCCCCAGTGTCCATTTGACGTTCAGACTTACCCTCTAACCATTTGGACCGAATACTTCGCATAACTTATATTACCAGGTAGCTAACCTGTGGTCAATACTTTATAATTAACAGACGAACACACACACATTCATGCAGCTAAGAAATAAATAAAATAAATACGAGATAGTTTTATGCCATTGTTTATTTTGTGTGAATGTTTTCGAAAGTTGTTTCCAATAACTTGCAGAATCTAAGAATGTAAAAAAAATTAAAAACCCCCAATTGTTTCGTACCGGAATAGGGGGTTTACAAACACAATTATAACAGATCCGGCACTGAAATATGACTATGAGGTAGGGACATTTGTTATTGGTTAATTGTTGTTATCAAATTAGAAGTTACCGCCAAATATTATCATGTATTGCATATAAGCTTTTAAGCTCCAAAGATGACTGGCTTGCTTAAACCGTATTAAATTCGTTGAGTGGTTTGAGATCAAATCTATTTTACCGAGAGCAGTTTCCAAAAAGATGCAATTTTTCCATATGGGGATGAGTCATTGTTAGGGTCAACTGGTCTCTTAGTCCACTGTAACAGCATATATTATGTTTTGTACAGGTAAAATTATTATTTATGTATATGCATATAATTTTATAATATCCCTTTTACAGGAGTTGTATTTCCGATCACAAACTCCACTCCACCGCTCCAGGAATTGAGATTTCAGGCAGTTGTCAATGACATTAATGGATACAGCTTTATGGCTGCTACTACTGCAGAAAACTTGATCAACTGTGTCCGTCAGTGTGACCAGTGCTGCGATGTAGCACCGTGTAAACTGGTGCAGTATGAAGAAACGTCAAAGACTTGCGCTTTTATGAAATATAATCAATCTATCACAAGCGTCACGGCTTGTTCTGCTGATTCCATGAAATGTATGACAAGATTGTAAATTACCTATAGTTTGTCGATACAGCTTCTTTTAACTTTTGTTTTAATCAATAAAAGAATATAACTGTACAAACAGCAGATAAAACACCGTGCTAAATTTATGCTTGTTTTAAAAGGTCGCGATATTTATTAAATGTTGCATATTAACGTTAAACCTTTAGAGAATTATTAGATAATATCTCACACTGTATCGAAGGTTATAATCAGTTTAATCCAGTTATCTGACAAATTTCAATATACAAAGTAAATTATAAAGAAAATGTTTTTATATCTATAATATATCTAATTAATTGTAAGAAAAATCTTAATTTAGTTTAGTAACGTTTGATAAAATAAAGATTGAGATGTTAAATGAAATTATGTTAAATTTGTTTTCAAATCTGATCTTGTGTAAATATTACGGTGTCTTTATATGATTTCTTATAAAGCATTTGTTATATGGACTTTTGTTTAAAACAAGTTTTCTGCTGTTTGACATCATGTTTGCCAACAATCTTTAATAATTTTAAAATTTCATGAAAGATATACAAATCTTTAAAAGTCCAAAGGTACGCAAAAATTGAACATATGTTTAAAATCGAAATCCGTAATGTTTGCTATATGCTTCAAAAATATCGCATGAATACATTCTTTATTCACTTAATACGATATTTCTGAATTAATATATAACGTCATATAAACAGAATGTTCTTTTGTTGCCTTATATATTATTTTATAAGTGAAGACTGCAGAGACACTGAAGAATAAAAAGAAATCTTTAAAATTTGATATTATTGATACAAATTGCTATAGATTTTATTCAATATTGCATTATTAATATCAGATATCTTACTGAATAATCAATTTCAGATATGTACATGTTTGGCAAGGTACTTGATGTATTTATGAACTTGTACGTCTTACTTCCTATGGGAAAATGGATGGTTTAACTTGTAAGTCTTACTTCTACGGAAAACAGATGGCTTAACTTGTGTGTCTTATTTCCTATGTGAGAACTAATGGTTTATTTTGTAATTCTTACTTCCTATGGGAAAAATGATGGTTTCTCTTGATTTGCTGTTGAGAAAATGTTATGCATATTAGAGAAGCATAAGCTTGTATCAGTTATCATTCTCTGTAAAACCAGTTTGAAAATACTTTGTAAATTCTTTCAACCATTTTCCTGTGCTCTCGTTATATTTGTTTATGTTCCGGTACATTTTGTGTGCTTTTTACATGGTTTATTGTTTCGTTTAATTCGATACTATGTTTTAAGAATATAATATTTTGAAAAGACTGTCTTATTTCTTTCGAATCGCAAGGGTTACAAATTTATGTATTAAATGTTTCAAGACTAGAAGTCGTCATCTGTATGTCATGTATAATCAGGTTCGGTTATGAAGCATTTTGGATACCATATCTTGTCAGTAAGATGAAAAATTAACATAAGATATGAAAACTTGTAGCAAGATGGATAATTGGTTCCCGATTCCTTTTCCTTTGCAAGCATTTTTTTTATTGGAAACTTTCATTTGTGAACAATTTTTAAAATATATTCTGATAAACAATTTTTACAATTGTTGACTGTATATAGTACTTTTCAAAATCTTGTGTTAAAAAATTATTAGATGTTCTGTCCGACGATTCATTAAAAGAGGAAATCCAATAAATGTTCTCTCTAATGTACTAAATATCATCAATGAATTAGGAATGTAACAAGATAGGTTCTTTATATTATTTGCGTTCAGTATACGATGTTATTCGAATTTATTTATTAGATGTGGACTCTAGAAGTCATATTGGTTTGAGTCCTTGGGATGTTATTCATTGCAAATTAATACGTGTTTTGCAAAGATGTTCCAAGTAGTGCCCGTTACGTAACTTAAAGAAATAAAAGAAGGTAAAAATTGAAACAGAAGTTTAAATACGAAACATAAAAAAAACCTTGTATGATGACTTTGAATTTTTTGTGCGTATGCAAGTTTCAAAACTGAACTTTTTCTTGGTTCCTTAAATTTACAAAAATTATTTGTATACAAGCTCTGATCGAATGTGATACATATGCAGTTTCGTTTAAAAATTTCACTTTTATTTGTATATGCAGTTTCGTTTAAATAATTTCAATTTTATTTGTATATGCAGTTTCGTTTAAATAATTTCAATTTTATTTGTATATACAGTTTCGTTAAAATAATTTCAATTATAAATAAGTTTATAGTTTGTGTAACCACATCGTAATATCGGCAAAATATTTAATGTTAATATTATTTTAAGAAAAGCGCTTTCTTGTAAATAAGCATGTAGTAAACGGAATATAAAAATCGACTTATCCAATGGTGTAAGGAAAATACGGGTATCACTGATCATGTTGCAGTAAAACACTCGAATTGCACACCTGCAAGGATCTCACGTTCACTCCTGATAATTGCATGAGATCGCAAAATCCCAAACAAAAAACACAACAAAAACATAAAAAACCCATTGCAGTTAGATATTTTTTTTAATAACAAACTAGGGTACAAACATGGAACAAAAACAGACGATATTAACAATAATATGAATGTAAACGAGAGCTGGGTCAGTAATGAACAGTGAAACAATAGGTACGTGCAAATTGTAATAATATAAGAGGTAGCGAGTCATCATTACTGAGATATAATTTAGATTGAAATCCTAATCAAGGAGGATTAAGGTAAGTATCCAATGGACGACACAAACAAAAATGATTTGTACTGATTTTATTCGTTTAAACGTCGAGTCAAAAGCGCCGCCAGATCAAGGTGCATGCTATTTCTTATACTGAATACGCCAAACAAACGATATGGGTCTGTGCTGTTTGCATTTGGACTCGACCTCTACGTGAGTACGACGGTATCTTAAGACCATTAACAAGCAGCTTAATAGTTGTGTCACGTTGCCATGCCCACGATTGCGTATGTCAGAGGAACAAAAAAAAAATTGTTAGAAGCCATGTGTATATGTGAGATACCTCGGCTATAGTTGGTCTTTATTCACAAGGTGTGAAAAGTCGCACATGAACGTTGAATGCCTTGTTCAAGAACTAATACGTCTTATAGGAGTCGTAATTCTCACCACGTTGACAGTCGGGCCGGGTGCATTGTCTGCTAAGTTGAATAGAATAGGATACAATCGAAATTCAATCGGAAATAAGAGTGTAATCACCATTTCAATCTGAATTTAATTAGTATTTTAGAACTTGGAACACAGTAGTTGCACAATCTTCGTGCTGGAGGTTAGAAAAGCAATACTCCGGGAAAGCCACTCGTAATTTGGCGGGATAATGTAGGAAATTCATAGAAAGACAAAGCTTCGTAAAGTTCAGTAAGTTATTTGCTCGATTGTTGCTGAATATTACTGCATTGTAATTATGTGTGCTATACATACTTCATTACTAGAATCGTTACGTACGCAGAATTTGCATATGCATTTGAAAAATGCGCTATGATTATGTAAAGAATTATGTAGATTACTAGCTAGTGGTCAGAATTAATATTGTAATTCGCTATTTGGTGACTTCGTAGTAAAATCTTGCATGTATTCATGTGATATTCTAGATTTTGCAACTGTCGACTTGAATTGTAACTTGGAAAATGGTTGCAGCGTGTGAAATTAGTTACGATAGATGTAAGGATATATCAGAGCATGGATATTTGAATATTTATGTACACATTTTAAGAGTATATTGTACAGAAATGCATCTGATTGTTGTGCTATTGTTCAGTATAATGTTACTAAGAATGTACAAACTGATGTGATGCAATTTATTGACGTCTTTATGAGAAGATTTTTTGATACCGTGCTTACGAAGTTGTGCTTTTAACTACGAAGATGTTTACCATACAATACTTTTTCGATGTGCACGAATGCGTGACCGAAAAATGTAATAGCATTTTTCTGATGTATGGTTATTGGTTAGTGTGAGACGAGATGGCTACGGAAATATGCTAACGTCCTTGTGTATTGAAAGAAAGCTTTTAGGGGACAGATTTCCGCTTTAGTTAAGTCTTGAGTCTTTAAGAAGAGAGACGAAAGTGAGACTGACAGAACAGTCGGAGTCGACAGTCAGGAGAGTCGAGGAGGAGGTGTACAAGGAGTCGAGGAGGAGAAAAAAAGGAGAAGTATAGAAAAGTCGAGATGGAGAAAGAATTTGGATCAAGTCGAGAAAAGGAGAAGAAGGAAATGGGATAATATGATACATACGAGTACTAGTGTCACACTGCAGATCAAGTGATGCAATAGGCTGTTACAGAGTCTAGAGGAAGAAGAGTGATCGGAGAATTATCGTCATTTGACTATTGAATTATATTAAAATGTTATTTATTTAAATTTCATCTTTTGTGAACATAATTTAACTGTCGGCATTGCTGATTGGGGGCTTGGAGCATTACCTCCATATCACTATTTTCAATTCCTATATTTATCCCCCTCTCCCACGTTAACCGCCACACGTTACCATTAATATCATAAAATATACACAGTGAGGTAGTAATTTTATACTATATTTCATACAATTAACTCAAAGAGGTCGTAAATTTATACCTTTTTTAAATGAAATTACCCAGTGAGGTAGTATTTTCATACCTTATTTCATTCAATTTACCCAGTGAGGCATTCATTTTATACCTTATTTCATACAATTTACCCAGTGAGGCATTCATTTTATACCTTATTTCATACAATTTACCAAGTGAGGCATTCATTTTATACCTTATTTCATACAATTTACCCAGTGAGGCATTCATTTTATACCTTATTTCATACAATTTACCAAATGAGCCATTCATTTTAAACCTTATTTCATACAATACACCTTAATTCATACAATTTACCCAGAGAGCCATTAATTTTATATCTTATTTCATACAATACACCTGATTTCATACAATACATCTGATTTCAGACAATATACTAAGTGAAGCAGTAATTTTATACCTTATTTCATATACTTTACTCAATGAGGTAGTAACTGTATAACTTATATAGTAAACTTTACCCAGTGAGATAGTACTTTTATAACTTATATCATGAAATTTAGCGCGTGCTCAAGACTCTAAAAATAGAAACGTTAGTCTTCGTAGAAATGGAAAATTTTCCAATGAAAAAAAGAAACATTATGATACTAATTTGTGTATAACAAAGTGATATTTTTCTTAGGTATATTCATTAAAAATCCAACTAGACTTCACTTAATGATCCTGGCAAACATGTGTTTACACTATTCAGTACAAGTTCCGTATGAAACAGGTGTTAGAATGTGTATGAGTGCATGCTCTGTGCCGTCTGAAAGACAGACACTAATGCAATAAATACTACGTGGACTTCCTTGCAATTCATACAAACATAACACTCTCTATTCTAAATCACTGCTCATTATTTTTTTTACAGTTGATATAAGACTCCCTCTACCCACAAAAAATAGAGTTAAGATCAAGTTTTACCAACCAACTGATGTTATCAAGTAGGCAAACAAGGAAAATATGTTTTGAGAGGGGAAAACTATCATATTTTACATTTTTGAAATTAATAATTTGCTCGCTTTAATATTTGCAACAACACATTAATGTAATGTCCAAATATTGGTGTGTGTCTACTAGCTATATAAGGAGTCGCTAAAACATACCAATATATGCGAAAAGTTTGATCCGTACCATGCCACAATTTTTTTTTACCGTCTATTGTCCATTTTAGAGTTGTCATAAATTACAAGTACAGTTATTGATAATATTATTGATAATATATTTCTGAAGAACATTTGTTAAGAGACACACAAATGACAATACCAAAGCCCAATTAAACGATGTGACCATCTCACAATGGTTGGGCAAAACATATATGTTTGTTTCTTATAAGCATGTTGGAAAGGTGACTGTGGCATATACATGGAACGCACAAACTTCTATATTGACAAGGGTTATTGGTATTTTTGACACGAACATGCAATTTGATATGTCGGACAATTTTAACAAATACCAGCAGGGACGGCTACGCATTTTAAATGTTTGTTACACATTTTATGTAAACTATGCGATGCGTGATTATATTTTAAACCACGAATTACGTTTCTCCTGCAATTCTGCAATCGTTCTCTATCAATGTCGGTACTAGCGCCTGGAAAGTAGCGACATACTAGATTTATAACTCTTCCATCCAGGAATCTACACCTGGTTCGATCACTGCAATGGATTGTAGACTATCATGCAGGTCAATAGTATTTTGCGAGTTCTACTAGTTTTTTTATAAGATGAGAGAAGTTGAGAGTAACACGTGTGAAGTACACGATAGACTTAAAATAAACAACCAGACTTGGTATAATGGTTACTTCATCATATCAGCCACAGTACTGTGACTGTTCAGTAGTTGATGTGGTAAGAGGCAGCAGAGGGGGCGAACCCATCTTTTCAGAAGGTTCCTTTTTTCTTGCGAAAATGAAATGATAATGTCAATAAACAAGAGTTTCTCTAAATGGGTTAGATAATAAATTACTCTAATTTTCTCTTATCTTTTTCAACAAGTATGCACGCGCGTTTGCCCGCCGTGACACTTATTTGTGGGCACGCCCTCTCTGTTGCTGTGAATTAGACCATTCTCTCATCCAAAGAATTTATCAAGTCCTATTCGATATCTTGATCTAAGATCATGTAAATTTATCGTTATAAATCCGTGTGGGTTTGACGGTGCAGGTGAAAAGAAGTTTTTGAACTTGTTATATCCTTGTCTCCGTTACACCAAGTCTGGTGAATATTTCGCAGATTATCAACTCCATTAAAACAGCTAAATTATTACAGTTTTCTCTGATCACATATATGTAAATCGCTGAGTAATATAAATCACGTCTGTGTTTTTATGTCTACCTCTAGAAAATATCCGAGTTCGAGTCGATTTTTTTTGTCCAGCACTACGTCATCGTAAACTACTAATTATTAATAAATCCATCAAGTTCATCAGCACTCGGCGCTTCATCAACACCAGTGATAAACTTAATATTATCATTTTAAAAAACCTCCGCGTTCTCATTAAAATCTTTAAGAACATTGTAAAATCTTTTATCATTTACAGATGGTGCCACTAAATATAATTATCCTTCTTGAGCCATCTCATTATTGAATTAATGGATCTATTATTATCATTCTGATATAATTCGATAATGCTTGATCATGTTTGACTGGTTCTTGTTTTCGTATCGCTGTGAAATTAATGACATTCTTATTAAACAAAAAAAAATAAATAATATGGATCTATATTGTGTAAAATGTAGAGCATCCACCCCTACAGATGGAGTAACAACAATAATAACAAAAAATAAAAAGTGTGCACTTATAGGCAAGTGTGTGAAATGTGGTACAAAGATTTTAATTTATTTCCAAGAAGACAGGATGTGATATAGCTACTTCATTAGGAAATTTAACAAGAACTCCATGAGCTAAAGACCCAGGAGGAAAACATCCGATAAATGAAAAGATAAAGCGTGACATATTCGCGCTGTAGCTGATACAAGTAAGGATTTACAATAAAGACATAATGCAGACGTAAAATTATTTCGTGCGTTAAATTCTATAAAAATTTTTTTTAGATATTCTTTAGGAAACTGGTTAGTAAGATTCGCGATGAAAGGTTAACGAGCATTATTGGTTGGTAATTAATAAACCGATTATTATTAAAATGGAATCGATTTATTATAGCCTTAGAGGATATTAGAGAGGTAGAGGGTCGATTAGTACACTCGCTGATATAGCGATTGGTACACGTGTTGATGCTGCTGATCGGTTAGCATGACAGGCAATAAGGCAAATTTATCCACCACCACCTAAACGAATCTAGTACGTACATTTTAATGTTAGTGTTCCAAATGAACTTCATCAGGCAGATATAATAGTTTTACGACACAATACTATTAAAATTGGAAGACTCCAGTACGCATACAAATACGTGCTGACTGTCGTTGACGTTGTATGTAGATCTAAGGAAGCTGAGTCGTTATTAACTGAAACAGCTATTGCAGTTGCTTCTGCGTTTGAACGAATGTATCAAAAATCTAGGCAACAAGGTGCTCTACGTTTACAGGTTGATCCTGGCAAGGAATTTCTTGATTCAGTATCGTCGTTGATGAAAAAACATATTGTGGAAATACGACGAAAACATACCGCAATTCATCGTGATCAGGCAATTGTTAAACGATTTAACTGAACACCTGTTAAGCGGATTTTTGAATATCTATACGAAAAGGAAATAATTCAGAAAGATATGAGATCTCGTGAATGGGTTACAAGACTACCTAGTGTGATAGCAGCAGTAAATAATTAAATTTATCGTGCAACTTCTATGAAACCCGTTAATGCCATCACAAGAAACATATACTAATAGAACGAAATGACGTTTCAAACCAATAAGTATTAGGTAACGTGACTGTAAGATAATTATATGAACCGGGTGAACTTGAAGGTGGTTGAAAAGAGCTACTGATCTTTTACAGAGTGTAACTGTACATACAATGTCCAGCTTAGTAAGATCCACGGGTAGACCTGTAGTATACAAATTAGATTCAACGGCTCCTTAACTTGGATTTGTACGTGAACAATTACAAGTACTTCCTGAAGATACACAATCGCCACCGTGTTCACCGTGTTCACGTAACTATCACTACTACGTCGATTACATTCAAGACATGTCAGCATCACATTTTCACGTGCATGACAAATTCTAATATTCTAATAGTAATTCTATCTACGGTAAGTAGGTCTTGGGTTATTAAGATTACTGCTCCACAACATTACTGTGTTACAGCTCGCACAATGATTATTTTTTCGTTGTTTTAATGTCATGCTAAGCTTAGCGTCAAGATCAAAGTCACGCTTACTTTTTTATCACATTGTTTATAACTACGGTAATTTTCTTTCTTAATATATCATCGCTAAAAACTTCATTATTTGTGCCAGCAGTTTCTGTGAAATTTACAAAAACCATTCGCAACTGAGATATTCTTTTTACTCGAGACACTGCGAGATAAACGAAGTTTGACCATTCATATGATCATCAATTATTGAAACAACTTTATCAGAGATGGTTAATCCTTGGGATGAATGGTTAGTCATTGCATACACTAACGTCCACGGAAATGTGTCCATTTTTAGCGCATCCTCAACAGCAATGACATCTACAAAAACAATATCATTTAAAGCAAGATTTTGTTTCGTCGTAGACGAGCCTGGTATATCAAAGTCAATATTCTGTCGTCGCTAACCTGCTGGTCGATAACACACTGGCGCAGGCAATTCTGAAAACTTATCTCGTTGTAATTGAAATAATTTCTGCTTTAGTGTATCACGAGCTATCTTTCTATTTGCAACTCTTAAATCGCATGGTCTGACCAAAAAAATAATTTATAGGAGTTTCTGAACTTATCTCAGGCATTATTTCACTCTGAATTGTATTATGTTGTAGTCTGATTAATTTCTGAAACTCTCTTAATTCTAGATCAAGCGCTCTATGATCAACAGTTATCTCCTCATAATAATCTACAAACTTCTTTCGCCATTCGTGCGGAGACAATCCAAATAAAGCTGATTGTTGACCATGATTTTGTACACATGACCACATCTGTATTCTTTAACAGTAACCAACACAGACATAACTTAACGTTTCTAGCGACACTGCACATACTTCATTCCGAATGATGATCGTCCGAATATATTTTTCACCCATTGGATCAGTAGTCCATGCGTCTCCTTTCCTTTAAAAAAGATATTTTACTTCTCGTTAGCTCATTTCGCTTGCGAGTCTCTGTGTAAGTGTTTAAACAACCATATCAACTAAACTCTTTTAGATAAACAGTCTTATGTCTAATCACGGAATCATTTATAGACAGTGCTGATGATAATTTTGATATTTATTATTTTGGTAACTAATATCTTTCATTTCAACGTGTGCGTGATTCAGAAAAATGATGTAACATTTCTTGTTTATTCTTTATTCACCATATGGTACACTGTACGCAGTACTTATATACAACTGAGACAGCTATTCTGAATATTTTCTTTTGATACAAAATGAAGCCGTCGCGACTCTAATCGAGGTGTCAAATAATCTGTTTATCGTCAATAATACAGAATATTGAGTATTTAAATGAGTAAACTGAGATGATTCGTCATCGATGTAGCCAACGTTGTACATAATCGTACGTGCTTCGTTAAAAAAGTAAGCGTTTTCTCGACTTCAAAATATATTTCTATTCGTTGCAGCAGCAATTATAAAATCGAGTTTAGCATCGTCTAAAATTAATCTTGTATAGTATAGTTTATGATCATATCGTCCTTTATTCTTTGGGTGAATTTACAGATCTTTTACAGATTTATTTTCTTCATCAGTTTAATTCGAATATTCCTTTTGTTGTGGTAACTAAACTTTGATTTGCTTCCGATATGATATAATTGCTTCACTTACAACCAACGATTATAATAGTTTATAATAGTTTATAATCGAGCATATATATATATATATATATATATATATATATATATATATATATATATATATATATATATATATATATAACAAATTAGATGAAGATCTTTAGCAAACTCAAATGACAATATAAGCAAATCCAGTCATGTCAAAATCACGTAAAGGTCCATTTATAGTAAATCTGTTCATCTCGTGTGTTGGACGTCCGAATCTCTTAAAATATCCACGACATTCCCCCATTCCAAGAAAGCTTCCTGGATAACACGCTGCGATATCAGTGAGATACCGTCATTATGATTGTAAAAAGTATTCCACAATCCGCTGTGTTCATATTCACATCAGCTTATATACATGTCTTGAAGAAAATCCAATCGTGTAAGCTTGCACGAATGTTTTTCTCTTGCAAAGTGACAAGCAATTTACAGAACGGCGAAACAATTATTCATTAATTGTTCACTATTGTCAGTCTGCGATGAAAATGTCTGCGCAAGATTTTTCATTTTTTCGCAGAGAGATTCTGAACGATAAATGTCTCCGCTACCTAGTACAAATTGATCATAGTTTTCATTATCGGAACTTGAAAATAACCACACAGACACAGGATATCTTTAACTTATTTCGTTAATAAAAATAAAATTTATTTTTCCAGCGAATTTATGCTCATCAATAAAATAATAATCTCTAAAGATAGAATGGTTATCATTATCGATATTATTATCTCTTCCTGTTTCCTCCTCGAATAACATAAAATTATAACTAAAATCAGGATCATTTTCCAAACAATCGCAAAATTTCTTGATTTTATTATTGTTGATATTTAGTGTAATTAACATCAAGAATGTCACCAGTATGACATCGTAGATAACGTCGCAAATGTGATTTTTTGCTGACATTGTATATAATTATAAAGACGGATGATATATTTAAATTAAACAATTGTTTTCTTTATAAAATATAGTCATGCCCTTTCAAATCGGCAAAACAAATTGTAAATGGCTTCCAGAAGAAATTAACTGATCTTTGTAATCACTGTGAATACTGAAGTTTATACGATAAAAATGTCCAGAAAGGTTCTCTTGGAGCTAAGTCGTGTTTAGGTTGTAAGACAGGTTTACGAGGCGATATAGAGATCTGTAGAAGATGCGGCGAAAATAATTACAGCTCGATGCTGATTTACTACGAGAAAATAAAACCTAAACATTTTAAACGAAAACGAAAACCCCCGAAGAATTCGTTTCAAATCAGAAAAAATTCACTAAGAAAACATAATCACCATAAAAACATCTTATATATATTGTGACTGGTGAAAAGTCCGTTTTTTAAATTTTATTATGATTCCGGACTTTTCGCCAAACAACGATAAAAGTCTTAGAATGATGAAATAACAGTTGTATCCTGATATTTCGTCCGACATAAAAATAAAAACGCCGTGGGATAAATACACTTGCATTAAGTCATTCTAAAACACTTGTAATAATCGTTTTCTTTTCTCTGGATAGTTATTCACTGCATTTTCAAATATGTCCGTAATTGGATCGGTTACCCACTCCTCTAGTCGCTTATCATCTACTTCAAATATAATCCAAAATGAGTTATCTGGTGTTTGAAAATAATTAACCCCGTCAGATGATTCAATAATTTTATATAACGTTACACCAATCATATCAGATGTTGCTTTCTTTGACTTGTATTCAATGATACATCAATATGTCAAGCTTATACATATCATTCTCACCTTATTATCCGGAAATTCACTGACGTTTGGTATCCTTGTTCTACATAACTCTATAGATAAAATCCATTCTTAATAATTTTTTGAAATATCTTCTGCGGATTGAGCACATTTTAAATATCTCTTGTTGTTGTTTGTAATTATTTTAAGTTATTTTTACTTTAAATGTTTAGTAAAAAAGATTAGCTGGACAAACAATATCCAGCAAGAATATTTTTGCAGACATATAATTTATGTTACTAAGATATACACAAATTCCGAAAGTGATCAAAGTAAACCTGTATTTAATGGAGTTGATACACGTACACTTCGGACTTGGTGTTAAGGATATATATATATATATATATATATATATATATATATATATATATATATATATATATATATATATATATATATATATATATATATTTTTTTTTTTTCTTCTCACGTGCGCATGCTACCCCACACGGTTTTATAACGATATATTTATAAGATCCTAGGTCGTGATACCGTGTACGTCTTGATAAAATATTTTGTTGAGAGACTGATATAATAAATTACAGCAGCAGAGAGGGCGCGACCTCAAAATGAGAAGTCATTATTATATGTAAACAAAACACGCGTACACAATTTAGAAAACAAATGACAAAAATAAAGTAACACAACCATGTAACACATTTAGGGAAACTCTCGGTAACCTCGGTAAGTTAGAGGCTTCGGTCTGGCATTAATGACCTTGTTTTTTTTTTTTCATAGAAAGCTTTAATTTTTAAGCAAATGACCTTTCAACAACAAGGTCTGTTCCCCTAACTGCTGCTAGTGCGCGTGTGTAAAAAAGAAGAAAACTAAAAACAAACATTGTTTAGAAATTAAACGGGAAATTCTTAGAATATATTGTTCAAGCCTTACGAGAATATCAACTAGAAAATTATCATAAAGCAAAGAATTATAAAGAGCTGAAAATTGCATCAACATTTTAAAAAAATACTAACACAATAGTAACGATAGTAACTTTTCTCGAATTCTTACTAAATAATACATAACTTAAATCAGTACCCTGGTATTGTACTAATACTTTTGCTGTCAGATTTTAACACTAAGGCTTTGTACAGTATTGTAAAACAATAAAGGTCTTAAACACATTCTTTATGCTTTATTTACGTTATCCAGCCAGCCAGCCAGCTCGGTAATTTTTAGAAGAAGAAAAGAAATAGACGATGAAAAATAGATACATGCTCCAAATTCAACATGTAAGCTGAAAAGAAGAAAAACATTTAACCCATGTTCTGTGTATATTCGTCTTGCATCTTGTCCTGGGGTGGATGCGTGGTCATGGCCTTTGAAGCTGCTGGTCTATCTATTATGTTTTATAGTTGTGACATCGAATAATATATCATTTGTCCACCTGCACAAACATAATAAATAGAGATCTTACCTTCAATTATAGCATGTTCTTAAATAAATAATGTAAACTTCAGAATACTATCCATTGCAGTGATTGAACCAGGTGTGGATTCCTGGATGGAAGAGTTATAAAGCTAGTATTTCGCTACTTTCCAGGCGCTAGTACCGACATTGATAGAGAACGATTGCAGAATTCCAGGAGAAACTTAATTCGTGGTTTAAGATATAATCAGGCATCGCATAGTTTACATAAAATGTCTAACAAGCATTTAAAATGCTTAGCCGTCCCTGCTCAGCTGCTATTTTTAAAAATGGCCGACATATTAAATTGCTTGTTTGTGACAAAATACAGATAACCATAATCATCATTGATGAAATTATGTTTAACGTTCAAGACAAATGCACCTTTCTTACAATCTTATAGGAAACAACCATATCTGTTTTGCTTAAAAACAAGATTCTGCCCATCCATTTTGAGATGGTCAAATTATTTATTTGGGCTTTTGTGTTTTCATTTTTGTGTCTCTTAACAAATGTTCTTCAGAAATATATTATCAATAACCGTACTTACAATAATAGTATGCCAACTCTAAAAAGGACAATAGAAGGTACAACATTGTGGTATGTTAGGGATCAAGCTTTTCGCATATGTTGGTACGTTTAAGCGACTCCTTATATAGCTAGTAGACACACACCAATTTTGGACATTATATTAATGTGTTGTTGCAAACATTAAAGCCAGCAAATTATTAATTTCAAAAATGTAAAATATGATAGTTTTCGCCTCTCAAAAAATATTTTCCTTGTTTGCCTACTTGATAACATCAGTCGGTTGGTAAAACTTGATCTTAACTCTTTTTTTTGTGGGTAGGGGGAGTCTTATATCAACTGTAAAAAAAATAATGAGCAGTGATTTAGAATAGAGAGTGTTATGTTTGTATGAATTGCAAGGAATTCTACGTAGCATTTATTGCATTAGTGTCTGTCTTTCAGACGGCACAGAGCATGCACTCATACACATTCTAACACCTGTTTCATACGAAACTTGTACTGAATTATTAGTTTTATAAATGTCAAATCTTGTAATCTTCCCGTCTAGAAAGATAGTTTCCTTGTTTGCCTGCTAGATAGCATCAGTCGGTTGGTATAACCTTGATCTTAACTGTATTTTGTGGAGAAAAAAATTCATCTATCAACTGTGCAAAAATGAAATGAGCAGTTATTTAGAATAAAGGGAGTGTTATGTTTGTATGAATGTAAATGAATTTCTACATAGCGTTTATTTTAATAGTATCTATCTTTTAATCTATTTTAATAGTATCTATCTTTCAGACAGCACATATACAAATCCTTGAATGAATTGTTTTGACTGTTTTGAATAAATTTACGCTAACTGTATTCAATATACCTAAGGTGAGTGTATTGAATGTATCTATAGGTGAATATATTGAATGTATCTATAGGTGAATATATTGAATGTATCTAAGGTGAATGTATTGGCTGTATCTAAGGTGAAAATATTGAATGTATCTATAGGTGAATATATTGAATGTATCTATAGGTGAATGTATTGAACGTATATAAGATGAATGTATTGAACGTATATAAGATGAATGTATAGAACGTATACGAGATCAATGTATTGAACGTATATGAGATCAATGTATTGCACGTATATAAGATGAATGTATTGAACGTAGATAAGATGAATGTATTGAACGTATATGAGATCAATGTATTGAACGTATATAAGATTAATGTATTGAACGTATATGAGATCAATGTATTGAACGTATATGAGATCAATGTATTGCACGTATATAAGATGAATGTATTGAACGTATATGAGATCAATGTATTGAACGTATATAAGATGAATGTATTGAACGTATATGAGATCAATGTATTGCACGTATATAAGATGAATGTATTGAACATATATGAGATCAATGTATTGAACGTATATAAGATGAATGTATTGCACGTATATAAGATGAATGTATTGAATGGAAGTAGTTAATGAAGGCCAATGGGTATCTAAAGGGTCTGATGTAAAATGGTAGAAAAGAATATAGGGTCAACTGGAACTTACCATTGGAATGACACTTGGCGGTCAGTGCAAAATAAGCAGTGGGGACGTTAAAATACTCGACACCGGTTGATATCAACAGTGTTGCAAGTGGCTGACCTCAGTCGGGCAGAAACTTAGTAACAGTGTTCGAGTTGACATCAATAAGCATTACTGTAGGTAGGTATGAGAAGTGTTTTTAAATGGACAAGGGTTATAAAGGGATTTATAGGGACAAGTAAAATTTAGACATACACAAACAAACAATGCTTATTCAACATAAGAATCAGAACAATGTGTCGAGGAGTATTTATTATCGAGGCAAGAAATATAGGGTAAATGGGAATTTGACATGGTTGGGTATTACAGTATGGTACTTGACACTAGAGAAAAATGGCAACAACGTCACAAGTGGTTGACATCAATCGTGTGGAAACTTAGTGTTCGATAATACTCAATACGCACTTTTGTATGCAGCGAGGTATAGACATTGTTATGCAAAATGGATTTATTGGGACAATGGTTTATAAAGTGGTTTCTAAGGACACAATTATTTATCAGTAGAAAGGTTTATAGAGTCAAAGAAGAAGGGTAATAGTAAAGAGTTTGAATTGTCAGCATAGACACACATACAAACATACACATTATCTTAGCTTAGAATGCAGTGTAACAAGATGTAATTCTTTTAAATTTGCAACCAAAGCAGCTGCTGCTTTTTGTGATACGGCTACCTTTATGTTGCAAATGTTTGTCAGATTTTTCAGGAGATTTACTAAACAAATTGAATCATCAGCATCATCATCAGTCTCTTGACCTAGTGTGGTCGTTGAGGCACTGTGCTGCTGAACATCTGACCAGATCTCTCTATCTGTCTTGAATATGTGCCATTGCCTGCGTCTCCGCAAAACTTTACCTGGTCCATTCTGTGATGTTGTCACTCCACTCTCTGTCAACCTCTCCTTCTACCACCCTTAACACTACCCTGCTGTACTGTTGTGGATAGCTCTAGTGACATGGTCATACCATTTCAGCTTTCTATTTTTGACAGTGGTGAGGAGGTCTTCATAATGACCTACTTTGTGCCTGATGGTGTTACGCACTTCTTCATTAGTGATGTGGTCCATGTAAGAGATGCCAAGGATGGTTCTGTAGCATCTCATTTCAAGTGTCTGGATTCTTCGTTGTAATTCTGCTGTCAGCGTTCAGGCCTCAATTGAATACAGAAAGATTGAGATGACCAGTGCTCTAAATAGTCTGATTTAATGTTTTCAAACAAATATTCTTATCTCTCCAGATGGGTCTTAGCTTTGACATAACTGCCGTTGTTTGTGCTGCTCGTGACAAAATTTCTCTTATGATCCCTCTTGCGTGATTATGGAACTAAGATATTTGAATTGGTTCACTGTTTCAAGTTCCTGTCCTCTGACTTTAATCTTGGTTGAGATTTGTTTGCCACACTTTGTCCTCAGCTTTGTCTTCTCGGCACTTATCTCCATATCAAATCTGGAGGATTTTTCATCCAGGTTCTTCACTAAGGTGACAAGTTCATCTTCACTGCCCACCAGCCCATCAATGTCGTCTGCAAAGCGGAGGTTGGTGATGTTACGCCCTCCAATGCTGACTGCCCCAGAGTGGTTTTCCAGGGCTTCGCTCATGATGCGCTTTAAGAAGATGCTGAAAAGCGTGGATGACAGGAGACATCCTTGACGTACTCCAACTGTTGTCTTGAACCAGTCCCCCACAAAACCGTGAGTAACAACTGCACTGGTAACCTTGGCATACATTTGCTTGATGGTGTTGGTCAACGTTTGACCCATGTTGTACTTCTTCATTATGGCCCACAATGCCTCATGCCACACTCTGTCAAAAGCCTTTTTGAAATCTATGAACACATGATAGATGTCTTCTTTATGCTGTGAGTACTTTTCACACAGAACCTTAAGATTGAATATTTGTTCTGTTGTGCTTCTTCCACTCCACTTCGCCTGTTCTTCAGCGATTATTTCTTCTGCTTGTGGGCTCAGTCTGTTCAAGATGATCTTCAGCATCACCGTACTAGCATGGCTGATCAAACTGATAGTTCTGTAAATTTGGCACAGCTGGAGATTGCCTCTTTTGAGGAGTGTTTTAATCAGTGACTGGGTCCACTGCGTCGGCCATTTTCCTGTCTGTCAAAGTGAATGCTCACTAATGTTAACAGACAATTTAAAAGTTCCTTCACTCAAACATGCTCCTGAACAAATATAATTTCGCAGACAACATTTTTCAAACTCTGAAGCTGAAATAGATTTAGTTAAGTTTGGTACTTGGTATGATTTGCCGGAGAATAATAAGCATTAAACATGGGATGAAGTGTTCTACAATGAGACGCGTTTCTTACCATGCATTGAATCTTGACATTGATACCTGATTCTTTCTGATATTGGATATTTAAATATAAGACTTCAGCAGAACAGTACACTCTGTCTGTCTGTCTGTCTGTCTGTCTGTCTGTGTCTCTCTCCCTCACACACACACCACACACACACATATATATTTTAACTTCTTCTTTAGTTGTGATGATTACGTGACAAAAGGTTAAAATGAGTCTATTTTTTTAAGTTACGTGATGTGCACTAGTTGAATCATCTTTGCAAAACATATTGCAATTAATTACACCCAAAGGATTCAAACCAATATGAATTCTGGAATCCACATCTGTTAAATAAATTCAAATAACTTCGTATACTGCACGTAAATTTAAGGAAGCTATCTTGTTACTTTCCTAATTAATTGATAAAGGTATTGAATACATTGGAGAGAACATTTATGGGATTTCCTCTTTTATTGACAAAAAATTGAATCGTTGGACAAACCATCAAATAATTTTTTAACTCAATATATTGAATAGTATTATATATACAGTCAACGATTTTAATAATTGTTTATCATAATATATTTAAAAATAATTGTTAACAAATAAACGTTTACTACAAAATAATGCTTATAAAGGAAAAGGAATCGAGAAATATGGTAATATTCCATCTTACTGACAAGATGTGGTATCCAAAATGCCCGATGACAAGTGTTTGTTTTCATAACCAAAACTGATTATAGATGACATACAGATGACGACTTCTAGTCGTGAAACATTTAATACATAAATTTGTAATCTTTGCGATTTGAAAGGTATAACATAGTTTTTTTCAATTTTTTTTTTTAAAACAATGTCTTGAATTAAACAAAACAATAAACCAAGTAAAACGCACACAACATTTACAGGAAAATAAACAAATATTATAAGAGTCATGGAAAATGTTTTAAAACTAACAAAGTAGTTTCGAATTGGTTGTTGAAAGAATGATTACTAATGCAAGCCATACCTCTCTAAGCAGCATAGCATTTTCTCAACAGCAAATCAAGAGGAAACGTTAGTTTTCCCATAGGAAGTAAGAATTACAAGTTAAACAATATCAGTTTTCCATTGGGAAGTAAGACTTACAAGCTTAACCACCAGTTTTACAATAGGAAGTAAGACGTACAAGTTAAACCATCAGTTTTACGTAGGAAGTAAGACTTACAAGTTAAACCATCTGTTTTCCTATAGGACGTAAGACATCAATTTTCCAAGTGGAAGAAGACGGATACGTTCACCCATCAGTTATCCCATAGGAAGTAAGACTTTCAAGTTAAACCATCAGTTCTCCCATAGGAAGTAAGACTTTCAAGTTAAACCATCAGTTCTCCCATAGGAAGTAAGACTTTCAAGTTAAACCATCAGTTCTCCCATAGAAAGTAAGACTTTCAAGTTAAACCATCAGTTCTCCCATAGGAAGTAAGACTTACAAGTTAAACCATTAGTTCTCCCATAGGATGTAAGACTTTCAGTTAAACCATCAGTTTTACGTAGGAAGTAAGACTTACAAGTTAAACCATCTGTTTTCCTATAGGACGTAAGACATCAGTTTTCCCAGTGGAAGAAGCCGGATACGTTCACCCATCAGTTATCCCATAGGAAGTAAGACTTTCAAGTCAAACCATCAGTTCTCCCATAGGAAGTAAGACTTTCATGTTAAACCATCAGTTCTCCCATAGGAAGTAAGACTTTCAACTTAAACCATCAGTTCTCCCATCGGAAGTAAGACTTACAAGTTAAACCATCAGTTCTCCCATCGGAAGTAAGACTTACAAGTTAAACCATCTGTTTTCCTATAGGACGTAAGACATCAGTTTTCCCAGTGGAAGAAGACGGATACGTTCACCCATCAGTGATCCCATAGGAAGTAAGACTTTCAAGTTAAACCATCAGTTCTCCCATAGGAAGTAAGACTTACAAGTTAAACCATCAATTCTCCCATAGGAAGTAAGACTTACAAGTTAAACCATCAGTTCTCCCATAGGAAGTAAGACTTACCAGTTAAACCATTAGTGTTCGTAGGAAGTCAGACTTACCAATTCAAACATATGTTTTCCTATAGGAAGTAAGACTTACAAGTTCATAATACATCAAGTACCTTGCCTAACATTTACATATATGAAATTGATTATTCAATAATATATCTGATATAACTAATGCAATATTTAATAAAGTCTATAGCAATATGTAGCAATGATATCAAATTTTACAGATATTTTTAAACCGTATATATTAGCTTATAAGTCGAGTCAAACATCAAACTACTCATACCCATCTCTGTTATTGCATAATACGCCGGGACATCTATGTCAGTGTAGTTAGTAGTAAACAATATTAGAAACAACGTAGACCCTAATCATGGTATTTGCAGTCAGACTCCACCAAAAAATAGTATATATGGTAACACATCAACATTCTGTTGTATATGACGTTATGTATGTATGTATGTATGTATGTATGTATGTATGTATGTATGTATGTATGTATGTATGTATGTATGTATGTATGAATGTATGTATATGTGTGTGTGTGTGTGTGTGTGTGTGTGTGTGTGTGTGAATTTAAAGTTTCTTATGATATATTAAACGAATTGAAGGATTTTTTAAATTCACTTCATATCGTTTAAATAAAAAATGTGTAAAGGTGCTGTAGAAACTAAATGAGTAATTTTGCAAAATAAGCAAAATTTGTTGCAGAACAAACAAGATTTTTCTTTAAATTAATAAGATATATTATATATATGAAAACATTTTCTTTATAATTTTCTTTATATTATGAAATTTATCAGATAACTGGATAAACTATGTTGATAACATTTGATACTGTGTGAGATATTATCCAATAATTCTCTAAAGGTTTAACGTTCATATGCAACATTTAATAAATATCGCGACCTTTTAAATCAAGCATAAATGTATCACTTCAGATGTTGTATTGGCTGTTTGTACAGTTATATTTTTTGTTGATTAAAAAAGGTTGAAATAAAAAGTTCTCGACAAACTATAGGGAATTTACAATCTTTTCATACATTTCATGGAATGATCAGAGCAAGTCGTGACGCTTGCGATGGACTGGTTGTATGTCATAACAGTGCAAGTCTTTAACGTTTTTTCATGTTGCACCAGTTTACATGGTGCTACCTCGCAGCACTGGACACACTGCTGGACACAGTTGACCAAGCTTTTTGCAGTCATAGCAGCCAGAAAGCCGAATCCATTAACGTCATTGACAACTGCCTGAAATTTCAATTCCTGGAGCTGTGGAGTAGAATATGTGGTCGGAAAAACAACTCCTAGAAAAGGAAGATTTTCAAATTATATGCATATACGTATGTAATAAATATATATGTGCAAACATAGTATATGTAATGACTCCTTCCCGCATAAAAAATTGCATCCATATGGAAACTGTTCTCATTAATATAGTTTGCTGTTTCATACTACTAAAGCAATTTCTTCCCGTTTAAGCAAGCCAGTCATTTTTGGAGCTTAAAAGCTTTTATCCAATATACGATAATATTTGGTTGTAGCTTCTACTTTATTAAAAACAATTAACAAATGACAAATATCCCTGTCTCATAGTCATATTTTAGTACCGGATCTGTTATAATTGTGTTTTTACACCGCATACTTCGGTACAAAACGCTATTTCTTTAATAATTTTTATATATCTTTGGACTCGACAAGCTATTGGAGACAACATTCGAAAATATTCACAAAAAAACTTTATTGTATTTATTTTCGTTTAAAGATGAATGAATGTGTGTGTGAATGTGCGGCCAGTAGGAAGTATTGACTATATTAATAGGTTAGCCACCTGCTAATATAAATTATGCGAACTATTCGCTCAACGTCAACAAACATTTACAGAGACCTTGAAACAATGTTTAGTCGGGAGTAAGGCTACTGAATCGACTACATGATAGTTCTGAGAAGTACAATGAAAACATTTGCTTATCACTTATCTATTCAACGTCACGTAATGTCTGAGATATTTTTAAGATGAGGAAGTATGATGATTGTGAAACGAAATTGTCATTCATTACGTACCTAAGTGAAAACAATCTATGTGAATCTAGTGATTACAATGGATGTACAAAGCGCTAAATCGGCAACTAATAAACAGATTTGATGTGTTCAAAGGATGTGTGTGTGTGTGTGTGTGTGTGTGTGTGTGTGTGTGTGTGTATGTGTGTGTGTGTGTGTGATTAAGATTTTTAACGGAGCTTTTTTCAGTCATATCGCTACGATGTCTGCATTGTGGCAGTATATAGTAATATCTAGAACTGGAGCATCGTGTCGCAAATATGCAGCATAATGTCCCATCCAGTTACATTTTCCTGACACCAAGCCGATTTGTATGTCTTTTGTATGACCCCGTCGGCGTTTGAGCCCAAGACATCCAGCATCTGAGGAGAAAGATATGCCAAAGGAGTGGTCGGTTTTGAATGAGCAGTAAACTATCAGCATTTATGAATGAATTCGAAAATGCCGAATGTTTTCATGTGATTATTTTAAGGACTACCAGTTACCTGTAGATAAATTAATTGCAGATGAAATTGATTTAGCAGAGTTGTAGAACAAGCTGATCAATAATTATACGAGTACAAAAAACAACTGTAACAAAAGTAATGTTTGTGATGAATTGATTGTATTTCATAAAAGCACACGTCTTTGACGTTTCTTCACACTGCACCCAGCTTACCCGTTGCTGCATCGCAGCACTGGACACTGCGGAACACATCTGATAGATCTCTTCATAACCATAGCTGCCAGAAAGCCGTTTCCATTAATGTGACAGAATGAGAATGTTAGTCATAGATATTGAATCGGTGCCCTCTATGTTGATAATGAGAACTAAATAATGCGAAATGGGAGTATTCAACAATACATGCATAATGTCATCCAAAAGAGGGCTTTTGATACCGGTATACTGGGAACTATTGTTACAGTGTGCATTGTAACTGCCGTACAACAAAACTTAATTTATTACCAATTGCACTTGATTATATTCACTTGCCCAGCTGTTGATATGTGCTCGTCCCATTGCTAGATAATGCTCGGTTCACAAATGCTTGAGACAGTAAACTCTAAACCGCAATAATCACCTAAATAATTCGGATAGTTTAAATATAATGAGGAGAAGAAAACAAGATTATAACCAGCATTACCATGCATGTTTTACTGTGAGAAATAAAGGAACTAAACTGTACATGTTTGGCTTACCAAAGCAATTCACACCAACATCTTCTGTATTATCGCAATTATGCTGGCCCCAAGGCAAGTCAGGGCAATCCATCAGACGGGCCTCATTGCCGACACACATTACGTCATCAAGCCAGATCGTTGCGATGTCGTGGTACATATAATCGTAATATATGTAGTCGTAGTTCTGGATAGCATGACCAGTAGCTATGTTGCGAAGGTAAAGAAAACAGTGACAAATAAACACATTTAGAGAAATAATGAAAAGAAAATATGCCGGTAGAAAAAGAAGATTTTTTTCTGTGTGGCTGTCATCTTCGTTTAAACCGCTGGTCTCAATGATCTAAGGCGACATATCAAGTAAGATTCCTTTCTTTCCCGATACCAGAACTGTAGTTGGGGTTGTGACCAATTGCAATAGGTGTGATATCGATGAAAGTGTTGCCAAGGGAGGACAAGTATCATGTCAATTAATAACGTGGTGTGTGTTATTGGACTTAACTGATACACGCTACAGTATGAAACTCTTCACTACTTATATGGATTTCGAGGATATATTTTATATTTTAATGTACATTTTGCAAAAAAAAAAGAATAAATGATAACAATAAAAGGTTAGTTTTTTTCTTTCTAAGAGTTTTATTTCTCTATGTATTGCAACGTGCATGGGGGTAGCACAAATGCAATACAAATTTATTTCGTTCTGAAGTTGGATAAATGTTTCACCATAAGTTCTGGGCCAGGAAAGAAAATAGTTATTTTGCCGTGTCCCAACATATACGGTAAATACGGCAAATCTCTTATACAGATTTCTAAAACGCTACAGATAGTTTCGCAAATTCAGTCTAAAGTAATCTTAAATTTTAAACACATCAGCCGCTTTATCACTAACCAATAAAGTGCTGTGTCAACATGACATTTAACAAAACCGGATATCCATTCACATCACATCATGTTTGCGTGAAGTACAGTACATCTCAATCTTGAAACTTCTAAGTGAATTCTGCGAACTACTATTACCGAAATGACATCTTCTGTAAAGATAAATCTATTATTACATACAACAATAGTATTAAAATGTAACTAACTAATTTACCCTTGCAAACTAAATAAAAGATACACATAATATAGGTATACATAATACCATGCATTAAACATATCAACATTACCCTTCGCCAAAAAAGCTGCCTGCGGACGACAGTTGCTGATTGATCATAGAACCCATTATCGCAAACTCGTCCCCAAGAACCACTGTGGAAAATCTCAATTTTTCCCCTGGTAGGTATCAGCGCATCAGTCAGGCGAATGTCTCCTTCTGTAGGAAAAAGAACGTACAAAACAATATGCATGACGGATGACAGGGAACTTAATGCAGGTAGGTAGACAGGTATGTGATCTGCTTGTCAATTTGTGATTTGCTTATTCTTATAACTTGTTAGTCTTAGTTTGGTAATAGTTCATATACATTTTTTGCTGTACCACAATCGTAACAGAAATATGACAGTATGATATTCCAATAATTTTTACAATACATTCTGATTTTTTTCAATTTAATTTCAATGTTTTCTTTCAACAATACACATTTCATTGCGTTAGAACTGCATAAATAGGAGTCAGCTTCAACGCAAAAGTTTCTTTTGAATACCAACCTAACTGTGCCGTCGATACAGTCAGAAAACCTGCAAAAGAATACATACGTTTAGTAACCATATTCACTAATAGGACGGTTTTATTTGTCATGATCATTTCAGAAATGAATGAATGAATGAATGAATGAATGAATAATAATAATAATAATAATAATAATAATAATAATAATAATAATAATAATAATAATAATAATACATTGTTTCAATGTTAGGTTACATTATAATGTACGTTGAATAATAGCCGTAGTACTAAATCAGACTCAGATATAAATTTCTGTGTACACGTGCACGGGCATCCGCATCGCGGGGATTGGGGGAAGGGGCAGTTGCTCCCTTCACTATCCCGGATTATTTTGGTGATGTGTTATACAAATTACACCTTTGGTTTTGTCACTGGTCCACCCTCCAAACAAAATTGGTGCAGACGCCAGTGTGTGAGGGTGGGGTGGGTCGGTGCAGGGTATTTGTCCCATTTGTCCACTGAATAATTACTTTTCTTTCATGCTAAGCAGTGCATTCCTTGATTTTCTAATTAAAATATTGAAATTTCACTGTAGTGAAAAATTAACAATATGTTTTTCACTACTGGAACTATTTTTGGGGGTCAGAACATACCACTCTTTAACTTTCTGTTAATGAACTACGTTTTCCTTATGTACATGTCATTGACATCTAATATGGCGTCTGCAACCAACTGAATTTTATAAATTAGATGTGGAACTAATTTTGTGTGCAGGTACTCATAGCACAGCAGAACATGTACGGTAAACAGCTGACCTGACCGTAAGAAATCTGCTAATTCACTGGGTCAAAAACTTTAGGTAGCCAACGTATGTGAGCATAAAACAAAAAGAATATTTGCTTGAAATGAGTTAATAACATATATTTTATCTCGTGCGTGAAAAACTCGAGTATTTTCACTTGTGGCTTCGACACTCGTGAAATTACTTAGTTTTTCATCAACTCGATGAAATATGTCCGTTACTCACTCGTTTCAAACAAATATCCTCTATTTGTTTCTTATTTTTTGTATAAATCTGTTGGCACACTCTTCACAAGAAATATATATTATTAGGACGCATCATTTTTGTTAATTAAATCGAATGGCCATTATCAAGTACAAAATAAATTATATTAACACTCAACGGTTATTCATAGGTGCAATGAAATAGAATATAATCTACCTGTATATAAAAATCAGGCACATTATATTCCGATTCATCTCCGCTAGCCAAGTCTAGTCGATCCACTTTCCAATGTATGTGGAATGAAGTGCACAACCCTTCGCTAGTTAGAATAGATCATTCCGAATGTACTTACCTAGGATTCCAATTCGCACAACTATCATGTGACTGTTCATTTTCTTCGACCTGAATAATAATAATAATAATAATAATAATAATAAGAAGAAGAAGAAGAAGAAGAAGAAGAAGAAGAAGAAGAAGAAAATAGCTTGTTGAATAATAATAATAATAATAATAATAATAATAATAATAATAATGATACGTTTTTAAATTTAAATCTGCGAAAATTGTTTATTGCAAAAAAAGACATGAACTAAAGTAGGCGTTATGTATGTCTCACATTTTATTCATACTACACGATGATTAAGAGAACAAAGCTCTGAGTTAGTAAATATAAAACAGTATGTAAACATTTGGGCACATGTTCTTGAATTTACTTTTCATATTCATTCTTTCCCGACTTGAGCTTTTAAATATTCAAACAATATCGTCTTCGTTGTAAATGATTGCATTGTCGAAAGAAAATTAATACGTAATACTATCATTGGGTTTACTACATATTTCTCCAAATTTCTTTGCCTTTTCCATCTATGTCGCTCCGTTAGTCGGTGTTTTATCGTCTCAGTCTGTACTTCTGTACAAATTATGCGATATACCACAGTTAATATTGCCAAAGTTGTGCATGAAAGTGTATCAAAAACATTATTTCCTAATTGGAAGCTATGAATTAACATGCTATGCTAACCTGTATTATCCCGTGAAGACCTCTCCTTACACCTGCTTGTTTCTGTGAAGATTACTGTACCTTTACTGCGTTTTTCTTTGATTGACTGCGCATATATAAGGAAGGAATACCGTATCACGTGTTAATTAGTATCTTTTTTATTGTGCGATTTTAAGGAAGTATAACGGCAATTATTTTATTTTTAAATCAAGGACATGTCTCAAGTTAAACATTATGCTTATATGCATACATAAATAATAAATTATCAGTGTTTAGTATCCAACAAAAGAGTCAAGAGTAGAATCCGTTTAGAAGCACAAAAATTACCCCTTATACGGTATTTATTTTGAAGGTGAAACATATATCCTTTACCATTAGTTGCATGGCGAAAGAAACATTTTAAAATCAATTCATCGATGAATGATTTGTTTAAATGCAACATTTGGTAGATAATTTATCGAATATGTGCTTTTTTATAACATATTTTGAAACAAACATACTCCGGTGTTATCAGTTCTATCTATACTTAAGAATCGATATCTTCATAAATGAAGTGTTTGAATTCTTCAGTCAACGAAGACAAATTTATTTTAGATATTTGCTTTATTGTCAATATTCATAAATTATTAAGAAACCTTACACGTTACAAATGTATAAAGTATATAAACCATTATATCAAGACCTTATAATGATTCATAGATAGATAGATAGATAGATAGATAGATAGATAGATAGATAGATAGATAGATAGATAGATAGATAGATAGATAGATAGATATGTAGGTAGATAGATAGATAGATTTCTATATATATGGTTACATGAAAGATATTATGTTTTGATGAATGGATGGAGAGACAGACGGACAAATGGACAGAAAGACAGACAGACAGATATATAGATAAATATATAGATTTCTGTATATATGGTTACATGAAAGATATTATGTTTAGATGAATGGATGGACAGACAGACAAATGACAGACAGACAGATAGATAGATTTCTATATATATGGTTACATGAAAGGTAATATGTTTTGATGAATGGATGGACAGACAGACAGACAAATGTACAGACAGACATATAGATAGATAGATAGATAGATAGATAGATAGATAGATAGATAGATAGATAGATAGATAGATAGATAGATAGATAGATAGACATATATATATAGATAGATAGATAGATAGATAGATAGATAGATAGATAGATAGATAGATAGATAGATAGACCAACTATTAAGCTCGCAAAGAAATCATAAGTTATGTGTTTCAGATATTTAGTGCTTTACAGTAATGCTTTATGTGACGAATAATCTTTCGACAATTCAACTATAAATGTCAGCTCTTTTTCATTATTTTAGTTCAAATTATTTTTTAAATAAATTAATTGTTAACTTTCTTTTAAGGTGTATTCAGGATTGTTTCATACATTTTACACTCGATTAAAGTTTCCGTTATTCATGCTATAGCCACGTTTACGTAACAGAATAATGAGTGAAACGTTTCTTCTTGTACTCCACACCTCAATCGACATCACTTTGAAGCCAGTATTGTGCTCATGTGGAGCACTATTGAGTGTTCCTATTAAAGGCATACAACCTAAGATTTGCGACTTTTTTGTAGTTGTAGTTGAGCATCTGTATATGATTTTAGATATTTAACGTAGTTGTGAGCAAAACGTTGTCACGGGGCTAAGATTTATGCAGTGTATCTATTTATAAGGTCTAGCAATGAAGCATCCTGCCGCAGACAAGTAGCATGATGTCCCACCCAGTAACATTATCCTGCCACTAGACCTACCACTAGGCTAGTATAATGTTTTTAAGTCTTTGGTGTGACTCAGCTGGGGTTCGAACCCGCGACCACTTGCATCCTAGGCGGACGCTCTAACCATTTAAACCACATGAGTGGTCTATAAATAAATACATCACTTATGAAATTATTCCGTTTTCAATCATTTAACGCAATGTGTTATAAACATATACATATATGCCAGTTCAAATATGGAATTTCTTTGTAATTCAAGAGGATGCATGTAGAATGTAGATCTTTTTTTATAAGTGCTTTCGCATCATCGTCATGGATGCTCTTCAGGTACACACATTACACATTCAAAGTATTTTTCTGGACAAACATTTTGACGTCACTGCTATGTCAATTACTTCTTTGTCTATTGTATGAGATATAAGCAATTTATTTTAATCTATACATAACAGATATATTAAAGTACACATTTGTAAGATGTACGAAATCATTATTCATCATTTTGTCCTTGGCTGCGTAAAGTGGCACACAAATGTCAAACTGGGCCCAATACTGTGTATTTGGAAAGTGTCATTGTATTGATGGTATCACGGTACCAATTGTTTTTCTATAGACGTCAATGCTAATGTTTTGTGAAATAAATATACTTTCTATCCTACTTCGGCATACATGTCACACACTGTCACAGAGAACAATCTTAGACTGTCAATTTGACAAGGACTTAACCAGGTACTCCATTGTATTTAAGAGAGATAACTCTGCTGGAACTAGAGTTGTCACAATAGACCCAGTTTCACCTAGGTGTCCCACATTGTAAAAAAAAATTCATAAAAAATACAAAACATGATTTAGGTATGAATTAACTTAATCTCACATGTTGCCAAGAGGCTTAACTTTTTATAAGACAGACAGAAAGTACAACTCATTTATAATGCACCAAATCACAGTTAGTGTTGTTTATTTCTGAATGCAAGGTTCCCTACACTTTAAACTCCGCCTATCTGAAGTTGTACAATTGGCACCGTTATACCTGATACAGTGTATTAACTACTTCATTCAAATTAAAAACAAAACAATATAGGTTTCCAATTATCAAGTTTTGAAACTGTGCTAGTGCATTGATACCATCAAAAGAGCATTCCGTTTTAACTTATATTGAATCTAAAATAATTAGTTACAGCTATTAGTGTTTGGTTGTAGGCCGCGTATGAAAATAAGACTTTTTTTAATTAAATTAGCAAATAGTTTATGCTAGGGAAGGAAGTGTTATATATATATATATATATATATATATATATATATATATATATATATATATATATATATATATATATATATATATATATATATATATATATATATATATATATATACATCCACTGTCCAAATTTTCTGTCTATATACTGTCAGTCTTTTACTGATTTTACTGAGTTCATGTTTCTCCTGATCAATGCAAATGGTTTTAGATTTCGCGCATATCGATGTATCAACACAGTTTTGAGTTGAAATCCATGTTCTGTTTAATTTTATCTGCAAATGTATTGCTATAATTCTGAGAGTCCCTCTTCTTGTGCGGGTTTGTCCATTTCAATTAGTATCCCTATTGACTCTAGACTAATATAATATGACGAGTTAAGATGACCACTCTGGTGGCCTAGTGGTTAGAGCGTCAGCCTCAGATGCGGGAGGTTCGAATCTCTTTAGAGTCATACATGCCAAAGACTTATACAAATGATACTAACAGCTGCCTCACTAGGCACTCAGCATTAATAAGTTAGTGTTACGACTGGTTAGCCTGGTGTCAGGATAATATAACTGGGTGGGACATCATGCTATATGTATGCGGCATGATGCCCTAGTGGTAGAAATCTTTATAAACTGCCACACTGCAGACATCGTAACGATATGACTGAAAAATCGTTAAATCTACGTTAAACATCCAACAGACACACACACACACACACACACACACACACACACACACACACACACATAAGCTGAGATAGTTTTGCTTATCACACGGTGTACTAAAATGTTAATAGAAATTCAAGGTGATTTGACGATTATGTCCAGGAAAGATATACTTATTCCACTCTTTGTTTTGTGACCTTTATTCAGCTGGATGCAAGTTAATAACTTTCTGGGAAAATTATTCTTTAGGTGGTTTTTTTCTTCATATTAATCTACAAATGTGTTCTAATTCTTACTTACATATTTTTAAAAAAAAAATGTTTTCGTGATATCCCATAATAACGTTTATGAGTTAACCATGAATAGCATAAGTTTGTCACCTTAATATCCATATTCATGTAGTTTTTCTTTATGTATTGACTTCCGTTAAACTAAACTACACTGTGGTCCAATATTAATTTTAAGGACTCGGTTATTAATTCAGGATTAAATATTGAATATAAGTTTTCACGTTTCCTGCTTAGCCGACATGAAACTGCTTCTTTTCCAATTTTCATGCGGAATATTAGCACAAACGTTTGCCATATCAAACGTAGCGAGTGTTGATTCCTCGTTGACGATGTTTGGTAATAGGCTGAGAAAGTCAGTATCTTCAGGTATGAAACCAGGAACTTTTCTTTTGGAAAGCGATTTTAATAAAATCACCTAGTTTTTGTGTGCATTGTCAGACCGGATTAGATTACATATTTACTGTTGAACTTCTTTCATGGTTTTACTTTTGTGGCAGTAAAAGTAACTTGTAAGATGTTAAAAATTCGTTATATAATCAATTTCTTCTGTTTATAGGTTATATGTAATTTTTTCAATTATTTGGTTTAGTAGTCTTCGCGAGTTCGGTTCGCCTTCTCTGCTTTCCTGGTAGAATTCCTTATCAATTAAAATTTCGTACTTATTCTCTCTGTCAAAATGGATGTGCGTATTAATAACAGCTCCAATTTGTCAGCTTTTTTTTAATGATATTTAATTGTCTTATAACAACGATTTAAATTCTCGTCTGTCATTTGTTTTGAGAAATTATGGTTGCTTCGTGATTAATTTCTTTGTGATATTCTTGTAACTTTTGAATAATATCTTCTTGTACTTTATACTTTGTGGCTGAATCCATCACGTTTTATTTCTAACTAAGAATCGGTCATTTTCTTCTTCATCCTCGCTTGTGTAAGTTTTTGGCTTAGTCTCAGTGTACGATTGCATTATTTTATGCCTTTCCGCTGTTTTATTTCCTGTAGTGGTATTTGAAACCTTTCTACAATAACCTTATTTCATTTCCACAGAGGTCTCTGCTAGAGATATTATTACTTCCAGACGAATTGCTTTACCTTGCTGTGTTATGCTGTTATTTTCGAATTTATCTCCTCGTATAGTTTTATAGGTTTAGGTTATGGTTCATTAATTGTACAAAAACTGTTCAGTGTAAGCCCAATTGTTATGCATAGACGTGAGGATGTTGCTTACATCTCGCCCTATAAGAAAGTGATGTAGATGACATTATAATGACGTCAAAAGTATTCATTTGCAAAGATACTTTGAAAGCGAAAGCGCATGAAGGACTACAGGATAAACACATGACTGATATTTTGCTGATTTGACACAAGTGTGTGCGTGCGTGCGAACATGAGAGTTATGAGAAGTACAATGAAAACATTTGCTCGTCACTTACCTATTCAAATGAGTAATTTTCAAACTATGCAAAATTTGTTGCAGAATTTGTTGCAGAACAAACGAAATTAAGATTTTTCTTTAAAATTAATTAGATATGCTCTATATATATATATATATATATATATATATATATATATATGAAAACATTTTCTTTATAATTTCCTTTATATTATGAAATTTATCAGATAACTGGATAAACTATGTTGATAACATTTGATAGAGTGTGAGATATTATCCAATAATTCTCTAAAAGTTTAACGTTAATATGCAACATTTAATAAATATTGCGACCTTTTAAAACAAGCATAAATGTATCACTTCAGATGTTTTATTTGCTGTTTGTACGGTTATATTTTTTGTTGATTAAGAAAGGTTGAAATAAAAATTTCTGGACAAACTATAGGTAATTTACAATCTTTTCATACATTTCATGGAATGATCAGAGCAAGTCGTGACGCTTGCGATGGATTGATTGTATGTCATAAAAGCGCAAGTATTTGACGTTTTTTCGTATTGCACCAGTTTACACGGTGCTACTTCGCAGCACTGGACACAGTGCTGGACACAGTTGACCAAGCTTTTCGCAGTCATAGCAGCCAGAAAGCCGAATCCATTAACGTCATTGACAACTGCCTGAAATTTCATTTCCTGGAGCGGTGGAGTAGAATTTGTGGTCGGAATAACAACTCCTAGAAAAGGAAGATTTTCAAATTATATGCATATACGTATGTAATAAATATATATGTGCAAACATAGTATATGTAATGACTCCTTCCCGCATAAAAGTTGAATCTATTTGGAAACTGTTCTCATTAATATAGTTTGCTGTTTCATACTACTAAAGCAATTTCTTCCCGTTTAAGCAAGCCAGTCATTTTTGGAGCTTAAAAGCTTTCATCCAATATACGATACTATTTGGTTGTAGCTGCTACTTTATTAAAAACAATTAACAAATGACAAATGTCCCTGTCTCATAGTCATATTTTAGTACCGGATCTGTTATGATTGTGTTTTTACACCGCATACTTCGGTACAAAACGCTATTTCTTTAATAATTTTTATATATCTTTGGACTCGACAAGTTATTGGAGACAACATTCGAAAATATTCACAAAAAAACTTTATTGTATTTATTTTCGTTTAAAGATGAATGAATGTGTGTGTATATGCGGTCATTAGGAAGTATTGACCATATTGATAGTTAGCCACCTGCTAATATAAATTATGCGAACTATTCGCTCAACGTCAACAAACATTTACAGAGACCTTGAAACAATGTTTAGTCGGGAGTAAAGGCTACTGAATCAACTAAATGATAGTTCTGAGAAGTACAATGAAACAGCTATCCCGTCAATGAAAACATTTGCTTATCACTTATCTATTCAACGTCACGTAACGTCTGAGACAATATTTTTAAGATGAAGAAGTATGATGATTGTGAAACGAAATTGTCATTCATTACGTACCTAAGTGCAAACAATCTATATGAATCGAGTGATTACAATGAATTAAAAAGCGCTAAATCGGCAACTGATAAACAGATTTGATGTGTTCAAAGGATGTGTGTGTGTGTGTGTGTGTGTGTGTGTGTGTGTGTGTGTGTGTGATGTGGATTATATAACGGATCTTTAAAAAAATTAACTCATATCGCTACGATTTCTGCAGTGTGGCAGTATATAGTGATTTCCAGCACTGGGGCATCTTGCCTCAAACACGTATCATCATATCCCATCCAGTCAAATTTTCCTGACACCAGGCCGACGAATCCTAACACTAACCTCTTAATGCTGAGCGCCAAACGATGCACCTGTTAGTACCATTAGTATAAGTCTTTAATATGACTCTTCCGGGTTTCTAACCCGCGACGTACCGCATACGAGGCGAACAATCAAATCACTTATTCCACCGGGTTTAAAGTAGCAGATGACTATCAGCATTTAAGAAGGGAATTCGAAAATGCCGAATGTTTTCACACGACCATTTCAAGAACTACCCGTTAGCTATATATAAATTAATTCCAGATACAAAATGATTTTGAGTTTCAGAAGTACAAGACCAACTGTAACAAAAGTGTGATAAGCTGTTAGAAACGAAAGAGAATTATCTTCTTCGCATAAACAGACACGAAGCAGTACATACATGCTATTTTTCAAACTTACCAAGTTAAACTTAACTTGATGAGAAAGTGTAATTGAGATCATACATCCAATCTAATAGGCATTCGCGATAAAAGTAGCTTTACGATGTTTTAAGGACTTCACAAAATTGATGAAAAATATTATATTTCGTTACACTAATGTAAAATCTCAATAAGAAAAAAAACAGTTCAAATATATACAAAATTTATTCGGTAGAGAAATATAAAATTTCACGATAAGAAATGCAATAAAATAATTTGCAAAATGAAAGTAAATTTTTGGATTTTCATCACGTTTTATCCTTTAGGATCAATTAGCGTTAATCAACCTTAAAAAAAGAAAAAAAAATGTATTAACCAACCAAATTTACGGTGTGTTTAACAGTATCAGAGTTCTCCAAGTCACTAATACATGAATTATATTGCAGCAAATTGAAAAAGACTTTTCGAGAAACTAAAAGGAATTTACAATATTTTCATACATTTCATGGCGTAATCAGAGCAGACCGTGACGCTTGTGATGGATTGATTATATTTCATAAAAGCACAAGTCTTTGACGTTTCTTCATACTGCACCAGTTTGCACGGTGCTACATCGCAGCACTGGACACTGTCGAACACATCTGATACAGCTTTCATAGCCATAGCTACCAGAAAGCCGTTTCCATTAATGTGACATAATGAGATTGTTAGTGACAGATGCTGATTCGGTCTCCACGGTGATACTGAAAACTAATACTGTCACGTGGGAGGATAAAGTCAGGTTCTATTACTCTAGTTACTGTGTGACGGACAACGTGCCCGATTGCACTCAAATGAATACAGCAAGTTCCTGAACGTTTCAAAGATGATTTTGACAGTTTTCTAAATAAAGATTTCTGCTCATGTTAAAAGACAATGAAGAAAAGAACGTTTAAAAGGAAACAATATCAATGAATGGTCAAACAAGATTGAATTTGAAGAAAACCGATTACTTAATCGCAAAGAACGTTTGAAAGGAAACAATACCGATGAATGCTTAAACAGGATTGAATTTGTAGAAAGACCGATTATTTAATCACAAAGAAATTTAGGAATTGAACATGAACTGACTCAGATCTAACAATGAAGAAATGTGCTGGATAAAAATTAAAAATATTTAATTGTCGATGTACGATGACAAGTGCTTTTTGATTCGCAATGTCAACACAGGACTTTATGTTCACGCTAGTACTTTGTCATAGAATGTCAGATCTCATTAAAATAATTTTTCATTTGCTTTGTTATAGATAAACGACTTGTTCTCCTTTTATTACGTCATGAATCAATTGGTTTTCTTCAAACACAATTTTTTTTTGTTATTTCTCCCTTGCTTTTATTAATAGGTTGTCAATCAGAACAAGATTTCGTATCTGATTTGAATTCTTCAATATCTGTACACTTTGTTGTAACTTCGACAAATCTCATATTCTTTATCTCTTCAGTGTTATCGCTCACATTAGCTAAATATCAGTCGTAGCTACTTTCATATATCTCATATTGTTTATAATGTTTTTCACAACGTCTATCATTTTTTAAGCTAAATCATTTCTCTTTAGTAGTTCTGCTGGATTATTGTTAACACTAATATTTTAGTTAGTGCCACGTCTTCGACTATCAACACGTTTTTGTACATGCCAACGTCTTGTAGTATCATAATTTTGTACCATACCAATTAGAATTGAAACGTGGTAATCATTTAGACTAATGATTTACTCAGTGCACCGTCTTTCACAGTTATATGTTTTCCCAATGTTTAAAGGTAAAAACTCGCTAGGACCTGTCAAATATATCGCAATTGCACTTGCAAAGATGCATGTGTCGCCGAAGACGATGTGCATTAAATGTGCCCCACCCATGGTTCATTTCACGTAATTCTGCTCTGCAAATGCTGCTAATTAACAACACGTCTACGACGATGTTACGCTATTTATCATATATCAGTAATGTGTTACAGGCATTCTGTGCTAATCGAGTGTTTTTGAAGCTTCCTGCGTTATGCTAATGTGAAGGAACGGGGGGGGGGGGAGCGAATGAAATCTGATTCAGAAATCTGTGAATTGTACCGCTGTGGAATCGTTTGCAGTAGCCATTACTACCTCATGATACAAACGCGCCATCAAGCATATCTTGTTAAACAATTCATGGCTGAGAGTGAATCAATCCAATAAAAGTGTTACAAGAAGAAAAAAAAGCAAAAAGGAATCGACAATGAAGACATAGATACCACAAAAGTGAAAACTGTGAATTAATTAAATCGAAAAGATCATTGTGATAAAACTTAAAATCAACATAAAACGATGGGTATTACTGTAGATAGCTTTACGTTATAATGTCAAAAATCAGCAAGGAGAGACAGGAGAGAATTCGCAGAGAGGCTAGCCAAGGAGGCAGAGGTAGCAGCAGGGCAGAAAGACATGAAAACGGTGTATCAAAACACAAGGAAACTGAAGGGCGACTATAGTCAGCACCACAATCTTCCAGTGAGAGACGAAGTTGGAAACTATATCACAGTGGAGGAGGAGATGGAAAGATGGAAGCAACATTTCGAGTATATCCTGAATCGCCCAGACCCACCCGTACTCGCTGACATTCCTGAAGCAGAGGAGGACCATGACATCAATTGCAACGACATCACTGTTGAGGAGGTCAAGCAGGCCATTCACAAGCTGAAGAATGGAAAGGCACCTGGCGATGATGGAGTGTGTTCCGAGATGCTGAAGGCAGAAGACACAGAGACGCCGAAGCTTCTTTGCCAGATTCTCCAAAAGATATGGGATAGTGAAAAAGCACCAAATGACTGGAAAACCGGAATCATAGTTAAACTTCCCAAGAAAGGAGATCTGGGAAACTGCAACAACTGGCGAGGAATCACATTGCTATCCCTCTCCAGTAAGATCTTTAGCCGCATCATTCTTCAACGCATCACAACAGCTGTGGACGGCATCCTACGCCAGGAATAAGCAGGCTTCAGGAAAGGCAAATCTTGCATCGACCACATCTTCACACTGAGGAAGATACTTGAGCAGTCTCATGAATGGAATGGATCCCTTTATGTGGTCTTTGTGGACTTTGAGAAGGCCTTCGACAGCCTGCACCGAGACTCTATGTGGAGGATCCTACGACATTATGGCATCCCCAAGAAAATTGTCAATGTCATCAGGTCCCTGTACGAGAACTCTGAGTGCAGAGTAATCAACAACAACCACAGAGGGCAAGAGGCATGGAATACAATGGACGTTGACCTCAATGCTGGATGACCTGGACTATGCCGACGACATCGGGTTGCTGGCAAGCAGACACCAGGATATTGAACAGAAGACAAAACAGTTGGTACAGACAGCAAATACCTTAGGTCTTCGAGTCAACATAGGGAAGACAAAAGTCTTGAGGAAGAATACTAGAGTGGGCAACCCAATCACCATCAATGACCAGCCTCTGCAAGAACTAGACGATTTCACTTACCTGGGTAGTAAGGTCGCCACGGATGGAGATAGCACAAGGGAAGTCGTCACAAGAATCGGCAAGGCCAACCAGACCTTCGCAATGCTGAAGCCCATATGGAGGACAAGAAACCTCAGTGTCCACACGAAGATCCGTATCTTCAAGAGCAACGTGTTGAGCGTCCTTTTGTACGGCTCAGAGTGTTGGAAGTCCACTGCGAACATAGAACACAAGCTCGAAGTGTTTCAAACCAAATGCCTGCGACGCATCATGAAGATCTTCTGGCCAAACACGATCTCAAATGAGGAGCTTCGGCACAGAGCGGGTGCAAGCACCATCTCTGAGATCATTTCGACTCGGCGATGGAGATGGCTCGGACATGTCTGCAGAATGCCTCCTGACTCACTACCAAGGGTGGCACTGAGATGGACCCCACAGGGGAAAAGGAACCGTGGGAGACCCAAAGAGACCTGGCGACGAACAGTGGAGAGAGACCTTAAGACCAGAGGCCTCACCTATCAGACCGCCCCTGCAATAGCTGCCGACAGACGGAAATGGTGCTCCCTTGCTGTTGCTTCAAGCACCAGACGGCGCAGAGAGGATTGATTGATTTGATTATAATGTCAAATGTGTCATTCAAGATAATCTAGTTCAGTACAGTTAAGCATTGTACATTATTCGTATTTTGTAGAATGTTTATGTCGTATTTATTTTACTGGTCCATTCATTCTTTAACAATCAAGTATTTATTCCAATTCATATTTATTGCAATATTCTGGTACAGGAATACGGATGTAAATCACAAAAGAAGAAGTGGCTGGCTCTGTGATCCATGAGGTCTCACTGGATAGTTTCGTATTTTGACACACCCCTAATATTTAAGGTAGAAGGCATGAGCCCAATTATCACCATTCTAGTTTTGTTCAGTCAAACATAAGCTAAATCTGTAAAGTGGTTTAGAATTGCTTTGAGTTAGGCTTGGAAATGGGTTGATTTGTTAGTGACTGTCTGTCATAGTTAGACTAGCACTGGAGATCAAATGCGTAACTTGGGCTTTAAAGGAGCAGCCGACTTGGTTTACGTATTTACATGTGTCTGCTACAGAGGGATATATCTAAAAATCTTGATGGTTGAGGGGTAATGAAAAGTATTCTAATTAGTTACAGTACTAGTGAACTGTATTCATGCATAAGGCACATACTGATTCTTTTAGCTGTCTTGTCACAGGAAAATATTCAAAATAAGTCTTTCTTGTAAAAAAAAATGAATGTAAAAAAAGAGGGGTTATTGGCAGTGTTGGTTCAGTATAAAAGCCACTAGTTGCATCATGAATTACCTTTAATATCTTAATCAGATTCTTACAAGCATTCTTTCAACAAAATTCATTTTTTTTAAGTTGTATCTTTAATGTAATATTATGATCATTTTCTTGCAATAGGTCATCGTCGGACGAATATTTGCCCAAAACAACTGTCCAGTGAGACCTAAACACTAGGCAATTATTAAAAGCAATAAATGTTCTCTAGAGGAAATTATATCCGGTTTAAATGGCACAAACGGCTTAAACATGATTAAATTGGTTGATTGGTACAAGACTAAATATTGCATATAATGTTCTTTCTGAACTATTGATGATCTGTTGCATGTTTTCGAAAAACGGTAATCAAAATGTAATGCATTGCTGTACCCTATGACCTTGTTAGAACATGTGATGTCTCGTTTGAGAACCTATCATGACTTTTTCTAACATTAGCAGTTTTCAATCAGAGGTACTTCCAAAGATTCAAAGCAGTGTTTTGTTCTTGAACAATGTGAATAACTGACCTAATCCATCTGTAACGAACTGATGGCAGATTTTTGCGGAGATCATAGCATGTGGGTTGGACGTCTTATTTAGAGTTACATAAGTTTGGATCTCTGAATTGGCTTCAAAGGTATTTAAACCTTGCGCAAAAGGGCATATTCGGGCTGGATACCCGGTATCGCGCCAAGAAGATGTGAAGAAACCTAGAGCCAGGCGGAAAGAAAATCAAACGGTAGGGGTGTCGACTAATTAAGGATGAGAGAAGCTAGATCTGCCGCTGGAAGGGGCTAACCTTATAGGAAGAAAAATGCCTCATTCTTATTCGTAAAACGCGCAAAGACCCGTCAGTGATCTATTTGTTCGTTCGTTCGTTCGTTCGATCGATCGATCGATCGATCGATCGAGAGAGAGAGAGAGAGAGAGAGAGAGAGAGAGAGAGAGAGAGAGAGAGAGAGGGTGGGTGGGTGGGTGGGTGGATTATTGTCTAGTAAAGCAGAAAGCTTATATTGAGGAGGGAATTTTAGCTAAAAGCCATTTCGAGACTTAACTTGTAAAAGAAGGGAGTTGAACTGGGTAAACAAGCTTCTCCGAGTTAAGGAGGTGTCTTGGCTGAGCATTTGTGTTTTATTTGAGTAGATAGTTGAATATATTATAATACTGAATCATCAGCTATAGTTGAATTTATTAAAATATTTAATCATAATTTATAGTTGAATTTATTAGAATATTTAATAATATATTGTTGAATTTATTAAAGAATTAAATTATGACGTACTTACATCTATCAGAGTGTCTGTTGAAGAATATGCGAAATTAGACAAAGTTGGATTGATGCGCTAATGTATTTATATGTATAACTGTAAATTGTAGGACGCATTCAATTGGAATGATTACTTAATAACGATGGGTAGATACCGTGTGTGTGTTACAAAACTTAATTGAGTAATGATATTCGTGCGTAGAGCGCAAAGCATGAATCCGATGAGTCAAAATTTATATGTACATAATGCCTGGTAAAATTGTTTGCAATAAGTCAGATGGAAGGTCCGTGAGAGAGTGGTTAATTTCAAAGAGTACAGTAGGAAGACAAGGGTGTACGTCCCTTATATTTCTCAGGAAGCTCCCAGGGTGTCGGTTGGAGTCGGTGCTGAGAGATTCCCATGTGTACAAAGTGACGACACCGAGATAATAAGAAGGAATCCGTGGAGACTTCATTGGTATACACAAGAGGCACTACAGTGTCTAGAAGTAGGAAGAGGAAGGAAGGAGGAAAGAAGAAAATTGGACGAGTACTTGGGAAAACTCACTGAACAGAGACTATCTCACAATAGGACAGTAATTTCCATATGACGAAGTAAAGAGTAATGGGCATTTAGTCAAGCCGGCCCATTATTGTATTATGATATATTGAGCTGAAGATTTATGTCCGTGAAATTCTTGCACTGAATCGAAAATTTTATAAAATTGTTTTATATTCAACTTTGTGTTGTTATATGTATTAGAGAGTCGGAATTGCTGACTAGGGGCTCATAAGTCATACAATTTTAATACACACCTTCTGCATTGTTATTTACAATACCGTAGTGGATCTGCAGTATTATTTATAATACAGTAGCGGGGTTGGTACACCACCCATAAAAACTAACATAAGATAAAATATTATACCAGTACAATCTATATGAGATTTTGTATAATGCAGTTCCATTTTTTTATCAACAAGCTGGGTACAAAATTTCCTGTTTATTTTATGAATCGGTGCTGGTTACAGAATTTCCTGTTTCTTTTATCAACAGGCTGGTTACAGCACTTCCTGTTATTCTAACTTTGCTGACTCCTTTTTCGCTTTCAGGGGATGGATTTGTTCAACTACATTGCAAATTTGGACGAAACAGAGACTGCCTGTTCAGCTGAATCGTTTAAACCGTGTCGCAAAATGGGAGTATTTAATAATACATGCATAATGTCATCCAAAAGAGGGCTTTCGATACCGGTATACTGTACTGGGATATTTTTATTTTTACAGTGTGCATTGTAACTGCCGTATAACAAAACAAATAATTTATTACCAATTGCACTTGATTCTATTCACTTGCCCAGTTTTTGATATGTGCTCGCCCCATTGCTAGATAATGCTCGATTCACAAATGCTTATGACAGTAAACTCTAAATCGCATTAATCACACAAATAATTCTAATTGTTTAAATATGAGAAGAAAACAAGATTATAACCAGCATTAACTTGCATGTTTTGCTGTGATAAATAATGTACATGTTTGGCTTACCAAAGCAATTTACACCAACATCTTCTGAATTATCGCAGTCATGTTGGCCCCATGGCATGTGAGAGCAATCCATCAACCGGGCCTCATTGCCATCACACCTTGCTTCATCAAGCCAGATCGTTGCGATGTCGTAGTAAAGATAATCGTAATACTGGGCGTCATATGCCTGGATGGCCTGACCGGTAGCTCTGTTATAAAGGTAAAAAAAAGCAGTTGCCTTCATATTAACAAAACATTTTATTCTCAAGTGGCAAAAAGAGTTTTGAAATACTACCTTCCTTAATGCTACTGCAAATTACAGTGCTAGCTGAGAGATTCCCATGTGTACAAAGTGACGACACCGAGATAATAAGAAGGAAGCCGTGGAGACTTCCTTGGTATTTTCGATTCAGTGCAAGAATTTCACGGACATAAATCTAGCTGTATCAAGATTTGAACACTCTATCAAGACTAAAACACTATTTGTGTGCTATTACAAATTATACAGTGAGGACACTTTATCAAGACTAAAACACTTTTTGTGTGCTATTGCAAATTATACAGTGAGGAAACTCTATCAAGACTAAAACACTATTTGTTTGCTGTCACAGAATTAGGCGAAAATTAAATTTATTTTCTTCTTGATTTACAAACTAATCTCACCATTATCTTGGTTTCGTCGTACATGCATTGCCTGGGGTGAATAAGTGGTTTTCTCCAAGGTAAGCGGCGTGTAACGATTTGCATGTGCCTGTCAGGGAACACCAAGAATCACAGGGTGCACGGTAATCTTGCCGTGATTTCTGCTCTCCTTTTTGAGAGTATATAAGACAGAATATTTATCATAATAATTACGGGACCAAAAGTATCTTATCGTAGGAAAGATAGCCTGTCATTAATCTCCAGCCAAAGGGGTGAGTGTTAAATTTATATTTCGTTTTATTGTGAATTTTATTCAGTTTATCATTTCATATAATGATGCCTTTATTGCAATGCAGATTTTAAACGTGGAATATTTGGAATTACTAGTCACCATTAGACTTTCAATGCAATAGCGTGATCTAAGGTTTAGATAATTCTTTGAGACAACTGTTATTAGTCTGGTTTCTTTATTGTAGCTGATAACGTCGGTTGATAACGTCGGTTGATAACATCTGATAACATCTGATAGCGCATTTGATAACATCTGATAACATCACTGAGAACATCTCTGAATTATAGCTGATTTATTGCAGATCATCTCTGATAACATCTGATAACGCATCTGATAGCATCTCTGATAACATCGCTGATAGCATCTCTGATAGCATCTCTGATAACATCACTGAGAACATCTCTGAATTATAGCTGATTTATTGCGGAACATCTCTGATAACATCTGTTATCGTAGCTGAAATTGTTGCTGATTTATTGTGCAATCGAATTGAAGTATCTGTCTGTCTGTCGAACTGTCTGTTCGTCTACATCTGTCGTGACGTGTAAATATTCGGAAAGCTAGAAGTCCGAGTGTTGGAGCTGTCTAGAGTTATAAACATCCGGGGCGACATCTAGGGTATTGAGGAACGTTGGTTCTAGTAGATGTTGTATGCTGTCTGTACGTATAACTGTGGTGGATCCGTGAAGGGCAAACGGCCGATAAAAGTATTGGTCAACCCTAGGTCTTCGGGGAAACTGGGCGGCGATTCAACTGTGGGTGAATCGTACGGTTATACAGGGTCGAGACACATGTGTGTGTTGCAATTGTGTACAATCGAATACATAGTTGTATTTACTTGGTTATTTCAGAACACAATAGTATTTCAAGGCATTGCATGATTCTCAATAAAAGCTAGCAACTTGATTGAATACCTGTATATGTTCGTGCTAGTTATCGCAATCCATACGTGCGATAGTATAGTTTGTCGTTTGTGTTTATTATCGTGATTTATACTTGCGTTAATATAACTTTTGTAAAGGTTCTTTGGATCTGTGTATAGTCCAAGAGATTCCTTTGTATCTGTGTTTTATTTTGTATTAATATTTCATTTATTCATGTATTGTGAATGGTTGTGAGTGTCATTGTGAGTTGAACGCATGAGTTATTGTGTTGATACATCATTATTTTTCATTATTAATTTATTTCATAAATTTACATTATCTTTCACACTTGTGTTTGTGTTGTTCATTTAATCCACCATCCACTCGGTAACAATTCTGTTACAATGGTGTCAGAAGTGGGATCGCTGGATTAAGTGAACTGTCAATCATTTTTGTGAAGTATAAACATATTTAAAGCATTGGTTTGGTTACCTTCATCAGGAAGATAAGGTCAGCCTGTTTTATACATTTATATTTTTATATTACAATTTGTCATGTCATCCCTTAAGGACTTGGTTGCCTTAGGCAAAGAATTTGGTTATGAAGGCGAAAGTTTAAGGAAATTTATTCAAGAAGAACAAGCCCGGGAAAGGGACGAAAGGGTAAGAGCAAGGGAATTAGAAAGGGAAGCCGAAGAAAGGAAAAGGGAATTACATAGGGAATTAGAAAAGGAAAAGGGGGAGGCCGAAGAAAGGAAACGGGCATTAGAAAGGGAATCCGATGAAAGGAAACTGGAATTAGAAAGGGAATCCGATGAAAGGATATGGGCCTTTGAGAAGGAAAAGATAGAATTAGAGAAGCAGGCCGAAAAAGACAGGATAGGATGGGAAATGGAAGCGGAGGGAAAGCGAATAGAGTTAGAAGAAAAAGCTAAGCAACGAGATCATGATCGAAAGGTAGAATTAGTGACATCTGGAAGAGAACACGATTCTGCCTTTAGCAAATTAAGGGGCCCCAAATTACCTCCCTTTGACGATGAAAAAGATAACATGGATAGTTATCTTCATCGCTTTGAGCGGTATGCCGAAAACCAGAAGTGGAGTCAAAATGACTGGGCATTGCATCTGAGTGCTCTATTAAAGGGTAAAGCACTGGATGTATACTCGCGACTTCCTAGGGACGATGTGTTTAAGTACGACGTCCTAAAGGAAGCACTTCTCAAAAGGTACGAGCTCACTGAACAAGGTTTTCGTAAAAAGTTCAGGTATAGCAAGCCCGATAAGGGAGAAACCTTTGGTCAGTTCACCGTCAGAATTGCGAACTATTTTGAGCGGTGGATTGAATGCGGCAAAGCGGTGAAGACGTTTGAAGGGTTGACTGATTTCTTGCTCAGAGATCAATTATTTAATACAGTTGGGCGAGAATTAGATCAATTTCTGAAGGAGAAAGTCTTCACAAAGGTAAAAGATATGGCTAAGCAAGCCGATTTCTTTGCCGAAGCTCATGGGGGAACCCAGAACGTGGTTTTAAAAGATTTTAAGTCTGGAAACCAGTCTGCGAGACCTATGCCTAGGGAGCTTGTAAAATCAGCTGAGGTAAAAAGGTCAGTTAGGAATCCAGTTATTCAGCGTGTGCAATGTTTCTTGTGTAATGCATGGGGTCATGTTCAAAAAGACTGTCCTAAAAGAAAGGGACTTGTACATAAGGTAGCAGTGGCTATACAAAGTAAAGGTATATCTGATAACATCGTACAGGTAGAACCTTGTATTCATTCGCTTGGCACGTGTCTATTTCCCAAAGCGCGTGTACCAACCGCGAGAGGGTTTGTCAACGGTCGAGAAGTCGTAGTATTACGTGACACTGGTTGCACTGGCGTAGTGATCAAACGTAGTCTCGTGCAGGATAACCAAATGCTCGGGTGGGAGTCCCCATGTATGCTACTTGATCAGACGATCGGTCGCATTCCCGTAGCAAGGATCACAGTAAAAACACCTTTCCTAACGGGAACTGTTGATGCCCTTTGTATGGAGAACCCTATTTACGATCTGACGATCGGTAATGTTGAAGGTTCCCGTCTTCCAACCATGGCCGATTTTAAAATACCTTTGGCTCAGGCAGTCGAAACGCGAGCGCAAACACGGCGAGAGAAAACCGCGTTTCATAAATTAATAGTCCCTGAATCGATCTCCGGAATTTCACGTGATGATTTCAAACAAGAGCAAGAACATGATGAATCCATCAAATCAGTTGTTGAGAAAATCACGTCCGGCGCGATTAAACACTGCAAGCGTGGGGGTAGCTCTAGATTCGTACGCAAGAACGGATTAATTCATAGGGAGTTTAGCGCTCGGGAGGGTAAGAAGTATTGGCAAGTGGTCGTACCCCAGAGATATAGATCTCAAGTACTTAGGGTGGCGCATGAGTCAAGCATGGCAGGACACCTAGGTAAGGCTAAGACCACTAGCAGGGTAGTCGCTGAATTCTACTAGCCCGGTGTTAATGGCGATGCCACACGGTTCTGTAGGTCGTGCGACGTATGTCAGAAAACTGTCTGTAAGGGAAGGGTCACAAGGGTGCCCTTAGGACAAATGCCATTAATAGATACACCGTTTAAAAGAGTGGCAGTAGATATTGTAGGACCAATACACCCGGTTACCGAAAGAAAGAATCGGTATATACTTACTCTGGTTGATTACGCGACCAGATACCCCGAAGCCGTAGCGTTACCAACTATTGAAACGGAAAGGGTAGCTGAAGCATTAGTTGATATCTTCAGTAGGGTAGGGGTGCCAGAAGAAATCCTCACTGATTGTGGTGCCCAATTCACCTCTGACCTCATGGGTGAAATAAGTAGGCTGTTATCAATCAAACAGCTAAACACTACCCCATACCATCCGATGTGCAATGGACTGGTAGAGAAGTTTAATGGTACCCTGACTTTACACAAAACCGGATATCCATTCACATCACATCATGTTTGCGTGAATTACATTACATCTCAATCTTGAAAATTGCGAAAGAATTCTGCGAACTACTATTACAAAAGTGACATCTTCTTTAGATTGCAAATCAAATATCATAGACAAATGTAGCATTTAAAATGTAACTAACTAAATTACCCTTGCAAACTATTATCTTGCAAATGATACACATAATATAGATATACATAACACACTGCTTTACAAACATCAACATTACCCTCCCCCAAAAAGCTGCCTGCAGACGACAGTTGCTGATGAATCATCAAAATTATCATCGCAAACTCGTCCCCAAGAACCACTGTGGAAAATCTCAACTTTTCCCCTGGTAGGTATCTGCGCATCAGTCAGACGAATGTCTCCTTCTGTAGGAAAAAGAACGTACAAAAAATGCGCATGATGGATGACAGGGACAATATGTAAAATATATAAATGTGTGATCTGCATGTCAATTTGTGATTTGTTCATTCATTAAGCATGTAAGTGTTAGTTTGGCAATAATTCATATAAATATTTTGCTGTACATTAATCATTACAGAAATATGAAGGTATGTTATTCCAATAATCTTTACAATACATTGTGACTTTTCAATTTAATTTCAATGTTTTCTTTAAACAATATACATGTCATTACGTCAGACCTGCGTGAATAGGATTCAGCTTCAATGCAAAGGTTTTATTGAATACCAACCTAACTGTGCCCTCGATAAAGTCGGATAACCTGCAAAAGAATACATAAATTTGGTATCCATCTTCACTGATAGGACAGTTTTATATGTCATGATCATTCAATTCAGAAATGAATTAAATATACTACTACTACTACTACTACTACTACTACTACTACTACTACTACTACTACTACTAATACATTGTTTGAATTTTAGGTTAGATTATAATGTACGCTGAATAATAGCCATAGTACAAAATCCAAACTTCGGATATAAATTTCTGTGTATGTGTGGAAGGGAATCCGAACTGAGTGATGGGGGTGTGTAGGCACGTATCCTCTGAACAATCCCGGATGTTTAAAAACATCCATTGTGTATTATATTAGTTGCACCTTTGCTTTTGCCAACGGCCCACCCTCCGAAAATACTCGTGCAGACGCCCGTGTGGGTGTGGATGTGTGTGTGTGGTGGTGGTGGTGGTGGTGGGGTGTGGGTGTATATGTCGGGGTGGTTGCAAGGTATTCGTCTCAATTGTCCACTGAATAATTAATTTTGTTTCCTATATTTATTTTATAATCCTTTTGGCACGCTCTTCACAAGAAATATGTATTATTAGTACGCATTATTTTTGTTAATTAAATGGAATAGCTATTATCAAGTACGAATAAATGACATTAACACTCAAGGGTTATTCATTGGCGCAATGAAATATAATGTAATCTACCTTCATTTGAAAATCAGGCACATTATATTCCGATTCATCTTCGCTAGACAAGTCTAGTCGATCCACTTTCCACATTTATGTGGAATGAAGTGCACAACCCTTCGCTAGTTAGAATATATCATTCCGAATGTACTTACCTAGGATTATAATTCGCACAACTATCATGTGACTGTTCATTTTCCTCAACCTGAATAATAATAATAATAATAATAATAATAATAATAATAATAATAATAATAATAATAAGAAGAAGAAGAAGAAGAAGAAGAAGAAGAGAAAACTAGCTTGTTGAATAATAATAATAATAATAATAATAATAATAATAATAAAATTAATAATGATAATAATAATAATAATAATAATAATAATAATAATAATAATAATAATAATAATAATAATAAAATTAATAATGATAATAATAATAATAATAATAATAATAATAATAATAATAATAATAATAATAATAATAATATTTTAAATTTAAATCTGCGAAAACTGTATATTGCAAAATAAGACATAAACTAAAGTAGGGGTTAACAGTGTATGTCTCACATTTTATTCATACTACACTATGATTAAGTGAACAAAGCTCTGAGTTAGTAAACATAAAACAGTATGTAAACATTTGGACACAAGTTCTTGAATTTACTTTTCATATTCATTCTTTCCCGACTTGAGCTTTTAAATATTCAAACAATATCGTCTTCGTTGTAAATGATTGCATTGTCGAAAGAAAATTAATACGTAATACTATCATTGGGTTTACTACATATTTCTCCAAATTTCATTGACTTCTTCATCTATGTCGCTCCGGTAGTCGGTGTTTTATCGTCTAAGTCTGTACTTACTTCTGTACAAATTATGCGATATACCACAGTTAATATTGCCAAAGTTGTGCATGAAAGTGTATCAAAAACATTATTTGCTAATTCAAAGCTATGAATTAACATGCTATGCTAACCTGTATTATCCCGTGAAGACCTCTCCTTACACCTGCTTGTTTCTGTGAAGATTACTGTATCCTTACTGCGTTTTTCTTTGATTCACTGCGCATATATAAGGAAGGAATACCGTATCACGTGTTAATTTTTATATTTTATTATTGTACGATTTTAAGGAAGTATAACGGCAATTATTTTTAAAAAAATGTTTTCTTTAAGGACATGTCTCAAGTTAAACATTATGCTTATATGCATACATAAATACTAAAGTATCAGTGTTTAATATCCGACAAAAGAGTCAAAAAGTATAAACCGTTTAGAAGCACAAAAATTACCGCGCATACGGTATTTATTTTGAAGGTGAAAAATATATAATTTCGCGTCAGTTGCATGGCGAAAGAAACATTTTAAAATCAATTCATTGATGAATGATTTGTTTAAATGCAACACTCTAGGAGATAAACTAACTATATAATAGGTGCTTTGTTATTCAATATTTGAAACAACATTCCCCGGGTTTATCAATTCTGTATATATATATATATATATATATATATATATATATATATATATATATATATATATATATAAGAATCGATACCTTCAATAACGAAATGTTTGAATTCTTCAGGCAATGAAGACAAATTTATTTTAGATATTTGCTTTATTGTCAATGTTCATAAATTATTTAGAACCCTTATACGTTAACGAATTAAAACAAGTATATAAACCAACTTATCAAGACCTTAGTATGTGTTGATGTTTTATAGTGATTCATAGACTTTGATTATTTTTATGTCCGATATTTTTATATACTCTCTCTCTCTCTCTCTCTGTATGAGAGAGAGAGAGAGAGAGAGAGAGAGAGAGAGAGAGAGAGAGAGAGAGAGAGAGAGAGAGAGAGAGAGAGAGAGAGAGAAAGAGAGGGTATAGATAGTAATATGGGACGATATAGCCTCAAGGGAAAATCCAGTCAAAAAGGGATTGGGACGATATAGCCTCAAACATAGTGGGACGATATACCCTCACGGGGAATTGAACATAGTGGGACTATATAGCCTCAAGGGAAATTCAACATAGTGGGACTATATAGCCTCAAGAGAAATTTAACATGGGGAATATTATTTGTCTTTATAGCGGCAAGGGAATGGAGGCAAAGAAAGCAAATATTTTTTTGAGGTATTTGAGTGGCCCTGAAAAGGGCCGTAATGTGTAATGTTAACAGTATATTGTTAACACAGAGGACATCTCACGGATCTTCTTCTCTTCCTTAGACTTCTCCTCACTGCTGGGCCATAGAGAACTCTCTTTAAACAACCTCTCCTCTCCACATATATCCTTATCTTCCAAAGGGCTGTATCAGTTATATGAGTGATAGTCCATGATGATCTGACATACATGGGTAAGTCAGTACGAAATAGAATGGATGAAACAAGGGTAGAAGATTCTACGTTGGTCCACATCTTGTGATGAGAACAGATGAAGCGAATGCCACGTACTGCGGCTATTTATAGGGGAAGACCGGATCGAAACGGATTGAGTTTATTCACCAATCCAAACATGCGTTACAAAAGTCTGTCACAGCCGTCCAATCGGAAGAGAGTAGTCTGTGACATCACCTTCCCTATATAGAGATACTAGCGTCTGTGCATAGTCAATCGATGCGACAGAGTTGTCAATCGTGTCGGACACTAGGAAGACAATGAATTGGGGTGAGCCAGTAGTGGAGACAGCAAGTAATGGTACAGCAGTGACTACCAAAGTCATGACAAATCTACATCCAGAAGAAGTTGATTTTAACTGGGATATTGTGTATTTTCTAACTTCACAAGAATTTGTTCCGGAACCTTCGTTACCTTCTGCTTCTTCTTATTTACACGTCGATGATTTTAAGCAAAGACAAAAAGAAGAATTGGAGCGATTTTTACAACAACAGAAAGTAAAAGAAAAAACTTTTATTATTCAACAGCGGGAAGAAGAAGAAGCAAGAAGGAAACACCAGGAAGAAACAGAAGCAGGAACAGAGAAAAAAGAAGACAAAGGACAGAAAGAGAATAGTGAAAATCAAACGGTCACGACGGTACTTTTAGATATCTTAGCAGAGTTAAGGAGTCTGAAACAAATGTATCAGACTTCTTTATCACGACCGAAGAGAAAAAGACCTCGAGTTAAACAACCAATCTAACTGACTACGTCTGCCATACCACCTTTAGTGATTTCTACCAAATCATTGACAGGAACCACCAGTCCAGAAGTAGGCCTTGGTTAAAGATGGTTTCGTCCCATTTCTGAGTTTGTTTTGTTTAAAACAAGCAAAACCCCAACGGTCCTTTTCAGGGCCACTCAAATCTTTCGAAAAGAAATACTATTTCAATTGCCTAATTCAATGAAAACTCAAAAGTACTTTTTTATATTTTTAAACCTGTGAGTGTATGTGTCTGTGAGTGTAGGTTCTTATTTTATAAAAATCAAAACCAAGAGACACTTACGATGTTTCCGTCTGGTGTATTCTGGTACAAATGGTACAATTCAATATCACAACATAACATAACACAATACCACTTTAAAAAGTTCATAGGCTTCTTCTGTTCACTCTTTCTGTTTTTTTCATTTTCTTTACTGTCACAGGTTTTTCTTTTTCTTCCTCCTCCTCACTTTCGTTTCGTCTTCTTTTCTTGTCTTTGTGAACGTGTCGGGGTTCTTCCTTGGGGCAGGGTACCTCTTCTTCCTCCTCCTGTTCAGAATTCCTCTCTCCTTCCTCCTCTTGCTCCTGTTGTTTTTTAGGACAGTATGGAGACCAGTGTCCTTTCTCTTTACAATGATAACAGGTATCTTGATTTTTGTCTCTTCTAACACCTGTTTTGTTTTTTTCACGATCTGGACATTCAGTAGCCCAATGTCCTTTCTTCTTACAGATATAGCAAGTATCTTGACATTTATCTCGATAGGAAGGAGAGTAGTCCGTCGGCTTGTCTGAAGAAAACTTTCGTATGACACCACGCAAAGCGCTGATGAGAAGTTCAACTTGTGTAGGCTCTTCCATCGTTCTGGTCAATGTGAGAGTGAAATGAATATTGAAAGGTTAGACACTGACCCTTTATATATATGCACGGATCGGACATGAATATAATAGGGTCATGGTCTTTAAAATGCAGTCATTTTACTTGTTGCAGACAAGATGAAAAGACCGCATCATGTTGTTGAGAAAGGAGAAGACAGTAAGAGACAGAAACGTGCTGTATCACCTCGTGCAGTAGCTGAAGTCTTGGCTCAAATTCATGCCAGTGATTTTGAAGATGACATGAGTGAGCCCGAATCCACACCCAGACAAGCGACGTCCAAGCAAAGTTCACCACCCTTAGTAAACCCTGAAAAGTACTATCACATTCGAGAGACGGAAAAACGCTCCTCTCGAAAATTTAGAACAACGGCATACACGTACGCCGTAAAGTTTAAAGATTTCAAGTCCAATGTTCCTTTGGAGAATACAGAAGGGTTCATTACCGAGGTGTGGGATTCTGTGTTAACTACACTGAAACAGCAATGTCAAGCTAAAGAAGACGATCGCTTAAGACTTTCTATTCATCACGATAATTTGAAGTCTACCGTTTGGATCGAGTTTAGTAGCACATCACAATTAACATCTTCGAAAATCATCGACAAAATTCAAAATGTGCAACAATCCAACGACAAGTTTCACATCACCGACGGAAAAGCCACATTGTTCATGACCCACGTTTCTCTTCCCCAAGGAACCGCACAACGCAAAAAATGTTATTGGTCGACAAGCTTCGCAGCATTAAGCGAAGCCTCGTCTAAATTAACAATTCTCAAGACCAGATGTGTTTAGCCCGTGACATCGTCGTGGGTCAAACGTATGCCAACAAGAACGAGACGCTAGAATGGAAAAGAGCCTGGAAAAGTATTCGACAATCGGACCGAGCCAAACAACAAAGTGAAGCAGAACTCCTGTTACAGCAAGCAGGAATATCCAAAGATACCCTTTACGGCATTCCAGAAATGCAAAAATTGCAAAGCGTCTTGAAAGTGCACCCTTAAAAAGTTCGTGGTCTTCTTTTGTTTTGAGGCCACGACGTTGCTGTGGAAAATTTCGAGAATTGTTCATGGATCACGGAGGGGTCGATCCATTGAAAGAAGCTTATACCATCGCCAAAGCGTGTTCCTTAGTGTACCGAAAACGATTCATGCCTGAAAATACTCTAGCTGTCATCAGCCCTCAAACAACGAACTTTGTCAAACGTCAACGCTGGGTCAAAGCCCTACGTTGGCTACATTACTTGTGCGACAAGGAAGAAAAATGGATCCAACACGCCCGCAACGGACGAGGCGAAAAGACCATCGGAACGTATTCAGTGGATGGCTGGGACTTAGAAATCGTGTACGAGTTTAACGGATGCTTATTTCACGGATGTCCCGTGTACTACCCTCAACGTGACACCAAAAATCAGTTTTTACAACGGACTATGGAAGAATTGTACCAGACAACTTGTCAGCGACGTTTGAAGTTAGAACATCAAGGATACTAGGTGGTGGAAATGTGGGAACACGAGTACGATCAGCGTTTGAAAACAGATCCCGAGTTTAAACGCATCGTAGAAAGTTACAATTTAGTGGACCCCCTGAACCCACGGGATAGTTTGTACGGAGGACGAAGGAATGCCACCTGTTTGCTGTACCAGGCGAACGAGGAGAAGGGAGAAGAAATCAAGTGCTTGGACGTGTGTTCGCTGTATCCTTACGTCTGCAAGTATTGTCACTTTCCCGTCGGTCACCCAGAATTGATGACAGAACACATTGACTTGGACCACATACCCGAGTACGAAGGATTGATCAAGTGCAAAGTCTTACCTCCCACAGACTTGTACCATCCCGTTTTACCTCACTATTGCCAAGAAAAACTGATGTTTCCTTTGTGTCTTGCTTGTGCCGAAACGTGTAACCAAGACCAACCTTGTCAGCACACCCAGGAAGAACGTGCCTTAACAGGAACGTGGGATAGCATGGAATTGTTTAAAGCTCTGGACCTGGGATACCAACTGTTAGAAGTGTACGAAATTTACCACCTTCCCAAGACACAACAATACCACAAGGGCGACGAGATACAGAAAGGTATTTTTGCAGACTACGTGGATGCCTTTTTGAAACTTAAACAAGAAGCTAGCGGCTATCCGTCCTGGTGTCACACTCCCGAAGACCAAAATACATTCAAAGAAAAATATCGGGAGCAGGAAGACATCACTTTAGACCACATCGAGAAAAACGAAGGAAGGCGATCGTTTGCCAAAGTGATGTTAAATTGCTTGTAGGGTAAAATGGCACAACGACCGTCTTTACCCAAGACGGAGTATTTGTCCGAACCTACCCGCTTCTTCCAGATGATTCACGACAAAACCAAATACATGAAACACGTGGACGTCATTCGTGAGGACTTGATCTTAGTCAATTACGAAAAAGAACTAGACTTTGTAGAAGAAGACAAAATTTGGAAATGTCATCATTGCGGCTTACGTGACAGCCTACGCTCGCTTAAAATTGTACGAAGTGTTAGAACTGTTAGGAGATCGTGTGTTGTATTTTTACACAGACAGTTGCATCTACATTCACCGACCGAACCAGTGTAACCCTGCCATCGAAGGAGACCGTTTAGGAGCCTGGACCGATGAACATCCCGACGACAAGATTCAATGTTTTGCAAGTGGTGGTCCTAAAAATTACGGCTACGAATATCGAGACACCCAGGGAGAAATGCACTCCGAATGTAAATTGAAAGGATTGACTCTCAATTATCGTACTAGTCGAGTGGTGAACTGTAACGTGATACAAGAAGCCTTACAGTCGGGACAGGATGAAACTTGTAAAGTGACAACCCACGAACCGCACAAGATTTTCCGTTTACCCACACATCAAATCGTCTGCCGACCTTTGGAAAAAGTCTATCAAATCGTGTACAAGAAGAGAGTACGACTTCCCAATCACTTCACTTTACTGTATGGTCACGTCGATATTTGGCGGCATATAAAAGGGGGAACTGTCCAAAACCAATAGTTTATTTGTAACTACAACGACCAAGCGAAAGAAGATGAATCCGTTTAAACAGACTTTATTCAAATTCGCGGATTCTCAAGTGGAGTGCTATATTATACCTTGTGATTGCAGTGATGCCAGACGCTGTGACCTTAGCGATTCAGCAGGACATCGTGGGAACTTTGCTACGACTACTCCCCCTATATCTACCATGGAAAGTGATACTGTGCGTGTCAAACTCGAGAGGTACGAAAGCGGTGCCACACGTTATCGTGGACTCCTAGGAATTTCACCGTACCTGCATCGAACTGAAGTGAGGAAGGTCGAATATTCGTTCCTTACGAGCTTGCCTGAATACTGTCACTTTAAAAGTCGATTTCAAACCTTCAAAGATAAATGGCCAAATTATCTGCCTGGACCAACTCCTGAAGAATTAGCCAGAGTCGGATTTTTCTACTTGGGCGAAGGGGATAATGTCAAGTGTTTGAGTTGTGGAGTGTCAGTTTACGAGTGGGAACAGAAAGATTCCGCTTACCTGGAACATGGTCGATGGTCTCAGAATTGTCAATACCTACTTTAGTGGGACCTTTGTGATTGAAAGTGGCAGTACTGTACCATGTCGTTTAACAAACCAGTTTGGCTTGGAGACAAACCTGGATCAGTATATAAACCCTCTTTAAAACATAATGTTCAAGGATTACCACACGAATTGCAAAAAAAGATCTACAAGGAAGTTTGGCAGGGACTTGCTAAAGATAAATCTCAATTGGTGACTGTAGAACTTTTGTGTCGTGAAATTCACAAGAGGAAAGTGACAAAAATCAATCAATGTGTCAGATTTCTCTGGATCAAGGGTGTATTTTTCCACTGTTTCCAATTTAGTTCGTTTCCATCTGAAGATTTTTTTGATCATTCTTAACGGTTACCCTGAATGGCAGTGGTCCGAAATTACACGCTATGTTAATCACTTTCGCTTTTGGAGAAGATTTTAAATAATTCTGTTCAGAATATACACTTATGGTCTTCGACAAAAAGTATAAAATAGAACTACCATGCCACAACCTTTATCACTTGTGATAAAACAGATTCCGTGGAAGGATATCAATGATAATATAATATAATGGAGGATTACGAACACTTATTACGAGAACTGTGTCTAATTAATTGGGGTCGACGTGTAGTGTGTGTTTTAGTGACTTGCTTTCTGGGATTTCGTTTACCTGTAGATTCCTTGAGGACACTTTACGAACAATATCTACAAAGACATTATGGTGACTCCTTTAAATGTTCACGAGAGACTCATTCTGTTAAAAGCCTTACGCTTTCATCTGGATACGTCTCGACCTCTACAGGAAAAAAGATTCGTCAACTTTTACGTACGGAAGTGGTGTACGAGGATGTGTGTGTAGCTTGTGATTTGCACCCACATTGGACAGATTTACGTGACTGGAAAAGTTGGGGTTTTGAGGCTTGGAAATAAGAAGCATCCCATTATGCTCAAGCGTTGTGTTCGTAAAATCCATCGTCGAGTGAAAAAAGTCACTTTTTAACCTGTGTTAGTGACAGTGCCAGAAGAGAAAAAGAATCTGTCACCGAAGACAATCACTCTTTTCAAGACAAGACTGTCATGGACATTCCCCACACAAAGACCCTTCCCGAGAGGACACCTATGTGACTGTACCCCATGTAGAGACAATAAGAACATTACACACTACTTCTGGGGCACCTTGGTTACCCAGACGATGTTGTACAGAGACCTGTTTATATGCCACTTTGATCGTTACCATGTGTATTTTATTCCTGTACTTATCCATCTGGCTTTTATGTATTTTTGTCTTTCGTGTTGTTATATTTTAAACATGAATTGAAATAAACGTGTCTTGAAAAATGTATAAAACCTCTTGTCTTGTCTGTTTTTATGTCAATAGTGTCATACCCTACACTACTATGGCTACCTCTGCTATTTTTATTCCTTCCTCCTCGACATTCAAAGTCATTGACGAACACTTATATCATGCTAGTTGGGAGGCCTTGTTTCTTCGTAATCCTTTTAAAATGTTAATTGCTGGACCGAGCGGTTCAGGCAAAATCGAATTTGTCAAACGTTTGCTCGAACATAAACATCATTTGATCGATCGTTCACCTCAACGCATCGTGTTACAAAGAGTGGCAATCTGCATACAGTCTCTTGCAAGAAAGTCATGGTAATTCCATTGTGTTTGTGGAAGGCATTCCTAGCGAAGACGATGGGATCGTATCTGACCCTAGTCATCCTCATTTGGTCATTTTTTACGACATGTTAGGAGAAGACGAAGAAGAAATTAAACTGTGATTTACGCGTAAAGGGCATCATCGTAATGCCATTTACGATGTGTCATTTACATTACAAAAAATTTGTTTCAACAAAGTAAAGCCCATCGTACCATTAATCTCAATGCTCATTACGTGGTCTTGTTTAAAAGTCCTAGAGATTAATCGCAAGTGCAAGTCTTTGCAAGGCATCATTCACATTCCACATCAAACCAAACGCTTTTTTGACAGAAACAATGTAGCCTTGACGCAACTGACTGATCCTCGCATCGACACTCAAATCAAAAGCAAATCATTTTGAAACCTGGAGGTAGCGGTTCTCTAAGAGGTGTCATCATTCGTTCCATTTTAAAATGGGATTCCCATGCTCCCAAAGATCACCCCAAGAAAAAAGCCAAACGAACCCCTAAGAAAAAGAACAATGGTGTCAAGACCAAAACACAGAAAAAGAAAATTTCACAGAAAAGAGCTGTCACCGGCAAACGAGGCACTTCGGCCAGGACGCAACCTTACCTTCGTAAACCACAATCTGCAGCACCAGTGACCACTTTTCCAGTAGCCCCAGGTTCTTCCACTTCTCCGTTGCTGGTGATGCCAGCTAAATCCAATTTGACACCCGTTCTTCCTAATTTGATGAAACATTGGAAATCTGCATCTCCCAAAACGTCTGTTCCACCGGTGACACCCTCTTCCACGTTAGCGACAGTAGCAGCTGCTCACAAAGTACCTGCCCCCAAAGTCAAAGTCCAAGAAAGATCTGGCATGTTAAAGTGTTTACTGGATTTGTCCAAACAAGAACTGTCCTGATTTAGTCCGTTACGAACCCCTTCACGACGTGTGTTACCTGTCATGAAGTTGATACGACGCAAAGATAATCAGTGGCGTCGCATTCCAGCATAAACATGACTTGAGGACAACGACGTGAATCAGTATTTTCTGTGCCACTTCTGAACATTCAATGATGTCTCCACAAAAACGTGCACACCACAACCATCGACGTTCTGCTTGTCCAAAAAGGAAAAGGAAAAAGACAATCTCGTCATCCTACAAAACGCTTAGCCAAACAACGACGTCATCGCCTAAAAAGACACAGCCATCCAATGAAAAGGAGAAGTCATCAAAGGGAGGCATATTTTTTATACTTAAAGGTGTGAACAAATTACTCACATCAGCTCAGAACCGAACTGGTGTCTTTAGCGATGCTTTTCACGATTTGAGGAAACACGCCATTACCATTTTTGACTAAGCGCTAGAAAAGAAGACGAAAGAGGGTTTGCACCAAGTCTTTGATGCCATGTATTTCTGGAATGAACACGCAAAGATGTCACATCGCAGAAAACATTCTTATTCACCCCACAAAGGAAAGAAAAGGAAAGGAATACCTCCTCGTTTAGCCAAACACGGAGACATGTTGTCCGTCCTGTCCAAAGTCTCTCCAACCATGCGAAAAAAAATCATTAAAACGGCCTCCAAAGATGTCATCGATACCGTGTGCGAATGTTGTTTGAATGTCTTGAAGGGCACGATACCTTTTTCTTCGCCAAACATCGACACGTTCTTCGTCAAATGGTCCAAAAGAAAATACCCGTCCGCCAAAAGAAAAAGATGTTGGTGCAACGCGGAGGATTTTTACCCTTTCTTGCTCCTTTGTTGACATGCTTAATACCAGGTTTGATACAAGGGGTAACACAAGGCATTACCCAAAGGATGCCCCAAGGGATGGGTAGAAATATGTATTATCCTTCCAGAAGATAAAAGGACCCTATGGAGCACAACAATCCCAGACATAACCTTTGGAAGCCCATGGAAGGACGAAAACTGACTTTAGTTCCTTACAAACGATGGATGGAATACCGTCGTTGGCAAGAACATCGAACCCCCCATTTACCACCCAGTCTTCATTTGACCGAGATGTCCCAATTACAACACGATTTGCAATCCTTGATACATCGCAACGATTGGTCCGAAACCGAAAAATCGCAAAAGTACGGTCCAGTCTTGAAACGACCGCAACTCTTTCATCGGAAAGCTGCGGAACAAACAGCTCTACCCATTTTGTCCAATTTTAAGGCTCTAATGAATAGTCCGTCGCCCTAACTATCTACAGCGCACAAGACAGACGTAACCCCACCATTACCCAAGGAAGAAGAGGCCCATGATATCTTTCAAACACCCACTACCACTCCCATTCCGAGTAAGATTGCAGCTTCCTTGTTAACCCCTTCACCCACTTCCCAACGAGACGAACTCAAAACTTGGGTTAAAAATATGATGGCCACTCCTACTTCGACAGAAGTGAAAAAGAAAGAAAGGAAACCAGAAGTGAGAAAAGAAAAGAAGACCAAAGCTATCTCATTACCTCCACCACCACCAGTACCCTCGTCGTTTACTCCTGTGGCACATCGGACACGTAACACCGTTTCCAAACAACCCCCATTTCGCCCCACCCAAAGCAGCATCATCGAAGAGAGGGTACCTTATTAACAAAACCATGGAGAAGGTGTTAACCAGCATTTACTACGATCCAGCCCATCCTGCAGGTTACGGAGGCGTTCAGAAATTGTATCGTGTTGCTAAAACTCGCCTGAAAAAGCTCCGTTTACCTGAAGTTCAACGATGGTTACAAGAACAATCTACGTACACTTTACAGAAACCCATTCGACGAAAATTTCACAGAAGTCGCACTCAAGTGGAAGGCATCAATCATCAATGGCAAGCCAATTGAATCGATGTCTCTCATTTAGCCACCTACACACGTGGCTACAAATATTTGTTTTGTGTCATCAACGTCTTTTCTAAATTTGCCTGGGTCGTACCATTGACTTCCAAATCGAGCGGAGAGTTAGTACGAGCCCTTCAACTGGTGTTGAAACAAAGTGGTCGTCACCCTCTTCGATGGCAAACCGACAAAGGCACCGAATTTCTGAACCAAACTTTCCAACGAGAATTAAAGAAACGTGACATTCATTTTTTCACCACCGAAAATCCTGAAACCAAAGCTAGCATCGTGGAACGTTTTCAACGTACCTTGAAAGAACGCATGTGGAAATATTTTACACATCAACACACTCTCAAGTACATCTACATCTTATCGCACTTAGTCCACGCCTACAACCAATCTTACCATAGAAGCATTAGATGTGCCCCACAAGATGTAACACCCGACAATGAAGTGACTGTTTTTGAACGTCTGTTTGGTACGTCCCGGACGATGGCTGTCCCCAAGAAAGGTGGAGTGTTAACCCCTGGAGATTGGGTTCGCATTGGCAAAACCAAACGCATTTTCGACAAAGGTTACTTGCCCAACTGGACCACCGAATTATTTCGTGTTACTGGACGAGTGCGTGATCGTCATCCTACCGTCTATAAATTGGAAGACATGAACGGAGAAGTATTAAAAGGAACGTTTTACTTGCCTGAGTTATAACGTGTCACCAAAAAAGAAGACGATGTGTACGACATTGAAAGCATTCTCGAACGAAGGACCCGTAAAGAAGGAAAACGTCGTGTCAAAGAAGTCAAAGTACGTTGGAAAGGATATCTTCCTAGTTTTGATTCTTGGATTGTCGCTTCGCAAGTCATCACACTATAAAAAGAAGTGACCATCATGCCCTTCAATACAGCTTCAGCAACCACAGTGACTACTCCTTCAACCAGTTCTTCTCTGCAAGATTTGCAAAAGCATCCCTTGTGGGTGTGGTGTGGAGAACGTGTCCCTAAAACGCAAATCGTCTTTTTCTGTCAAATCTTTGTGGTGTATTGTGTCATTGGTGCAGCCATTGCTAATTTGAGTTTGCAATAAGGAGACAAACAATTGTGGACCAGTTTATTCAGCAGTTGCATCGGTTATCTTCTTCCCAATCCTTCCCTGAAATACTCTTACAACGGGAACAACAGTAACAATATTGGGAGCCTTGCGTCCAACGTCAGTCATTCTCCCAACAGTCACCCCGTCAATCACGATCCTCTTTTAGACACCCCTTTAACCTCGAGTGACTCCTCGGATAGAAGAACGCTGGAATTATGAACACTATTAACCAATTTTACTTAACGTTACCCAGTGAAAGTTCCGTGGAGGTGTTTCCTAACAACACGTTGTGCTGTTACACGGCTAAATTACCTCAAGCCATTCATTTGGATCAAGATACCCATTGGGAAGTGGCTTTAGTGGAAATGATACACCGGACACAAATCAAAAACATCGTCGAAAATCAAAACACTTGTAAAGTAGAAGTGTATGACGAGCAATTGCAACAACATTTAGACGAACGCATCACTGTCAGTGACACGATAAAAACACAGGACCCCAAAACTAAGCGGCCCACCTATCTGTTAACCATTTCTACAGGCTATTATTTTAGTGGTCAACATTTAGTGGCTACACTTGCTACCAGGTTCAATACTGAGTTTGGTAAAGCTATGGACAAAGCCAGAAAAAGTGTTACCTTTGAGTACAGTAAAGTGGCTCGTCGCCTAATGATCAAATTCCCCATGTTAAATTTCCCTTGAGGCTATATTGTCCCACTATGTTCAATTTCCCTTGAGGCTATATAGTCCCACTATGTTCAATTCCCCTTGAGGCTATATCGTCCCACTATGTTTGAGGTTATATCGTCCCAATCCCTTTTTGACTGGATTTTCCCTTGAGGCTATAAATCTTGAGACTATATCGTCCCAAGCCTTTTTTGACTGCATTTCCCATTGAGGCTATATCATACCATATTACTAGTTTAGTCTCTTGACCTAGTGTGGTCGTTGAGGCACTGTGCTGCTGAACATCTCACCAGTTCCCTCCACTTGATTCGATCATGTGCCAATGCCTGTGTCTCTGCAAAACTTTTTCTGGTACCTTCTGTGATGTTGTCACTCCACTTTTTTCTCTGTCTACCTCTCCTTCTACCACCTTGGACACTACCCTGCAGTACTGTTGTGGATAAACTGTTGGCGCTAGTGACATGGCCATACCATTTTAGCTTTTTTCTTTTTGACAGTGGTGAGGAAGTCTTCATAATGGCCTATTTTGTGCCTGATGGTGTTGCGCACTTCTTCATTGTGATGTGGTCCATGTAAGAGATGCCAAGGATGGTTCTGTAGCATCTCATTTCAAGTGTCTGGATTCTTCGTTGTAATTCTGCTGTCAGCGTTCAGGCCTCACATGAATACATAAAGATTGAGATGACTAGTGCTCTAAATAGTCTGATTGTAGTTTTCAGATTGATAGATAGATAGATAGATAGATAGATAGATAGATAGATAGATAGATAGATAGATAGATAGATAGATAGATAGAGAGATAGATAGATAGATAGATAGATAGATAGATAGATAGATAGATAGATAGATAGATAGATAGATAGATAGATAGATAGATGGATGGATAGGTGAAAAGACCAACCATTAAGCCCGCAAAGATGGATGGATGGATGGATGGATGGATGGATGGATGGATGGATGGATGGATGGATGGATAGATAGATAGATAGATAGATAGATAGATAGATAGATAGATAGATAGATAGATAGATAGATAGATAGGTGAAAAGACCAACCATTAAGCCCGCAAAGAAATCAAAACGAACGTATTTAAGATATTTAGTGTTTTACAGTGCTGTACAAGGCCTTAGTATTAAAATCTGGCAGCAAAAGCTTCGTTACAAACCAACAGTAATGCTTGAAGTGACGAATAATCTTTCGACAATTCAACTATAGCAGTAGTCAGCTCTTTTGTCATTTTTGAAGTTTCAAATTATTTTTAAAAATAAATGTCAACTTTCTTTGAAGGTGTATTCAGAATTGTTTCATAAATTTTGCACTCGACAGTAGTTTTCGTCATTCATGTTGTCATAGCCACGTTTACGTAATAAAATAATGCATGCCTCGAGTAAAAAGGGTTTCTTCTTGTACTCGACACTGCAATCGACACCATGCTGTAGCCAGTATTGTGCTCATATGGAACACTATCGAGTGTTCCTGTTAACCTGAGTAGAAGTTGAGTCTGATTTGAATTTTTAACGTAGCTTTAAACAACAGTTTCAGTGACAGGGTTACGATGTCTGCAGTGTGGCAGTTTATAATGTCCAGCACTGACGAATCATGTCGCAAACAAGTAGCATCATTTCCCACCCAGTCACAACATCACGACACTAGGCCTACCAGCCCTAACACTAACCTCTTAATGCTGAGCGCTTAGCGAGGCAGCTGCAAGTATAATGTTTTTAAGTCTTTGGTGTGACTCAGCTAGGCTCGAACCCGCGACCTCGTGCATCCTTGGCGGAGAAGAATGAGAGAAAATAAATATATCCCTATGAAATGATTCCATATACGACATATGTAGTTGAGTCACTGTTCAAATATGGAATCTTTTTAATTCAAGTTGATGCCCGTACAATGTATGTCATTTTTTTACGAGTGCTTTTGCATTATTGTCATGGATGCTCTTCAGGTACATAACGTACACATTTAAAGTATTTTTCTGGAAAAACATTTTGACGTCACTGCTATGTCAATTACTTCTTTGTCCATAGGGTGAGATATACGCAATTTCTTTTAATATATACATACCATTTATATTTAAGTCAACATTTGTAAGACGGACGAAATCATGAATCATCATTGAGTCCTTGACTGAGTAAAGCGAGTGGTTAGAACGTCTGAATCATACCGAAGACTAGGCGCTCAATATTAAGATGATAGTGTTATGTCTGCGGCATGATGCTCAGTGCTAGACATCAATATAAACTGCCACACTGCTGACATTGTAGCGATAGGTTGGGTCGGCATGACGTCACGAGCTTAGCGACCTACTTTCCGCCATATTGCGGAGGTGAAAACAATTGCTTAGCAACAGTACAGTAGCGTTAGTTGTGTTCGATATTGCAAACCTTTTTTGTTTAACTATATTTTGTTTATTATTTATTGTTTTCGTTTCAGATATAAAAAAAAATAGAGAAGCATAGTATTCGTATCCATAATTCACTAAACTGTACCATCAACCTTTCATTTTGTTAGGTCTACCCCTAGTCCTCCGCCAGAATAAGGGGGTAAACCCACTCAAGAACCCAAATGTTAACGCTTGCGTTCATTTTGAAATGCTTTAGGTACGACCATGTAAATATTCCCATATTTCCTGTGATTACACAATTAAAAAAAACCACTTCCATATTTTTGTTACCTTTCCATAAACATTGGCTCGTATTGTTTTGCATACTAATACAACTAGTCTATGTGTCATATATGTAGTTTGGAGTTTGCATTATAAAGGCAAATATGAACGATGGAGTGTCAAGGAAATAAGCTCTGTTAGATACGATTTATGATGTTGGGAAAATTCAAACGACGGAAAAGCTGAACGGTTAATAGTAGAACTTGTAGTTTATATTTGTACCTATAATAGACACTTGAATATTTATGTAGTTATTGGCGAGAGAGAAAAGACGTATTTGGTAAGTTAGGAAAAGTTTATAATTATTTTAATTTTCCTTTTGCATATGATGGCTTGTGCACCCACCAACATTGCAAATTTTAGGCATATCTTAAAATGTGTAAATGTCCCCCACACGTTATTCAAGTCACTAGAACAATAGCGGTTGTTTTCATATAATATCTTAACACATTCCTTGACCGGGGTTCTTGTTTTTCCATCTAATTAATAGGTGTGCAGTATGACCGACATACCAGTGTACCAAAATAACTTTCTCCTGTGGAATGTACTATGGTACTTTTCCACTGTACAAACATGTGATTAAAGAATAAGGGTCCCTGTTAGGAAATGGAGCGTATTTGCACACCCAAGGACATAGAGAACACAAATTTTGATTTCTTATCCCTGATTTTCGTCCACTCGTACTGCAAGCATGTTGCATTGATTCTAGTCTGATAAATCAACCTCACCTCCCCCATCTGTGTTAATACTGATGGACGATATGTGTGTCTGATTTTACCTGTGATTAAAATGTACAATTTTGTTGCCAGCAAATCTTTCCTGGACAAACCTATGTATACTTGACACACATACCGGTACCTGGTAACATGCATATCATGCATGAATTTCAGAATCGTTGCAGGATAGATGGTTGTGCTATTCCACATGGATTTATAAGTCATTGTCCATAGGATTTGCTCAGAAAATATAATGTACATGCCAGCGAGAAATACTGCTAAGTGTATAAAATGTACACAGATGTGTGCAGCCAAAACTGTCTGCACACTTTTGCATGTTTTAATAAAAAGGTGATATCAGCCCCTAAACCGAAATCAATATCATCATGGGGGAGGAGCTGATTTATCGGTCTATATGGATTCCTCCTCCAAAGTGTAGTGTAGTTTCAAAGGTTGGATGCTACATCATAGCTTTCGCAGTGCGTCTAAATTCTGTTTCAGGTTTGAAACATTGATTGTAATCTTATAAACTAACATTATACATTGTAAGTAATATATCGAGAAGTGATGTATTTATGACAAAGATCACTGATAAGTAATATGCAAGGAAAGCTGATAAAGGGCACAATACCCTATGTAAGGTAGTATTAGCCATCAAACTATCCGCAGAACTGACTGTATCGTATGAAGGGACTGCTCATGTATGCACCTATCTATAAACAAAAATAAATGAACCCTAATCAAAATCAATAAATCAATCATTTCCAAAATTCTATTGAAAGTTTTACAGATCACAAAAAATTATGGGGGGGGGGGATATCAACAAATAAATTCCTTTAAAAATTTGTTACAAAAGGGTATGGGTCAGCTAGAAGGTCGTCAGGCCAAATGGCCAGAGAGCGGATAGGTGTTCACACACACACACACACACACACACACACAGAGGAAGGCAATGTATTGGGTGGATACCTTGTATACTTGAAGCGATAGTACGATGACTACAACTACTAATGCAGCGGTAAAGTTTTCTTCAAAAAAGGGTAATTTTGATTTAGCTTTTGCCTATTTTCTATAGTCTCCTCAAGAATATTTGCCTTCAAAGATTATAGTACTAACACATGCTTCTCCATTGTTACCATGATGTCAGAAAAGACAGAAGTAATTATTCAAGAAAAACGAGATGAAGAAAGAAGAAAGCAAAGAGAAGAAGAGAACGGGAAAACTGAGGTGTGAAGGACAAAAAGGAAGAGATTGAAAACAAACTGCTGTAATACGTTTTGGCAGATTAAAGTATCTGAGACAAATCTGTTAGACATCCACACTCCATAGAACACAACGTGAAAATCTGAAAGGGACTTAAAGTAATTGATAATCTTAAAAGTTGTATCACAAGAATATAGTTTTTAATTAATTCTAGCACTCAGTGTGCTGATGTGCCCATAGCCTTGAATGATCTGATGTGGCAACAGTCTTCATGGATCACAATGATGTAATCCTAAATGTCATTTTAAAAACACACAATAACACAAAAATAGTTTAAAATTTCAATGATCACTTTGTAATTCCAAAGAATAGTTTAAATGAATAATTCCACGTAAATTAAATCTGAACATAACAAAAACTGATTCCATTACAAACTAAGGTTGACATAGGAATCAATAATCTTGTTGATATTCTCTCTCTCTCTCTCTCTCTCTCTCTCTCTCTCTCTCTCTCTCTCTCTCTCTCTCTCTCTCTCTCTTGAACTCACACCATCGATTTTAAAAACGTTAAAATAATAATAAATAATGTAAAAAACGCATTTTTTCCTCAATAAATAAGAGACAACAAAAAACATTCTAGTAGTTTTTAGACAACACAAAAATCAATATTTTACTTATTTACACGCTACATACCAGTTTTAAAGTTTACGTAAATTATCATAAGCTAGCATCATAGATTCATTATTGATCGATATTTGTTATCTAGAGTATGACAGAGGACTGCCTGTATGGCCGATGATAAAAAAAAAATATATGGAAGTACCAAATATAAAAAAACGCAAACCCCCTTCCCCCCATAAAAACGCGTTTTTCAAGGCAAAATAAAAAACAAAAAAGAAAACGTTTTTATCATCTATTACTCAAACCCAAACAAACAACCTATTTATAGCTTACTAACATGACAATGTGCAGATAAGCACTTCTAGAACCTTTTAAGGCCAAAAGGCCTTGTAAACATGTTTACATTATCTTAAAGTACTATCTAAAATCATGGAAAAAACTTAATCACACAAAATAGATAATAATGTAAAGTACTGATATATAGCTCTTGTTTGTCCATTAGAGATTAAACTATGTCTTATTGAAATGTCTTATTCCATGCATGAAGCTAGGCATCAAACTTTCTTACATCTGGCAACTGTTCCATGTGAACTATAAATGACCTCATGTACATCACTGGGTCTTTCTGCCTCTAATGTATACAGCGCTGGTGGCCTATAGTGGTTAGAGCATCCGCCTCAAAAGCGGGAGGTTGTGGGTTTGAACCCCAGCCCACCATAACAAAGACTTACAAAAATGGTACTAACATCTGCCTCGCTAGGCACTCAACATCAAGTGGTTAGTGTTAAGACTGGTTGGCCTGGTGTCAGGATAATTTGACTGGGTGGGACATCAAGCTACATGTCCATAGCATGACGCCCAAGTGTTAGACATTCTTATAAACTGCCTAACTGCAGATATCGTAGCAATATGACTGAAAAATTGTTAAAGGTACATTACAAATCCTAATCACACACACACATCTTTGAATTCAGTCAATGCAAGTAGTAGCAGATTTTCCCACCACTCAGCAGCTGGTTGAAATCTTTGAACTTGCCATCCAATTACTGTGTCATTATTCTGATATACTCTTACAACATACATCTGGGTATCTTTCAGCCACTTAATTATCTCATTGTAAATATTAGCACAGCTAAAATGATCAATTGATCAACATAATTTCCCACTCAGCAGGTGGTTGAAGAAGGACTGGCAAGTCTTTGAAGTTGATGACACTACTGCGTGCATATGGAGGACTTGTGTACGTGATTTTCTGCATCTCAAATAAAACAAAATTGCATTCAAATATGTGATTAAACCTTTCTGAAACATCGTTTAACCTTATATACATCCCCACTTCACCAAGGGTGTATTATTCTTTTCTGAAGAAATAAACCCTCAATCATTGTAATGGAAAATTATCCCAAACTCTGAACAAATTCATTTCTAGAAAGGTCATAATCAAGGACAGGGTTCATCTCAATCCCAAATAAAGAACCTATTAAATAGCTAACTAACAAGATAAAATGAACATAGGCACTTCTAGAATCTTCTATCATCAAAAAGGCTTGTAAATATGCTGACATAATTTAAATTACTAGTACAATCTACACACATAGACAAAAGGTAAACACACAATACAGATAAATCATAATTTTACTTTTCAATTGCGTATTACAAAGTTTATTTTTTTACTTTCAAGACCACATTTTCATCCTTTATCATGTACATTATGTATCAACCCAAATGAGATGACTGTTCAGTCAAAATGGGAGTAAATCATACTTGATGAAAATAAACTGATGGATAATTGCTATAAAATAACTCCAACAAAGAAAAAAAAACAACTGCAAAATACCAATGATGTCTGTATGCCTTGCTAGAAAATATTTTTTTACAGAAAAAAGTCAAATAAGCTAGACATCCAACATTTTTTACAGAAAATAATGAAGCCAGACATCCATCATTTTTACAGAAAATAATGAAGCTAGACATCCATCATTTTTACAGAAAATAATGAAGCTAGACATCCATCATTTTTACAGAAAATAATGAAGCTAGACATCCATCATTTTTACAGAAAATAATGAAGCTAGACATCCATCATTTTTACAGAAAATATTTAAGCAAGCTAGACATCAAACATTTGCAGAAAAAATCTGCCCAATTGATTTGTGTGATAATTCACTTGAGAAAATCCAATTTAGAAACAATTTAAAATAAGTGTTTCAATGTTTAATCAGAATCAAAGTCAAACATGTAATTTAGCACATGATAACTTACATGAGAAACTAGAAATCTGCCGTCTTATCTGATGCAAGTAAAAAATGTATAATTTGTACTTCCTCATGTGAGCAATCAATATGCATATATTTGAACAAATTCTGAGCATACATGAATTTGGTTTTCTTCCAACAGCTTAATGGGCTCACAAGATCTAACTACAAAATGTGAGTACATTTCATAACAGGGCTGTGCTGTGAAGCTTGGGAGCATCTTATGTGAACTGGTGAGATCTTTCTGCAAGGACAATGATAAACTAGAGAGTGTATAGATTGCGCCCAAGGTTAGAAGAAACTTTTACTAAACAATTTTTAACAAATTTCAGTTGTATGCTTTTATTCTGGTAGGTTTCTGTATATGTCTCTACAAACTGCAACTTGACAGAATATTTTAATCACAAACATCACACTTTAACGACTTTTCTCCGAGGTGCTTCTTTATGTAGTCATTCAAGTTTATTTTATTTTCATTCTTTTATTTTTCCAGTTATATAATTATGCTATTTTGTTCCAACCTACTGATATCATCAAACACTTTCTTAAAAACTTCAAACTTATATGTATTGTTTTGCTATATGTATTTGACAATAGGATTCTGAGATTTGAATTTTAACAAATCAGAACACTCCAGGAAGTTTGTGGATCTTTATCACGATAGTAATTTAAAATGAGGACATATAATGGAAAATGGGGACACTGGAGAGTGGGTGCATCTGTACCAGTATCCTAGTGATTGAAGGCCAAGAAAGGAGGACATATCAAGGAAAAAGAGGACAATGGAAAGTGGATGCACCTGTATTGGTATCTGTTTTGAAATGTACGGACTACAATGGGAAATATGTCTGATAAAAAAATGGGGATTAAGGCAACTCTAATGTCTATTTATTTCCTTCTTCTCAATAAATATCGTGCCTCAAACTTCACACATGTTTTCTCCATTATGATTATGTGCTCTTAGATGCATCCTCAAGGTTCTATGTATACCAAACGTTTTATCACATACATCACACTCGTATGGTCTTTCTCCAGCATGTATGTTCATACATCACATTTGTATGGTCTTTCTCCAGCATTCATACATCACATTGGTATGTCCTTTCTCCAGCATTTATATTCATGTGCTCTTGCAAGAGACTCTTCTGGCCAAACAATTTGTCACAAATGTAACATTTGAACCTTTTTTCCTCTACAATGAGTCCCCGTATGTCGCCGTAAGTTGCTACTCACATTAAACATTTTATTACAGACTTCACATTTGTATAGGTTTTCTCCCGTATGGATCTTCATATGCACTTTCTGATGGTTAGGGTGACGAAACATTTTATCACAAATTTCACATTTGTATGGCTTTTCTCCAGTATGTATCCTTGTGTGGGCGTTCAATGTAGTAATCTGTCGAAAGAGTTTATTGCACACGTGACATTTAGGCATACAAGGCTTTTCTTCAGTATGTTTCGTTATATGCCTCTTCAGACCACTGTTCGAACTAAATATTTTATTACAAACTTCACAAGGATATTGCTTTTCTCCCGTATGTATCTTAATGTGCTCCGTCAGGTGATGACTTTGACGAAGCAGTTTATTACAAACTTCACACTGGTGTGGCTTTTCTCCTGTATGTATCATTGCGTGACCCCTTAATGTGCTAATTTGACCAAACCTTTCATCGCACACTTCACATTTGTATCGTTTTTCTCCAGTATGTTTCCTTATATGCGACTTCAAGCCATTATACGAATAAAATATCTTATCACAAACTTTACACTTGAAAGACTTTTCTTTGGAAGACACGTTCATCCTTTTAACTATTTTAGCAAAAATCAGACATGAGATTGGACTGTTGCATATTGATTACGTTTTCCACAAGAAATATAGTGTAGACCAAAATTGCTCTTGGCAGTCTGGGTCTTTGAGTCGTAGTGTAGACCAAAATTGCTCTTGGCAGTCTGGGTCTTTGAGTCGTAGTGTAGACCAAAATTGCTCTTGGTAGTCTGGGTCTTTGAGTCGTAGTGTAGACCAAAATTGCTCTTGGTAGTCTGGGTCTTTGAGTCGTAGTGTAGACCAAAATTGCTCTTGGTAGTCTGGGTCTTTGAGTCGTAGTGTAGACCAAAATTGCTCTTGGCAGTCTGGGTCTTTGAGTCGTAGTGTAGACCAAAATTGCTCTTGGCAGTCTGGGTCTTTGAGTCGTAGTGTAGACCAAAATTGCTCTTGGTAGTCTGGGTCTTTGAGTCGTAGTGTAGACCAAAATTGCTCTTGATAGTTTGGGTCTTTGAGTCGTATGTTCCCTGCGTGGCGTCACGTCACAAAACGTGTGTACTTTCATATCCGTCATTTTGCGACTAAAACTGGTAGTTAACAACATTGTTCAATAATAATAATAATAATAATAATAATAATAATAATAATAATAATAATAATAATAATAACGAGGACTTTGTATAGCGCCTAATCTTTAGAAGGATTATGTTCTTTAACACATCAATAATCAGACTTCAGACTTCAGAAAACAAAAAACAAAAGACCATGAAATTAGAAAACATTAAAAAGTGCTACCAATATGTAAGACACGAAACATTATTAGGTCTTTAAGCTTGTTCTTGCAGTCGAAAAAGATAAGTTTTAACAACACTATTGAAAGGGATCACTGTGTCTTTGTGTCAAATTTTAATGGACAATTCGTTCCACATTGCTGGGCCCTGGTATGCAAGGAAAAAACAAAAAAAAACAACAAAAAAAGTTGTCTATATGACTTCGTTTTCATAGTGGGAACAATGAGCATACGATTGTCAGAAGAGGAGCGTGCGTAAGTATATTCCTGGTGTGTACATATGGGTGAATCCGGATAGGTATACTGGACTGGAGTCCGTCATTAAAGCGTAGCACATAGAACAGACTTTGTGTTTTGATTCTGTATCCTATGGATGGTCAGTGTAGGGTACAGAACAGTGGGGAGGTGTGCTCTGATTGTGGTACTCTAAAGATGATCCGAGCAGCTGTGTTTTGAACTATTTGAAGTTTCTGAAGTAGATATTGAGATGAACCAGCACAATTGAGTTACAATAGTCCAGTATTGAAAGTACTTATGAACACAAAAGTGTTTAGTGACATCAATTGAAATATATTTGCGAATGGAGCTGATGCGTCACAGCTCAAGATATGCAGCATTGCATATGTTCATGACATGTTCGTGCAATGTGTTTGTTTTTTTGTTTGATTAGGCATTTTAACGTAGCTTTATAAAAAAAAATCAGTCATGTCGTAGCCATTGTCTGTAGTGAGGCAGTTTATAGTGATGTCTAGTACTGGGGCATCATGCCGCAGACATGTAGCATGATGTCCCACCCAGTCACATTATCCTTACGCCAGGCCGACCAGGCCTAACACTAGCATTTTAATGCTGAGCGCCAAGCGAGGCAACTGTTAATACCATTTTTTTGTAAGTCTTTGGTATGACTCGGCCGGGGATCGAATCCACGATCTTCCGCTTCCGCGGAGGAAGCTCTAGTCACTAGGCCATCGGAGCAGTGGTTCCAATGTGAGATTACTGGCTAGAGCAACTCCTAAGTTTCGTTCTGTGTAAATTTAATGTTGATGTTACTGATATTTATTGTTTGAGGTAAAGGATATGAATGGAAAAGTCTTTGTGTTGTGATCAAAATGGTCTCAGTTTTTTCATTATTCATCTGCAGCTTGTTACATGTCATCCATGATTTCACATCAGAAATCACCTCTCTACTCCATGGATGGTAACATCAACTTCATTGGAGTGGCTTGACTTGTATATTCGGGTGTCATCAGCATACAATATGTGAGACACTGGGTGAAAATATATGACACTTGAGTGCGGCTGAGTGTATATAATGAAAAGAACAGAACCCTGTGGAACATCACAACATATATCAACTAGGCTGGAGTTTATTCCATTTGCAGATATAATTTGTGTCCTGTTGACTAAGTAGGCCTTGAACCACTGTAAGGCTGTATTCGGAATGCCAAATGCATGCTGCAGAATATAAAGTAATGTATCATGGTCTATTGTCTCAAATGCTGAAGATAAAGTAAGGAGGGTGAGGACTGTACTATTTCGTCAATCCAAACGAGAGAGAATGTCATTCAATACTTTCAGAAGAGTAGTTTCAGTACTGTGGCAAGGGCGATATGCAGATTGTACATTGCTTAAAAGACTGTTTGAATTAAAATGAGATACAAGATGGTTTAGAACAACTCATTTAAAAAAAGATTTTGTATATGAACGGGATATTAGAAATTGGATGGTAGTTTTTTTTTTAAACTGTTATGGTCAAGTGTTGGTTTCTTCAGCAGAGGCTTTACGATGGCAGTTTTGAAAAATGATTGGAATTTCCCAGATGAGAGAGATATATTAATAAGATGAGTTAGTGAAGGCAATATTGGGTCTAAGCACTCAAGCAGCGGTAGTGATGTTGGAATTGGATCAAGTTCACGTGGTTTTGGTGCACTCTTCATCCCGATTTTCCGTACTAAATTCATAGAGACAGGTTTAAATGCTCCTAATGGTTGTCGCTGCAATTCTGTATCATAACTGTAAGGTGGCAACGAGTCAATTAAAATTGTGTTGTCAAGCGAATCTCTAATGGTTTATACTTTGTCACGGAAGAAATTTGCAAATAGGTCCAGAAGGTCTACTGGAGAGAAGATAGTCGGAAGTGGTGTACATTTGTTTCTTGACATTAGTTTGTTAGTTTTGTCGAAGAGCTCTTTGCAGATCGAACTCTCTGTGATCTTAGTACTATAGTGGGATAATTTGACTAAATGGACTATGTTTGTGACTTTCTTCTTACCGTCTTCATAAAATTGTTTATTGATAGTGAGACTGGTGCAAAGCCAAAGCCTCTCTGCTTTACGGCGATGTATTTTAGTACTGCGATGCTGGTCCCTAACACTGCTATACCACGGAGAACACTTTTTAAAAAAAATTGATAGCCTGCACTTGGTGGCTGGCACCTGTTTTTCAAGCAATGAACGCAGGCAGTTATTGAGTTCTTCTGCTGTAGGCGGTAAGCAAGTTCTTAGGTTTTCGTGGATGTCATGCATTAGTTTGGTTCTATTTATCATACGGAGGTTTCTCTTAGTAGCAAATAAAAGTGGAGGGTAAAGAACTGATACATCCAATTGGCATATAATACCGGGGCCGATCTGATGCAAGGTCGTGGGATACAAGGGTGGACCGTAGAACATTATCATCAGGTTTTGAAGAATCCAGTCTAAAATGTGACAAAGTTTATGGGTGGTTGGTGAACTGACCGTTTAATGTTGAAAACATGAATGGAATCTAGGAGTTTTGACGTGTATGGGTTTCCATGACAGTCAAAGTGAAAGTTGAAATCTCCAAGAATAATTAGATTGATCCTATCGAATTTCCATACTCCAGAACATTCGGAAAAAGCTCCAAAAATGAGATTCAGTCAGCTTGCTGCTTCTACTGGGAGGAGGGGGGGGGGCGGTAGAAACAAAAAGAACCGACTGACCTTTGTTCCATTATGAGTGTTGTTTGGACTAGTTCAAACGATGAGGTTTTCTTTTTATTAAAAAACAAAGGACGTCTTAACAGTGGAACAAGACCGCTGAGAAAAAATACAATTGTTCTCGTTTCAAAACAAGAAGGTAAAGAAACACATACGAACTGAACAACCAATGCATGATGAAACACAATAATGTACACGAAGATAAACAACAAGCACATATATAATGAAAAATAGCACAAACACGGAAAAGCTGTGTCAAGCCGGTTAAGCGATAGCGGCCATTTTTCCTGAAATCCTCTATCCTGGTCTAACTATGAAGGCAAGTCTCGTTTTGTGTGTAAGGATATAATAATCCATCACATTCTGTTGTGCATGACATCCGCAGGAATCGAAACGCTTGACTTTCCTTTTCTTCTTCAAGTAAAACACTGACATTTCAACCATCTTTGTCATTCGTTCATAATAATATATCAATAAATAAACAGTCGCATAAACAAACGGATACAAAACAAGTAGAAACATGTAATTATTGAAATCGATCATTTAGTTTTAGTTCAAGTTAAAAAAAATCCCAATCCATATGTAATTTCACATTGCTAAATGTGTTTCAAGAATTATCGTTTTTAACGTTCCGTAAAATATTTTCAGATGGTTCTTGTTCGTCATTTATTCTTAAAGAAGCTTCAAAACCTCCAAGTGTGTCAAATAGCATATGGTTTTGTTCTTGAGTATTTAATTGGGTTGAATTTCATAAAGCAAAGAAAATATGTCATGGTGCAGAAAAATCTTTTTGTGATCCAATATGCCATGTAAATAAACCATTAACGGTAATTTCATTGCCATCTCTGATCACCGTCAACCATGAATATGATGATTTACACATTTTGATCAAATCATGTACCAAATGCATATCATCGTTTGATGACATTTATGGGTCGCGATCAAAATATAGATACTGGTTTGCAAAAATCACAGATTTTACAAATCTATATATGATTTAATAATTCTCACTGGATCATCTCGATTTAACACGGCAAACTGTCGTTTATATACATTTTTGAGCTCGCGTAAATATAAATATTGTTTCTATTCCTAATTAAAGAGTATTCACTTTTATATTCATTGATAATTCAATGTTACTTGAAGGACGAATGAGAGTTGTTGACACTCCAGTCGAAAACATGTAATTATTTTACTCGTGATAATATAATGTCATATAGTCACGTAAAGGTTACCTTGACTCCAGGTCATATAATAAACGAACAATCAAGACTTGCAAGTAAATTTGGAACAAACATAACATTAATAAAAAAGATTCCTAGTGGGGGTCTAAACTAATTATCAAAAAACTAAAATTCATCTCTAAACATTTTAACAAAGAATCAGAATCGAAAAAAAAACAGTAGCTGAACTCCATCTTTCGCTGAGTTCAATTAAAGACTCAATTAGAACAGGTGAAATATTTCTACTTCTCGCAGCTATACCTGCATTAATAGCTGCTGCTGCACCACCTGTCGCAAAAGCTGCTGCATAAAGTACTGTTTGAACTAGTGTTGGAAAAAAAAAAGAAAACAAGGAAGGAATTGGACAAGGATTTAAATAAAAGAGGAAAGGGTCTATGACTTTCATGAACTACACACTTATGGTACGGCAGAGGTCTGAGACTTTCCAAGCCACTTTCTTGATACTTTCAATATCCAATTTTGGTTTAATTAATGCTGCCGATCAATTAAAAATTAAAAGATATTTATTGAGGTGTTGCAATGCTATCTAACAAGCACACTAAAGTTTAAATCGGTATAAATAATCTCGATAATAATAGAAACTTACTGGACTGCATACGCAATAGAACTACATGAAGCTGTTGATTTTGATTCGTTAGGACTACCTCCGTCGAAGAAATGTATGTTATATACAAAATCATTCCGATCTGGTAATACACATTACGAATACAGACAATAACCGATCCGCCAATATGTGACTGTGAAGCAATTGCTGTACTTAACGCTGTATGAAAATCAACGAAATCACCTCATAAAGTCGTTCACGATTATACAAGTAACCGCTATCATTTTAAACAGATCTTGAAAGAATAATGGTAGATATTTACAGAAGATCTTTTTCTAAACAAAAATAAAGAACCGACTGAATATCACACGAAAATGTAACAAAAATCATTAGTGATGGAATATCCAAATTACTAAATCTTGCAAATGTATATCCAAACGAAATTGTATTTCAAGATGAGAAACTAAGATTAAAAACGAACGATCTTTCATTGAAGGTTATTATCGTCCTAATTAATGGAGTGACCGACAACAGCATAGCTGTGTTTAATACTAATGGAAAAGTTAAACCCGATGTTGTTATGTCAACGATATCGAATAATAGTTTTCCAGAGTGTAATTATGACCCCTATTGCCGAAAGACGTCTTGACGTAATTTTGAAGATATTTCTGATGTTTATTCTGTGCTGAATTGTAGGAGATGGTACCACTTTATTGCCCACCTAGTGATTATCTAGTTAGGTTGTCTTATTTTTATTGTTACCTTGTGTAGCTGAGCCTGATAATCCTGGGTGTTGGATCACCTTGTATAATTTATTTTGAGGGCCTTATATAGGGTTTTTAGAAAATACGTACCTATTTATTGTGCCGCTTTGTGCAGCTGGGTCTGATAGGACGGGGCTTTAGAGCAAATCATATTTCCTAAGTTGTGGATCTTACATAGGATTCCTAGGTTTGTTTGTGCCACATTGTGCAGCTGAGTTTGTTCGTATACGTTTGCTTGTATTTCCATTAATAATCTGAGGGCACCTTTGTGGAATGAAAGATGTTACGATCCGATTCTGTTTAGCATTATTGTATGTGACTTAATACTGTTAATATTGTTATATTGAGTCATTGTATCCATATTTCTTTTTTACGTTGATTAAGTTTGATTATTTCTTAGCATAGCTACGTTATATTATGAATTTGGTTTATGTTTTTTTATATTGCTATTGTAATAGCTGTGTCAGGCTAATTTCCTTTCACTATGCTATGTAATATGGCACGGAGGCAGGTCCATCTCAATATGTCGTTATGCGCACATAACCAACCTTACCAGGTTGATATCCATCTTTTCCCATTATTTTATATATGTTTGGTCTGCCCAGCAAGGCCACAGATTCCCATTCATTATCCTCATGTTTATTTTGTGACAGTTTAATTTTTTAGTATTGTTTTAATTTTATATTAAATGTTTTGGGGAAAATGTTTCCCTAAGCTGTTGGCAAGAGTATTATTTGTTGTTCTTATTCTGCTAATGATTGTTTGATCATGGCTCCTAACAGATGCGTATGGATTGGCCTTTCTTACACTTCTACTTTTTGTGGAGTGCAAAAATGACATTTATTGCTGTTTTCCTATACTTGGTACCATTTTTTTATTGATCTTAAATCTGATAATACTGTATAGCTCCTGTACGCTGTGTTAGGTTCTTGTGGTTATTGTTTGACAATTTAGTCAGCTTTTTCTTTACCTGCTAATCTAATGTGTGAACGTACCCACATGAATTCTCTTGTTTGGTTGGTAAGTATTAGTTGTTTAAATTTAGTTTAGTAATGTGGTATTTCCATGTGAGACTTTCGTCAAAGTACATTCCCAGAAAGTTTGATTCTTTAACAAATTTATTAATGTGCCTTGAATGTACAATTTTGCTTATTCTATTGGCATTTGGGTTTGTAATGAGAACATTACTGTTTCGTTCTTACCGTGAGATATTTCGAAGCCCCATTTATCTTCCCACCAAGTTATTGGACTGAGACTTGTACGTTTCCAATAACAATTTGACTGGTAGGTTTCCTGCTTTCCATATCCCGCTATCGTCTGCAAAGTGGGGTAGCTCTACTTTAGTTGTATTTATTACGCTGTCTATATCGTTAACTATGATGCTGAACAATGTAGGACAAAATCACTACCTTGCGGTGTGCCGTTTTCTAGATGGTGCAGGTTTTTTTTCTGTCAGAAAGTCGGATATTGAGGTATGCGGCCAATTATTCCGTAAAGATTTAGCTTCGCAATTAGAGCTTGTGTCCACACTAGAGCAAATATTATTCCATATGAAGGAATATAGCGATGATATGCCGATTGCACTAACATTTGCCATTAAAGGCTGGCTTGATACTTGCTTCTAGTCTAAATAATTGGTCGATGGCGGATCTTTCCTTGCAAAAGCCACTTTGATTTTTCGATATATAGTTGTTTCTAGGTTGTTTTTAATGTGATCGTTTAATCATTGTTTCCATTATTTTGCATATATTTTCTGTTAGTGATATTGTGCTATATGCAGTGAGGTTTGATGGATCTTTGCACGGTTTTGGTTTTGGTATTACAATTGCTTTTTCACAGCTCTTGAGGAATTGACCTTTTAGCCAAATGTTATTGAGTAGATCTAGTATTATTTCCGTTACATTTTCGAGGATATGTTTGTAACTTTCATTACCATGTCGATTGTCTCCGGGTGAGGTGGCCCTTTTCTTAGCTAGTGCGGCTTTCCATACTTTTATGATAAAGTCCTCATTTAAATGTGACTGGTGTGGACCTAGATCAGTGATTAGATTTATAGATTTAGGTATTTTGGTTATACAGTTTGTTGGTGCTCTTGAAAGTTTGGGTATGGTTGGTGTTACTACTCATATTTAAAAAGTGTATTGCCAAGCGGTTTGCCGTTTCTTTGTTAGTTTGGTTTCCAGCCAGTTTGGGAGTATGTTGTTTGGTTTTGCCCTTAATCGCTTGAATCGTATCCCATTGCTTGGTTTTTATTGTAATACTTGTGCAATAGTCTTGCCATGATTCTTTAGCATTTTTGATAAATGTCCTTATTTCTTTTCCCCATCTTTCATATGGTCTAACATCACTTGACGTCCCTGTGTGAATCTGTTTTGAGCCTTTTCTCTTCATTTTAAGTGTTACTTGACCATGGGACAGTAAGTTTGAATTGTTGGCCACCTGTTCTAGGGTTGCTTTATGTGGTTGCTTCATTTATTGTACTCACCATGCTTTTTATATTGATCAATGTCGTCCTTGTAGTGATTGACCATGGTTACTTTTGATGCGAAGTCTTTAAATTGATCCCTGATGGATTTATCACATCCACATCTTGTGATGTTATTGCCTGGATTTACTTGGGTCATTATGTTGAATGAAACTATTATGGGGAAATGGTCGCTTACTAAAGCTCTGTTTCTGTCAACTTCCCAGTTTGTAATTTGTGCCCATTTGGGTGTAACGATGGTGAGGTCAATTGCTGAGAGGGCTGCAATTATGTACTCACTTATTGTGCAAGCACCATTATTGGGTATTACTATGTTGGCTTCAGAAGCCCATTTCTCGAGTAAGTTGCCTCTTGAGTTCTGTTTTTTTTTCCCTCCCCATCGTTTACTGTTTGCATTAAAGCCTCAGCATGTAATAAGGTTTTATTGTTTGTCGTTCGTCATTTTCCTTTAGTCACCTTCTAGGTCATAAATGTTGAGTAGTTTTATAGTGAGTCGCCCGGTGATGGTTAATATAGTTTGTATTTCAAATGTGTCGGTTGAGTCATGGTTTTCAGAGTTGGTATCTATAGCAACGTCATATGTGTTTGGTAATGAGCTATTAATATAGATTACAAGGCTTCCCTTTTGTCCCCCCAAGTTCGCTCCAGTGTTTAAATATCCCGTTGAGTATCACATTATATTAAGGATGACCCTAGTAGCACTTGTTAGGTGTTTCCTGCAAGTATATGATGTTTAGTTGTTGCTCTTCTTTATTTATGTTTTGAATTAATTCTGCCATATTATTAGCGATTCCGCGGCAGTTCCATTGCCACAGTAGTGTCATACATTTAGGTTGTGTGCGATACATATCCCTATTTGTTATTTAATGGATTTGTTGATTCTATTTTGTTATGTTCTGGTATCATTGCATGGGAAGTGCTCATATGCTAATTTATTTAATAGTTAGTGTGTCAAATCGGATGTGACATGGTTGTTCTTTGGAATTAGCGCAATGTTGTTGCTGAGTTTGCTAATGTGTTGGAGCACATACCTTGTTGAATATAGCTTTGGTTGGTTGTTAACGTCATTGCCTTCTGTTACTTGAGGTTTGTGAATGGTTCCTGTTGGATGATTGGGTGCATGATTACTATTTGAGTTGCCTGAATTAAGTTATTTGCTTTTGTGTCTGGTTTAGTTAATTTTGTTGTATTTATTTTATCTTGTATGTTCATCCTGATATCTTTCTTATTGATGTTTATTTTGGCCGGGATCCTGCTTTTTAGGGTTGTAGTTTGGGTATTTCCGTGCTTGTAGTTTTTAAAGTTATAGTAGTTTTTAAAGTTATGGTGGGTTTTACGTTTCTGGTTGAAGTTTTGTTTGAATTTCTTGTACAAATAAGGTCACTGTCCATGAGTTGTATTATTTAAAATTCTCGAGTGGTAAAAAAGGTACAAATGTACAATTTAGGGTTCTGCACAGTTTGCACATTTCTGTTACTTTCTTCTGCATTGTCCCTTATCATTACACCTACAGTGATTGCATCATGATTTGTGTTTACAAGAGCTTGTGAAATGGCTCCAAGATTTGCAATCTCCACAGAATCAATGTTTATTGATGTAGCCTTCTAACTTATAAAATTTCCCTACGGACCCAGTCTTACCATTTTTATTTGTGGGGTGGTGCATTCCAGGATTACTGTTAGTGTTTCTTTTCCTTGAGAATCTTTGTGTTTGTATGCCCTAGTTATGTTGTAGCGATAGTGTACTGGTTTTTCTGTTAATTCTATGTTTCCCTTATGTTGTTGGTTTCTTAGCAAATTGAGGACTTTTTCTATACTGGTATGTGATTGTTTAGGAATTCCCTGCCATAGGCTTTGTTGTTGTGGAATTTGTTTTTCTTTACTTGTAAAAAATATTGTGAGTTCGATTGGGTGGTAGTTTGATCGTTTTTTTAAAAAATTGTTTAGGGGTTTGAGATTGGGTTTGGATTTACTCCCTGTTGAGTGGTAGGTTACTTTTGTGTTTGATTGGGCTGGTTATATCTTTGGATTTGCCTGTGTTGTTCTTTGTCCTTCGTGTTCCTTTGGATTTAGCAGTTTGGTTTCCATTTGAGGCAATATGTGTTTTGTTTCTTCTTTTCTTTGGCTGCTTCCCTTTGTCTTTATAAATTTCTGGGGTAACTTGTTTTGATATTTGATTTATATTTCAAAATTGTCTGTACAGACTGTCCATTAATTAATTAAGACCCCTTTGTTCATCCAGGTCCAGTTTGTGTGATTTTGGCGGGCCTGGGATTTGACTGTTATGGATAGTTTCCTCCCATGTTTTTCTTGTTTGATTTGCTGATTTTCTTGTTTCTGATTGCTTATTCTTCATTTTGTCAGTATCGATTTTCTTCTGATCTGGTTTGTTTCTTACGTGGTTTGGGTGTTGAAGGGTTCTGTTGATTAGGTTGGGTATAAATTGCACCAGGTTGTGTGGACGCTAGCGTTCGTTGGGTTGGTGTGGATGTTGTGGCTTGTTTCTCCATGGGTTCTAGGTTTATAAGTGTGCTAGTGAGGTTGATGTTTTCAGGTTCGCTGTTAACTTCTTGTCTGATCATCTTGATCGAGATTAGCGGTGGCGTTGGGGGTGTTAATCCAAGTTTTCATAGGTAGTTTTTCATGTCTATATTTAGAGCTTTTTTGTTTTTGGGACAGGCAAGTTCTTTTAATATTGAATTTTCCATCATTCTTGGCGGGTTGATTATCATTTGGGAGTGTCAATTTCCAATCTTGTGACCTTTATTTTAGGAAAGTTTACGTCGGTGTCTCGGTGTCTATTGAGGGAAATGATGTGAGTGGGCCCTGTAATGGAGATTGGAGTTTTTTTATATTGTTGTTGGAGTTTCAATTCTTGCTGGTATGTTCGTTACTATTGGGATCGTGTCATCCAAATTTTCAATTTCTCAACCGGTGGCCTGATTTGTTTCAGGTAAAGTTGCTTCAATGTCAGTTCCTAAGGGTGGTGGTATCAATGAAGTCATCGTTGGGGATGGTAATGTTGTTAGCATAGGAGATCGTGGAGGGTTTTTAATGAAGTCGTGGGTGGCATTGTTGCATGGAAATCTAGATTTCGTATCATAGTTTATGTGACTATTGGGAAACAAATCTCACAGTGGTCAACAATTTGTTTGTTGGCCTGTAAGGATTCTATCCAGGCTAGTGCTGGTATGGTTCCTAGCGCCTGTTGTGGTTTTAGAATTAATTGTTTAAAGTGCCCAAATCAATTACCTATTCCTATGTCTTTGTTTGAACTGATAGCCTGAGAGAATTTCAATAAAAATGGTCCAAAATCTGCATGCCGTGAGACTGTTGTGTACAGCTAGTTCAATCAAACGTGACTTGATTTGGGTACAATTTTTTTAATGAAATGCATTATTTTATATTTATTATTAAAGAGTTTGGTTTAATTGAATTATCTGAGTTGAGATTATTGTGCGTTTGGTTGTATAGTTTGTGATGGCACTGAGTATGATATGTTGAGATAACTTTGAAATAGATTTGGAATAAATTGTATTACTGGTTACTAATGTTAGCTTAATAATAGTTAAATGATACATACTTGTTAAACTTTAGATTAGTAGTGAAGCTGTAAGGAAAGATTAAAGTAACACAGAATAATAATAATAATAATAATAATAATAATAATAATAATAATAATAAAAATAATAATAATAATAACCCGAAGGGTTGATAAACACATGCTATTATTTCCCTTTTTGGTCAAAAAATGAGGATAGTGTTTGCCTTTGTTCTTTGTTTTTTCGAGACAGCTAGGCTGACTGCTAGGTGAGCTTCTGGGAGGACTGCAGTTCGTCGTTTTGTGATGATGATGTTTGATGGTGGTGGTGGTGTTGGCGGTTAGAAGGAATTGTCCCCGACGGACTTAAACATACAACAGGGTTTTTGTGGGTCTGCACACTTCTTACGATTGACAAGAGTCTGTATACGTCTGCTCCGATCGGAGTCAATGCATGGAATATAATGAATCGTTGAATCCGTTACCAGACTTCGCGTTATATTTCTGAAGAAGAAAACACTCCTTACACAAAAACCACAACGAACGAACGAAATATGAATTTAAGGTGCTGTGCGGCTACTAGAGCCATGTAGCACTCTTTAATCTTACATACTGGTTCAAAACCGTTACCGATCTGGCATCAATAGAGCAAAAACAAGAACGTTCCCAGGTGCTGATGTTGGGAATGATCACGACCTCGTCATAATGAACTTCCGAGTGAGGCTGAAGAAAATTAGCAATCCAAAGAAAATCAGGCTCAAATTCAACTTTGAACAACTGAAGGACCCTAACATCTGCAAGTCATTCCAAGCCACAACTGGAGGAAAATTTGCTCCACTCCTTGTGATGGCCGTTGATATTAAAGTGACGACAGACACCTTCAACGCAGTCATGACAACAGATGCCAAGGACATCATTGGCCTACATCGCCCAAAGAATAAAACCTGGGTTACAGAAGAGATTCTGAATCTGTGTGATGCCCAAAGAAACCTCAAAAACACCAGACACACAACAGGGGCAGTAGAGTACAGAGATACAAACAACAATATCATTTTTTTTAAGAAAGCAAAAGAAGATTGGATTGGACAAAAGTGCACAGAAATAGAAAGCGATCTGATAAAGAATAACAGCAAAAATGCATTCCAAATTATGAGAGATCTGACCAGACAAAAGCAACCAAAAGTCAGTACGATTCAAGGCGAAAATGGAAAATGCCTCACATAAGAAAGTGATATTGCAGAAGGATGGACTGAGTATTGTAAAGAATTCTACAACCACCCAACCACAGGAGACCCAGATGAACATAAACTGTATACTATTGACAATGGGAGGGATACAGCAATACATGGGATATTTCAATCTGGTACACAGTAATCTTACTAGCCAATGTGGCCAAGCATAGAATAAAAAGAACGTTTGCTTGCCTAATATTGGGTGGAGAAATATATGTTTTTTCGATGACACATAGCCGTTATTCACTAGTTTTAAACAAATAGGCTCCTTATACTATCACTGTTATACGATCGTGATAGATAGATCACGTCGGGTTGTCAGAGGCAGAAAATCCCGATCAACACGAGATGCGAAGCGTTGAGTCGTGATCCGGATTAGAATGATTACCATGCTAATATTTTGTAGCATACTTATAAATGTTTTCCGATAATTAACAAAATCCAAAAACGTAACTGATAAAAAGCGATTGCTTAACATTGCAATAATTCTTATAGGAACTTTATCGGACATAATACACCGAATTAAACCTTTTTGGTGGAAATGCTCAGCTGGTATGCTCACGGATATCAGTTTTATGAGTTTTACGTGAGAGCCACCTACTGTTGTATATAATTTCCTCATGCATATGCTTTTTTAAATATAAAATTAATGAAGTTTGTACTGCATTTATTTTCAGCCAATCAGCGGCCTTCGTTCTATTAAGTACGGTATTTATTCTAATATAACCCTTCGCCTGATTAAGCACCTCACACCAGTTACCAGTTGTGGGAAACTAAGAAGATATGACGATTGAGGATAGTTATTTATGGATGTCTTATGTGATTCATTTTCAGATGAAGCCGTAGGTGGAATAACCTTCTATATTTCCGATTTTCTTTCGAGGATGCAAAATTAACCTAGAAAACTACGATGTCGTAAAACAGAACAGAAGAAAGAAATACAAGATCTTTGTCAGGAATAAATAATAAAGATGACATAGACTGATATAAAGAATGAAATATGGGTGCAAAACTAAGAGAGGAAAACCAACACATCATTTTAAGTTTTAAAAAAACAACAAAAATACAAGCTTGTTAAACCAATAAGCGATGCAGATTTTAGTGTAAAGTCGATGTTTTCTTTAACACAACACGGACAGCTTTTCCTTCCATATTGTAAGATGAAGTCATTTCGAAACTAAAAGATACAATAAGAGGAAGATCAATACGTGACATTTTTAATCAAATTCTTCACTAAATTCGTGGATATTTAAAAAAGAACAATGCAAATTTTGATTCGGTTTATGAAAACGAGCCGTGGATCTGTGATATTGCTAATCACGAGGACAATTGAAAATCAATTTCACAGTACATGCTCGTTAAAATATGATAAATTTAGTGGTAATTAGTGTTATATATTAATTAAGTGGTAATTAGTGTTATATATAAATTAAGTGGTAATTACTGTTATATATAAATTAAGTGGTAATTAGTGTTATATATAAATTAAGTGGTAATTAGTGTTATATATAAATTAAATGGTAATTAGTGTTATATATAAATTAAGTGGTAATTAGTGTTTAAATCTTAGCCCTAAAGTTTAAGCTGAATTCTTGCTGATAAAAAAACTTTTGCGTCAACGTTGAAAACTCTGATGTGTAACCGAATCTGAAGGATGGTTTAGTCCATTTCAAGACATCGAAAGCAAAATACATTCACAATATTTAATTTAATGCAAGAAATAAACCACTTTAAATAATTATGTATAAATGGCAATACAAATGAAGTTTCAAATACCTAGATATGGTTATTTGTTTAAATGTGTGCATTGGATCAAGTCATTTTCAGATTTACGACTGGAATTGGAATGCAAACCGTTTAATTGAAATATTTGTAAGTCAAGTGTGACCGTGGTCTTATTAAGATACAACAACATCGTTGAAGAATAATGCAAGATGATTACGTAATGGTTCTAGTTGTATATACTAACACTAAAATTACCAATAATTGCTGGGGTTTTGTGTGGACTCTGTGCCCATGGTTCTAGGTGCTTTGACCACAGGTGCTTTGACCATAGGTGGTTTGACCATAGGTGGTTTGTCCACAGCGGGGGTTTGACCACCGGGGTTTTGTCCATAGGTGGTTTGTCCACATGTGGTTTTTATAATAATAATAAACTGTTATTTAGATTTAAAATTATGGTTCAATTAATGAAATTTTATGTGACAAGTTTTCTTTGAGTTGCCGATAAGTGAATGCTAAATAGTAATTAACATGTAATAAATAAAAGTCAATAACAGCATGTTTTCGGTCCACATAAAGGCTGGTGCCAGACCTACTCGATTTATTATTAAACAGAAAATGAACACAAATTAGGCAACAAGTCCAACGTTTCACAAATTAAGGCTGTAGATGTACTAGAAAATTACACTCAGTCCTACAAAATACATACCGCATATAAATGATAAAATGAAATCAAAACATTAATGTCATGCAAATATCATAGTTAATGGAATAACAGTTTTATGGTTAATTAAATGACAGATGTGCAATAGCACGCAAATCTGTCAGCACATCTACACGCCGGCATCTCAAAATCGAGATCGTGTATGCTTTTAATCCCTCACTTTAATCCCCAAATATACTTACATCTAATACTCCAACAACTAATCATAGTCTTTTCATATTATTCTTACCACCTATGGTCAAAGCCCCTGTGGTCAAACCACCTATGGTCAATCCCCCGCTGTGGACAAACCACGTATGGTCAAACCACGTATGGTCAAAGCACCTGTGGTCAAACCTCCGCGTACCGTACCCATAGACCGAGGCAGATGCCGGTGAAACATTTTTGCGGTTTCTGTAGCATGAATATTAAACCATTCGGTCAAGAGACTGAAGCACTTGATGATTTATAAAAACTGTCATTATGGGAAGTTCTGTGTCTTTGGGTTCTTATCAAAATTCTCAGGCAATCAAAGCGAACGAGAAATTCATATTTGTTACATTTATCATCATCGTTGGAAGAGAAAAAAAACTGGAGGCTCGAACTACCGTACTAAACTGTAGACAGGATAAAACTTACAAAGATAATGATTATAAAAAAATGAACAATATCGATAGTACGGTAGCACTGAGCTTGAGTGAAGACGATAAAATTAGGAGCTATATATACACAGCTTTAAACAAACATGAATAGTGATCAAGTAAATGACATACGATACGTATAATTCAATGTGAAGACGTCATTCATTCTAAAAATTTAGAAAATATCTATATAATTGCTTGACCACCATTCGATCCATGGATGGAACCAAAGTGATTTATTTCTCCATTGACATAGGAAATAAAATGCGGTATCAAGTTATTGGCAAATCAAAGAAGGATTTTGAATAACTGCAAATACCACGACTTTTACGGTAAGAATGAAAAAGTAAAAAAGGAAATTAAGTTTCATCTTCTTGATGATAGAAAAAAAGGAATTTTGCTAAACTTTTGGGGCGGCCAGAGATTATGAAATATCAAACGAAGTCGCACCATTAAATACAACTTAAACAATATATCTTACTTGCACTTTTAAGCCAAAATAAAATATATTAAAACAATATGAGCGCTGAAACATCAGAACTAAATATATACCCTTTATTCGACGATTTATAAAATATTGCGGTTAGTTACATAAAATGAAAATCAAACCTGGCAGGATTTGCTTGTTTTGTGTTTGAACAAAAAACAAAGTTGGATATGTTTAAAGGCACAACTCTTGTTTTAAAAATCAATTGCATTGCAAAAAGCGACTGAGTATCGGTAACTATAGGGTTGTCACTTATATTCATAAAATAATCTCTCTCTCTCTCTCTCTCTCTCTCTCTCTCTCTCTCTCTCTCTCTCTCTCTCTCTCTCCCCTAGTCAATACAATATTGTGTAGATGTCAGGAAAGGTGCATCAGCAAATAATAAGTTCCTACCTGAATACTCCTAAAGTTGCCTATTCAAGTCATGTTGTTCTTACCTTGACTTGTTGAAACAGTCACGGATATTTCACATGCATATATTCTTGTATTAAGGTGAACTGAGTCTAGGTATAGCCCTTTGTACGTTGTCGGTGTTAAACAGACTTGTTCTGCATGATTCAGTGGTGACGCTAATTTTGGAAAGTTGTTATTAAGTCGTGAGTACATACTTCAACCTTTTTCATTACTTTGTTTTTTTTTTAAAATGGACGCTATTTTCTACGTATTATATGTTTCTCTTGAATAGCTGTCATCTGGAGTTTTTTTTTGAGGCTCTCCTAGGTAGCATGTATATCTTTGTCCCCTGGGTGGGAGTGTAGCAGCTATTACTACCTAAAAATGATATACATGGATACATTCTTGTGAATTTGGTATTTAAGTCTTGCGTTGCTATTGAAACTGATGTGGGACATACACACCTACCATAGTTACTTAACAATATCTGGGTTCACGATAATTATTGTATTCATTATTATGTCAGTTATCTCCCTGCAGCATTGTGCACATGTAATTGCTTCATAGTTGTCATGGACGAGAGTGTATGATTCACGTGAACAATAACAGTACATTCTTCCATGGATTCCGCGTTATTTTAGACATATAGCCCCCGACGGATAATGAATTTCACTTCGTCCCTAATTGCATCCAAAGGACTTCAACTAAGCTATTATTGTTAAAATAAGTATAGTTAATTCAAAACCAAATCTATTCATTTATCAGCAGACACGTTATCCAAAACATTGCGATCATTTGTATGAAGTCGGCGTTAACCTAACATGTTTTATGTGACGTTGTAGAGACATAGCACTATGTATGGAGTATTGCATTTTAGTGGTGGGCATTGAATTCTGAAACTTGTGTGTATTACCCTTCATAACTTTCTTTGCTAATATGTTGGTGTTTTGATTTTATGCGTGCTTCATTGTTGTCATTTGGTTGCGGGGGTGAGGGCATGATGCATATGAAGAGGGTCGGAGAACAGCGACAGCACATACGTCAATGTATTCCTCGCTCTTTTCAACATGTAATTACCAGCTGAGACGACTTACTTAAACTGTTACTTCTGTTGTTCAATCGATTTCATTAAATACTTTATATGTCTCTGAAAAGGACAGCAAAAAGTCATACAAGACAATTGGTGAATTATATGATATATGCAGCCTTAGTCAAAATCAGTTTATTTTCAAACTGTTTTATCATACGTGACTGTATTCTTTATTATGTCAAAATCTCTAGCATCTCTCTCTTCATCCACCACCCTTCCCTCGCCATCTTCTTCTTTCTTCTTATTAATTTTCTTCATTCAGCCTCATTTCCTTTACTTCTTAACTGTATAACACGGTTACATCAACAGGCACACATTTATAAATTATAACACGGTTACATCAACATGTTGACATTTGTAAATCAGAACACTTTTATATCAACAATCATACATTTGTAAATTATAACAATTTGACATCAACAGGTTAATATGTTTAAATTGTAAAACTGTTACACCAGTAGTCACATATTTCTCAAATATAACATTTTTATATCAACAGGCATACATTTGTAAATTAAAACACTTTTTACATCAACATACATGCATTTGTGAATTATAACACAGTTACATCAAAAGGCATATATTTGTAAATTAAATCGCTTTTGCATCAACGTGAATGCATTTGTAAATTATCACACTTTAACATCAAAACTTGTACATTTATAAATTATAATACTGTTACATCAGCACACACACACACACACACACACACACACACACACACACACACACACATATATATATATATATATATATATATATATATATATATATATATATATATATATTCCATAAGTATTACTTATAGAACAGGTCCTCAATTAGAATTACAACACTCTACTCGATCAAATTGAGACATACGTAGATGAGTACATTTCTGGATGCATAAATATGAAAGTTTACATGCTCCCTATGCACCGAGCCAATTTAAAATTAAATTTAACATCTTTTTAACATATTTATTTAGAGCAAAGGATCTGACTGTAATATATATATATATATATATATATATATATATATATATATATATATATATATATATATATATATATATATATATATATATATATATATATATATATATATATATGGAAGTGATAAAGATGAACCTTGAAGAACTATACTACTTGACTTCATGAAATATTGTTCCATATCTAAGCCTCTTTAACAAATGCGGTCGCACTGCTAATGTAAATAATGACAATCCAATCATAATCTGGACAGATAATTTGAGGCGACAACATTGGTGTTTGAGAAAGCCGCCTTCTAAGCGAACAAGCAGGAGTTTGTAGCTAAAAGACAGGTATTTGAGGCCCACCTGAGAAAGGTAAAACCAAAATACGAAGAACATCGATTAATGAAGCTAGTAAGGAATGACCTGGTAGACGATATCCCTTAGTTACCGCTGGATAAAACCAGAACATGGTTATCCGAATTTTACAACAGTATACTGTACAAATTGGCAATAACACCAAGTTGAGTCTCAACCCTAAATTATTACAACCTGCTAAAAGAGCATGAAATATTAAGTAAAATTATATCATCATTACGGGTAGGTCATCATGATGAAGATGAAAATAGGAGATGAACGAGACCTTTGACATGCTGCAAAACTTAAACCAGCAACTGCGTCACAGGGAGTATGACATGCATAGATTTCATACCACCAAAACCTCATCTCTCTATAAATGATTTAATGACGAACCCAGTGGTATCGCCAGTACCGACGCATTAGACACCAGTGGCATCACCAAAACTGGATATGGGAACCGCGGAGGTAGTATTGCGTTTAGTAACACCAACATCAGTTATTACCAAAATCTGGCCGAGATCGTTACGCGGTTCAAATTGCTGGTCGCTAAAATCAGCGTAGAAATCAATAATGAGCTGACTGAAATTTAAAATCATATATTAACCTCAAATTTTTGGTCACACACGATACATCACAAGTGCTGTACCAGGACCCAGTTAGTACAACCACAAAATGAAATATCCGTTGATAAAAGCATTTGTTTTTTTTTATTCTCGTTCGGTGAGTTCGACCTTATTGTACTATCCACCGCTCCATCTAGACCAGTGGTAGTCATCGTACGAGATCGCTGATCTAATGATGTCGTACGTTGGGGAAACTTTATTGCCCGATTATTGCCAGCATCCCATCACCGCAAGAATATACTTAAATACGTTATCGAATTTAACAAATTTCAGGCGGTCGGGAGGCAGGTTGAGCAGCTAACGAAACTGCTTTCGTTTTGGCGCGATTGTATTATGTTTGAGATTTTTCGGATTTGGTATAGTCGATTATATATTTGAAGCGGTTGCTAATGAGTTGCGCAGTTCGAGACACGGCATCATTTTTCGGATCGGGATTCTAGAGAAAAAAATCAACTCTACATTATAATTCAGATCGCTGTTCGACAGCACTATGATTTCTGTCATATATTTTAGCAAATGATCGTCGACAAATTCTGACACCCACTCCACATCCGCCATAAAATGAGGATCAAACTTGTTCAGGCTTTGTGGGTTTCAGGAAGAGTTTTTGAGCTATTTTGAAGATCCTGTTCTGATCGATGATATCACTGCTAGATCGAAAAACGGCGTACGCGGAGTGCTAGATTTTCAGATAAAAGAACATTAAGTTGAATGAGATTTCACAAGTACGTTTTAGTAAGTTTGTGGAGGACCAGGTCAAATCTAATTTTTCCACACGCCAACATGATCTTTTCGACGTGGCGGATGTGGATGTCAAATTGCCATCTGAAAAATAGTAGAATAAAATATTCAGCGAAACCGATTGGGATGCATGCTGGTGGGTGTAACTTGAATTATCATTAACACGGTTATGTAGAATACATTCAAGGCAAGTTCTTGGTTACTATTTCCTACTAAAATATCAGCAACGTTAACATTCATGACAAAAACACTTTTTTGACGTGCTTGGTATTATCGTCGCTTTATCCCGCAGCCAGAAATCCAGCCAGGGAAATTCATTACACAGCCTAACAAATGCAACTCAATTTTAAGATATCGAACTGACAGTGTCAATTAGAAATAATCCAAAATTTGAAAAAACAAAATCGAATTGGAACTAATTTATTTTGGAATAACGGTAGTGTTTTTCCTCCAAACGTGGAAAGAGGTTATAAAGGAGTAAGGTGATCTCTTATACGATCACAAGGATGATAAGGACGTCCATTACTGCTAAATCAAAACTCTATCGAAGTTACTGCACTACCAAGCAAACAAGAGCGACCATAAATCTCATTACTGAAGAAAACAAATTATCTGACAGGGTTTATGATGATCTAGAAAATCACATGGTATCTTATAATACGAGGATTGCAGTATTGTGTGAATGAACCTATTATATTAAAATATAATATGTTGTGCATAGACCGGCATTTTCACATACTACCTGCATCGAGTACAAAAAGACAAATATTGGGTAAAGCAAAACCTGGAAATAATTTAAAAACTCGAGTGTCGAGTAAATAAAAGTGAAATAAAATCGAGTATATGGTAAAGAAGGCGAGTATCAAACACAGGAAAAATGTATCGGTGTTAATGTAAACAAAAACGAGCATAGAGTTATGGAAAAGCTCCAAGTAGTTTAGCTGAAAGAAATTATGGAAGCAAATACACTGACATTGTTCTTTTATTTGAAACTACTTCATGATAATATAGTCTACACACCATATCCTTACTTATAATTATAAATGTCACGTGACAAGGTATCCTACAATGATTAGTGAATTGGATGCATGTTATGTGCATGCTCAGAATTTTGAAATAGATTCATGACAAAAACGTTCAATAACCATAACTTCAGCAGAAAATTCATTTGCGCCCTGAATAGACTTCGACCTGAATAGACTTCGCCCTGAATAGATTTCGCCCTTATCAATTTATTTCCACATGAGCAATTTCTAATTTTTGTTTTGCGTGGTGTATGGGCGTGGGCCCTAAGGACTTCTAAATGATGTTGGGCCGTTGTGCACACACTATTTCTATTTCTTGGGTGAAATTTGAATGGTGCTTAATGACAGATGATTGTATCGCATGTTTGTTCATCGCTCTGTATGCACGCAAGACGGAAGTGATGATGTTTCTAGACATAATCCATAAGGTCTTAAATTAATATAGCATTTTTATCTGATTGCAGATTGAACCATGCATCAAGCAGCCGATGCAGAACTTGCTCACATCGAACAACGGATGAACAGTTTTCAACAAGATATAGAACAAATACAACGAGTCTCGGAAACCCTCTTTCGTGGTCGTGAATATCGATGCCAATCCTGCATAAGTACGCGCTTGAAGACATGGTTCAAACTATACACGACAAAACAACAGGTTTCAAGCATGATTGAAGTTCATTCACTTAAGATTCAACTTTACAGATCACTCGGCGATAAGCATATGCCGCATATAAGAAGATATATTACTGAAACCACGAATACGCTCGATGCTATTCACCCAAAACTGGAAGATATTCGGCATAGTCTTGGTCTGTATGATGAAGGCTCCAGCTGTAATTGTTTGAGAAATATGTTACTACTAAACGTGGTTGCGATTCCAGTTATGTACGGCTTGCTTTTGTGGAAAAAGTCCATGCGATAAAGGTGATGATGAAAGGAATTGAGCTGATATAGACCTTGATATACGCACTTATAGAAGCATGACGCTCTAAATGCCATTTTTTCCCCTTCAAATTTAAACTAGTACTTACTGATCAATTCATCTCTGAATTAGCAGTTTGTGATCTGCTTTTTATGTTGTGATGTATAATTTTATAACATACCCATTTAGTCATAATAGAGCAGTTATTTCTAACAATATATACATTTGTGTACGCTTTTGAAATATACGTTGTTATTGTGAACGTGGGAGGTAAATCACATGAGGTCAGTGAGACCATCGTTATGTAGTAAAGCTGAATCCCGTTCTCATATTTTCATGCCTCATCATCAAATCTGATTAGTTTTCACTGCAAACTGCGAGTTTTGCAGCTGTTACAAATTGTGAAGTGTTGATATTCAGCAAGGTAGAACTGTTGGACAAGTCACCTTTATGTCCAAAAAGCAAACACTCTCGTATCTTCCTTAATTATAGCGTTGTTTAAGATCATACGAATTTAATTTGAATATAACATATTTACATGTTAAAACATTTTAAAAATAAATTATGAGAGAAACAATGGTTATTATTTCAACAAGCAATTTATCACAGGAATTAAAATATCAGAAACAGCGGCACGAGGTAAACATTCAGCACACGTCGGAATCCTTTTAAACGAATACATAATGCAAAACAAGGAAAATAAATTATTATATGACTTGAATATCCCATCAGTTATATTTTAATTTCAAGCACTCGATCTTATGAAGAGAGAAGACAAGCTGAATAAACATGTTACATAGCAGTATTCATGTTATTATGTTTTTTTGTTTGGCTTTAGTCATGCATCCTTCTACCCAAAAATATAGTTCATACAAATACCGATACAATCATTATTACAAACATACATATCAGCCTACGTATGCCTGTGGTTTAATATTTACACAGTATGTATATACCTTCCAACAATGTTCAATAATGTTCATTCATCCGAACAAGAAAGGCTATTCGTATTCAAACAATATTATTTCTATCCACGAGCTTGAATACTGAATGTATTGACATGAAATATTTCTGAAGAAAATCTCAACGTTGACACGTTTTATGGACGTGTTGGGGTCAGCTAAACATCTGACTTTTTAAATCGCTTTGAAATGTAACCACTGATGGCAGGAATTAGAACGATACAAGACACCTTCCAAATGTCAAACGTCCAGATGAAGAATTCGCTCAAGCTATCTTCAGAAGCTAATCTTCGCCATTCCAATGATATTTTTCTAGCTGACATTTTGCTACAAGTGTCTTATATTCAGGTATTCAATGAATTCTCAGGCAACATCTTATAAAACTATAATGTTTAAGCTGCTTCGTTAACACCATGCATGTAGCGCCGATGAGGGTAATCTTCTGTAACTTTGCGTAGATATTTTGCGTAGATATTTTGCGTAGATTTTCAGCTCTGTTGCATAGGACCGCGTCAGTCGGCTCTTATTTTGTCCATTTCTGAGGTGAAGGTAGGCGTATTCATCACCATTAGGTCCATATAAAAGATGAATGCTAATTACAATTGTGGTCCTATTCGTACACAAACACTCTCTCTCTCTCTCTCTCTCTCTCTCTCTCTCTCTCTCTCTCTCTCTCTCTCTCTCTCTCTCTCTCTCTCTCAGTTAATTACTTTATTCTCTGAATTATTTTCATATTACCTAAGAGTAGATGCATGGCCGTAGAGAGTGATCACGGACGCTGAGGTAAGAAACACACGGACCTCTCCTTGGTCTTGTTCAAACACAAAATTTCTTTAATAAAATTAAAAAGTGTTGTTCGGCCTGAGCCACCTTAATAACCCGGGTCCCAGAGATATATCCCCTGTCGGCCTCGCGTAGATGATGATGTATCTGAATACATTCTTGTCTTCATTTCAATTTCTTATCATTATTCTCGTTTTTTCTTATGTTGTTGAAGTGTAAACTATTGTGTGTTACGGACTGGACTGTTCCACATTTCGCTAACCGCTACGGTGGCTAAGTGGTTAGAGCGGGAGGTCGTGGGTTCGACCCCCGGCCGAGTCATACCAAAGACTTACAAAAATGGTACTAACATCTGCATCGCTTGACGTTCAGCATTAAGAGGTTAGTGTTAAGACTGGTCGGCCTGGTGTCAGGATAATGTGACTGGGTGGGACATAATGCTACATGTCTGCGGCATGCTGCCTAAGTGATAGACATCACTATAAACTGCCTCAATGCAGACATCGTAGCGATATGACCGAAAAATTGTTAAAGTTACGTTAAAAAAATCCTAATCAAACAAAGAAACAAAACCACCTTTCGCTAAAATTTATATCTAGTAATATCATGGCAAATATAATGATATGAACTGAATCTTTACTAGCGTGTGATTATACTTCAGCTGCCAACATCAAGTTCTATGATAATTATGTTTGCAAAATAATCTGTTAAAATTTAAAAGGTTATAAACTATGGCTTTTCGTCATTTAAAGTTCTGTTTATCAGAAACTGTATAATTATTAAATTCAGAAGCAACGATATTTTGTATTATTCAGAAATGTTGATTTTCTACTACATCTCAGGTTAGTTGTATGTTGAATCGTTTACAGCATTTTAAATTTAAAGTACAGAAAGACGGAATCAATGAAGTTGATAAACCTCTAAAACAATCAGCATAATGTGTAAACTAAAAACGTTCATGTTTGTTTCAATACATAATCAATCAATCAATCAATCAATCAATCAATCAATCAATCAATCAATCAATCAATCAATCAATCAATCAATCAATCAATCAATCAACCAACCAACCAATCAATCAATCAATCAATCAATCAATCAATCAATCAATCAATCAATCAATCCGCCCGCCCGCCCGTCAGTCCGTCCGTCCGTCCATCCATCCATCCCTCTCTCTCTCTCTCTCTCTCTCTCTCTCTCTCTCTCTCTCTCTCTATCTATCTATCTATCTATCTATATATCTATCTATCTATCTATCTATCTATCTATCTATCTATCTATCTATCTATCTCTCTCTCTCTCTCTCTCTCTCTCTCTCTCTCTCTCTCTCTATCTATCTATCTATCTATCTATCTATCTATCTATCTATCTATCTATTTTTTATCTGCAAATTACATCATTTTTCCTCAGAATTATCTTTCTTTGTGTGCAGGTAAGCGTTGAGATGATCATAGTCACCTTTTGTAACCTCATAATGTAACACCTATTACATCGATATGACACCTCCAAAGTGACTGTTACAGGGAGGACGGTCGAAATGTTTTCAGAAACATTCAACTTTCGGTAAAGAAAGTTTTTCCCTAAAACGAAAACATTGCTGTGGACAAGCCTGTTTGAAAAATCGAATATCTATCTTGATAAATCGGAGGAAAACATAAAATTATCTCGTAAATATTTTGGTAAACCTGGAATGGATGTAATTGTGGTGGTTTAACCTAGTGAATGAATTTCTTGCATCCCCGAGAGTGTCCGCTAGACGATTTTAATACTAATAGTAGAGCACTACAAACCCTTGGTTAGATACGCCATTCACATGAACGCTAAGCCATTAACATACAAGCTAGTGGAAATTAATGTGGAATAGAAACTAAATAAAATGATGAGCCAACAAGAGGTAATTAAATTTTTTAAAATATATTTATAGTTGATTTAAATCATTATTTCGCTTTAGTAACGGTTCAAGCGACCATAAACCCTGTCTGGCTGTCTCTGTCTCTGGTCGGTTTCTCTCTCTCTCTCTCTCTCTCTCTCTCTCTCTCTCTCTCTCTCTCTCTCTCTCTCTCTCTATATATATATATATATATATATATATATATATATATATATATATAAAGTTGCAAACTCTGTCAGTATTATTCAGTAAATTCCTCGGTAACGTGGTAAAATCTCCATTTATAAATTCATCATTTGTAATTAGTCAACATCACATATATAGCTTGAAACATATCACTTATATACAAAGACGAAAGCCACCAATTCACATTTATACTTGTTTTGTTTATTGACATCTAAATTAAAACAAACTATTTTTGCTATTTGGATGGATCTCTGAGAGTCTGGAAGCAGGAACGGCCTTAGTAAACGCGGAGCGCGCTTTGGATCATTTTGACGAGGTCCCCTGGATTTATGCGCGGGGCTCCCTGTGAGCACAGCATTTGGAAATAAACTTTTAAACCAGTTTTATATGATATTGAACTTAACATTTTCCTTCCATCGCTTTAAAATTACTTTCTTTCTTTATAAATATTTTTTAAAAAGTACTAACGCGCGAGGGCCCTGTCAGATCGGGGACCCGATATTGGCCAAATCAGTCTAATCGACATAAGGCCGACCCTGTCTGTAACTATCAACTAGATCCTTCATTTTGTTTTCTAAGTAGTTCATAAGAATATGATAGGTGTTATTATATTACGGTACTTTATGTCTATAATATTATTTCTTTTTTGTTTTAATTCTTGTGCGGATTCAACTATGTAAGCCTATGTATTAGCAGGAAACTATTTAATGCGATAATAAAAGAAAGTTGAAATCTTTTCTGAAATTAAGGACACTTGAATACTACAGTGAGTTAAATTAGTTGTCAATGCATGTTACGGAACATTTCGAAAGACCGTGGCTTTAAGAACTAATTTTCCATCAACGTCTCCCATTTTCATCCAAGGTAACCAATGCGAAAATCTAGCGAATGTTCCATAGAAAAATACGTCATTTGCAGCCATGTTCAAGTCCGAGTTACCAAACAGAAGATTCACCAGGTTGACGTCCCATAGCTCTCCCCATGGGTTAGACTGTGCTGTAATCAATCCTACGCTGTCTTCCGATGGAAGACCCATGGAATAGACGAAATCTCTTGGAATATCCACATTTAGGGACTGTATTATAATAAGAGGTACCTCTACGGTGATTCCTGTAATCGGATTAAACCAGTTGTTTAAAACAGTACCATTATCAGGATCCTGGTAAACGCCCTCTGCAAATATAGTCGCAGAGTAGGAGGAGATATTTGCATTTGTAGGAAGATTGACGCGAAGGAACATCTCTCCTTCGAAGTTGAAAAGATTAATTTGCTGTTTGCCTACTATTTCCGACATCCCAGTCCCGTTGAAATGAACACTAATTACATCAGATGTTAAGATTCGAAGTATTCTTGGATCAACCCACGTTGTCCGAGAAGTGGCGTTTTGTGTTACGTTGACTTGTGGTATAATAATATCTGGCAATCCGGCTTTCCTTCTTTTGTCTATCACCTGCTTGAACTGGGTCCACGAAGTCTCGTTGGGTATTTCATAAGAACTGGGAGCCTTCAAATATATTGGAAACTCAGCCTTGATAATGTCTAGAATGTCATTTGCTACACAATTTAAGCCATCCATACATTTCCAAAACATTGTTGTATAGAATAGATCGCCGGGTGTTGTGCTCATCTCCATCCACGGCAAAAACTGGCTTTTTCTCGCCCATGTTCCTGCTGCGGCGACACTGTCATCCTTTGTTGCTGCCAAGTGTGTTACATTGACAAAGAATTCGAATAGTTCCACGGAGTCATACACGGGTCCCGCGGAGTACCTTGAGTAATTAGTTGGGTCTAAAGGATTCGGATATTCAAGCACAATATCAGAATTAAACCCAATTTTCTCCCTTGGGAGTATTTTTGTAGGAACTATATCACCCAGTCGAAAATGTCCATTGACTGGATCGTTGGCTACAAAAAAGATCTCATTAGCCAGGCCATCATATATGTTGATCCAAACCCTTTGAATGCTATTCGTTTCTGGGTCCCTGTAAACCACGAACTCTCGAGATAAAGAATTGTAGCTTCCATTTGCCAATGGTATTTTTCTATTTATGTTGTATCCTTCATAATTAAAGATTTTCACCAGTGGCATGTCTGGAATCTTTGAAAACACAGATCCATTTAAGTAGTTCACCGTCTCTACTTTTGGATCCCTTGACCCCGTGGTTCGTACAAAGAAATCTAAGTTCGTCTTTGGGTCATTAATGTCGTATTCAAATGAACAAGGGATCACACATATAAAGAGGAAGAGTAAACGTGTCGTCATTTTCTCACCTGAAATAAAAATAAGGTCTTATAGATACCTAATAAATTGATTTATATACTTATATATGCTTATATATATATATATATATATATATATATATATATATATATATATATATATATATATATTTATATAAAATTATAGTCGGATGTAATTGTTACAGATGGAAACAATCGTTCCTGGAACTTTCAAGCTTGATTTTGTAAAGGAAATTTTGCGTCAACGAACAAAAATAAGATTTTCATCACATCTGGTTGGCTGAGAGCAATGACTCAAACTAAGTTTTACTACCTCCGTGCCTGATTCAGTAAGAAACGTGACATTTTTATACATTTAATTTGCGAATACTCCATATATTTTTTTCAAAATATTGGTTTCTAAATACATTTGTGTTAATATCCTTTAATTAAGTTACAAACTATAACAATACTGTGCATTTCGTATCAGATACTTTCTGTGTAATAATATGAAAATTGACTGATTCAACTATAACTGATAATCACGCTGTTATTATACACCTCTTAACTATGTTGCACACGGCACAACTCTAGTTCATCGTGTTGCAAATGGCGTTGAACGGGACTTTTTGATTTTTTTTTTCATTTTTGATTTTAATGAAAGTGATACTTGTACATGTGCACAAACTTGAAGGCGATTTCCTTTCGTCATAGAATAAACTGAACGTTTAAATTTAAGCAAAATCTCACTTATGACCACAGAAAAAATATTAAAAGCGATGTTGTTCTGACATAATAGTAATTTTTCATTCTCACCTAAAATATATTGAGATTGATTTCATTTAATTATATATACTACAATAATTACGATTAGGCCCTTATGAGCTAAGATAAAACTCTCTAGTACCTAAGCGGTTTATCAAGTTAGTTGTTTATAAATTAGTGTTAAAAGAACAGGATTGTGACTCTAAAACAAATCATGGAACACGAACAGCTATTTTATTATTTGTTTAAGTGATCCGTTAAATAAAACTGATATGCCTAATAGACATTATGTAATTATATGTGTTGGCTATCTGTATAATCGAAAGAGATATATATATATAGCCAGAGAGTTAGCAGTACATAAACTGATTTTCCGTTTAAAATAGTTGATAACAGCCGTACAAATTAAGCACTAAATAGAAATTATAAACCATGGGGTAATCGCAAAACGAATTATCTTGCATCTTGGGGTCAGCAAAAGTTCCCTCGATATGTTCTGGAATATTACAGCAAATAAATATTAGAGATACCTTGTGATTAATTAAGAAGGCTGATGTAGCTAATTGACTGACTAACAGGTACTTCGTCACCATCACTAGCCTCACTTTGAGATTCTGGCAAAACACAATATCGACATATATAAAGAGCAGTGATATTAGAACGAACCAGCCGTTTCGTCGGAACTCAAACTAGACTTGTATCATTACAAGTAAGATACTGTCTTCGTACAATTTTATATACAGTATAGAAATTTGTAGTTTACGATGTTAATCTAACATAGGATTATTTTAATATCTCTTTACAATTCTTTAATATAATATATTGGAAAGCTTAATATATTTAATTGTAATTATATTCTTGATTATAGTAAAATACAACTTTATACTCAGTAATACTTAATTCAAAACTAAAATACTTTGAATAATAGAGTTTAACATGTTGGTATTTTAGATTAAATTCAGTCAAATATATATTTTACTTAATGATTGCGGTATTAGTCTGAAATATTGAATTATATTTTTAGCTATCGTGAGTTGATTCGATATTTAATTACCTGTATTATATTAAAAAAGACAGAAATCATACAAATATATGATGTTGGTAAGTGATAGAATATCGTAGTTTATATTTCTTCCTTATATATGTAACTTAAGTTTATGTAGGTTGATGTTGAATGTAATGTCATATATTGAGTATTTCAATAAAGAACCGTTTCGTCGGAACTCAAAGGAGACTTTATCATTACAACATCCTTGGACCTCTCGCATTGCCAAATTCCCAAAATGTAGCCGTATCTACACCGTTATGAGTGACGACTTTTCTTTTTATAGAGAGCCTGAGCTCTTCTTCGCTCTTTCCGTCTCCTTCCATCCGATCATGGAAAACTGGATTGCTAAATTCCTTCATCGTGCAGGGTTAAAGTCACGTTAGTTTAAAAAAAAACCCAACTATTTCCCAAATTGTAGGAGCCGGTGGTGAAGATGATAGTGTTATGGTCTGGTTCAACTTAATCTGAAAATAGGAGGCATAAGTTCTCTCATTCATTCTATGTTGTACATGCTTTACATCATTCGGTGGTTTTGGGTATGGATGTTTGACTAAATACAAAGCAGTCGTCAATCTAGACACACAAACGCTTTCCTTGCTAGACGATACGGTAACCATGAATTTCAATCATAATCAGTCTGGTCTCGCACGCACCTCAAAATCTACGATCATTCAGCCTAACTCTATAAACGCAATTGCAGTACGTATCAGTAAAACCCCAAATGGAACATCTGTTTTACTTGAACCATCTTATAACATGCCAAAATCTACCATTCTTCCAGCTAGAACAATTGTGACAGTTTCCATAAAGACCTTTTTACAAATTCTTAACCCTACTCCAATGGCTATGCATATACGTGCCAATACCGTATTACCAAGTGCAGACGTACTACACCCACAAACAAAGTTTAACATTAATGACGACACTCTTGGACGGAATGACACCTAACCTCATGAATACACAATCAAGTAAACCACAAGAACCAATTAATTTTAATTTACTCTCTTCAGAATTGACAGAAAACCAAAGACAGGAACTTCACTCATTCTTAAACCAAAATAGGGATGTTTTGGTTCTTAACATAGATGAACTGGGTAGTACTACCATATTCACCCACCGAATATAAACAGGTGATTCCATGTCGATTCGTTGTCAGCCTTATCGTGCGGCACCACACATCAATAAGGAAATTGAAAGACAGGTAGAGGAATTATTAGAACATCAACTAAATGAACCCATTTCATCTAGTTATGCATTTTCAGTTGTATTAGTCAAAACCAAAAATGTTGAATATCGTCTTACTATTGACTATAGGAACCTTAATCAGGTGACAACAACGATGACATTCCCTCCTCCACGATTAAAAGATGTCATCAATGCAGTTGGACAAACTCAACCATGTCTTTCAGTACTTTAGATTTAAGTTTAGCATTTTCGCAAATTAAAATGGATCTACTGATAAAATAAGAGCTCATTTATAACATCACGCGGTCTTTACCAATGGAATGTAATGCCGCATGGACTCAGAAATGCATCCGTCACGTATTGTGTTCCTTTAGGTCATGTTCTTAGATGTATACCATGCATACATAGTTGACATCATTATCTTTTCCAATTCATTTGAGATCAACCTCAAACAGCTTAAACTGATTTGTTTACGTCAAACAAACTTGTCACTCAAGACTTCAAAATGCGTATTTTCAGCTTCTGAAGTTGTTTAACTTGATTGTAAATTCTCAACAAAAGGAATCAAAGTAGTTGAATCTAAAATAAATGCAGTTACACAATTCCCTGTTTCGAAAACAGAGAAAGATGTTAGAAGTTGTCTATGTTTGTGCAATTATTACAGGAAATTTCATGGATATTCTACTTTAACAACACCTTTAAATAAATTGTTGGTAAAAGACAGTTCATTCCTTTGAGCAGATAGTGTCAAAAAGAGTTTGAAACTCTTAAGACAGCTCTGACCTCAGCGCATATTTTGGCTTATCCTGATTTCAACAAACCATTAAGACTCGCATGTGATGCAGGTGGCGCTGTTCTAGGGTATATTTTGTCTCAAAAAGGCACTGATGACAAGGAACATGTTATTGTTCACGGTGGAAGAGCTTTAACGGACGCTGAAAAACATTGGCCCGTTACTGAACAATAATGTTTAGCTGTTTTGGAAGGTAGCAGAACATGTCATGTTTACCTATCACATCAGAAATTCACTGTCATTACAAATCGCAAAACACTAGTGTGGCTTAAGACAGTTAAACAGACATCAAACATATTAATTCGTTGGCCACTTCGTCTGCAAGAATACGCTTTCGATATCGTATTCACTCCAGAGAAAAGAAACACAAATGCTGATGCAGTCTCACGTCAACACTACGAACAAACTGATAACACTTTCAATAAATCGGGGAAATCTCCAGATTACATAGACACACATACTGCTCAATCTCAGCCACTTGTACACTCCATTAAAATAAATTCATGGAAATTACATTCTATTACGAGAAAAGAATATATTCCCAACCTATCTGCAGTACACACTAATAATATCACACTTAGTAGTGCCTCTTCAGAATTACCAAATATCGCCCAATATGAGCGCGAGTGCCCTGGTTTGAAGGACAGGTATGTTTACTTACAGCAAGGAATATAAGAAAAGCTATTTTTTTATGAAGCAAGTCAGTATGAACTTATTAATGGTGTTTTGCTTCATTTTGTCCAACCTAGAGTAAAACACAAAACTTCCTCAGATCAACTTATCAAAGAAGTTGCTCTACTCACAAATTTGAGACACGATGTTCTTCTGTCTTATCACGATTCGAAAGCAGGAGGTTGTCATTTAGGTGTCCAAAGAATATCTCAGGCTATCAAACAAAATACTATTGGCCTAAAATGTATCAAAATGTGTATGACTACATTACATCGTGCCCTCAATGTCAGCTCATTAAACGAGACACAAATGCGCGAAAGGCTCCATTACACGCATTGCCTCCGTAAGATGTATTTTCTCGGTGGCACATGGACATTTTGTGCATGCTACAATGTAAGGAAGGTTAACAATATATCTTACTGGTAACATATAGTTTGTCACATTCGTGTAAAGCTTTCCCCATCCGTTCTCAAACAGCATCGGGAATCGCCAGTGTTTTGTGCAATGAAATATTCACACGTTATGTTGCACCACGAACACTTGTTAGTGATCGTGGACGAAACTTTATGTCTCATATTGTCTTAACACTCTGTGAACTATTGCAAGCAACACTTCACCATACCAGTAGCAGCAGAGGGGCCGAACAGACCAAAATATAGAGGCGTCCATTTGTCAAACTAACACTTCCTACAAAACAGACAATATAATGACAAAACAACAACAACAACAACAAAAAAGCTTCTAACTAATCGAGAGTTTCTCCTACGGATTAGTTAATATCATTACTGTTGTCATTTTGGCATTTTAAAATTTTTTATGCTCGTGATTGTTTACCTTTGACTCCTCTAATTGAGGTCACGCCCCTTCTGCTGCTACGAATTATATCATTTTCTAAACTGAATATTTTATAAAGACCGATTCGAAATCTTGATCTAGGATCATGTAAATTTATCGTTATAAATCCGACTAAAGAAATTTCTAAAAAGATTATGATCCATATTTCCATATTTTCCAGGTTTGATGAATATTTCTAAGTGTTTGTGTGTGTCAACTCCAATAAACTCAGCAAGAATATTACAGTTATCTCTGATCACTTGTGGAATTTGTGTATATCGCTGGGATACATAAATCACACCAGTCTTTTCATGTCTACGTCGAGAAAATATTGTTTATCCAGCATCACATCATCGTATGCAACTAAATTATTAATATTTCCATGAATATCATCAACACTCGGTGCTTCATCAATATCAGTGATAAAATTAATATCACCGCGCTCATCTTACGATTCTGCATTTTCATTAAAATCTTTTAACATATCGTCACACCTCTGATCATCAACAGGTGGTGTTACCAAATACAACTTATCCCACTTGTGCCATCTCATTATCAGATTAAGTAACACCTGTGTCTTTCCACTTCCAGATGGACCTATTATAATTATGCGAACATAATTTGGTAACGCTGGATGCTGTTTAACAGATTCTCACGTTCTTGTCGCAGAAAAATCAATTACATTCATGCTATTATAAATAAAATTATGGATCTTTGTGAGTTAAATGTATGGCGCGTACCAAGACATATACACTAACTACAATTACAACAGCAAATAATAGATCAGCACTTACAGGTAAGTTTGAACAATGCGGTACAAAGACATTTAAATTGATCCCAGGTGACAAATCGAATTTTTAACAAAAATGAGGAGGTGATATTGCAATGGCCACATATGCTACAGGTTGATCCTGACAAAGAATTTCAGGTGCAGTATCATCGCTGATGAAACATCATATTGTCACCATCAGACGAGGACATAATACAATACACCGCGATCAGGCAATTGTTGAACGATTTAATCGAACAATTACTGATCTATTATTTGGATATCAATACGCGAAGGACTTTATTCAAGACAAGATATCTCGTAAATGGGTTGCAAAATTACAATTGTGATAGCTGCGTTAATTAATGAACTTATTCGAACAACTTAAATGAAGCCCATTAGAGCAATCACAAACGAATATATACCCGAACAACGAAATGGTTTTTCAAAACAACCAGTATTAGGTAATGTTACTGTCAGATATTTATATGAGCCTGGTGAACTTGAAGGTGGTACAAAAATAGCTACTGATCCTATTTGGAGTACTACAACACACAATATATCTAACATAAGAAGATCCTCGGGTAGACCTGCAATCTATAGATTAGAATCAACTGCTCCTCAGAGTGGATTTACACGTGAACAGTTGCAAGTGATACCCAATGATACACAATTACCACCGCGATCACTTAACTAGCACCTCTGGGTCGATTACATTCAATACAGGCCAGCATCGTATTTTCACTTGCATGACCGCGACTACTATCCTTCCTATCCGCGGTAAATTGTCGTAAATATTTATCTGAATGCTGCCATAGCATTATACAATTACAGTTCGCACAGTGATTATTTTGCTGTTGTTTCAGCATCATTATAAATTCAGCATTAATATCAAAGTCGCAATTTTTGTGTGTGTGTCACTTTGTTTATAACCAGCGAGTTTTTTTTCCTACTATATTATTGCCAACAATTTCATTGCTAACAATTTAATTGCTCGTGTCAGTAAAATTTAAAATAACCCTCCGTAATTGATTTATTCTTCTAACTCGTGACAGATAGACTAAATTTGACCACTCGATGCGATCATCAACGATCCAAACAGTTGTATCAGAGATGGTTAACCCCTGAGATGAGTGTATCGTCATATCGTATCCTAGCGTCCAGGGTGATTTATCTGCTAACGCATCCACGGCAGCACTGATATCAACTAGAACAATATCATTTAACACGAGAGTATGTTTCCCTGACTCTCCTGGAATTTCAACTTCAATATTCTTCGTGCATCAGAGGGTCTATAACATAACGGTGCTGGAAAGTTTTCTTTATGGGCTTTAAATAATTGCTGCTGAATTGTGTCTCTCTCTATCTTTCTACTTGCCAATGTAAAATCGTTTGGTCTCCATTTATCCAAAAAATCATTTATGGAAGTTTCTGAAATTATTTTACGAGCTATTTCACATTGGATTTTATCCGACTGTAATCTGATTAATTTCTTGAACTGGATTAACTCTGGATCAAGCGCTCAGTGATCTTCAGTTATCTCCTCATAATAATCTACAAAATCTCTTAACCATTCGTCGAGAGATAAACCAACAAATGGTGGTGGTTGACCGTAATCGCCACACATTATCACAGCTGTGTTTTTCAATATCAACCAGCCGATAAATGTTTTTTATATGTCCAGCGACACTGTACATATCTCATCCCAAATTATTATCTCGTGCGAATACACGTGTAGGAGTTAAGACAACTAAATCAGACTTCCTTCGAAATAATTCGATAACACTAGTCGTCCTACCACAACCGCCACTCCCGTTCAAGTAAACAGTCTTATGTCTACGTACTGGATCGGATATAGATGGCGCTGACGATAATTCTGATATTTGATTTTTTTTTAGGTAATTATCGTCAACCGTAACATCTGCGGATTTAGAATAATCATATAGCATTTCCTGTTTTATTCTCCATGACCTCCATGGTACATCAGCGTTTGTAAAACGAGCCACTGCTTCTATATACCTGCTATCGATATAAAATGAATCAGGAGCAACTCTAACTGCGGTGTCAGGGAATCTATTTATCATCGATAACAGATTTTTGAAACATAAGCGAACATAGATGATGTAGATAAGAGGTCTTCGGAGATTCGCCATCGATATAACCAACAATTGTACCAAATCGTGTTCCGTTAAACAAGTAAGCATTTTCTCGACTGACAAATATATTTCTCGTTGTTGCATCTGTGATTATAAAATCGTATTCAGCGTCATATAGAATTAGTCGTGCATAAGGTCGCTTGTGATAATATGCTCCGCCTTGGGTGAATTTACCGATTATTCTACTACCGAGATCATTTGCGTTCATATAACTGATTTCACATCTACGCGTAAAGATCTACTTAGATCGTTTAACAATATGTTCTTATGCCAGATCAGGAAAATTTTCCTTCTAATCGTTAATAATTTTGTCAAGACTAACATCATCAGCTTGTGGTAACCAAACCTCAATCTACTATTTTATATGAGATATACAATTGCCTTGCTCAGTGATATCAATATTTTACAATCAATCATCTATCGTAATATCACAAATGGTGCCTAATATTTTTCAGAGAAATGTCTGCCAAAACGTGAATAAGTGATAGGATGGAGTCCTTTAGCAAATTCAAATGATATTACATTAGCGAATTCGATTAGATCAAAAATCGGGTAGTCGTCCATTTATTGCAACTCGTGTCATTTCATAGCGAGGGTATCCAAATTGTTGCAATCTTCAACATAATCTCCATACCTGAGAAATCTTCCCAGATAACACGCGACACATCAACCTAAATAACATTTGTAGAATTATATTTAGTATTCCATAATACACCGTGTCAGTATTCAAAGTAACTAGCTTGAACATCTTCGAGACATACAGCGTGTGTTGGTTTTCACAGATTTAGCTCTCTGGCAGCGTGGGCTGCAACTGACGCAATTGTAAAACAATTTGTTAGTAATTGCTCGTATTATCTGTTGAAACATTCCGCGTGAGTTTTCTCATCGCGTTATGAAGAAATATTGTACGATATATTTCGCCGTTAGGTCTTACAAATTGATCACATTTTTCATCATCGGAACTCTTAAATAACCACACTGAAACAGGATCATTTTTACTTAACACATAAATTAAATCAAACATATTTTCTTTGTAAAATCTTACTATTTGATCTTGTGGAAACATTATTACTGCGTTAGTCCACGCATGGGCATTATGATCAATGATATTTATTGGAGGTCCTTTTGATTTATATTTCGATTCGTATAATACTTCTCCTGTTATTGGTTTTAAGGTAATCGGGAATTTTCAATTTTTTTCTAAGCCTAATACATCTTTTATTGTAGCACCGATATCCTTAACCGATTCAGTCCACTCGTTTATCTTTCAACGTCTTAAATTTGTCATACCGTTTCCACGCATCACATTTTTAAAATGCTCTGTTATTCGCTCAATGACACAATTTAACGATGAAAATTTCATCGGCACTAGATTATCGATAATGGGCTTTTCATTTGTTGGATACATTCCATAAATGACCAAGATCACAAGATACGATAGCTCATAATACGGTTTTCTTTACTAGCAAGGATTGGATCATATTATCACGAATAATCCAATTTCCTGTTTCTGCTAATATAATAAATTTTACTCTGATAAAATACTTTCGATTATCGAGATTCGCGATTATATTTGCCACTCAATTTTTATTCATCGTAGCATAAACACGCCGGAATGTTGACCATGCGTGAGATGCACTATCACTGCTAAATTCCTTCTTGGCAGCATGAATTTTATTAATCACATATTTATTCTTCGCTAGAGTTTTTTTATTGGTAAGTCAAGATTGGTTCTATCGAGATTAAATTTCGTTTGCCAGGGCTTGATTTTTGATAATCTCTCAAACTTATCCATACTATAATTAAGACTTGTATTTAAATTAAAAATATTATGTATACAATGCCCCAAACGAAAAAAATCAGTGCAGATGGTTGATTGTTTACTATGCGGTGTTGAAGTACGAAAAAAACCACAGTTGTGTCGCGGTAAAAGATATCGAGAGCTTAAACGGTAGTATGATAAATTAAATAACGACCATGACTCTGTCAATGACAAAGTTATAAGAACCCCAGAAGATTATATTGCTAGATACTCAGGTAACAATCTAGACAAGAATGATTTAAACAAGTAAATATTATATATATAAATGAGCCAAGAATTTGTAAAGCATCCCACGATCAAGAACTACGAAGCATCTCGAGATGGTGTAATCAGAAACTGTTGGTTGAAAAAACCAGTGCGCACTGACAATAATTGTGGTTATCTCAGATTTACTGTTGGGGGGAAAGATTTTATTGTCATAGTTTTGTTTACGAATGTTTCTTTGGAGTGATCAAAGACAATCTTGTGATCGATCATATCAACATTTAAAAACTCGATTACAAATTATCCAATGTACAGGCTATCAAACAGTGAGAATAATATGCGCGGTATTATAGGAAAAAATTCTAAAATTGCGAGACCTATTAAATCTTTAAACAGAGAGACTGGAGAAGAATTAATATTTCAATCGATGAATGAAGTTTTTAAATATTTTGATATCTGCATGCCCTCGGCTCGTTGTGTAGCAGAAAATATATGTAAAACCACTTTTTCTAAGAAATATAGACAAATAATTCGGTTTGAATATATTGATTAAATACAGAGACAAAATGACCACTATTCCCATTTTTTGTAACAAGATATGTTATTAATAAATAATGTAATGTTTTTCTTACACTTTGGAATATTTAACATGCAACATTCCTATTAAATGTTCTCATTTACTCAAGCAGTATTATTCAAGGGAGGTAACTCCACCGCGGACGTTTTTTTTTAAAAAATAGAGCTACTCCCCTTGCCTTCAGAGATTGCACAATGTGTTGAGACTGCTATCAGGTACATATATTATCCATAATAACTAACTTTTTCAATCTGACTTGTTAAGTAGAACTAAATTCAAGTATTATTTTTTGGCAAATCTAAAAGTAACCGTATGTTTCAAAGGTAACTGCATGTTTCAAAGGTAACTATCTAATAATTCTGAAACATATATTTCTCGATAAGAACCATAGCGCATTGCTTATGCGTCTGATTCTGGTTCTCACGATCAGAGGTTCGAATCCCGTAACAAGCATATTGTCGACAGTTGTGTAATAGCTGTTTTTCTATATAAAGTGGGGGCCTTTCATGTACACCGTCCATCAGGTTCAGACCAACGTGGTGAGTGCGTTTTGCATTCCCCGGGGGTTTGAACTGGGGTGTGTGCATACAATTGAAACGCATAGACAACCTTCTGAATATTTTAACATACAAAAGAATGTGGCGCCCCAAATAAACAGTAGCGCGGATGTATAAACTCTAAATCACACTAAAGGGTAACCCCACAGGACATTCAGAAAGAATGTCGGCCAAAAGAAACGGTCATCGAAAAAGTCTCAAGAACAAAAAGACAAAAAGAGAAAAATCTCATAAAGGAGACCCTCAGAAAGACACAAGGCCAATAAAGGGACCGGTGAAACCACTCATCATGCTACTGTTCATTTTAAAATTTAAAGATATATGTATTATATAATGATCTATGAAAATATTAATGATGTCATTTCTGCTATCATAAATTTGAAAAAAGAAGGAATACAACTATCGAATAAACTAAATCCTGAAAAGGTTCTTTTTGATTTAGAATATTCACAGGAGCTTCAATGCAAAAGTATATATACTCTACCATCCGAGTGCAAATTTATCAAACAAATTCAACAAGCAATCTACGAATCATTAGCGGATAATAGAGAATGAAGGAAATTTGTACCCGTCGTTACCGCAGCAGAAAAAAATAAGATCAGAATTATCAAAATAATATGAAACCAAACAAATAGTAACGCACGCGTAAGGAAACTAAAAATGATTATAGAAAACGAAAGTGCTGGCCCAGTTCCCAGTATAAAAGGTGAGTTCTGAGCAAAGAAAACGAAAGTAGGTCAGCACAGAAATATTCTGAGTCAGTATATTTTTTTTAATTCTAAAAATCGTGCACATCGATTGATTTCGTAATTTTGATAGGGTAATTGCTACTCAAAACATCGTGCACACCGACTGATTTACTAATTCTGATAGGGTATTTACTAAGAAAAACAATGAAAATCGTCCGATTCGCTAATTCTGATAGGGTATTTACTATGAAAAATTGTGCACACCGATTGATTTCACAATAATAATGTTATTATGCAACTGATGAACGATACAGTATTTTATTTATATATATTTTGTGCACACCGACCGATTTGCTAATTCTGATAGGGTAATTACTAGTAAAAATCGTGCAAATTGATTGATTTACTAATTCTGAAAGGGAATTTACTCCTAGAAATCATGCAAATTGATTGATTTCACAATAATAATTTATTATGCGACGGATGAACAATAAAATATTTTATTCATATATAATTTGTGCACACTAACAGATTTGCTTATTCTGATAGGGTATTTACTACTAAAAGTCGTGCAAATCGTCCGATTTTGTGTTGGAATTTTCCTGAATCAGAAATATCTTTTAGGATTTTATATAAAGACTTATTTGCAATTTCTTCCCTGATAAATCAATCAAGTTAGAGTTCTTGAAATTCATTATTGTTAGTAGTGAATTATGACATTGGATATGTACTTCATTAACCGGTTCTTTCACGATCAAACTTCCAGGGGATACTCGAGGAGTGAAGGTATACAGACTATATACCTGTTGTGCCTGATTTGATATTCCTGTGTTTACCTGCTAACTTCCATCAATTGCATCACAAACAAGACAGTCATCGAGGTTATATTTACTGTTCCGGGTGTAATATGTCTACCACCGCCAAATGGATCATTATTGTAACGGAGAATTGTTGCCAGTGGTAGTGCTTTTCTCCACTCGGCGTGTATTTCAGAAATGTTTTCATTGATAAGATCATTGGTGGGTTTTCCTAACTCAGGTGCGTTATACTCGGGGAGTTTATAATTTACGAGATTAGCCTCTATTATTTTATGTGTCTAAAAACTTTTCTTTAGGGCGATATGTGTTGTCAGTATCAATTGTTGCCTGAATTACGGATTCGGATACAAGTTGATTTAATATTTCTATTCGCGTGATGATTTCATCTCGATTAGATTCTTAGAATCGCTGTTGTAGTCACTTTTGTTGTTTTTGTCGAGTTGTAACGAGTAAACCGTATTGATATTTTCTTTATGCGGTTTTTTAATCTTATCAACCCGCTAAGCGATACCAGGAAAATCACAAACGATATTATCCTGTGTTTATTTAATCGTCTCGATGTTCGTGTTGATATCACAAAGTTTCATGAGGACCGTCAGCGGAGTACCAAAAAAATTATCTGTGATTTCATCCATTTTTCTAAACTTGCAACGGAGATTTGCAAACACGCCTACATGAACATCATATTCGGCCCGAAGCGCAGATAGTTTATTGTCTACGATATCTATATAATTTTTTGTTACCGCGTCCTTCTCAGAGGATGGATCACCAAATGTCGTTATTTTATTCGAGTTCATGTTGAGTTCGCTTGTCATTGTATCACCGGATTTTTGTACTCGCGCGAGAATATTATCTAATATCGTTGGAAAAAGAACCCCGGATCTAATTTTATCAGTGGAATCAAAAAACGCTATGGAATTTTAGGATACTCCATTTAGTCTAACCATAATATCGTTCAATGAAAGATTACTCATTTCTAATTTTCCCTGCTTGTCTTGAAATGTAACTATTTCGTTTGGATCCACATTTGCAAGATTTAATAATTCGGATAAGTCGTCGCTAACGATTTATTTCACATTCTCGTGTGATATTCCTTCAGTAGGTTTTTGTCCCGTAAATATCTACCATTATTAACTTGTTTTAAAAAAATTAAAATCAGATTTCCATTGCTGGCTTGTATAATCGTGTACAGCTTTATTAGGTGGTTTAGTCGATTTTGATACAGACTCGAGTACAGCAATGGGTCAATTATTATCTGTGTTCGTAACGTTGAGTATCATATTCTCACTTTTCGAGGGCTGATATATTTTAGAAATTATTTGGTGGGTCTAACCCATACGAATCGAAATAAATAATTCCACGTGGATCAATCGTAAATTTGGTCCAGTGAGTTCTAGGTCCGGTGGAATTATCGAGATTAATGATACTAGTTTCAATGCTATTTGGTCTGGAAGACAACTGGTCTCGCATAAAAACACCTCGGAAGATTTTTATTCTTCTTTTTTTTAGCAGCATCGATTAAATTGAAATTTGACATAGGAGTTATTAAATCGTCAAATTTTTTTCCCTTCGAATAAATACTCCCTGGTATCTCAGGCCGCTTACATAAGTATAACGACTCCCTGGTAACCTTAGACCCTTTCCTTTTTCTTGTATCCTTGCTTTTGTATTTCTTTAGTGCCATTTCTGCCGCTGACCCAACTGCTCTGAATGAGGCGGCTTTCATTACTGCAGGTACAGCAGCAGCGATTAATGCTGATATAGCCGCTAGAAGTGGAAGTATACCACCAGATTTCACCATATCGGAAATAGCACTCGCGGATCATTTAAGTCGGATTCCTGTTTTATTCTTAAATGCATCATTGAACTTTCTAAATCTGACGTTTTGTCAGTGATAATTTATTCTGACCGCCTGTGATCTGATTGTGTTTTAGTGATATTGTATTTCCACTTTTTGTAACTCAATCTGATTGTAGCTTTCTAATATGACCAGGAGTCAGAGTAACATTAACATGATTGTACGACATTTATAATATTACGAGTGAGCTAATTGCGTTACAAATTTGGAAAACTTTTACATGTTTTCTACTGGGGTATCAACGACTCTCACTCGTCCATTAACACTTTCGAATCACATCGATTTATCACTGAGTATAACAGCGATTGCTCTGTAATCAGGGATAAGGGGAGCTGGAGCAACTTGAAGATTTACACGAAGCCGGAAGAGTATATTAACAACACTCTGTTTACATCAAGATGCTCCAACGAAAAGTAATAAATTGGATATAGGTTTCTAAAATCTAATTGTGATATTTGCAGACCAGTATCTATATTCAGATCACGTCCCATAAACGTCAGCAAACGATGATATGCGCCTGCTATTTGGTTTTGTCCATAATTAAGTAAAATATCTTCAGATGGTTCATGTTGGCCATTTATTCTTAATGTCACCTCAGAAACACCGAGTTTTTCAAATATCATATGACTCTGCTTTTGAGAATTTAATCATGTTTTATCTTCGTGGCGCAGAAACACCCTATTGTGATGCCATATGCCATGTAAATATGCCGTTAACAGTACTATGCATACTATATATCGTTGGTGTTAGCGATGACAGCAATAATTTACCACCTGTATCTATAAATGACAATAATTTATTCTCGGCAGCGATCGCTGGGGTCATTACTGGCATCCACAATGAGAGTTTTGTTATATTTACTTTACCATCAGCAACACCAACACCTCGCCAGATTGCGTCCTTATCATCACCTTTTCTTACAAGCACTACTGAATGGCTAGCTCTAAAGATAACCTTTCTAACCTTTCTACAAAAACCAAATATATGAAACAGTGGAATTGCACATGAAAATATTCTACGCGGTCCTTGCAACATTGCTGCACGTGATGCAAATCCTTGTTGTAATTAGCATTAACACCTTTAATAATATCAAATCAGCAGCTGGTCTAGAGTCATATCAAGCTGATTGTGGATCACATACAGTATCCTGTGATGTCCGTAATTTGACATACTGAACATTATCTGCGCTATCAGTAATATCCTTAGCAAACATCATTGATGGACCAGATGATCTTATAAAATCATGATAATATCTCGCTAAACCCACTGTTGTTGTGGCAACGTCGACATCCTTCTGAATATATTCAGTCTCTCTTCCATCAATCATATATATATATATATATATATATATATATATATATATATATATATATATATATATATATATATATATATAGCTATCCTAAACAGCGCCATAATCCTATTGTTAAGAAAACCAACTCGCGCACACTCTGCCTATGGCGTATTATCTGCAACATTTGTTACAAGTTCTCCTTCTACTTCAATAAATGATTCAGCATGTAGGAAGCGTCTACTTTTATCATGAAGTTCAATTCTGACTCGTTTATTTGGCTGTATTGCGTTATAAGAATAAAACTGATAATTGCTTACTGATTCCTCTTTGAGAACCGGTGCATCTATATCAAATGCGAGGTTGACTGTAGATTTGAATATTTTATTATATATTTCTCGATCTAAATCGCGATATCGCTGACCCTGTCAAACCACTTCCTGCTACTAAATTTGTAGCAAAATCTCTTTGTACCTGTTCAGATCCTTGATTCATTAAATCGGTTAATTTTTCATCCGCGGCTTGGTTTATTATTTTACTGTAGATGCCAGTTTCATTGGCTGCTTTTTCGTCGTATTATTCGTGTTAGTCTTTCTTTGGCTGCAGAAAATGCCTTACTTTACACATAACACCAGGAGCTTTTTCACCAATAACATTAATAGATTTCATCGATAATTGTTTTACGATTGGTGTTATTTTGGTAGCCATTCTTGCAAATAACCCTTGAATAACATTACCAAGACCATTTGCATAAAATGCTCTATAAACAGATAGTCGCGTGTTTATTACTCTGATCATGATTATGATGTAAATATATGATCATCTTATGTATTATCGTCATATCTAATCGCTGTGAGTTCATCGATAAATTCCCGATATATGCCGATATCCATGATGCCGCCTTGTAATAATCGTTGACAAATATCAGCATCTTCATGCATTATTTCCAGTGACTTGTTTCCAGCCCGCGCTTTTCCTCTGAGAATTTCTAATCGTGACATGTTGGAGAGAATATTATTAGGACAGGCAATAAGACAACTCCCTTGAGCAAATCCACTACCAGTAACTGTCACTGCCGCCTCGTGAAATTCTTCTCTTTATTTTCTAGAAGATTCTGAATTTTTTATGTTGTGGTGGAAGAGGTTCATATGCCGGTTGAAGAAGAGTTTATGTTGCGAGCCGCGTTGTTACTCAATCTGAACATCTATTTCAAATTCTTTAATTTGTTTCGTGTATAAAATAAATGTTGGATCAGTCTCTGAAACTCGATCTTTTTCGTATTTTATGCGATATATCCACCTATACCATTTCTTTCCATCTACAGATTTATTATATTCGGGTTTTAGGTATTTTTCTTTAAGATTAAACTTGCAGAACCAGATAGATCAGTCGGATTATCATTATTTTAAATCGAATTAATCGCCTCATCAGAATTTTTTTTAGCTAGTGTAACTTCGTCCAATTCCTTTTCTTTAGGTGTTTCTTCTCTGGTAGGATCATCAGCTGATGCTTGCGGTTGTAATTGTTCAACAGTTATATCTGTTGGAAGATCCAGTAAAATCTTTTTTGTTTGTTTAGTTCTTTTTGCTATTTTTGCAGTTTTCTCAGTTGTTTGTTTTGAAGATCGTCTTTAATGGCAGTAACTGTTTCAGTAGATTTTGTGACAGATTTGAATAATTGTTCAGCAACGTCTGCAAATCAACTTGAGATTCTTGTCATTCTTGTAATTCTTTCCAGACAGAATCACTGACAGGTATACATTTCTTAATCGCCGCTAGTCTTTTTCGTATCAAACGTGGTGTTGATGATTATCCTATCATTATTGATATATGATATGATTTCATTCGTAGCATCAGAGGGTGTGTGACCTTATTGAGTAAACAATCACGCGCACAGTAATAAAACCAATGAGAGAAAACAGTAACAGAATTAACTAACCCGTAAAAGAAACTCTCGGTTAGTTAGAAGCTTTTTTGTTGGTATATTTTTGGTTCTCATTTTGGTTTCGGGTTTGTAGGAAATGTTAATTTGACAAATAGACGTCTCTAAAATTTGGTCAGTTCGCCCCCTCTTCTGCTCCAGTTTATATCAACCTCAAACCAATGCTGCATGTGAGTTTATGAATAGCAGAATTAGCCAATTGCTAAGAGCATACTGCACTAAACACCAAGATGACTGGCCGCCTCTACTGCACAGCATATTGATGGCATTCCGAATGAATCCGACAGTTAATTCGAATTGTTATTCACCTTATTACATATTATTTGGGAAAGAAATGACATTACCTTTAGATGTTTATCAGTACACCTAGAGAAAACGTCCAGAAACAAACACAGCAATACAAAGATCAGCTAATTCAAAAATTATAAATAGTTCAAGAACTAGCAAAAGCAAACACCTACGAAGCGCAATACACAACCAAAGAAATGTTCCATCAAAAAGCAAAGGAACCGTCATTTCGCGTTGTAGATTATGTACACCTACAAATCTCACAAATACCCGTAGGGTTATAAAAAAAGCTTTACCCCGATGGGAGGGTCCGTATTACATTACTCAATTAGGCCGGTATAACACCTACAAATTACGCCGCTGTTCCCACAATAAATAAATAAATGAAATCTTATACACCCCAACAGGCTTAAGCATTATAAAGATCCTAGGGATTATTGACCACCGACCCCGGATACAGTCGATACATTCCCTCACTCGACTCAGATACCACATGATCAAGCGAGCAATGATTACGCACCAACCGACAAGAGTACAAAATGGTACTCAGTTGATAAACTTTTGAAATCCAAATGAATTTCTGGAAAGAATGTATACTTGGTTAAACGGACCGATGGATCCACGCCATCATTGCAACCAACGGAAAATGTTTCTCCGGCATTAAAGGAAGCATTTCACAGAACATGCACAACATCGAATAAACGTCACAAAAAACTCGGTCGAATATTTCGTCATAGAATTCAGTTCGAAATTCAGAAGGAAATTTCTTCGTAACTTAGTGAGATAATTCTAGTCCTTTCCTCCATTCCATCAATTCCTCTTCTCTTTTCTTGCCGGCAAAGCTCTCAAACTTTTTTTCTTTAAGTTATGGGTAGAATGTGGATTTGGGTCGTTGGGCTGCCTCTCCTGTCTCTGAATCCAGGGTCTGCAGTGGATAAGCAAAGATTGAACTATGGAGTCATCTTCCAGTCTCTCTTACCAGTATATTGTTCAGCCGATAAATGGATCCTTACGTTTCAAATCCATGTTCCAGATAACATGTAAGTCGATCCTATAGAGTATTGTACTAAAAATGTAAAAATGTAGCTACAAAAGTTCCCTTCTTCGGCAATTAAATGAAATTCGTCTTACAATGAATGCACAGTTTAACGGAACAATCTCATTAATTAATGAAATCTTGGTTGACAGCGATTCCTGGTTTGATTCCAGACATAATATGATTATAATTAGTATATATTTGTCTGTTCTTAATACCTTGGCAATGTTTTGGCTCATAAGGCGTTTGAGAGCATTGCCGACTGCACTGTTACTTGAACATGCGACAAAAGCTCAATCTACAGTTCACTTCCAGAATACCATTGCACCTACGACTTCTCCTCCTGATTGGTTTGCTACTGTTTCTGATGTACTTACTTGGGATCATTTGATCTTTTCAGTTTCAATCATGACATTTACAATTGCCTTGGCGAAGTCTATAAATGGATTTCACAGTCCAATGAGCAAACTAAACTTCATCTTGAAATGACTACAGGAATTCAATGCGTGATGGTTGATATTCTTCAACTTTGACATGTTTTAAATTTACGAAAGGAAATAGTAACTCTGAACTAACCTTGCCAAACTCGTTCTCTGTTAATCTTCTATCTGCGTACAAACTCCGTTCAATTCATCCAGCCCATTTGTGCCCACGTTATTTTGAACACGATGATAATGCGTTTCTGCAACGCTCTGGTGGATATATTACTAAATGTTCTCCTCAAACACACTCTTCTTGTTCACCATACACTATTACACCGTAAATATACACTTATGTCTCCATCATCAAGTTCTTCTTGATAAAAAACGATAAAAAATACCCCAAAAAACAAAGACTTCTTTATAAGAAAATAATTAGGTTACAAGTTATATATGCCGCTTTTTTTTTCTTCAAACCGAGCACTGTAACACTGGACATACCCAAAGGGATCGAGCGGCGGACATTTACATGTAATTTTCTAACGCAATATTTTTGGAAAAGGATCAGCCAAGGAAATGGGTGAAGGACGGAAGAAAGAATCAACCACATTATTTTTCGCTAAGAACAAGAATATTGTTCTAATATCCCCTGTACTAAAAAAAGTGGTTGACCTTTCACCAGTGTTGCAGGCGTTTAAGAGATGGGGATAATCTTTTCTACATGAACTGATTATTAGTTTAAAATAGTTGATACCAGCAGAACAAATTAAGCACTAAGTAGAAATTATGAATAATAATAATAATAATAATAATAATAATAATAATAATAATAATAACAATAATGAGGACTTTGTATAGCGCCTAATCTTTAGAAGCACTAAGCGCTATACAGCATCTATAATGATATGACTACACTACAGAAAATCAAAAAACATGAGATTGGAAAACATATAAGGTACAAAACATTATTAGGTCTCTAAGTTTGTTTCTGCAGTCGTAAAATGCGAGTTTTAAGAGCACTCTTAAATGGGACCACTTTGTCTTTGTGTCTAATTTCAATAGGCAATTCGTTCTACATTGCCATCCCCTGGTATGCAAAGAACGTTGTCCATTTGATTTCGTTTTCATAGTAGGAACAATAATTATACGATTGTCAGAAGAGGAGCGTAAGTATCTTGCTGGTGTATACACGAGTGAGGCTGGATAGGTATGTTGGACTGAAGTCTGTTAGTGAAACGTAGCACAGAGAACAAACTTTGTGTTTGATTCTGTATCGAATGAATAGCCAGTGTAGGGTACAGAACAGTGGTCAGGTGTGCTCTGATCGAGGTACTCTAAAGATGATCTCCTAAAAACCGTGTTTTGAACTTTCTGAAGTTTCTGGACAACATATTGTGACGAACCAGACAGAATTGAGTTACAATAGTCCAGTCTTGAAAGTACTAATGAACACAAAAGTGTTTCAGTGGCATCGACTCAAAGATATTTGCGCATAGAACTGATGCGTCTCAGCTCAAGAGATGCAGCCTTGCATATGTTCATGACATGTTGGTGCAATGTGAAAGTACTCTCTAGAGTAACACCTAGGTTTCGTAGTGACTGTGTGAAATTTAATGTTGGTGTTGCTAATATTCGTTGTCTGAGGTAAATGATGTTGTGAATGAGAAATTCTTTGTGTTGTGATTAGAATGGCCTCAGTTTTGTTATCATTCACCTGCAGCTTGTTACATGTCATCCATGATTTCATATCAAAAATGCACCTCTCTACTCCATGGATGGTAGCATAAACATCAGTTGGGTGGCTAGTCTTGTGTATTTAGGTGTCATTAGCGTACAATGGTGAGACATTGGGTGATGATCTATGACACTTGAGAGTGGATGAGTGAAAAGAATGAAGGGAATAGGTCCAAGAACATACCCCTGTGGAACATCACAACATCGATCAACTGGGCTGGAGTGTATTCCATTTGCAGATACAATTTGTGTCCTGTTGACATAGTAGGCCTTGAACCACTGTAAGGCTATATTCTAAATGCCAAATACATGATGAAGACGCTGAAGTAATATATCATGGTCTATTGTGTCAAATGCTGCAGATAAATCAAGGAGGGTGAGGACTGTACTATTTCCACTATCCAAAGTAGAGAGAATGTCATTAAATACTTTCAGACGAGTAGTTTCAGTACTGTAGCAAGGGCGATATGCAGACTTTACATTGCTAAAAAGACTGTTTGAATTCAAATGAGATACAAGCTGGGTTAGAACAACATTTTATAAGACTTTTTTGTACATGAACGGGAGATTAGAAACTGGGCGGTAGTTCTTTAAATCGTTATGGTCAAGTGTTGGTAGTATTCAGCAGAGGCTTTACGATGACAGTTTTGAAAAATGATGGGAATTCCCCCGATGAGAGAGAAACATCAGTTAGTGAAAGCACTCAAGCAGCAGTGATGTTGGAAATGGATCAAGTTCTCAAGACTTTGATGCACTCTTCATCACGATTGTCCGTACTAAATAAATAGAGGCAGGTTGAAATGATCCTAATGGTTGAACTAATTATCTTGGATCTTTGGGTCAGCAAAAGTACCTTTGATATCTTCTGGACTTTTACGGCAAATAAATATTAGAGATATCTCGTGATTAATTAAGAAGGCTTGATGTAGATAATTGACTGACTTATAAGTACTTAGTCACCATCGCTAGCCTATTCAATACGATGAAGCCTCACTTTGAGATTCTGGCGAAACACAATATCTGGACATACATAAAGAGCAGTGATATCAGAACGAAAAAGCCGTTTCGTCGGAGCTCAAAAGGAGACCTGTATCATTACAGGTAAGATATTGTCTGCGTGCAATTGTCTATACAGTAAAGGAATTTTTATTGTTCAGATGTTAATCTAAGGTTGGAGTAATTTAATATTTCTTTACTATTTTTTGATATTTTGTATTGGAAAGTTTAATTGTTGTAGAACTTAATTAATTGTACTTATATTCTTGTTATAGTAAAATACGACGTTCGCTACCAACTTAATATTCAGTAAAAGTTAATTCAGAAATAAAATACTCTTTTAATGATAGAGTTTAATATGTTGTCATTTTAGATTAAATTCAGTCAAATATATTTCTACTAACTGATTGTAGTGTTATTTTGAATTTTAGATTATTTTGCTATCGTGAATTTATTTGATAGTTAATTACCTGTATTGTATTAAAAAAGACAGAAATCATACAAATAGATGATGTTGGTAAGTAATGAAATATCGGTGTTTATATGTCTTTCTTATATCTGTAATTATGCAGATTGATGTTGAATGTAATGTTATATATTGAGTATTTCAATAAAGAGCCGTTTCATCGGAACTCAAAGGAGACTTTATCATTACAACATCCTTGGACCTCTCGCATTGCCAAATTCCCAAAATGTAACCGTATCTACACCGTTATGAGTGACGACCTTTCTTTTTGAGAGAGCCTTAGCTCTTCTTCGCTCTTTCCGTCTCCTTCCCTCTAATCATGGAAAACAGCATTGCTAAGAGTTTATGAAAAAACATTTTCCATAAATTCGGTGGAAAAGGCTTTTCATAAAAGCTGGTGGACAATACCCTCTCTTCTCTCTCTCTCTCTCTCTCTCTCTCTCTCTCTCTCTCTCTCTCTCTCTCACACACACACACACACCATGGACATTGACATTCCTTAACTTATGAGTAATGAGAAGAAGGTTATTTTAAGGTATAAACAAACTTCTAACAAGTTTCTTACCTTGCATAACAGTTTTATGGTGTGGAATGGACATTTGCAAAAGTATCAAAATCACTAGTAATCAAGATTAGTTTTTCCTTCGGTTTCAATAGCCTGGCTAGCTCGATGTGTTCACCACAAAGTTTCCAAGCAGCATTGCTCTTACAACGAATAAAACTACAGAATTACATTTCTGTCAACCTAAACTGACAATGATTACACGAATTCTTGTTCTACACTTGATTTTTAAGTTACAAAAGCTCATTGCAAAATCATTACACGAAATCTTGTTCTATACATTTTTTTTTAAGTTACAAAAACTCATTGCAAAATCATTACACGAATTCTTATTTTATATTTGATTTTTAAGTTACAATAGCTCATTGCAAAATCATTTCACGAATTCCTATTTTATACTTGATTTTTAAGTTACAATAGCTCATTGCAAAATCATTAGACGAATTCTTATTTTATAGATGATTTTTAAGTTACAATAGCTTATTGCAAAATCATTACACGAATTCTTATTTTATACTTGAATTTTAAGTTACAAAAGCTCAATGGAATCATTACATGAAATCTTGTTCTATACTTGATTTTTAAGTTACAAAAGCTCATTAAAACTGTATATTAAAACGGTCACTACCTGTAAGTTGTTCGTGCAAACAGCTGAGTATGACATGAAGTCAAAAGCGTGATGTTTGTATTTAAACTATCTCTGACGGTGAATAGGTGATTTTGTGATAAGCCGGCACTTTGCTATACTGTTGAAAAAAAAGTTTTGACTAAATACATACAGTATATTACTCACGTGTAAAATTTATAATGTGAATGAAAACATCTGGTACAACGATTCTTATAAATTTGCATTTAAATTAATACACAAGACAAAACAAACTAAATTTTTTTTCTTGACGTAACTTGTACATGACCGTTACAATTATTTGTAGGAATTCAATACATAAAACTCCCGATTACACGATTATAAAAGTATAATGTACATAGGAACTAAATTCGAGAAAGATGGAACAAGCTTTCAAACTGAATTTGGCTTTTGACTGCACCGTTGTATACGAAGTACAATGTATGTGTATGACAATATAAAGATATGGTTGGAACGTGTGCACAGATCAAATTTGTATCAAACTTTATTTATCGTTTATGCAAATAAAGTCTGCAGATTGAATCTGAAGGAAACAAATAGTCGCCATGGCAGTGTTTTAAGATGCACATGTGTGTGATGTTTATCAAACGGTCTACTTCAGATTCCTCCCTAGACGAAACTAACCAATCGTCCACTTCGTTGAGTTAACGGTGAATGACTTCGCACAGATGGTATGCATTAGAACAGGCACAATACGGGCATTTTGTAATGTTGAACTGATCCGGTAATGAGAACTATGTATCTATACTGAAATATTAAGCAAATTAAAAGTTCCTGCTTGTATACACGTGTATGCTTTTCGGAAACCTACCTGTGTCATTAGACTTGTATACAGGTGTATGCTTTTCTGAAACCTACCTGTGTCATTAGACCGTTATGTAGTCAGTGAATCTGTGCAAAGTCAGAATATGTCTGAATAGTAAGTGTTTGTGCTACTGTTTCAAAGTTTGTCCCTTGTACGAAATATACAAGGTGTGATTACAACAGGTTTTTCTATTACAAGTTTCAAAGTTATCTTAACACATAGATAATGGGCCAGGTCACACATAAATGAAAAGATTTAAAACTTTAATATTTTGAAAACATTTAATTCCGATATTATTCAACAAAGCTGGATATGTATGTTGCACGAAGAAACGAAAGGAACCGTCACTAACACTTGCGTCTCATGGTCGTGAAAGAGCTATATCCATGAAAAGACAGGAAACAATGTAACTGTATATTATGTATTCATTGATGCACCAATCATTAGATTCCAACTTTTGTAAATGAGTATACTTACAAATATATGTTGAATAATGCTTATCATAAGTCCCATTTCTGCACTCATTGTCAAGAAAGAAATGGCTATTTAAGGATGTACATGTATTATTAGTTCTTGGCAACTCATTGTTCTCTAAAGCTTCCGTACAGCGGACACATCCATACCAGGTGATCGCTTAAATGGTACAACCTTCATTGAAATGAAGAACGTCGACTTATTTCAAAATTATGATTCAGTCGATCGTTCTGGGCATTACTACTACTACTACTACTACTACTACTACTACTACTACTAATAATAATAATGAGGACTTTGTTTGAGCGCTTAAGCTCTAAGTGCATTACATCATTACAAAACACCTGTAACATAAGAAACCTATTAACAATGATATGATTACAAACAAAAACAAACGTCATAAAATTAGAAAACATAAAACATGCTGAACATATTTAAGGTAGAAATATTAAGTCCTTAGGCTTGTTCTTGCAGTCGAAATATGTGAGTCTTAAGAGCATTCTTGAAAGGGATGAAAGGGATCACTGTGTCTTTGTGTCTAAGTTCTGTGGGCAATTCGTTCCACTTTGCTGGGTCCTGGTATGCAAATGAACGTGCTCCACACAATGATTCCAATGGATAACGTGTAGGCAACATCGTCGATTTTTCTAACAATATGGACTTTATTTGAATATATCGCATGAAAAAAGGGTACGAATTAAGATTTTATTCAGAATGTAATTGTGAATAGGAAACAAGAAATATTTGCATGACTCTGAGGTACGTAACCTGAATAAAGCAGGTTTCATAAAATACATTTGTTGGGTTTTATCAACGGAAACTATCTAGCCGGAAAAGATTAATTCCAAACAAAAGTTTTGATAAGTTAAAATTGATACCAAGGAAGCAGAATCCCAAAATAATACATATCTGGGTTCATCATGAAGTTTGCACAAATTTAGAAAAATATTAAAATTATTATTAAAAAAAACAAACATTTAAACTGGATACCCCCAGGGACGAGATGGACTGGGAACTAAGTTAGATCTCGTACCATGCTGCATTTGTGAATCAGTCTGAAGAAAGGGAAAGGAGGGGTGCTGATAGCTAGAAACTAAAGATCTTAATGATATGTATCTCAAAGGGAGATAAGTAAGACATAAGATTGTATGAAGCAAAGACCAGAGGATATGGCTCGAGATGGATATGAATAATGAGTATCAGATTGTAATACATGACTATAGTTTAATATACAGGTCACATATTGTGACATTCTTGAATATTACAACAAATGTCTCGTAAATAATTGTAACATAATAACTATATATGGAAATTATGCAATAAATAAAAAGTCCGTCAAAATCATGACATTAGCATACAAGTTATGGGTTTAATATTGCTCTATGGTATTATGAATTGAACAGGTATTGTGGCAATGAATAAAATTGAACGAAAAATACGTAAATGAAACAAGATACAAAATAATAACTTGCCATATAGTGGTATTTACTTTGTTCTCAGAGAAACAAAAGAGAAAATTTCGGTCGTTTTCTGAGCCTCCATGCGACAATAACGTGTTTATTAAACCTAAGATCGTATGAAACAATACAGAACTGGTAAAGAATAGAGAGAAGGACTGGAGGACGAAAAATGAACGAATGCACGATATCTGCGGGATCCACATTAATGTGCAACGTATTATTGACATTAGATGCACCTAACACATAAACATCAGTTTGTTCTAACCTTCAATAGATCGAGTCGCAACATAAAAATATATCCTGCTTTAGGCCTATAGGTGATTTTTAAATTCACACACTATCTCATACCTACACGGATAAAACCAGCTCACGGGCCGTATTTTGCCAACCTCTGGTCAAAATTCCATCGAAATCATGTGAATGAGTAGACATCATGCAAGTCTGCATTTCACAACCACTAAATGGACCGCCACGCGCGAGTTGAGTGTAGTCCAAGTTGTGCACCAAACAGCCCGTGAATTAAAAACACCGTGTTTGTTATTCCGCTTGTGGTAAATGGGCATATGAGATCTGAAATAAAAAGTAGAATAAAAGAATAGTACATGACGTCAGACATGCATCGAAGATGCCAAAGACATAGATCAGAAACACATTCCTCTAACCTATTTTCAAGTCATTTGAATCCCAGTGACAAAGCTGTTGAAGTTTACAAACAGACCTTGTGGATTGCAAGCGGCCTCATTTTGAATAATTATTTCATCTTTAAGAAGAAGGATTTAAGTGCTAAACTATTTCTATCGAGGTTTTGAAATTATGTGTATTGGTTTTTATCTTTCATACATATGTGTTAACAAACCCATTTTATGTATGTATGTATGTATGTATGTATGTATGTATGTATGTATGTATGTATGTATGTATGTATGTATGTATGTATGTATGTGTGTGTGTGTGTGTGTGTGTGTGTGTGTGTGTGTGTGTGTATGTATGTATGTATGTATGTGTGCATGTATGTATGTATGTATGTATGTATGTATGTATGTATGTATGTATGTATGTATGTGTGTGTGTGTGTGTGTGTGTGTGTGTGTATGTATGTATGTATGTATGTATGTATGTGTGCGTGCATGCATGTATGTATGTATGTATGTATGTATGTATGTATGTATGTATGTATGTGTGTATGTGAGTACATGCATGTTTTACGTAAAATGAATATTAATAATACTAATATTACTACTACTCCTAATAATAATAATGATAATGGTCTAAAGCGCTGTCCGTTAAGGATCTCTGCCATCTCACCTCTGTCTGCGGTGGTTCGAGTCTAAGATTCGGCTAATGTAGCTATTTGAGAAAGCTTGCCAGTAGCTTCTCGTGGGTCGGTGGTTCTTTCCGGTGGATTTCCGGGTTCTTCCTCCACCATTAATACTGGCCGCCATGTATAGCCTATATTGTGCTGAAAAATGGCGGTAAACCATACAAAACAAAAACATAATAATGAGGACTTTGTATGGCGCCTAATCTTTAGAAGCTCTAAGCGCTTTACAACATCAATAATGATATGACTACAGAAAAACAAAAAGCAAAATCCATGAAATTGGAAAACATACAAAATGCAGAAAATATTTAAGATACGAAACATTATTAGGTCTTTAAGTTTGTTCTTGCATTCGAAAAAGGTGAGTTTTAAGAGCACTCTTAAAAGAGATCACTATGTCTTTGTGTCTAATTCGTTCAACATTTGTGGGCCCTGGTACTGATTTGCAGCAAAATATTCAAATAGTATGAATAAATATGTGTTATTTTTTATCCATCATTATATGTTGTATATAATTATATTTTGGAATTGACCTTGTCTAAATCAAATTCACTGTGCTTTTGACTACAAGCACTGATAATGTATTAGTTTGGTAAAGAAATAATGCATAGCTAAAATTTTTACCGGAGTGTGGGTTCAATATTATAATTGTTATGAACAAAAAGTAAACATATTTATTAGGGTCTGGGTCATAATTATTGAAATTCCCCATGGAACAAATACCTAACCTACCTGATGTATATCTCATTTAGAATGGCTCTTCTTGTGTGTGTGTGTGTGTGTGTGTATGTGTGTGTGTGTGTGTGTGTACATGTATGTCCTCACGAGAACGACATAAGATAGTGCTTCCATTTTCTTTCCTGGATCATATCTTTTATTTAACTTTTTAGAAATGGATACATGTTACGATTAAGATGAAGCCAAAATACAGTATAACATCAAACCTCCGCGTATATATTCTAACGGAACTCTCGATAATTAAACCACACTAAACACATCTTTCAATGATTTTTCACGTACAGCTGTAAAAGTAAACATATTTATGAGGATCTGGGTCATAATTATTGAAATTCCCCATGGAACAAATACCTAACCTACCTGATGTTTATCTCATTTAGAATGGCTCTTCTTGTGTGTGTGTGTGTGTGTGTGTGTGTGTGTGTGTGTGTTTACATATATGTCCTCACGAGCACGACATAAGAGTGTGTTTTCATTTTAGTTCCTGGATCATATATTTTATTTAACTTTTTAGAAAGGGAGACATGTTACGATTAAGATGAAGCCAAAATACAGTATAACATCAAACCCCCGCGTATATATTCTAACGGAACTCTCGACAATTAAACCACACTAAACACATCTTTGAATGATTTCTCACGTACAGCTGGCTACACAATAAAACAAGAACTATCGACTCGTAGGGTTAGTATGGGTTGAAGCAAGATTGCTGATATCAGTAGCATATTAATATCCGACTGGTGAATGTGACAATATCACATTAGCAGAGCATAGTTTTGCAGTATTTGGTGGTGAGTTTTTCTTTAAAAGTGTGTTAATTAGAGTACCAGCAACAGGGCCGGACCTAAGTTTTTCAGGGGGGGGGGGCAACTTGTTATTGGGTTAACCTTCTAGGGGGGATCCGGGGGCATGCCCCTCCCCCGGAATTTTCTTTTTCAAGGATGCAAAATGGTGCAATCTGATGCTATCTGAATCTTGAAAAAGGGATCCAACAAAAGTGACTAAAAACTGCAATGTTTTAAAAACACTAAAAAAAAAATATATAAAAAAATAAATAAATTTTTAAAAAATTACAAAATTCGGAACCCCCTATGCATCTTCTATCAAAAGCAGTGAATAGGTTTTAATTTTCTTTTTTTTAAAAAGAGGGGGGGGGGGAACGGGCCCCCTGGGCCCCTATAGCAGGTCCGGCCCTGAGAATCCACAGGGACTTGTAACTAAATCTAGTTCACACCACTAGGGCTTGTTCACACACTGCCACACAACAATGTATATTTTGCGTATACACACCCCCGGTGTTATATACCCCTGTATTGTGTGGTGTGACGGTACAAATATATTCGAGAAAGTAGAGAAAGTAGTGTATATTGTGTGATTATATCCTATCATTCAATCATTTTCTTTCAGAAAACGAGTATAGAAACACCTCTCTTAAACATAATACACTTGATGAATTATGTTCACTGTTACTGCAACAGGTACATATTTTTTACATAGTTCTCTCAACTTGCGATTTGTGACGTATATGTGCGGATATAGTGTTTGAGTTAGGGGAAAAGGCACGATCACAACAAATCCGTTTGAGGGAAATCATTTACCGAGGGATAACATTGCGAACGCGCGAAAACGATTCCGTTGGCATAACTACTTACAAATAGTATGTGCTGATGGCAGATGGCTTACAAATCTTAGAAGGGATTACATTGTGGATAGAGAGAATTTCCACCAACCTTTCCCATATCATTAGGCAGATATTTTGACCTTTCAACATAAGAGGAATTGGAAAGGTCATGGGAAACGAGGACTGACAGAACCTGGATTGCGAGATTGAAGTCATCCATGAGTAGTGCCCACGTGCAGGGCCGGTGCAAGAGTATTTGGTGCCCTAGGCGAACCTGTCGTACTGCGCCCCGGCAACTAATTATTTAAGTAATATTAACTTTTACCAAAGGAATACTATACTGCTGTTTGTTTTATTTCGTATTTACATTCAAAATAATCTTTAGGGTCTACACGTTTATATAATGTAATTTGAAAACTTTATTTTTCGCGCTTTCGCTTTAGCAAATGTAGAAATGAATTCCATCAGTTTAATGTCTTGAGCAGTATCATGTTCAATTGACAGAGTAGCTAGTCCAACAAGTCTTTCTTGTAGCATGGACGTTCGCAAATATGTTTTTATCAGTTTCAGCTTTGAGAAGCTTCGCTCAGCACTAGCCACAGAAACTGGAAGTGTCAAGAGGATTCTCAGAGCAATAACAGTGTTGGAGACACTATCTGTTAAATTATTTTTCAATATAAAGTTTAGTACATCCTGTGGCAATGTACACCTTACAACTCGTCTTGAAATGGCTTTCAGTTCACTGCTTAGATCAACTGCATCAATATCTTTGGAGTCTCAATGTTGCAATGCTTTCTCAAGATTCAAGCAATGTTCCATGACTTCCATGTTAGTTTTATTCTGCAAAATGTGAACATCATGGAGGAAACCAAACACCGAACTAATATTTTGCATTAGAGTGAATCTTTCTTCAACTGACTGTATTGCAGTGTCAAGAACAGCGAAGTAAAAGTTTACTTTGAATTTGTCTTTTGGATCCTGAATAGGTTCGTCGTCATCTCCTTCGTATGCAAATTGTTTCTTCTTTCTTCGGATGCGGGTTGGTTCCGGTTCGAAAAGTGCTGGTATCTCTAAATTGACTGCAATTTCAGCTGCATCTACCAGTGTTTTCTCAAACTCCGTGTCATTTCTGCGGTTTACGAGAAACTTCTTTGTTTCATTCAGATGATTGATGGCACCATGTATATCTAATTCTTTTGCCTGAAGTTGTTTACTAGTCATGTTGATCTCAAACAACACATCAAACCACACAACCAGAGAAACGACAAACTTAAAACTAGTAATGGCTTTTGCAATAACCCGTGCATCTGTTCGTGATGTATTACCAGAAGCTCCTGTTAAATTTGTGTCATCCGCAATCTCTGCCAGAGCATCGTAGATATCACCAAGCTGATAACGAAGAGGTTTCAAAGCATCAATTCGACTTTCCCATCTTGTTTCACTCAGTGGTTTAACAGTGAGATTCGAAACATGTCGATTTAAAACTTCCCAACGACGAGTTGAGGCAGAAAAGAATACATAAAAAGTTGCACTAGATCAAAGAAGGCTGTTGCTTCTAAGCAACATTTTACAGCATCATTAACAGCCAAATTCAAGGTATGTGCACAGCAAGGAACAAACAATGCTCGTGGATTGACTTCTAAAATTCTTCGTTGGACACCATTGTCTTTTCCCTTCATATTGCTCCCATTGTCATATCCTTGGCCGCGTAAATTTTCAATAGATAAGGACATCTCTTCTAACTGCCAAAGAATAGTTTCAGTCATGCCGGTACCAGTTGTCTCCTTTAGAGTCACAAACCCTAAGAAATGTTCCTTTACAGATGCTACTGCTGCAATCTCATTTTCTGGGTTAGAAATCACATCCACAAGGCGAATGATCATGGTCATTTGTTCAACATGACCAGCATCTGGTGTGCAATCTAGAATTATTGAAAAGTACTTAGCATCACGAGCAGATGCTAGAATTTTTTGTTTGATTGCATTGGATAAAAGCTGAATCAGTTCATTCTGTATGTCTTTGCCTAGATAATGTACATGTGTCTCATTGTCTCTAATCTTTCGAAGATGCTCATCCATAAGTGGGTCAAACAAAGCAAGAAATTCCACAAATTTCAGAAAGTCCCCGTTATCAGAAGTGTTCATTTTCTCATGTGTTCCACGAAAAGAAAGATTTTGCATACCAAGCACTCTAACTAAGGCAATCAACCGTTTCAGGATTTGCTGCCAATATTGTTCTTCTTTTTTAATGAGACGCAAGTGCTCGGCATCAATTGTTGTCATGTGTCGTAGTCGCAGCTCAAGTTCCTTCCATGACTGAAAATTCGCTAGATGTTCAATGCTTTTCTCATGCCCTGATAGAATTGCGGACATGTTTTTCCAATCATGTGAACCTTTATCAGAAAGAGATGACGCACCAATTGTGCTACTGGTAAACAGCTTGTAGCAGAATCAATAAACAGAGTCATTACTTACAGAATACTGCAGCCAATGTCTGCGAATTTCTTCTCCATTCACAAGCCTTCGATTGTAATGAATTTTCGAGAATTTTCTTTGCATACTGTCTTTAGGAAAATCAAACTGCTCAACTTGTTCTGGTCCATGTTCTACCAAAATTTGTCGCATATGATCATCAAATTCGGTCCAAGGAGCCGGATCGCCATAGTTAACATATAAACCAGTAAAGTTGTCGATGTTATTCCCTTCAGATTTTGTTTCTTGGTGCGTACTGTGCATTTCATTTTGTGGCTCAAACTCTTCTGAGACTGTCATCTCGTCGGATTTCTCTGCTTCCTTGTCTGCTTCACCTTGATTGTTTAACTCCTCAGGACCATCTGTGTCTCTGTGCGGTGTACATAGATGCTTTAGCAATGAGTCTCCTTGTTTTGTAACGTATTTGTCATGTTCAGCCCGTCGTTTACGATACTGTGCACCAGACAATCGTTTTCTCTCTGCCATGGGGTATTGAAATAACGACGGAAAATGACGTCACCGGATGTGGCGGTATTTGCCCGTAACGTAAGTAAATTAGTGATTACATTTATACTATACAATTCGTTTCATCTAGCGGGAAAACTGTATTATTATTCGATCCATTTATTACTAAAGGCGGCAATTTTTTACTATTTTTATTTTTTACGTAGCTCTTTGTGCCGCCCCCAGAAATTTGCCGCCCTAGGCGGCCGCCTAGTTCGACTAGTGGTTAAACCGGGCCTGTCCACGTGGACTTGTTTGTGTCAAGTAGAAAGGGGAAAACTATAGACACTGCACTAATCAGAATTTATTCTGCTGCTTTCAGAAACGACCAAACCTTTTCTAAGAAACAACAAATTTAAACAACTTGTAAAAAAGCAAAATAGAACAGAATTTACCCTTCCCATCTTTATTTGCATCTTTTGACATGATATATTGGGGTGTTGCAGCATTTTTCATTTATATTGGGGTATAGGCTGTCAGAAAAGGGTTTTAATTTTTTTTAAACCCACCCCCAAAAAGCTGTTCATTATACCCATCCCCTTTTCCCAATCTAAGGCCCTTCCCACACTATTTTACATACTTTGACACTTATGTTGCATGAATGGGCTCTTATTAACAAAGATTGTTTGGCAAGACCAAGGTCACTGTCTGAAAGTAGGGTACAGTACTGGGATGGGGATGTGTATTGAAATACATAATTAACATATAATAAGCATATCACAGTTATCTTAGATATTTTTATTGTTATTTATGCTTTGTATTCAGATTTGTTAAAACATTCAAACAGTGTGCGTGCATCACCAAACACTACTAAAGAGTCAATTCAAGGTCATTGAATCTGATAATGCTTTAGTGACTTTTGCGAAAGACTGCATTAAGGCATGGCTGTCTACAAAAGACTGCATTAAGGCATGGCTGTCTACAAAAGACTGCATTAAGGCATGGCTGTCTACAAAAGACTGCATTAAGGCATGGCTGTGTAAAGACTGAATTAAGGCATGGCTGTATAAAGACTGCATTAAGATGTTGCTAATGTTAAAGAAACAAGGATGCTGCTAATGTTAAATAACAGGGATGTTACTAATGTTAAAGTAACAAGGATGTTGCTAATGTTAAAGTAACAAAGATGTTGCTAATGTTAAAGAAACAAGGATGTTGCTAATGTTAAAGAAACAAGGATGTTGCTAAAGTTAAAATAACAAGGATGTTACTAATGCTAAAGTAACAAGAATGTTGCTAATGTTAAAGTAACAAGGATGTTTCTAATGTTAAAATAACAAGGATGTTTCTAATGTTAAAATAACAAGGATGTTGCTAATGTTAAAATAACAAGGATGCTGCTAATGTCAAAATAACAAGGATGTTTCTAATGTTAAAATAATAAGGATGTTGCTAATGTTAAAGTAACAAGGATGTTTCTAATGTTAAAATAACAAGGATGTTGCTAATGTTAAAGTAACAAGGATGCTGCTAATGTTAAAAAAACAAGGATGTTGCTAATGTTAAAGTAACAAGGATGTTTCTAATGTTAAAATAATAAGGAGCCCCTAGTGGCCGAGCGGTCTGAAGAGCTTTCCGTTACGGATCACTGTTGTTTCACCTCTGCGTGGGTTCGAGTCTAAGATTCGGCTAATGTAGTTATGTGAGAAAGTTTGCCTGTAGCTTCTCGTGGGTCAGTTGTTCTTTCCAGGGGTTTTCCCGGGTTCTTCCTCCACCAATAATACTGACTGCCATGTATCGCCTACTGTGTGCTGAAAAATGGCGTTAAATCCTAAAAAAAACTAAACGAAACTAAAATAACAAGGATGTTGCTAATGTTAAAATAACAAGGATGTTGCTACTGTTAAAGTAACAAGGATGTTAGCAACATCCTTGTTATTGTAACATTAGCAACATCCTTGTTACTTTAAAGGAATAGGGAACTTACAGTTAAAGTTGTGGTTATATTACACATTTTGATGTCCATGATAAATTAAATAGTAGTTTGGGGCGACCCAGTTGCACCGAAAAAAATTTACAGTGCATTATAGGGTATGAATTGCGTGAGTGTTCCGATATGCATATTTGTCGAGTGGAAACGAGACTGAATAAACGTGACGTCACAGGATCTATAGCAGCTATCGGCTCAGCATTATGTTGATCCACTTGTGCTTGAGAGTAGGCAGATTATTGGTTTTTATATTAGAGTTTATTTTCCAAGAATCTTCCAAAATGTCCCTCTATGCAGCGTTTGGATGCAGCAACAATTCGACTAGTACATTTTTCCGATTTCCGAAATTCAAAATCCGACGAACGGCTTGGATCTATTAATGTCGCCATGACTCCGTGAGAACTTTGAGCCGGTAACTCGTAGACTTTGCAGTCTTCATTTTTCAAACGATCAGTATAAAAGTTGATCCAAAAAGATGTGTATAATTGGGATATTTAAATGACAGTCGAGACTGAGGCCGACAGCAGTACCAGATATTATTCTAACCATAGGACTGGGGGAAGATCTACCGACAGATCCGAGTGGTTCACAACTTTCAAACCGAAACTAGTAAGAGGAGCCTATCACAAACGGCGGAATGCAGAGGTAAATAAATATGTTGTATGCACTCTAATTTCTATCAATGTCGTGAGCATAATGAAATTGAAGTATTTAAACAATAATATCTGCATAAAATAGAGCTTTTTGATCTCAGATTCTCAAACATTATCACACCCCACCCCACCCAACCCCAAGTGCTGCGGAAACTGAATAATTGCGTATAGTACTGTATATATTACTGGAAAATATTTATCTCGGAAAGAGTTGTTCATGACGCTAACGTTAGAGTAACACTAATGTGTATTTAAAATATAGTGGAATGCATAATTTCATGTTTTTCACTACTGGTATCACCCGAGAAATATGAGCCTTAGGCTATGACATAGGATAAACACTTCTTTGTGCCTCCCCCTCAACTTCCTTTTCCCCTTTAGTGCGGCCATCATTGTAATTAATCAGTTGTTGTCATTTGAGTACTCAAATGTTTCAAAGATACTAAATAATATTGCAAATGCTTTTTCTTGTCAATAATAGTTTTTTCCCCTTCAGGTTCTACATCAAGCAATGCAATGTTAGAATGCAAATTATGTGCTTGATACACTTGCAAGTGCATGTGCCCTGGTAGAGGTAGATGATTCTGAACTCAGCATACCATCGTTTGTACCAATTCCTCAGGCCCAACCATAAAAAATAAAACGAAGTGTGAAGTTCAGGCTAAATTTGATCCCACAAGGACTCACAAAATTCAGGTTCGAGCTGCAAGATCGATAGCAATTAAGTATGAGCTCCTATAACCAAGAGAGGATTCAGATAATAAAAATGAACCAAGCAGTGAGGATGACATTGACCCTGATACACACCATGATTCAGAATATGAACCACATTCAGATACTGATGATGGAGAGGACAGTGACTTTAAAGATATGCATATGAACTTTAATCTTGATAAGATATCAAACCAGAAGATCAGCAACATGTTCTGGTGTCCAAATCCACTTTGGTAGAATTGATGAATGTATGTAGATCATGTTGTTTGCCCTCCCAGACATTTTTGAAATTTTCTAGAGGAACAATGATCACAAGAAATTCAGTTTGTGTCATTAGGCACATTTCAGAATGGAAAAGTCAAGCATATGATGGAAGAATGCCATGGAGTAATATGTTTACTGCAGGAGCAATATTTTTTGAGGGAATGAATATGCAAATTTTCACTAAACGTACATTTACAAAGTTACAAACATCTTATATTGTACCTGCAGTTGAAGAGGTATGGGAAAAACAACAAGCTTCCTTCATTGAAGAGTGCACTGGAAAACAAATAATATGTGGAAATGATGCTTGTTGCAATTCCCCTGGGTTTTCAGCAAAATGAGGCTTACACTTTGATTGATTTGGAGGCAAGAAAGTACTTGACATCCAGCTAGTGCAGGTAGAATATATGGTTGTCATTAGAGCGTTATGTGAATGTCATTATTATATTGTATACAACTTTTAAATTGACATACGAAAGAGGGAGTCAGAAAGACAGCATTTAACTTTGAGTAGAATTACTGAATCGTCAAGGTCTTTGTAACATTGGTTATTCCATTAGCATACCCAATTTCAATTGTGTATAGCTAGCACAAAATTATAGTCTGTACTTTGATAATACAGCTGTATCCAATTTTATCAAGTTGAACTATTTCAAGATAATGCATTAGATCAATTAAATGTTAGCACAAGTAATTGTTAGGTTACTGGGAACTTGACTTGTTCTTTTGAAATTGTCAGAGATACGTATTTAGACTGCTCAGCAAATTTTAATACCCGCAAAGGAGGCTAGCCAATGCCACCTGCCTTTTGTATCCTTGAAAGTGCTCCATCATAGTGATACAAAAGCCATTTATGGTGCAGCATATTTGAAGCCAACATATTCCTCTAAGGAAAAAGATTCTTTTAGTTTTGAAACAACACAGGATGGAAGCACTTTACGGCTGTGTCTGCCTAGTCGATGCCAAATCCATTGACAAAACGCAGATATGCTATATGCCTTTATGTTTTGAAAATAAATATAGAATACATGTAAGAGCAAATTGGAACAAGAGTTAAGATATTTCATCTTTTGTAAATTATGCTGAATTTTGCGTTTAGTACTTTGGGTGAATTATGTTTGATATATTTATCTTTTTTTTCAAATTATTAATCTTCTTTGAATACATATACATATATGTGAAATGACCCATATCATTATAAAATAGTTCTATTCCTTTGCTGTTTGTTTATTGTGTTCGTGAAGACTCTTTAAACCTAGTTGATAAACAAAAAATGTATAAATCATTGTCAACATAGTATTTATTAGAATTTATACCAAACCTGCTATTCCATTCTCAAAACAAGCAGCTTAATTTATCGAGGCTAGATATTGTTAAAAAAGTTTAGATATCACCCCAAAGAAAAACGGGAAAAAGGGTAGTCTTAAAAGAGAAAACTACATTGTCTTCTAAAAAAAACTGCATTCTTTTCATAAGTTCAAGACCATCACAGCTTGATCTTAATGGAATGCATCCTTCTGCAATAAATGCTGCCTCCATGAGTTGTAATATGAAAACACTTTGAAGAAAATCTTGCAAATTGTTTGTTTTGTAAAATGTATAGGAAAATCTTATATAAAAATATCAACTGGAATTTTGAAGCAATTTGTGTAAGATTGGAAAAATTACTTGAGTCTTGGTTCATTATCATCCAAAGTTCCATGATGTTCCAGGTATTCAAACAGGGATACTTCCAGTTTGTGTCTGTTTAAGTAGTTTGCAATGAAACTTTCATGGAGGGTTATACATGTCAGGTCACCCTACTTTTTCTCAATTATCTCCACCTTTTGACAGCATAAGGGCTCAATTGCCAAGTGAATCATTTGGCAATATCTACAATCACACCTGTAAGGAAAGAGCTCAGCATAATTTTGACCATTCGAGAATGTTTAAAAATCACTTTCAACATTTTGTAAGCTTTCAAAAGGAAAGCTGCGGATTAGAAATAGCATGTTGATTTTAAATTTGAAATAAAGTTTGACAAAACAACATTGTTTCTCAGTACATGTATGTTGCCCTGCAAAGTTTAGAGTAAACATTGTCAAGTCCATGTGATATGATGAGTCGAATTGTATTTAACAGATTAATATTCAGTGTAACTTGTGATAGCATTAAATCTGTGATTATACTGTTTATATATATTAGATGGCAGAAAGTGATAATCATTGGTGTGTACTGACATTCCTTTTCATAGTCCTGTATTCTGCATGGGCTTTTGTCCTTTATTTGAAAAAGAAAACATATACTTCACTGTGTGAAGGAGTAAATGTAGTTGAAGTTTAAAATAATGAACAACAAAAAAAGTATGTGTGTTTACAGTGTACAAAATATATGTGACTTTCATTGCTTTAAAATATATGAAAACATTGCTAATTAATATTTTTAAAAGTGTTTGATTTAGCAAGACATAAACACTAAAATACAGCTTTACAAGCATCTGCTTTTATAATTCGAACTATTGGTAATCTTTAAAAGTTTCAGGCAATCGAGGGTGGATTATCGAAATTTGGGTCCACCAAAGCTTGCATATTTATACACAGGAGTTGACAAAGTTTCAGTTTCAGTTAGTGACATGTAACGTGCGTTCTGCTCATTTTTATATATACAGTATATGAAATGCGTGCTACAAGTATAAATCGGTACAAACCATTGTGTGTTTTCGAGTCGTCCTTCTTCACTCTGCAAACTATCCTCATCTCTCTGACAGTGACATTCGAAGAACATGACGCCGTGTCATCACTACCTTCTTCGTTGTTAGTCTTCAAACGTGGCTCAAGCTGATACGGTAAATTGTTCACGCTTACAGAGAAGTAGGAGAAATCGTTCTCGCAATTTTCCATGATGCAAAAGTGAAAAGAAATTATCTGAATCATGATATTGCTAGCAACCATTGGAGTACACAGGGGCTCGTATCGTTGCTTACAATCGACCGGTCCTACATATACTATATAATAACTACAAGGGAGGACACTTCTCTCCTTGCTCGCACGACCCATTTAAGAATAAACGCTGTTATTTCAAGCCACATTTCGCCTAGAGTAATAAATTGGGTACCGATATTTAGCTCAGACATTTGACTATGTATCCCTGTCAGCAGTTTGACTAAATATCATACCTTTAAGGAACGCCAAATCATTTTCCCACGGTACCGCTCGACACGTACCTGATCGCGCCCGCTTAATATTCAAGAACAACGCGCTGAATGGAATACTGCACTCTCATTGGCCAACAGAAAATTACGTACGCGTCTATTTATAAGTTAGTCCGGGAAATTTAAATTGCTCGATTGTCCAAAAGAAGCAGACGAAATAAGAATAAAATATGACGGAATCACACATTGTTTCATGGTAAGAATTATCAAAATGTGAAGACCATCTTTTGTTTTAAATTTATTAAACAATAAAGATCACAACTGTTTTCAAATCTATATACTCCTTAAAATGGTATATGATTATATGATTGTTGTCATTAATATATGTCAATAATAGAAAATGTGAATAAAAGAGATCCTCTCCATTTCTGAAAAATCTCTGCAGCTTGCAAAAGCACCATTTCAGATTTAAGATTTAAAGCATGCATTGTTACATGTATCATTGTATATGAAAATTCATAAAAGAATACCTTTCCTTTCCTCTTATATTTTTAATTTAGTCATAATCATTTCTAATATAAATTATGTGAATCTTTTCAGCACTTGTGTGCAGAATGCAACAAAAATATCCATAAATGCTGAAACACATACTGCAGTGTGGGTCTTCAGTATAGTATTAATTAACTATATTTACAACATGTATTTTACAGATTTCTAAGGTTGTAATTATTGGTACCAAATAAAGGGTGATTAATCTGTTTGAGAAATTTCACATTTCCTATAGGTATTCCAGCTAGACTGGGGCAGTGTAAAAAGTGCTATCCAACTAACTGCATTTTTAAACTTTAATATTTTAAGCATAATATCTTTATAAATTATTCCCTTAGTACACTAGATTACCAAAGTTTAATTGTCATAGAGTCATTACATCAGGGTCTTGGACTCTTGGGTGCATGATCACATCTCAATCTCTATTTTGAAGAGAATATTTTATTATAGTATTTCTTAAAGAAAAAGATTACACAGGGGGAAGAGATACTGTCACAGCCTATGTACCATTCTATCAATCCATAATTCTATAAATAAATGTACAGAATCTCCTTTAACACTGCTGAATATAATGACATGACATTATGGAATATGATTGATGTTCATCAGAAATGTTTATACAAGTTTTAGAATTTTATATTATATCTTAAGTGGAGAAAAGTGGATAAGACACTGTTTTTCAGAATCTTCAAATTTGTATGTATCATAATTGAGAGCCATGATATTACCTTTATAATGGAATTTAGGATAAATGTATAAACAATGTATACACAAATTTTGCATGTTGCAAGTTTTAACTAACTCCATATTATAATATACTGAATGCATGTAGGTCATAAATATAACACTGATCCAAACACTGTAGACACATATTTCCATAGCATGAAGTTACTCCCATTGACATAGCTTGGAAGCACAGGGATTTGCAATTATGAGAAAAAATGAATATTCTAATGCACTTACTGGTAGTACTTGAACTAATAAATAATGACATTGCCGATATTATTCCTTTATGATGTCACCCAAAAATCTACAGTCTGGACATATCCATTCCTCCTCCTAAAGTTCATGTTCATCTCCGAGCAAACCAATGCACTCATAATGATGCCATGTATCACACATGTCAAAACAAACACTATCAACTACACAGTCCTCCTGACATCTTCCACATGGCCACTTAGTTGTCTTTGATTGTTTCCCTTTTCCCTTTCCTGTCTTTTTCTTTACTGCTTTTCTTTTTACTAATGTATTCTGGCTTCCTTGCTTTTCGGAGGTGGAAGAATAATCTGATCTGTCTTTCCTCAACTGACTTTGCTTAGAACTAGAGCTTACTTGTGCTCCGGAAGAAGATTTTACTTTACTGTCTCTTCTCATTTGAATTTACTTCCTGTGTGCTTCTTCTTTCCTAGCCTTAACTTTTAGCTTGAATTCTTGTCTAAACTGTGCAGATGACATTAACATATACTTACTCACTACCTCCTCTTTTAACTACTGAACATGTAGAGAGAAATATTCATCATCTTCAGTATTAAAGATCTGTGACCACTGTTGGTTCAGTGTCTCATTTAGCAGAACCCTTGATGTTGCAAAGTCATAAAAGCTTTTGCCATATAAATTTACATTTTCCACAGTTTCAAGTTTTCTGATGCCCTTGTCTAACTCTTGGAAGAAATGAAAGGCTTTATCACTTACACAGCACAGACCACTCCTTACATTTTGCTTTCTCTGTATCTCAGTCATGGAAACCTTATCTTCTGATGTTTCCATTAGGACACTTTCATATTGGATGAGTGTATCTAACATTATTGCTTGGTAATACAGTTTGTTCACATAATCCCTGGAGTTATTGCTGTACAAGTTTTTTCTTACAGCACTTCTTTTTCTGTGTCTAAGTGTTGCAACACACCAACCGGCTATATATCTCAATTTGGCTCTTCCACTGCTTGTATCTTCAAAGACAGTTCTATTGCGTTCGCTTTTAATGGGTCAGAGATATCAGCCACAAGTTTTGCTCTCCGCTTCATTAATATCCCAAATGCAACTATATAATGGTTAGGTTTGAGATCTGTTCACTCAAAAAGCTGCCTTACATAATTTCTGTACTCTTCTGTACTGATAAACTTTGTGACTGCAGCATAAAATGAAGTCACTGTTTTGTTCCTGATGTTTTCTTCTGAGAATGTACCCCTTAAGTCAATTTCATTCACATGCATACATTTTTTCTCAATGATCAGTCATTTTATATATGGTAACAGTGTGAATCGCAATAGTTTATATGTTCTGACAAAAGGGATATGACCCTTGCGTACAGACACTGACCTATGTGGATAAGTCATCTGCATGATTTTATTTGTCTCTAAATGGCCATTAATTCTATAAATGGTTATATGATGTGGATTTCATTATTATAATGAGGTTTGCATAATAAGCATTATATATAACACCTCTTATGCAAATCTGTACTAACCCATTTTGATCATATCTGTAAAAAAACTATACATAAATCATAATATGTGTGAATGTTTATGCATATATATTACTTTGCATCCATCCCATCTCTCTGTCTCTCTCACATTCACACACATGTACAAATTCTCTTTTGAACTGAGTCCAAGTTGTTGTGGATAAGATAGTGTAAGACACTGAATTCCAGGTGTGAAAATCAGAGAAAGTAAAAATATGGTATGAAATGAAGATTAAATTACTGATTGAAACATATGTTGTCTATTTCAAGTATCCTTAAATAGGAGTGTGTATATAATTTTTGTAATAGTTTATTGTTAAAAACGAGTTCAAAGAAAAATGATACCTGTACTGGCTGTTAAGTAAACTGTTTTGCCTATTTCTTTCAGCCTTTTGCTTAAATTGTTAACTAGGAAGCTTTTACCAGTACTAGCCTGCCCTGATATCATGATATTGTGACCTGACATTGCGGCGTGTACGATATCCTCCATCATGCAATCACGTGCCAGCATCAGCAACACTTCGATCCCAGTGAAAACACCCACTATATGTCAATGTATTTCAGCCAATCAAAAAATTACGATTAAAAATCTAAGCCAACATGCGTAATTTTCTGTTGGCCGATGAGAGTGCAGTATTCCATTCAGCGCGTTGTTCTTGAATATTAAGCTGGCTCGATCAGGTACGTGTCGAGCGGTACCGTGGGAAAATGATTTGGCATTCCGTAAAGGTATGATATTTAGTCAAACTGCTGACAGGGATACATAGTCAAATGTCTGAGCTAAATATCGGTACCCAATTTATTACTCTAGGCGAAATGTGGCTTGAAATAACAGCGTGTATTCTTAAATGGGTCGTGCGAGCAAGGAGAGAAGTGTCCTCCCTTATAGTTATTATATAGTATATGTAGGACCGGTCGATTGTAAGCAACGATACGAGCCCCTGTGTTGGAGTATGGTATGTTGACTGTTAGAAATCGATCATGTGACGTCACTACCGACCACGTGATACGTAGCTAATTATCTCTCAAGGCACTTGCGCGGATAGACTTGTTCTGCATGATTCCGTGGTGACGCTATGTTTGGAAAGTTGTTCTTAAGTAGTGAGTGCATTCTTCAATCTTTTTCATTACTTTATTTTTTTTTAAATGGACGCTATATTCTTTGTACAATTTGTTTCTCTTGAATAGCTATCCTCTGGAGTTGTTTTTGAGACTCTCCTATGTATCAGGTATATCTTTGTACATTGGCCCCTGGGTGGGAGTGTTGCAGCTATAGAGGGTTTTCACAACACGTCACCAATTCTGCGAACCAATGTTTACGTGGGGTCACGTGATCCACAAACTTGTACACAAGAGTGGTTTCGACCGTGGTATCAATTGAAATATTCTCGTTATTTTTAAAGAATCTGTATTGAAAATGGTATGCGATTGTATCGTAGTTGGTTGTAGCAATAACAACATAAAAAAATCCGGACAGAAGATTTTTTTGTTATACCGGTGCTTAGGAAGCACGAAGACAAAAGGGCGTTGAGTGAAAGAAGACGGCAAGAATGGATACGCAGAATAAACAGAAAGACAATCAACTCAAATACTGTGAAGCCATGGCACAGAGTTTGTTCTGATCACTTTATTTCAGGTATGTTAAATGGCACACAATGCATATAAACCTTTATATATAATGTACTCAAGATATGTGTTCGGCATAAGCTGAAAGCGAAGTGAACATAATGTTGATACACATAAGATCAATATTTTTTGCTTTGTTAATTTAAGTTTAACTTTAATATACTATGGTGTGTATCTATACATTTGTTAACCTGATATGTATGTACGTACGTGTGTATGTCCATGTGTACATGTGTGTGTGCACACATTGATACACAACTTGCATTATTGTTGTGAATCTGCCTGTCATCTGATATGTATGTATGTATGTATGTATGTATGTATGTATGTATGTATGTATGTATGTATGATATTGCACTGTACATGAAAAGAGGGGGGTGTTCATTGATGCACAACTGGTACTAATGGTGTGAGCCTGCCTATCATGTATGTACATAGAATGGGGAGCCCCCAATTGGCCGAGTGGTCAAAAGCACTCTCCATTATCGATCACTGTTATCTCACCACTGTCTGTGTGGGTTAGAGTCTTAGATTATGGGTATGTGATATAGCCTGCCAGTAGCTTCTCGTATGTCGGTGATTCTTTAAGGGGGTTTCTCATGGTTTTTCCACCATTAATACTGGTCACCATGTACAGCCTATCCTGTGCTGAACAGCATACAATGATGTTCATTTTGACTGTGCATACATTGATTCACTACTTTTAAATAGGGCTAGATAAAATTATTATTTGCATTGTCAACATTTTAGAGTTATTGTTAATGTAGAATATCATTGTCTGACAACATATAACTATGCAGTTTTCTGATTTTGACACAGGAGGACCAGCAGAGCTAGCCGATTTTACCAACCCAGACTGGGCACCCACTGTCAAGATGGGGTATGACTTGCATGGTCTCTCAGCCACCTTGTCCAGTGACCGATATAAGCGAAAACAGATGAGACATCACAGGAAATCAACAGCACAGTTGGTTAAAGATACACCAGAAGGCAATATGGATGAAAATCCTGATTTGATAAGAAAAAATATTGCATTGCCTGAGAATGAAAAATGTACAGAAACAGAACTTTCTCTGCACCTGCTTGATATGAAAGAAACTGAGCTGAACAGATTAACTGTGGAGAACATGTATCTTCGAAATCAGATTGATAAAATACAGTTGTCAGAAAGAAAATTTGAAGGTGATGACCACAAGGTTCTATTTTATACTGGCTTGACAGATTATTCAACTTTGACAATATTATACGAGTATCTTGAGCCATTCCTTACAGTGACAACAAGAAGTAAACTGTCAAAGTTCCAGCAGCTACTAGTGATATTAATTAAGCTAAGGCTAAATGTGCAACACCAAGTACTACCTGACTTGTTTTGTGTGTCTGTGTCTACAGTGTCAAACATACTGCTAAAGACCATTCATGTCATGTATATGCGTTTAAAGCCATTTGTTCACTGGCCAGAAAGGGAATGCTTGCAGAAGACCATGCCCACCGAATTTGTCAAGACATTTGGAAAATGTGTAGCAACAACCATTGACTGCTTTGAGATTGAAATTGAAAGACCTTCAAACTTTAAAGCAAGGGCTGAGACATATTCTCATTACAAACATGGACACACAGCAAAATTTCTCATTAGTGTTACTCCACAAGGGGTTATAAGTTTTCTGTCGAAAGGGTATGGTGGTCGTGTCAGTGACAAATTCATCACAGAAAACTCTGGTTTTCTTTCGAACTTGCTACCTGGTGACCTTGTGCTGGCAGACAGGGGTTTTGACATCAAAGAGAGTGTTGGTCTTATGTGTGCTGAAGTCAAGATACCTGCATTTACTAAAGGCAGACCTCAACTTCCAGCTATTGAAGTTGAAAAAACACGACAAATTGCACATTTAAGAATTCATGTGGAGCATGTAATAGGAATATTCCGCCAAAAGTACACTGTTCTTAATGGTCCTGTGCCTATCGACTACTTGATCACTGCTCCTACAGAAAAAGAAACAACACTGGACAAAATGGTCGTTGTGTGCAGTGCTCTTGTAAATTGGTGTCCATCAGTAGTAAAGTATTATTTGCTGTATCGCAAATAAACATATCATTATCCTTGCTTAAATAGTGTGCAAAATAATTTCAATCTTTTATTAACATTGTGAAACTATACAAATATAAATATTTTAAAAATAAACAAAAAATTTCAAAACATTAGTTTGTGCCTTGACTTTAAAGGAAACACATAATTTTTTATTTCTTGGCCAAAATATGATTTGTACATTATTTACATACCATGACTACAAATAAACACAAATAAATGTCTGAATTATTCATTTCTTATTCTTCTTGGAGGCCTTCCCTTTGTTTGTTTTTTATTTATTCTGTCTGCATTCCAAACAGTACCACAGTCCTTGCTGTGGTCGCTTCAGTCCGACGCATTCAAAATGAAACCACTGGTACAGGCAGCTTTTATCATCACAAGCTATCATTCTCCCATATTCTGGTTTTCTGCAGGAACACCACAGTTCCTCTTCAATGGACTGAGAATTAGTAACAGACTCGGCCTGAGTTGGAAGTGTAGTAGAGCTGTGTGGTTTTAAATCATTTACTCTTCTTGTGAAATATTTTGCAACCAGTTCTGGCATTAGAGCAGACTGCCAAAAAATGTTTGCCTTTGAAAAAGCATTATTCCAAAAAGCTGTGTTTGGCTCAATTCTTTCAATGAATATATCTGACTTTGTCCACACAATAAAATCACAATATTCACTTCCAGACATATGTATGTGACACTGAACCTGTGAATAATATGGATGTGTCCTACATAACGTCACCTTGTCATCTTCCTTAACAAGGCAAATATTTTTAATTGCAAGGGCATCTTCAATCTTCATGTCTTTAGCAGAAAATGGACATTTGATTTCAATGCAACCCTTCCCACAGCATACACAGGATACCATCCCATCAGGAGATGAACCCATGAATGGCATATCTGGGTGCAGAAAAAACCCACATGGGTTAATGGAGAATAAATCGTGTGTCTCATTCATTTTTTCTGTGTATTGTCTCTTAGCTACATCTTCCATTTTTACACCCCATACCATTTGATGTGTCTGCATAGAAACTGATGCAGACGTTAATGATTTCAGCAGAGAAATGGATGGTGCTTCGGGATTTGTGTGGCAAACAGAATGAAGGGTAGTGGATGTTATTCTACCTTCTCGAACATTGTGCCAAAGTTTGCATTTGTTTTGCAGGCGGGTCTATTTCTCAACTGCAGCTACTTGCTCCTTCTTGATGGAAATGGAAAGTTTGCTGCAGTAATCTAACAACTGTTCAAGTGACATTGAATCTGTGTTCTCATTCCGAAGAGTGAACAAAGATGATGGTAGGTGTTCACTTTGTGGAAGAGGTTTAAACTTTTCACAGAATGGTTCAACCAGAGTCATTATGGCAGGTTTCTTGTTATTTTTTTCTAATGTTTGCAAGATCTGTTTCATATCTGATATTCCTGCCGCTGGAACTGCTGATAAATTCAAGATCCGATATGGTGTAGACTGGGTGGCATCAGTATCAGGATTATCAGTTAGTTGTTTCAATTTTGTGGCTGATCGGAAATCAATGTTGCTCAATTCCTTATATTCTACTGATGTTTTGGTAGGTTTCTTCCAGTAGGCTAATTTGCCAGTGACTGAAACTCGTTCCCTATATTTCTGCATCTCTTCAATATAAAATAAAAGTGCAGCGACATGTGAACAAGTTTATCCCAGTCCAGCCATACATGTACAGTGTGCTAACAATACTGTACCTTGTGGAGATGCAATTATCCAAGGTTTCAGGGGTTTTGCATTTAACCTCTGTGAGTGTGAAACCTGAAAGAGATACATATGGTGAAATAAAGGACTTTTTCCATCATAACCTTATATCAATGTTTCATCATGTCACATTGATGCCTGAACTTTTAATGAAAATGTTGCTGTACCATAACATTACACTTGTAAACCATCCATACAGCATCAGTTCTGACACTTAAAGTGTTGATTATACTCACATTTTTTAATTTAAAATCAATAATAAATATACATTGTTAATTTATTTTCAGTTAAATCCAAGTTACCTTTAACAACATTAAATGTTTACTAATTTGCTCAACTTGTTATATGGTTCAGAATTGTTGCGCTCTGAAAATCAAGTCAGAAAATATTTAAATTAACTGACTTTGTAATCAAAGAGTTATTATCAAGAAACGAAAAATACGTTCTAAAATGATAATGATTTCAAACCATACCTTAGCTATGACAATGATGTTGGCACAACCTTCTGGCTTGTACGTATTCACACTGTCAACCCGTCCACTTACAACATAGTTGTAAGCCTCGAGAGATTTGTATGCTTTGAACTGTTCGAGTGTGTATGCACTGGTACCATTTACCAAATACATGATAATGTCACCGAATGTAATGTCGGGGAGTTGCTCATCGTTGGCACTAGGTTTCTTCGGTTCGACTTGATATGGATCTATGCCACTCACATCTTTAATTTTCTGAATGTATCTTTCACGATGTTGATGATCCAGGGAGTCAATGTACTTCGGTTTTGAAGAACATTTGTACATTTTGCTCGCCATTCTAATTGATACGCTATCTGTTTCATCAACAACTTCATCAACAAAAATCACGTGGCCCCACGAGCTTGGTTTGTGTACTACGTCATCAAGAACCCTCTCTTGGGGGTAGGGTCCAGTTTTTATGTACAAATTTAATGTCGCATATACCTGCCTAATATAAAAATTCATTAAAAATATAATACGTGAGTGAGGTCAAAAAGGTCCATATTTCTAGATAGGTATTATGTAGCGCAACTTAATCATATCACACACTTGACCTGACAAGTCTACTGAAGTTCTTAGAATAAAATGTTTATGTACCCCAACCCCTATTTTATACATGCATTTTTCACATCCGAGGGCCATTTTTGACAGCATGTCGTGCTCTCAGTGCATACGCAAGGCCTTTCTCTAGATGAAAATTTTGAAAAACATTGTCTACTAAATAGCTTGATGCAATTCATAATAGTTGTCATCCAAGCCGTTTTTTTTTTAGATATTATACTTGCCTTGAACCCATGTGTCTACTGCTATGGGATGCAAGCTCTTCTTCCTAGCCGACTATTGGTATTTCACTATATACATACTGCAGAGTAACTATGGAAAGTGTATATGTCTGACATCAATTTCACAAATTTATCCATATCTTTAATTATTACACAATAGTAGCTCAAAAACTCACACCATTTGTATGAAGTCGGAGTTAACCTAACATGTTTTATGTGACGTAGTAGAGATACGGCACTATGTATGGAGTATTGCATTTTAGTTGTGGGCATTGAATTCTGAAATTTTTGTGTAATACCACTTCATGACTTTCTTTGCTAATATGTTGATGTTTTGATTTTCTGTGTGTGCTTCATTGTTGTCATTTGGTTGCGGGAGTGTGAACATGATGCATATGAAGGGGGTCGGAGAACAGCAACAACACAGACGTCAATGCATTCCTCGCTCTTTCAAACATGTAATTACCAAATGAGACGACTAACTGAAACTGTTACTTTTGTTGTTCAATCGATTTCATTAAATACTTCATGTCTCTGAAAAGGGACAGTAAAAAGTCATACAAAACAATTGGTGAATTAGATGATGTATCCAGCCTCAAAGTCAGTTTATTTTCAAATTTTGTTATCAAACTTGACTGTATTCTTTATTATATCCAAATCTCTAGCATCCCCCTCTCTTCATCCATCACCCTCCCCTCGCCATCTTCTTCTTTCTTCTTATTAATATTCTTACTTACGCCTCATTTCCTTTACTTCTTAACTGTATAACACTGTTACATCAACATGCACACATTTATAAATAATAACACGTTTACATAAAAAGCATACATTTATAAATTATAACACTGTTACGTCAACAGGCTCATGTTTGTAAATTATAACACTTTTATATCAACGGGCACACATTTGTTACTTGTAACACTTTTACACCAACGGCATATTTTTGTAAATTATAACACTTTGACATCAACAGGTATACATGTATAAATTATAACACTGTTACATCAACAGGTATACATTTGTAAATTATAACACATTAACATCAACAGACATGCATTTATAAATCAGAACACTGTTACATCGACAGGCATACATTTATTAATTAAAACACTGTTACATCGATAGACATACATTTATAAATTATAACACAGTTACATCGATAGGCATACATTTGTAAATTATAACGCTTATAACACCAGCAGGCACATATTTGTAAATTCCATAAGTGTTACTTACAATAATTCTTCTTACATAAAAGTAGGTCTTCAGTTAGAATTGCAGCAATCTGCTCGATCAAATTGAGACATGTGTAGTTTAGTAAATTTCTGAATGCATAAATATGAACGTTTACGTGCCCCATATGCACTGAGCCAATTTAAAATTAAATCTAACGTCTTTTTAACATATTTTTTTAGAGTAAAGGATCTGACTGTAATATATTTGGAAGTGATAAAGAGGAACCCGTAAGAATTAGACTACTTGACTTCACTAAATATTATTCCTTATCTAAGCCTCTTTAACAAACACAGTTGCACTGCCAATGTAAATAATGACAAACTATTCATAAAATGGACAGATAATTTGACTTTGTATTCTTATATAGGTTGTGTCCCTTCCAATCAAGTAAGGAACTATTTCCTACTACTTTGGTGAGAGTTAAATTCACCGAAATATCGATGCTTAAGAGGTAGGGATAAATGATAGCCTCCTCGATATCCTTGCGGTTTTTGATGATGAAGTGGGTAAGGCACATAGTCTAGAACATCTTATATCCTTAGGAATTTGATAATTTTAATAAATGTTTAAAGTGAGTGCTGCCCATGCAAGAGACACAATGTCGTTTGATGAGATCTGAATTACATTTGATTTTAACGATAACATGATCATGATCTGATAATTTGTTTCGTTGTTCTTACGTCAGCAACATATACCTGAGCGCTACCCGTACTGCGCTCGTTAAAGTAAGATCTAAGGAGATGTCCACGTTTTTTCTGAACACCGTATCAACCACAAGGTCAAGCTTACTGGTGTTTACAGTATGACGTTGGTGAAGTTTGTATCTTCCGCCATGTTTGATTTTTTTTTTTGATTATGATTAAAATAACAATTGTTTGCATCAACAACTAAACGAAATTACTTTGAAATACCCCATAAAACAAAAATCCCTCGGATGGTATGATCTGATCGCGATGATCATTCGAGGACCGAATATAGCCACGGCCATAGACTGCTGTTCTATAGGGATATCGATTCTATTATGGATAAAAATGATCCTCCTATAATACTATTGATGCGACGCTAATCTGCTTGTGGGGCCCTTATTTGAGCATGTACTGTGAAAACACATTGACACATTATTGGGAGGTAAATTCGAGGGCATCGCAATTTTCGCGATTTTTCATCACGCAATGCTAAACGATTTTATAACCATGCTTTTGGTTTGTATAAAGACGAACCCGAACCCGTTGTCGTGGTATTGATTTTTATTTTTGGCGAGGACAACGACCGAGTGGATTACGGGGATGCCGACGAACGAGAGTTATTTTTTTCCTACACCAAAAAATTGAAAAATATGATTTTGTTATTCATAGATTATCTGATTTCCAAATACCGCTGAAAATGATTTGCCGTGATAAAAACATCGCTGCCTACATTCCGTTAAAACTGATAAGCCTGTACAAATACTTCGTGGATCGCTACAAAAATTAGCGCCGCGTAATCGATCTGGCTGAGTCGAAGGCCAATGACAAAATACAATCAATTAAACAAACATATTGTATGATCATAGACAAGTGAAGATAGAACCCTGTTTTCAATAATTACGAAGCGAACGAACAGGGTTACGTTATTCATGTGCGCACCAAAAGGAATCATTGGCACTGGCACATACGTATTGCCGTTGCTGAGACTGGCATCAAAGCAACGATGTGAAATCATCCCTATGGGATGCATCTTCGATCTTCTCAACCGTAATAACCTGGACAAAATTTGGAAGTGGCCACACAACGTAAAAATGTTCGTCGTGGCCGAAGTAGCGAAAGAAGAAATGTTGGTCGTGCTCTTGTGGTTATAGCTCCCAATCTCGAAACCGGAGATCTGGCCGAAATCAAACAGCTAAAGCGTTAGAGATTAATCCCATGGCGATACAATTTCAGCTTTTATTATTAAAAAAAATAGCGTCTGATTTTCTTTCCGTTACATTTACTCAGCTGAATTTTTTTGTCGTAAATCTTTTCACATCTGCCTAATGATATCGGCATCACATTGATCATGATGTCTAATCTCTGGATGAGGATATGCTGAGCTCAAATATTTCACCATCGCACCTGAAAGTTCCAATTCAATACATGTACTGATATTTGCACTTGCATCCAAACATTTGTGATGATAACCGCTGTAGCCCATTCATTTCACGCATCTGACGTTATTAGATGACGAGAGAAAGTAAAATAGGCTTTGTAATTGGCTGACAATTCTTTTGAAGAAGAGACAGAAAGCGCTATCACATTACTCGTGCATCCGGCCGAATTCGGAATGTTCCCGTCAATATTTTTAATATGGCGTGCATCCACGTACTGCTTTTTGGCCACCTCAGTGTTCGTCACAGGTGGATGATCAGTAGTCGTGAGCCTTGACCCCGCCGCCATAACAAAATTTCCAGTAATAGTTCCATCCAGTTTTAAGACAGTGTAATTTTTAACGTGGCCATAACTCTTCACGGCATTATCTGCCGCCTGTAGACAGTGGGCTTTCATGTGCCCACCTCCACCATCCACTCATAGCAATCGAGCATGTCATGTTGTCGCCCGTGATCAATAATGTAGTGCTTACGAACGAGTTTAACTGCGAGTATATCTACTGCATGTTGTCCTTGACAGGCCATGTGGATGGTAATCTGATTGTACATTGAAATGGGCCTAGTCAGAATCATTGCGGTGTTGGTTGCCAAGAGTATATTTTCATTATCTGTACTGTTGACCCTTAGGGCTTCATATATGGTTTGTATTGTGTTATCTTAGTAACTCCTGTAAGATCTTTGTCAATCCAAATAGACCTGCTGTAGATCACCAAATCATACACCATCGTGGTCCTGTTGTGGATCCCAGTGTACACAACTACACGTCTCACATTTTATGAATTCGTTCCCGAGTCAGACGAAGAAAAGTTTAAATCTGATAAAACCTGTATTGTGACGGATAACGTGTCCGCCACCTTTACATTCCCAGAGATTACGACGACACAGCGAAATCAGCAGAGATCATTAATTAAAATATTAGTAGAAAAAAAAACTGAACAGCGTAAAAGGACATTGCTGAGTTGCTTGCATGAGAGTAAGTATGCCATGATGGATTTCATTTGACTGCAGGAAAAAGGCTGACAGATAAAGAAAAAAGAGGATCAAGAGGCAGAGGTCACCACATGGCAGTTTGAGAACGCCACCTTCGTAAGCAAACAACCAGGTGTTCGAAGCTAAACGCCGGACATTTGATGCCCAGCTGAAAAAGGTAAACAAATACGAAAAACATCAATTAATGAAGCTAGCAAGGAATGACCTGATCTACGACATCCTTTATTTACCTCTGGATAAAACCAGAACATGGTTATCCGAATTGTACAACCGTAAACTTTAAACAAATGGCAATAACACCAAGAGGAGTCACAACTCTAGATTATTACAACCTGCCGAAAGCGCACGAACTATTAAGAAAAAATGAATCATCATTACAGGTAGGTCATCCTGATAGGGATGAGAAAAGGAGATAAATGAGACCTTTGACATGCTGCAAAACGTACACAAGCAACTACGTCACGGGCAGTATGACCTGCATAGATGTCATACGACCAAGTTAGTGCCAGTGCCGGTGCACTAGGCATCAGCGGCACCACCAAAACTGGATCTGGGAACCGCGGATGTATTGTTGCTTTTAGCAATACCAACATCCGTTATTACCAAAATCTGGAAGTTGCTGGTCGCTTCTAAGAGGGTTGGTAACATGTGCATGGAAATCAATAATGAGCTGATTGAAATTTAAAATCATATATTAACAGGAAATTTGGTCACACGCGATCAGTACCAAGTACTGCACCAGGACTCGATTAGTACAACCACAAAATGAAATGTCCGTCGATAACAGCACTTGTTATTGATTCTGGTTCGGTGAGTTCGTCATTATGGTACAATTCTCCGCTGCATCTAGACCAGAAATCATCGTACGAGATCGCGCTGAATTCGACAGAGATCTGGAACAGTATTTTTAATATAAGTGAAGTTATGTCTCCATGCTGATCGCCACGCGGTACACCCTCACTTTATTCTCGATGTGGGTATGACATTAACATATTTTCCCAGAAATACCCCGGTTGATCACCGCAAATGGCCACACCACAGCAAGCAACATAATCAAACCAAATTACTCCACGTTACGTACTAGAATCTTTTTATCCGGAAAGTACATGCTGAGATTTGATCTAGTCAATTCGATCGTGTCTGTGCTTGCTTTTAATCCTGACATAAACCTCGCAGGGAATGGTGTACACGAGGTTGATCTCCAAAGTAGTATCACCGATATGAACAGTTTACTTATTAATTGTTCTGTCTCTCTGGGATAGTTTTCGTCGGTGGGTGTTGCGTATAACGTAATTTACTTGTCAGCGGTTAACGTCAATAAGGGGTCCTTGATACATATCCTTCCTGAACCTTTATTTATTACCCTGTCGTAAACCGTACTCGATTGTGTGGCTCGCCGATTGATCGGAAAATTTCATGGATAGCAACAACGAGAGAATCACGTACTATCTACACCTGAGACGTAAACGTCCCATCTATGCAAACATATCCGTCGCAAATGTGTCGTGTAAAAAACTTTACCGGTAGATTTGTATCCACGTTATTGTCTAGGATCTAATCAGTGCTTCCAAGATTAGCAGCAAACGTTGCACCGATCTCTTTCAAAGCCTCATCAGCCTGTGCGACTGTAGCCGCTTCTGTCACATGGACAGCGGTGGTCCAAACAATTGCCTGTAACTTTATGGGTAGTGTTCCCGGGGAGCACAATGCTCACAATGTGCAAAGCAAATCATCACCCATCGATGTAAACCAGAGAGTAAGCGCTCTAAGCACAACACGCCTTCAAAAATCCGTGGCTAAACTGAGTGCTAGTTTGATCTAAAATATATCAAATTAAACGAAGCCAGAAATTCAATTGTACATGGACGTATCATGTTATGTTATGGTCTGAAATGCCGGTGGTGATCCTACATATCACTACCATGAAGATTTCTGTGAATAAATAATCACCTACACTAATGTACTAGAGATTTACTTTCGATTACCTGTTATTGTATGAGTTCATCGACATCAACTGATTAGAAAACGCCGAATATCAAGATTTTAATATCACTAATCTAAATGTGATTAAACATCGTAAATAAAGACGCAAGATGATAATGTGTATTTATCCCCCCCCCAATAAACCATTTTTTTAAGTGCGAGGCAAACTCCAAACCAATGCCGTGCCCCTTGACGATACCTCAGCGGTATATCTAATCATGTTACAAAACAACGATTGGCCTCTGTTCAAGTTGGCACAATACCAGCTGAATAATCTGACAATCGAAAACATTATCGCATGCTTTCCACAAGTAAGTACGATCATGCATTTGATAATAATCGGCGGCGATTACATGAGGTCTTGCGTAAACAACATGTGTCGTTGCAGGGACACGGGCACTAATGGTGCTTTGGTGCCGGAATAGCGGATGCTAAGTTTACTACGACCGGATTATTGTTCGAGCTGGAATCGATGCTGGCGAAATGTACTTAGAGGTTTAATTTCAACCAAATTCGGATGTACATGTAGCAAGTTACTGCGCTCCAAGTCGCGAACATATGGCGAGTTGGTACGAAAGAGTGAAGTGAGAGTGAGCTTCCATTGCACGTTCGCGAAACGGTGTACAGATCAGACCAGAAACAAGTACATTTTTGATAACATTTTTTTAATTAAGCATTCACGTCCGCCTGCATCAATATCTCGAGCGAGCTCTAAAGTGCATTTCTAGTGCCACCAAAAGACATTACACGTGGCAGTACGTGATGCTGATGGAAGCCAAGCAAAACACTATGATGTGGATACTGACACGCACATTTCTCTAAAAGATGTTTCATAGTTGTACCCCAATTGTTTTTTTTTTGTCTCTAAACATCCATAACCTCTCAAAGATTCTCAAGACCATATTGAGTTACAGTGGACAGCTGCCCTTGGTGTGGACTATATTTATTACGTTGTTGTCATGTTTGTTCGGTTCATGACCTTAGATGTGCTCAGCGGATAAACGAATGTGCTCGTTTTAAAAAAAAAACTATTGTCAAACATGGGTGGAAATGCTGTCTAAACCATTGTACAATCATGCGTAACAGTATGTCTGTCAACAAAAAGCGACAGAGACTACGTTCATCAAACTTTTTTGCACCAACATTACTGACCTTTGTGTTATTGCCACTAGAGCTCTCTCATCAGCATGAAGGGTCTCTAACACAACTCATAAATCTATAGCTGAATACGACGTTTCCAAAAATGGAATTAACTGCAAAGGAGTTGCTCGTACAGCGCTTGCCAAGTGACAATGTCACTCAGGGTTATTCTAACCAAATTAATGTTTCAGAAATATCCTTGCGTAATGTGCAAGGCTTATAACGTAAAGATGCCCTAAACCTCAAAAGCCTAATAGGCGAGCGTGTTATAAGCCTAGAAAGAAATAACGTGATTTGTTGTTAATAAGTGCACCATGCCGTACGTTCCTGTAACCCAATCAGCGTCGGACAATACAATCTTGCGTTAGCAGCGCAACGTAAAAACCGTTATCCATTAAACTTCATGTGACTGTGATAGCTTGTGCCACAAATGGCCCGTATAAGATCATGCTTACTAATCATCAGGCCACGTCGATAGCCAAACACGCTAGGGAGATAAAGAGAATCATTCTCAGATTACACTCAGCACGATTACCCAAGCAAGGAGAGTTCATCGGACCGATATTGACTGGCATTGCATGGTCGTTATTACCCTTGCTTTTAGAAATAGGAAAAGAACTACTTCAGCTGCCTGGCACGGTAAGAGGAAGAAGCGTAAAAATAGTACAGAATTGAGGAAGAATGATGCGTTCATAAGCGTAGTATCAGTGAGCAAGGACACCTCTGAAAAGGTATACGATTAACTCCTTTTTTAATCTTGACAACCAAACAGTGCTGGCACCGACAGTTTAATTTTTTTTTAAAGAACATCTCTTGGATCAAATCAATGTGGATGAAAGTTCCGTGATCAATATTTAGAGTTATTACGATGGAAATGGAACTCACTGGGTCGCTATGGTCAACGACCCTACTCAACAAAAATGCGGCATATTTCGATTATTGTGGTTTAGCCCCACCACCCCCACCACCCCTTCCGACGATGTGATTCGGTATTTGGTCCCGAAAAGGAATTCGCTTCAAATCCAGGATGTCGACAACAGAACTTGCGATTCGTATTATCTCGTATTAAACTCGTAACTCATATAGCATAATTTTTTACAGTATCCGCTTTATCCTCATTTTAATCATTTATATTAGTATCTTTTGCAAAATCACGCACTAACCGCGCCTGCTTTTGTAGATACCGATCTAGATTTTTCGCACCACATACAGAGCACTGACATGTAATCAATTTACGATTTTCTTTCGTGGTTCATACCATTTCGTCCACATTTAAGGTCCTCGCCCTGCATCGTAACCACTAGCACTGCTTTGGAACCGGTTAAAACCACTTGCAGGGGATATTTTCCACTATGGCTCATATAATAACTTTCAGTTCATTTCTTTCTTGCACATGCAAATGTGAAAGTTTCTGGTCTAGATTTGTTTATAATTTCTGAATTCCAACAATTCGTCGCTCCTATATCAGTAGAATCCGATGATATTCCTTCACCGAGTGGGACAAGTACCACTAAATTAATTACATATTTAACATGGCTATTTCTTTCATTATACTGGTACTCCTATAATTAATTTAGATCCCAGGAGCACTAATACTATAATTTAACTAATTCATTTTCTTCTTAACTTTGTAAGGACCGTGATATCTAATCTGAAGAAAAGTAAGAAGAATGAGCAAGAGTAAAACAACTCCAATATCAAACTCAAAAGTTCTCTCCCTTTCAGTTCTCTCAAACCATAGTTTCATTTTTAACTTTAATTGATTACTTGACTTGGTCTTAGGTAAGGGACCTACACAATCTACCATAATTCTACTAAATGGTTCGTCAAATGCAGGAATAGGTTGCAAATGAGCTTTAGGTATCTTCTGATAGGGTTTTCCTACCATTTGACAAGTATGACAAGATCTACAGTATTTGACAGCATCACTTTTGATTTTTGGCCAATAGAAGTGAGTCAAGATCTTGTGATAAGTTTTATTAATCCCTAAATGACTAGCCAAAGGAGTTTCATAAGCCAGATTAAGTATTTCCTGTCTGTAAGGTTTTGGAACTACTATTTGATAGTTCACTGACCATTCATCACCAGCCTGTACCTCGGGAGGTCTCCATTTTCTCATAAGAATTCCATTTTTAATGAAATAACAGACAGGAACTTCAGTAACTTCAGTCTCATTTATGACCCTTTGAAACAAACAGGAGATCTCAGGATCTTTTTCCTGTTCGACGACAAGTGACTGTCGTTTATCACCTGATTAAGAGAATGAGTTATTAAAAGAGGATCACTATGATCAATACCTTCTGATTGATCTAAACCAAGAATGAAAGTGATCTCATCAAAAACCTGACCTATACAAGCGCCAGTTGAAGGAATGCTGGCTTCTATAACACCATTCTCAAGATCATCACCCTGATGAGAATAAAGAGAATGAGTTGTCAAAAGAGGATCACTATGATCAATACCTTCTGATTGATCTAAACCAAGAGTAAAAGTGACCTCATCAAAAACCTGACCTATACAAGCGTCAGTTGAAGGAATACTGGCTTTTTCAACATAAGCCTGACCCACGCAGATATCAGATAAGGGAATACTGCCCTCAATAACATAAACCTGACCCATGCATGTGTCAACGAAGGGAATACTGCCCTTTTCAACTTCATTCTCAAGAGCTTTCTTTACCATAGCTCTAGTAACTGTACAAGCTTGAAATATATCAGGAATTTCTTTTTCAATTGGATCAACTTTCTGATCCAAATTAGGCTTGTCAGTTACAAGTGGATTAACCACAACCTTGTCCCCAGCTAAGTCGTTGCCTAGCAATAAATCTATCCCCTCTACGGGTAAAACCGAGACTGTTCCGATTGTCACAGGTCCTGACACTAAGTCTGATGACAAATTTACACAATGGAGAGGAACATTAACAAAGCCGCACTCTACTCCCTGAACAATAACACTTTCATTAGAAGAATACTTTTCAGAAAAAGGCAAAGTACCTGATAATAAAAGACTCTGAGAAGCTCCTGTGTCCCTTAAAATTTTAATAGGGGTTGGATTGGCTGAATCACCCAAGAGGGATATAGAACCCTTCGATATGAATGGTTCATAATTCTCCATAACAAAATCAGACTGGGATTTATTAGACCCAACAAATGTATTGCTTTCAATACATGACTGTGACCTTGACCTCTTGTAAATAAGAGCATTTGGAACAGGTCTATCTTGATTCTGATGCCTATTTTTCAATTTGTAGCAATCAGAAATAACGTGTGCTTTTTTCTTGCAAAATTTACACGTCGGAAGAGACAAGGATCTAGAATCAAACTTTTCTGAAGTCTGATTTTTGAAAGTTGTGTTAGTTTGAGTTTTAGAAGGGCTTGAATTAGGCGGAAATTCTCTTCTGCCAGAAAATTGTTGAGTAGAAGTTTTGTTAACAAAAGGAACTTTATGTGTCAATCAATATTCGTCAGCAGCTCGAGCAGCATTTTCCAAGGTTTCAATCTTATGCTCATCAAGATAAGTTTTAACATCATTATGGACATAGTTTTTGAACTCTTCAATTAATATAATTTGCTTGAGATTTTGATAATCTTGTTCGACTTTCTTGGCTAAACACCATCTATCAAACAACTGCTCTTTTTGCCTAGCAAATTGAACATGAGTTTGTCCAGCTTCTTTTCTGTAATTTCTAAATTTTTGCCTATAAGCTTCAGGAACTAACTCATACCCTCTTAAAATGCATTCTTTAACTACATCATATTCACTACTTTGATGAACAGACAGTGAAGTGTAAATCTCGCTAGCCTTACCAGTCAGTACACATTGTAGTAACTGAGTCCAATTCTCTCTTGACAACTTTAAATTTTCTGCAACTTTTTCAAAAAGAATAAAATATTGTCTACTTCTTTTCTTTGAAAGGGGACACTAATCTAATATTCCTTGCTAAATCAGTATGATGGTGATTCTCACTTGCCAGCTCTAATTCTTTCATTTTACACTGATATTCCCTTTCTTCCTTCTCTCTCTATCGTTCAGTTTGTTTTTCTTATAACCTTTCCTCTCTCTCTCTCTCCTCTTTTTCAAATTGCAATTGTCTTTCTTTCTCCTCTTTTTCAAATTGTAATTGTCTGTCTTTCTCCCTTTCCTGAAATTCCAGATTCTTAAACTCTAATTCAGATTGTAATTGTCTTTCTTTCTCCCTTTCTTGTCTCTCTCTCTCTCTCGTCTTTTTCAAATTATAATTGTCTTTCTTTCTCCTTTTCCTGAAATTCCAGTTTTTTTTAACTCTAATTCACTCTCTCTCTCTCTCTCTCTCTCTCTCTCTCTCTCTCTCTCTCTCTCTCTCTCTCTCTCTCTCTCTCTCTCTCTCTGAAATTCCAGCTTCTTCAACTCTAATTCCATCTTGAATTTTAATTCTAATTCCTTCAGTTTAATGTCAGAGTCTGGTGTAGACTTACTGACTGGAATCAAAGCACTTTGTTCCAAAACATCCTGCTCTACCAAATACTGGACCAAAATCTTTTTGATATCTTGTTTTGTTAATGAAGCCTTGACTTCAGAAAGATCGTGTTTCCTGGCAAGTTGAACCAACTCGTCTTTTTTGAAAAGATCTAATTGCTCCTGGGTAGGATAATAAAGAAATATCTTTACCTTAGATGTCATTTTGATACAAGCGTGTTAGTCTCACTAAAGATCTAAATTTTTCAAAAACTAGGGGAAATTCAAATTTAAATTCTAATTTTTTTAAATCCCGGACGAGCCCCCAATTTCTATGTTACGTGCTTAGGCTCGAATAAGCAGCAACACAGAAAGAGTGAATACTAACAAGCTTGTAAAACTTTAACAATAATTTATTAAGTACAATTATTTTCATAAAATAAATAAACTTACGGTTTTAGAGAATCAAATCCAACAAATATAGAATTCACAAAAATAATCCACTAATGGAATTGCAAGTCCTGATAAATAAATGTTCTAATAGTTCCAGGTTCGAATCTTGACGATGTAATCCAAAATGGCTGACAATGTCACGTAATGCAGTACTTTTTTATGTTGTTCTTGTTTTGTTATCATCCAATGAAAATCATAAACACATGTCCTTTTCCAAATAATTCTTCTTTCTTCAATGAATTGACACAAAGTCCAGAACAAAATTATAACTCAAACATGAATACACAACTGTTCATTTTAAAACCCAAAATTCTACTGAACTATTCTATCCCAAACAACAGTTCTTATACCTGTCCCCCCAAGTAAACAAGTGATCACGTGATCTTTCTAGAAATTCATGGAAGGTCACTACCTTCGTCACATATTCTAGATATGTCCTACACCCCAAGAACTAAAAATAAAAATTATCCTTGAAATTAACCAATAATTTTAGGAGCTTGTTGACAATGTCTAAAGCAAGGTCAGGAATTAGATCAACAAGCCAAGGTCAAAACTTGTTTACAATTAGAGTGTTGGTCAGCCTGAACTTTCCAGAATAATTTCCCAATTAATGAATATTAAACCCTAAATGACAAGTTTGGATTTAACAATTAAAAAAATAAATAATTTAAATCCAATAGCCGTAACACCGGAAATTGTTAACGATTACAATCACGCAAAATAATGGAGTATTAAAATGGCGTCCACGAAAGTCCGGCAACACGGGCCTAAACTGGGGGTGACATGCGTTACATCTTGTGTTCATAAATTTCAGGTAGGAGACCGCGTGAGAATCAGAAGGCAGAAAAATGGGTATGAAAAATTATATGCATTGAACTGGATCGAAGAAAATGTTGTGATGTCAAAAGTTCAGAAAACATTACCCCGTGACGTACACGACTAAATAGGTTGCATAAAGCTTTGTTTATGAGCAGAAATTACAAACAAGCAATCGGAATATTTTAGGATAGAAAAGTAATTTCAACCAAAGTAAAGGAATATTTCGTCAAATGGTTTGGTTACTCGGACAAATTTAATGTGTTGATCACGATGGCGACGCTAACAACACTGTCTTCAGCGCAGCCGAAATGTTACCTTACGCTGGTGCAACGTTATTTCCCAATTATGGACGGCATCACTCAGCGCAATGAGGTAATCCCATCACCATAAGAATATACATAAATACGTTATCAAATTTAACAAATTTCAGGCGGTCGGGAGGCAGGTTGAGCAGCTCACGAAACTGTTTTCGTTTTGTCGCGATTATATTACGTTTGAGATTTTTCGAATGTGGCATAGTCGTTTATATTTTTGAAGAGGTTGCGTATGAGCCGCGCAAATCGAGACGCTGATGATATGCTTCCAACAAGCATCATTTTCTGGATCGGGCTTCTCGAGAAAATCAACTCTAGATCATAACTGAGATCGCTTTTCGACAGCGCTATGATTTCTGTCGAATATTTTAGCAAATCATCGTCGACAAGTTCTTTCACCCATGCCACCTCAGGCATAAATTGAGGATCAAATAGTCCAGGCTTTGTGGGTTTCAATAAGGGTTTTTACGCGTATTTTGAAGATCATGTTCCAATCGATGATATCACTGCTAGAACGGAAACGGCCATACGCGGAGTGCTAGATTCTCATATAAGAGTGCATTGCAGCATTAAGTTTAATGAGATTTCACAAGTAATGTTTAGTAAATTTGTGGAGAATCTTATCGACGTGGCGGATGTGGATGTCAATTTTCTATCCGACATATTAGAAGAAAAAATTCTGCGAAACGGAATGGGATATGCGCTGGTGGGTGGAACTTGAATTATCATCAAAACGGCTAAGTAGAATACATTCAAGGCAAGTTATTGGATGCTATTGGATGTTATTGGATTCCTGCTAAAATATCAGCAACGTTAAAATTCATGACCAAATAAAATGTTTGAATTGCTCGGTATTATCGTCGCTTTAGGCCGCAGCCAGAAATCCAGACAGGGAAAATAGTTACACAGTCTAACAAATACAACTCAGTTGTAAGATATCGAATTTCCAGTGTCAATCAGTGATAATCCAAAATTTAAAAAACAAAATCGCATCGGAATTAATTTATTTGTGAATAACGGTAGTGGTTTTTTCACCTGACTAGGGGGATATAAGAGAGTATGGTGATCTCTTATACTATCACAAGTACAATAAGGACGTCTATTTCTTCTGGATCAAAACTCTTTCGAAGTTACTGCACTACCAAGCTAACAAGAGCGACTATAAATCTCATTACTGAAGAAAACAAATTGTCTGACTGGGTTCAGGAGGATCTGGAAAAGCACATGGGGTCTTATGACAAGAGGATTGCCTTCTTGTCAAAATGAACGTATTATATTGCAATATAATGGTTTGTGCTTAGACCGGCATTTTTACATACTATCTGCATCGAGTACAAAATAAACAAATTTTGAGTAAAGAAAAACTTGGATAGAATATGGAAACGCGAGTGTCGAGTAAATAAAAGTGAAATGAAAGCGAGTATTTGGCAAAGAAGGTGAGTATCGAACACAGGAAAAAAGTACCTGTGCTAATATAAAGAAAAACGATCATAGTGTTATGAAATAGATCCAAGCAGTTTAGCTGAAATAAAATATGGAAGTAAATACACTGACATTGTGCTTTCATTTGAAACTACTTCCTGTTAATATAGTTTACACACCATATCCTTACTTATGATTATAAATGTCATGTTACAAGGTATCCTACAATGATTAGTGGATTGGGTACATGTTCTGTGCAAGCTCAGAAGTTTGAAATATATTCATTACAAAAATTTGAAATACCAATAATGTAGCAGAAAATTAATTTTCGCCCTGAATAAACTTCGCCCATATCAATTTATTTGCACATGAGTAATCTTTAATTTTGTTTTGCGTGTTGCATGAGCGTGAAGGCGAAGGACTTCTAACGGATGTTGGACCGTTATGCATACACTATTTTCATTTCTTTGGTGAAAGTTTAATGGTGCTTGATGACAGATGTTTGTATCGCATGTTTGTTCACCTCTCTGTATGCACGCAAAACGGAAGTGACTACGTTTCTAGACATAATCCATTAAGTCTTAAATTAATAAAGCATTTTTATTTGGTTGCAGATGAGAACCATGCATCAAACAGTCGATGAAGGACTTGCTCGCATCGGAGAACGGATGGAAAGTTTTCAACAAGATACATATCAGATTTGACGACTCTCGGAAACCTTATTTCGTGGTCGTACATTTCTATGCCAATCCTGCATAAGTACGCGCTTGAAGACATGTTTTATACTAAAGAAGACACAAAGACAGGTTTCAAGCATGATTGAAGTATATTCACGTAAGATTCGAGTTTACGGATCACTCGGCGATAGGCATATGCCGCATATGAGAAAATATATTACTGAAACCACTGATACACTCGATGCTATTCACCAAGAACTGGAAAATATTCGGCATACTCTCGGTCTGTATGATGAAGGCACTAGCTGTAGTTGTTCGAAAAATCAAATACTACTATCCATTATTTGTGCTTCCGTTATCTGCGGATTGGTTTTGTGGACAATTTCCATGCCAAAAAGGCGATAATTCAATGAATTGAGACCTTCTCTACGCACTTATTAAAGCATCACGCTCTGAATGCCATTTTCTTTCTTCAAATTTAACCTCTTACTTACTGATTATTTCATCACTGAATTATCGGTTTTTAAAATCTTATTTTTCCATTTATAAATTCATCGTTTGGAACTAGTCAACATCACGAATATAGCTTGAAACATATCACTTAGATACAAGGAGGAAAGCCACTAATTCACATTTTTTACTTGTTTTTATATTATTATTGACATCTAAATTAAAACAAACTAACGAAAGTTGAAAGCTTTTTGAAATTATGGACACTTGAATACTACAATGAGTGAAATTAGTTGCCAATGCATATTACGGAACAATTCGAAAGACCGTAGATTTCAGAACTAATTTTCCATCAACGTCTCCCATTTTCATCCATGGTAACCAATGCGAAAATCTAGCGAATGTTCCATAGAAAAATACGTCATCTGCAGCCATGTTCAAGTCCGAGTTACCAAACAGAATATTCACCAGGTTGACGTCCCATAGCTCTCCCCATGGGTTAGACTGTGCTGTAATCAATCCTACGCTGTCTTCCGATGGAAGACCCATGGAATAGACAAAATCTCTTGGAATATCCACATTTAGCCACTGTATTATAACAGGAGGTACCTCAACGGTGATTCCTGTAATGGGATTAAACCAGTTCTTTAAAACAGTACCATTATTAGGGTCCTGGTAAACGCCCTCTGCATATATAGTATCAGAGTAGGAGGAGTTATTTGCATTTGTAGGAAGATTGACACCAAGGAGCACCATTCCTTCGAAATTAAAAAGATTAATTTGCTGTTTGCCTACTATTTCCGACATCCCAGTCCCGTTGAAATGAACATTAATTACATCAGATGTTAAGATTCGAAGTATTCTTGGATCAACCCACGTTGTCCGAGAAGTGGCGTTTTGTGTTACGTTGACTTGTGGTATAATACTATCGGGCAATCCTGCTTTCCTTCTTTTGTCTATCACCTGCTTGAACTGGGTCCACGAAGTCTCTTTGGGTATTTCATAAGAACCGGGAGCCTTCAAATATATTGGAAACTCAGCCTTGATAATGTCTAGAATGTCATTTGCTACACAATTTAAGCCATCCATACATTTCCAAAACATTGTTGTATAGAATAGATCGCCCGGTGTTGTGCTCATCTCCATCCACGGCAAAAACTGGCTCTTTCTCGCCCATGTTCCTGCTGCGGCGACACTGTCATCCTTTGTTGCTGCCAAGCGTGTTACATTGACAAAGAATTCGAATAGTTCCACGAAGTCATACACGGGTCCCGCCGCGTACCTTGAGTAATTAGTTGTGTCTAAAGGATTCGGATATTCGAGCACAATATCAGAATTAAACCCAATTTTCTCCCTTGGGAGTATTTTTGTAGGAACTACATCACCCAGTCGAAAATGTCCATTGACTGGATCGTTGGCTACAAAAAAGATCTCATTTGCCAAGCCATCATATATGTTGATCCAAACCCTTTGAATGCTATTCGTTTCTGGGTCCCTGTAAACCACGAACTCTCGAGATAAAGAATTGTAGCTTCCATTTGCCAAAGGTATTTTTCTATTTATGCTGTATCCTTCATAATTAAAGATTTTCACCAGTGGCATGTCTGGAATCTTTGCAAACACAGATCCATTTAAGTAGTTCACCGTCTCTACATTTGGATCCCTTGACCCCGTGGTTCGTACAAAGAAATCCAAGTTCGTCTTTGGGTCATTAATGTCGTATTAAAATGAACAAGGGATCACACATATAAAGAGGAAGTGTAAACGTGTCGCCATTTTCTCACCTGAAATAAAAAATAAGGTCTTATAGATACCTAATAAATTGATGTATATACTTCTTTTAATGCCTACAATATTGTCCTACATGTGAATGCTTTAATGATTCTTCAGCTCCTAAAGCATCGCGTAAGTTCAATTTGAAAACAGTTTATAAAAGTATAGTGGGATGAAATTGTTACAGATGGAAACAATCTGTCCTGGAACTTTCTAGCTTGAATTTTTAAAGGAAATTTCGCGTCAACGAACAAAAATAAGATTTTCATCAGATCTGGTTGGCTGAGAGCAATGACTCAAACTCAGTTTTACTACCTCCATGCCTGATTCAGTAAGAAACGTGACATTTGTATACATTTAATTTGCGAATACTCCACATATTTTTTTTCAAAATATTGGTTTCTAAATACGTTTGTGTTAATATCCTTTAATTAAGTTAGAAACAATAACAATACTGTGAATTTCGTATCAGATACTTTCTGTGTAATAATCTTAAAATTGACTGTTTCAACTATAACTGATAATCACGCTGTTATTAAACACCTGTGAACTAAGTTGCACACGGTACAACTCTACTTCATCGTGTTACAAATAGCGTTGAACGGGACTTTGTGCCCTTTTTTCAATTTTGATTTTAGTGAAAGTGATACTTGTACTTAAGCACAAACTTGAAGGCAATTTCCTTTCGTCATATAATAAGTTGAACGTTTAAATGTAAGCGAAAACTCACATATGACCACAGAAAAAATATGAAAAGTGATGTTGTTCTGACATAATAGTAAGTTTTCATTTTCAACTAAAACAGATTGAGATTGATTTCATTTAATTATATATACTACAATAATTACGATTAGGCCCTTATGAGCTAAGACAAAACTCTAGCACCGGAGCGGTTTATCAAGTTAGTTGTTTAACAATTAGTGTTAAAATAACAGGACTGTGACTCTAAAACAAATCATGGAACACGAACAGCTACTTTATTGCTTGTTTAAGTGATCCGTTAACTAAATCTGATATGCATAATAGACATTATGTAACTACATATGTTGGCTATCTGTATAATCGAAGGATGTATATAAATATATATATATATATATATATATATATATATATATATATATATATATATATATATATATATATATATATATATATATATATATATATATATATATATATATATATATATATATATATATATATATATATATATATATATATATATATATATATATATATAGCCAGATAGTTAGCAGTACATAAACTGATTATCCGTTTAAAATAGTTGATAACAGCAGTATAAATTAAGCACTAAATAGAAATTATAAACCATGGGTTAATCGCAAAACGAATTATCTTGCATCTTGGGGTCAGCAAAAGTTCCCTCGATATGTTCTGGAAGATTTCGGCAAATAAATATTAGAGATACCTCGTGATTAATTAAGAAGGTTGATGTGGCTAATTGACTGACTAATAATTACTTCGTCACGATCGCTAGCCTCACTCTGGCGAAACACAATATTGACATATATAAAGAGCAGTGATATTAGAACGAACCAGCCGTTTCGTCGGAACTCAACTAGACTTGTAAATAAGATACTTCATTCGTACAATTTTATATACAGTATATAAATTTGTAGTTTACGATGTCAATCTAAAACAGGATTATTTTAATATCTCTTTACTCTTCTTTAATATAATCTGTTGGAAAGCTTAATATATTTAATTGTAATTATATGCTTGATTATAGTAAAATACAACTTCATACTCAGTAATACTTAATTCAAAACTAAAATATTTAATTGTAATTATATGCTTGATTATAGTAAAATACAACTTCATACTCAGTAATACTTAATTCAAAACTAAAATACTTTAAATAATAGAGTTTAACATGTTGGTATTTTAGATTAAAATTCAGCCAAATATATATTTTACTAAATGATTGCGGTATTAGTCTGAAATATTGAATTATATTTTTTAGCTATCGTGAGTTGATTCGATATTTAATTACCTGTATTATATTAAAAAAGACAGAAATTATACAAATATATGATGTTAGTAAGTGATATAATATCGTAGTTTATATTTCTCCCTTATATATGTAACTTAAGTTTATGTAGATTGATGTTGAATGTAATGTTATATATTGCGTATTGCAATAAAGAGCCGTTTCGTCGGAACTCAAAGGAGACTTTATCATTACAGCATCATTGGACCTCTCGCATTGCCCAATTCCCCAAGATGTAGCCGTATCTACACCGTTATGAGTGAAGCCTTTCTTTTTAAGGAGAGCCTGAGATCTACGTCGCTCTTTCCGTCTCCTTCCCTCCGATCATGGAAAACAGCATTGCTAAATTCCTTCATCGTGCAGGGTTAAAGTCACGTTATTTTTTTTTTTTTTAAAAAAAACAACTATTTCCCAAATTGTAGGAGCCGGTGGTGAAGATGATAGTGTTATGGTCTGGTTCAAATTAATCTGAAAATAGGAGGCATAAGTTCTCTCATTCATTCTATGTTGTACATGCTTTACATCATTCGGTGGTTTTGGGTATGGTTGTTTGACTAAATACAATGCAGTCGTCAATCTAGACACACAAACGCTTTCCTTGCTAGACGATACGGTAACCATGAATTTCAATCATAATCAGTCTGGTCTCGCACGCACCTCAAAATCTACGATCATTCAGCCTAACTATATAAACGCAATTGCAGTACGGATCAGTAAAACCCCAAATGGAACATCTGTTTTACTTGAACCATCTTATAACATGCCAAAATCTACAATTCTTCCAGCTAGAACAATTGTGACAGTTTCCATAAAGACCTTTTTACAAATTCTTAACCCTACTCCAATGGCTATGCATATACGTGCCAAAACCGTATTAGCAAGTGCAGACGTACCACACCCACAAACAACGTTTAGCATTAATGAGGACACTCTTGGACGGAATGACACACCTAACCTCATGAATACACAATCTAGTAAACGACAAGAACCAATTAATTTTAATTTACTCTTTTCAGATTTGACAGAAAACCAAAATCAGGAACTTCAGTCATTCTTAAACCAAAATAAGGATGTTTTGGCTCTTAACATAGATGAACTGGGTAGTACTACCGTATTCACACACCGACTATAAGCAGGTGATTCTATGTCGATTCGTGTCGGCCTTATTGTGCGGCACCACACATCAATAAGGAAATTGAACGACAGGTAGAGGAATTATTAGAACATCAACTAATTCAACTAATTTCATCCATTTATGCATTTCCAGTTGTATTAGTCAAAACCAAAAATGTTGAATATCGTTTTACTATTGACTATAGGAACCTTAATCAGGTGACACCAACGATTACATTCCCTCCTCCACGGTTAGAATATGTCATCAATGCAGTTGGACAAACTCAACCATGTCTTTCAGTATTTTAGATTTAAGTTTAGCATTTTCGCAAATTAAAATAGATCTACTGATAAAATAAGAGCTCATTTATAACATCACGAGGTCTTTACCAATGGAATGTAATACCGTATGGACTCAGAAATGCATCCGTCACTTATTGTGTTCCTTTAGGTCATGTTCTTAGATGTATACCATGGTCAACATGGATTGCATACATAGTTGACATCATTATCTTTTCCAATTCATTTCAGATCAACCTCAACTGATTTGTTTACATCAAACAAACTTGACAATCAAGACTTCAAAATGCGTATTTTCAGCTTCTGAAGTTGTTTATCTTGGTTATAAATTCTCAACAAAAGGAATCAAAGTAGAAAGATGTTAGAAGTAGTCTATATTTGTGCAATTATTACAGGAAATTTCATGGATATTCTACTTTAACAACACCTTTAAATAAATTGTTGGTAAAAGACAGTTCATTCCATTGAGCAGATAAGTGTCAAAAAGAGTTTGAAATTCTTAAGACAGCTCTGACCTCAGCGCATATTTTGGCTTATCCTGATTTCAACAAACCATTAAGACTCGCATGTAATTCTAGTGGCGCCGCTCTAGGGTATATTTTGTCTCAAAAAGGCACTGATGACAAGGAACATGTTATTGTTTACGGTGGAAGAGCTTTAACGGACGCTGACAAACATTGGTCAGTCACTGTCATTATAGATCGCAAAACACTAGTGTGGCTTAAGACAGTTAAACAGACATCAAACATATTAATTCGTTGGCCACTTCGTCTGCAAGAATACGCTTTCGATATCGTATTCACTCCAGAGAAAAGAAACAAAATTCCGATGAACTCTCACGTCAACACTACGAACAAAACTGATAACACTTTCAATAAATCGGGGAAATCTCCAGATTACATAGACACACATACTGCTCAATCTCAGCCACCTGTACACTACATTAAAATAAATTCATGGAAATTACATTCTATTACAAGAAAGAATATATTCCCAACCTATCTGCAGTACACACTAATGATATCACACTTAGTAGTGCCTCTTCAGAATTACCAAATATCGCCCAATATCAGCGCGAGTGCCCTGGTTTCAAGGACAGGTATGTTTGCTTAGAGACAGGAATATCATCAGAAAAGCTATTTTTTATGAAGCAAGTCAGTATGAACTTATTAATGGTGTTTTGCTTCATTTTTTCCAACCTAGAGTAAAACACAAAACTTCCTCAGATCAACTTATCAAACAAGTTGTTCTACCCACAAATGTGAGACACGATGTTCTTCTGTCTTATCACGATTCGAAAGCAGGAGGTTGTCATTTAGGTGTCCAAAGAATATATCAGGCTATCAAACAAAATAATATTGGCCTAAAATGTATCAAAATGTGTATGACTACATTACATCGTGCTCTCAATGTCAGCTCATTAAACGAGACACAAATGCGCGAAAGACTACATTACACGCATTGCCTCGGTAAGATGTATTTTCTCGGTGGCACATGGACATTTTGTGTATGCCACACTGTAAGGAAGGTTACAAGTATATCTTATTGGTAACACATAGTTTGTCACTAACGTGTAAAGCTTTCCCCATCCGTTCTCAAACAGCAACGGAAATCGCCAGTGTTTTGTGCAATGAAATATTCACACGTTATGTTGCACTACAAACACTTGTTAGTGATCGTGGACGAGACTTTATGCCTCATATTGAGTTAACACTCTGTGAACTATTTCAAGCAACACTTCACCATACCAGTAGCAGCAGAAGGGGCGAACAGACCACAATATAGAGACGTCCATTTGTCAAACTAACACTTCCTACAAAACAGACAATATAATGACAAAACAAACAACAAAAAAAGCTTCTAACTAATCAAGAGTTTCTCCTACGGATTAGTTAATATTATTACTGTTTTTGTTGTCATTTTGGTTTTTTAAAAATTATTATACTCGTGATTGCTTACCTTTGACTCCTCTAATTGTCACGCCCCTTCTACAACTACGAATTATATCATTTTCTCAACCGAATATTTTATAAAGACTGATTCGAAATCTTGATCTAGGATCGTGTAAATTTATCGTTATAAATCCGTGTGGGTATAACTTAGCACGACTAAAGAAATTTCTAAAAAGATTATAATCCATATTTCCGTTACACCAGGTTTGATGAATATTTCTAAGGGTTTGTGTGTGTCAACTCCATTAAACACAGCAAGAAAATTAGTTATCTCTGATCACTTTTGGAATTTGTGTATATCGCTGGGATACATAATCACATCAGTGTTTTTATGTCTACGTCTAGAAAATATTGTTTATCCAGCATTACATCATCGTATGCAACTAAATTAATAATTCCATGAATATCATCAACATTCGGTGCTTCATCAATATCAGTGATAAAATTAATATCACTGCGCTCATCTTACGATTCTGCATTTTCATTAAAATCTTTAAACACATCGTCACACCTCTGATCATCAACAGGTGGTGCTACCAAATACAACTTATCCCACTTGTGCTATCTCATTGTCAGATTAAGTAACAGCTGTATCTTTCCACTTGGAGATGGACCTATTATAATTATGCGAACATAATTTGGTAACGCTGGATGGTGTTTAACAGATTCTCGCGTTCTTGTCGCTGAACAATCAATTACATTCATGCTATTATAAATACAATTATGGATCTGTGTGAGTTAAATGTATTGCGTGTACCAAGACACATACATTAACTACAATTACAACAACAAATAATAGATCAGCACATAGAGGTAAGTGTGAACAACTCGGTACAAAGACATTTAAATCGATCCCAGGTGACATATCGAAACAAAAACGAGGAGGTGATATTGCAGCAAAATTAATAAAATTACCAAGTAATTCATGGGCCGAATACTCAGGAGAAAAAACATCTTCCTGGATATATTTACTGCAGCCAGACTTGATATCAGACTTGATTATCATGATCAACCGAAACCCGGCGAGTATCCGATAAGCGCTTTTGATGTCACGCTCTTGATGTGTCTTATAAAAGTAACAATGTCGCAGATATAAACTTATACATTCTATTGTACTGATAGATCTTTCAGGGCATCATTAGCTAACTGGTTAGTAATATTTACAGTGAAAGGTAAGCTTCTATTAGGGACTGGTAATTAATATTATTATGGAATCTATTTATTATTCCCCAAGATGATTCTGGAGAGGCAAATCAGCAATTTAATAAACTCGCCGAAACAGCAAACGTCAAACGTGTTACTGCAGCAGATTGGTTATCAAGACAGGTAATATGGAAAATTTATCTTCCATCGCCTAAAAAAATTGAATATGCGCATTTTGATGCCAGCGTTCCAAATGAGGTTAATCAGGCTTATATATTATTTCTTCCACATGATACTGTCAAAAGACGGACAAACAAATACGCGTTAACCATCGTTGATATTGCCAGCAGATGCAAAGAATCAGAGCCATTATCGACAGACATCAGCAGAAATAGCTTCTGCATTTGAACGAATTTATCAATGATGACCCTTGCGATGGCCATAGTCGCTACAGGTTCATCCTGGCAAAGAATTTCAGGTGCAGTTTCATCGCTGATGAAATATCATAATGTCACCATCAGACGAGGACATAATGCAATACACCACGATCAGGCAATCGTTGAACGATTTAATCGAACACTTACTGAGCGGTTATTTGGATATCAATACGCGAAGGAATTTATTCAAGACAAGATATCTCGAGAACGGGATGCAAGAGTACAATTGTGATAGCTGCTCTAAATAATAAACTTATTCGAACAACTTAAATGAAGCCCATTAGCGCAATCACAAACAAATATATTACATTCAATACAGGCCAGCATCGTATTTTCACTTGTATGACCGCGACTACTATCCTTCCTATCCGCGGTAAATTGTTGTGGATTTTTATCTGAATGCTGCCATAGCATTATACAATTACAGTTCGCACAGTGATTATTTTGCTGTTGTTTTAGCATCATTATAAATTCAGCATCATTATCGAAGTTGCGATTTTTTTGTTGGTCACTTGCCTACTATATCATCGCTAACAATTTCATTGCTAACAATTTCATTGCTGGTGTCAGTAAAATTTAAAATAACCCTCCGTAATTGATTTATTCTTCTAACTCGTGGCTCGTCATATCGTATCCTAGCGTCCAGGGTGATTTATATGCTAACGCATCCACGGCAGCACTGATATCATCTAGAACAATATCATTTAACACGAGATTATGTTTCCCTGACTCTCCTGGAATTTCAGCTTCAATATTCTTCGTGCATCAGCTGGTCTATAACATAACGGCGCTCGAAAGTTTTCTTTATGGGCTTCAAATAATTGCTGCTGAATTGTGTCTCTCTCTATCTTTCTACTTGCCACTGTAAAATCGTTTGGTCTCCATTAATCAAAAAAATCATTTATGGAAGATTCTGAAATTATTTTAAGCGCTATTTCCCATTGGATTTTATCCGACTGTAATCTGATTAATTTCTTGAACTGGATCAACTCTGTATCAATCGTTCAATGATCTTCAGTTCTCTCCTCATAATAATCTACAAAATCTATTAACCATTCGTCGAGAGATAAACCAACAAATGGTTGTGGTTGACCGTGATCGCCACACATTATCACAGCTGTGTTTTTCAATATCAACCAGCCGATAAATGTTTTTATATGTCCAGCGACACTGTACATATCTCATCTCAAGTTATTATCTCGTGCGAATACATGTGTAGGAGTTAAGACAACTAAATCTAACTTCCTTCGAAATAATTCGATAACACTAGTCGTCTTACCACAACCGCCACACCCGTTCAAGTAAACAGTCTTATGTCTATACATACTGGATCGGATATAAATGGCGCTGACGATAATTCTGATATTTGATTATTTGTTAGGTAATTATCTTCAACCGTAACATCTGTGGATTTAGAATAATCATACAGCATTTCCTGTTTTATTCTCCATGACCCCCATGGTACATCAGCGTTTGTAAAATGAGCCACTGCTTCTATATACCTACCATCGATATAAAATGAATCCGTAGCAACTCTAACTGCGGTGTCAGGGAATCTATTTATCAATGATAACAGATTTATTGAAGCATAAGCGAACATAGATGATGTTAGATAAGAGGTCTTCGGAGATTCGCCATCGATATAACCAACAATTTTACCAAATCGTGTTCCGTTAGACAAGTAAGCATTTTCTCGACTGACTATTATATTTCTCGCTGTTGCATCTCCGATTATAAAATCATATTCAGCGTCTTATAGAATTAGTCGTGCATAATGCCGCTTGTGATCATATGCTCCATCTTGAGTAAATTTACCGATTATTGTTCTACCGAGATATTTTGCGTTCATATCACTGATTTTACATCTACGCGTTAAGATCTACTTAGATCGTTTAACAATATATTCTTGGGCGAAATCAGGAAAATTTTCCTTGTAATCGTTAATAATTTTGTCAAGACTAACATCATCAGCTTGTGGTAACCAAGCCTCAATCTGCTATTTTATATCATACAATTGCCTCGCTCAACGATATCAATATTTTACAATTAATCATCTATCGTAATAACAATAATGGTGCCTAGTATTTTTCAGAGAAATGTCTTCCAAACCAAGAATAAGTGATAGGATGGAGTCCTTTAGCAAATTCAAATGATATTACACGAGCGAATTCGGTTAGATCAAAATCGGGTAGTCGTCCATTTATCGCAACTCGTGTCATTTCGTAGCGAGGGTGTCCAAATTGTTACAATCTTCAACATAATCTCCATACCCGAGAAATCTTCGCAGATAACACGCGACTCATCAACCTAAATAACATTTGTATAATTATATTTAGTATTCCATAATACACCGTGTCAGTATTCACAGTAACTAGCTTGAACATCTTCGAGACATACAGCGCGTGTTGGTTTTCACAGATTTCTCTCTCTGGCAGCGTGGGCTGCAACTGACGCAGTTGTAAAACAATTTGTTAGTAATTGCTCGTATTCTCTGTTGAAACATTCCGCGTGAGTTTTCTCATCGCGTCATAAACAGATCCTGTACGATATATTTCGCCGTTAGGTCTTACAAATTGATCATATTTTTTATCATCGGAACTCTTAAATAACCATACCGAAACAGGATCATTTTTATTTAACACATAAATTAAATCAAACATATTTTGTAGGTAAAATCTTACAATTTGATCTTGTGGAAATATTGTTACTGCGTTAGTCCACGCGTGGGCATTATGATGAATGATATTTATTGGAGCTCCTTTTGATTTATATTTCGATTCGTTTAATACTTCTCCTGTTATTGGTTTTACGGTTATTGGGAATTTTCAATTTTTTTCTAAGCCTAATGAATCTTTTATTGTAGCACCAATATCCTTAACTGATTCAGCCCACTCGTTTATCTTTCAACGTCTTAAATTTGTCATACCGTTTCCACGCATCACATTTTTAAAATGCTCTGTTATTCGCTCAATGACACAATTTAACGATGTGTGAAAATTTCATCGGCGCTAGATTATTGATAATGGGCTTATCATTTGTTGGATACATTCCAGAAATGGCCAAGGTCACACACAGGATATGATCGCTCATAATACGGTTGGTCAAGACCGGTCAACATTCCTGGCTTTGAACTTTTACTCACAATTACGGGTTTTCTTTACTAGCAAGGATAGGATCATATTTATCACGAATAATCCAATTTCCTGTTTCTGCTAATATAATACATTTTACTCTGATAAAATACTTTCGATTATCGAGATTCGCGATTATATTTGCCACTCATTTTTTATTCATCGTTGCATAAACAGTATTATTGATTCGTAATGTTGACCTTATTGAGATGCACCATCGCTTCTAAATTCCTTCTTGGCAGCATGCATTTTATTAATCACATATTTATTCTTCGCTAGAGTTTAAATTGGTAAGTCAAGATTGGTTCTATCGAGATTAAATTTCGTTTGCCAGGGCTTGATTTTTGATAATCTCTCAAACTTATCCATACTATAATTAAGACTTGTATCTAAATTAAAAATATTACAATGCCCCAAACGAAAAAATCAGTGCAGATGGTTGATGATAGGGCCTGTATTTCTTTTTAATAAATCATGTATAAATAAATTCACAATGTGTTCGACGAGGAAGCTTAGGTCTGAAACCTTGTATACTATGCGATGTTGGAGTACGAGAAAAAACACAGTTGTGTGGCGGTAAAAGATATCGAGAGCTTAAACGGTAGTATGATAAATTAAACAACGACCTTGACTCTGTCAATGACAAAGTTATAAGAATCCCAGAAGATTATATTGCTAGATACTCAGGTAATAATCTAGACACAAAATGATTTAAACAAGTAAATATTATACATATATATATATATATATATATATATATATATATATATATATATATATATATATATATATATATATATATATATATATATATATATATATATATATATATATATATGTATATATATATATATATATATATATATATATATATATATATATATATATATATATATATATATATATATATATATATATATATATATATATATATATATATATATTTATAAATGAGCCAATAATTTGTAAAGCATCCCACGATCAAGAACTACGAAGAATCTCGAGATGGTGTAATCAGAAACTGTTGGTTGTAAAAACCAGTGCGCACTGGCAATAATTGTGGTTATCTCAGATTTACTGTTGGTGAAAAAGATATTATTGTCATCGTTTTATTTTCGAATGTTTCTTTGGAGTGATCAAAGACAATCCTGTGATCGATCATATCAACATTTAAAAGCTCGATAATAAATTATCCAATGTACAAGCTATCAAACAGTGAGAATAATATACGCGGTCTGATTATATTCTAAAATTGTGAGACCTATTAAATCTTTAAACAGAGAGAATGGCGAAGAATTAATATTTCAATCGATGAATGAAGTTTTTAAATATTTTGATATCTGCATGCCCTCAGCTCGTCGTGTAGCAGAAAATATATGTAAAACCACTTTTTCTAAGAATTATAGACAAATAATTCGGTTTGAATATATTGCAAGATATGTTATTAATAAATAATATAATGTTTTTCTTACACTTTGGAAAATTTAACATTCAACATTCCTATTAGATGTTCTCATTTACTTAAGCATTATTATTCAAGGGAGATAACTCTGCTGCGAATGTTTTTTTTAAAATAGAGTTACTCGCCTTGCCTTCAGAGATTGCACAATGTGTTGAGGCTGCTATCAGGTGCATATATTATCCATAATAACTAACTTTTTTCAATCTGACTTGTTAAGTAGAACTAAATTCAAGTATTATTTTTTTGCAAATCTAAAAGTAACCGTATGTTTCAAAGGTAACTGTATGTTTCAAAGGTAACTATCTAATAATTCTGAAACATATATTTCTCAATAAGAACCATAGCGCAATGCTTATGCGTCTGATTCTGGTACTCACGATCAGAGGTTCGAATCCCGTAACAGGCATATTGTCGACAGTTGTGTAATAGCTGGTTTTCTATATAAAGTGGGGGCCTTTCGTGTACACCGTCCATCAGGTTCAGACCAACGTGGTGAGTGCGTTTTGCACTCCCCGGGGTTTGAACTGGGGTGTGTGCATAAAATTGAAACGCATAGACAACCTTCTGAATATTTTAACGTAGAAAAGAATGTGGCGCCCCAAATAAACAGTAGCGTGGATGTATAAGTTCTAAATCACACTAAAGGGTAACCCCAAAGGACATTCAGAAAGAATGTCGGCAAAAAAAAAACGGTCATCGAAAAAGTCTCAAAGACAAAAAGACAAAAAGAGAAAAATCTAAAATACGCGACCCTCAGAAAGACACAAGGCCAATAAAAGGACCAGTTAATGATAACCGCTCATCATGCTCCTGTTTATTTTAAAATTTAAAGATATATTTATTATATAATGAACTATGAAAATATTAATGATGTATTTTCTGCTATTATAAATTTGAAAAAGAAGGAATACAACTATCGAATAAACTAAATCCTGAAAAGGTTCTTTCTGATTTAGAATATTCACAGGAGCTTCAATGCAAAAATATATATATACTCTACCATTCGAGTGCAAATGAAGGAAATTTGTACCCGTCGTTAGCGCAGCAGAAATAAATAAGATCAGAATTATCAAAATAATATGAAACCAAACAACTATTAACGCACGCGTAAGGAAACCACAAATGATTATAGAAAACGAAAGTGCTGGCCCAGTTCCCAGTATAAAAGGTGAGTTCTGAGCAAATAAAACGAAAGTAGGTCAGCACAGAAATATTCTGAATCAATACATTTTTCTAACTACTAAAAATCGTGCACATCGATGATTTCGTAATTTTGATAGGGTAAATGCTACTCAAAACATCGTGCACACCGACTGATTTATTATTTACTACGAAAAATAATGAAAATCGTCCGATTCGCTAATTCTGATAGGGTTTTTACTACGAAAATCGTGCACACCGATTGATTTCACAATAATAATTTTATTATGCGACTGATGAACGATACATTACTTTATTTATATAAATTTTGTGCACACCGACCGCTTTGCTAATTATGAGAGGGTAAACACTAGTTTTAAAAAAATGGAAATTGTCCATTTTTGCTAATTCTGATAGGGTAATTGCTAGTAAAAATCGTACAAATTGATTGATTTACTAATTCTTAAAGGGGATTTACTCCTAGAAATCATGCAAATTGATTGATTTCACAATAATAATTTATTATGCGACTGATGTACAATAAAATATTTTATTTATATATAATTTATGCACACTAACAGATTTGCTCATTCTGATAGGGTATTTACTACTAAAAATCGTGCAAATCGTCCGATTTTGTGTGGGAATTTTTCTGAATCAGAAAGATCTTTTAGGATTTTATATAAAGACTTATTTGCAATTTCTTCCCAGATAAATCAATCAAGCTAGAGTTCTGGTCCGTAAATTTGAAATTCATTATTGTTAGTAGTAAATTATGACATTGGATATGTAATTGATTAACCGGTTCTTTCACGATCAAACTTCCAGGGGATACTCGAGGAGTGAAGATATACAAAATATATCCCTACTGTGCCTGATTTTATATTCCTGTGTTTATCTGCTAACTTTCATCAATTGCATCACAAACAAGACTGAATGCGGTCATCGATGTTATATTTACTGTTCCGGGTGATATATGTCTACCAACGCCAAATGGATCATTGTTGTAACGGAGAATTGTTGCCGGTGGTAGTGTTTTTCTCCACTCGGCGTGTATTTCAGAAATGCTTTCATTGATAAGATCATTGGTGGATTTTCCTAACTCAGGTGCATTATACTCGAGGAATTAATAATTTACTAGATCAGCCTCTATTATTTTATATGTGTCTAAAACCTTTTCTATAGGGTGATATGTGTCGTCAGTATCAATTGTTGCCTGAATTACGGGCTGGTTGATATATTCCACGTCGGATACAAGTTGATTTAATATTTCAATTCGCGTGATGATTTCATCTCGATTAGATTCTTAGAATCGCTGTTGTAGTCGCTTTTGTTGTTTTTGTCGAGTTGTAACGAGTAAAGCGTATTGATATTTTCTTTATGCGGTATTTTAATCTTATCAAGCCGCTAAGCGATACCAGGAAAATCACAAACGATATTATCCTGTGTTTATTTAATCATCTCGATGTTCGTATTGATATCACAAAGTTTCATGAGGACCGTCAGCGGAGTACCAAAAAATTATCTGTGATTTCATCCATTTTTCTAAACTTGTAACGGAGATTTGCAAACACGCCTACATGAACATCATATTCGGCCCGCAGCGCAGATAGTTTATTGTCTGCGATATCTACATAAAGATTTGTTACCGCGTCCTTCTCAGAGGATGGATCACCAAGTGTTTTTATTTTATTCGAGTTCATGTTGAGTTCGCTTGTCACTGTATCACCGGATTTTTGTACTCGCGCAAGAATATTATCTAATATCTTTGGGAAAAGAACCCCAGGTCTAATCTTATCAGTGGAATCAAATAACGCTATGGAATTTTAGGATACTCCATTTAGTCTAACAATAATATCGTTCAATGATAGATTACTCATTTCTAATTTTCCCTGCTTGTCTTGAAATGTAACTATTTCGTTTGGATCCACATTTGCAAGATTTAATAATTCGGATAAGTCGTCGCTAACGATTTATTTCATATTCACGTGTAATATTCCTTCAGTAGGTTTTTGTCCCGTAAATATCTACCATTATTAACTTGTTTTAAAAAATTAAAATCAGATTTCCAGCGCTGAATTGTATAATCGTGTACAGTTTTATGAGGTGGTTTAGTCGATTTTGATACAGACTCGAGATCAACAATGGGTCAGTTATTGTCTGTGTTCGTAGCGTTGAGTATCATATTCTCACTTTTCGAGGGCTGATATATTTTATAAATTATTTGGTGGGTCTAACCCATACGAATCGAAATAAATAATTCCACGTGGATCAATCATAAATTTGGTCCAGTGAGTTCTAGGTCCGGTGGAATTATCGAGATTAATGATACCAGTTTCAATGCTATTTGGTGTGGAAGACAACTGGCCTCGCATAGAAACACATCGGAAGATTTTTATTCTTAATTGTTTTTAGCAGCATCGATTAAATTGAAATTTGACATAGGAGTTATTAAATCGTCAAATTTTTTTCCCTTCGAATAAATACTCCCTGATATCTCAGGCCGCTTCCATAAATGTAACGACTCCCTGGTAACCTTAGACCCTTTCCTTTTTCTTGTATCCTTGCTTATTTATTTCTTTAGTGCCATTTCTGCCGCTGTCCCGACTGCTCTGACGGCGACGGCTTTCATTACTGCAGGTGCAGCAGCAGCGATTAATGCTGATATAGCCGCTAGAAGTGGAAGTATACTACCAGATTTCACCATATCGGAAATTGCACTCGCGGATCATTTAAGTCGGATTCCTGTTTTATTCTTAAATGCATCATTGAACTTTCTAATATGATGTTTTGTCAGTGATAATTTATTCTGATCGCCTGTGATCTGATTGTGTTTTAGCGATATTGTAGTTCCACTTTTTTATAACTCAATCTGATTGTAGCATTCTAATATTACCAGGAGTCAGAGTAACATTAACATGATTGTACGACATTTATAATAGTACGAGATATCTAATTGCGTTACACATTTGGAAAACATTTACATGTTTTCTACTGGGGCATCAAAGACTCTCACTCGCCCATCAACACTTTCAAATCACATCGAGTTATCACTGAGTATAACAGCGATTGCTCTGTAATCAGGGATAAAGGGAGCTGGAGCAACTTGAAGAGTTACACGAAGTTGGAAGAGTATATTAACAACACTCTGTTTACATCAAGATGTTCCAACGAAAAGTAATAAATCGGATATAGGTTTCTAAAATCTAATTGTGATATTTGCAGACCAGTATCTATATTCAGATCACGTCCCATAAACGTCAGCAAACGATGATATACACCTGCAATTTTGTTTTGTCCATAATTAAGTAAAATATCTTCAGATGGTTCATGTTGGCAATTTATTCTTAATGTCACTTCAGACATTTACAATTGCCTTGGCCAAGTCTATAAATGGATTTCACCTTCCAATGAGCAAAGTAAACTTCATCTTGAAATGACTACAGGAATTTAATGCGTGATGGTTGATATTCTTCAACTTTGACAGGTTTTAAATTCACGAAAGGAAAGAGTAACTCTGAACTAACCTTGCCAACCTCGTTCTCTGTTAATCTTCTATCTGCGTACAAACTCCGTTCAATTTATCCAGCCCGTTTGCGCTCACGTTATTTTGGACACAATGATATTGCGTTTCTGCAACGCTCTGGTGGATATATTACTAAATGTTCTCCTCAAACACACCGTTCTTTGCCACCATACACTATTACACCGTAAATATACACTTATATCTCCATAATCAAGTTCTTCTTGATAAAAAAAGATACAAAAAATACCCCTCGAAACAAAGACTTCTTTAGAAGAAAATAATTAGGTCACAAGTTATATATGTTGCCTTTTTTTTCTTCAAACCCAGCACTGTAACACTGGACATACCCAAAGGGATCGAGCGGCGGGGGACATTTACTGGTAATTTTCTAACGCAATATTTTTGGAAAAGGATCAGCCAAGGAAATGGGTGAAGGACGGAAGAAAGAATCATTCACATTATTTTTAGGTAAGAACAAGAATTGTTCTAAGATCCCCTGTACTAAAAAAAAGTGGTTGACCTTTCACCAGTGTTGCAGGCGTTTCAGATTTGGGGATAATCTTTTCTACATAAACTGATTATTCGTTTAAAATAGTTGATACCAGCAGAACAAATTAAGCACTAAGTAGAAATTATGAATAATAATAATAATAATAATAATAATAATAATAATAATAATAATAATAATAATGAGGACTTTGTATAGAGCCTAATCTTTAGAAGCGCTATGCAGCATCTATAATGATATGACTACACTACAGAAAAACAAAAAACATGATATTGGGAAACATATAAGGTACAAAACATTATTAGGTCTCTAAGTTTGTTTCTGTAGTCTTAAAATGCGATTTTTAAGAGCCCTCTTAAATGGGACGACTGTGTCTTTGTGTCTAATTTTAATGGGCAATTCGTTCCACATTGCCATACCATGGTATACGAAAGAACGTTGTCCATATGATTTCGTTTTCATAGTAGGAACAATAATTATACGATTGTCAGAAGAGGAGCGTAAGTATCTTGCTGGTGTATACACATGAGTGAGGCCGGATAAGTATGTTGGACTGGAGTCTGTCAGTGAAACGTAGCACAGAGAACAAACTTTGTGTTTGATTCTGTATTGAATGGATAGCCAGTGTAGGGTACAGAGCAGTGGTCAGGTGTGCTCTGATCGAGGTACTCTAAAGATGATCTCCTAAAAACTGTGTTTTGAACTTTCTGAAGTTTCTGGAGAATATATTGTGATGAATCAGACATAATTGAGCTACAATAGTCCAGTCTTGAAAGTACTAATGAACACACAAGTGTTTTAGTGTCATCGACTGAAAGATATTTGCGAATAGAACTGATGCGTCTCAGCTCAAGAGATGCAGCCTTGCATATGTTCATGACATGTTGGTGCAATGTGAAAGTACTGTCTAGAGTAACACCTAGGTTTCGTAGTGACTGTGTGAATTTAATGTTGGTGTTGCTAATATTTGTTGTCTGAGGAAAATGATGTTGTGAATGAGAAATTCTTTGTGTTGTGATCAGAATGGCCTCAGTTTTGTCATCATTCATCTGCAGCTTGTTACATTTCATCCATGATTTCATATCAAAAATGCACGCCTCTACTCCATGGATGGTAGCATCAACATTAGGTGTCATTAGCGTACAATTGGTGAGACACTGGGTGATGATCTATGACACTTGAGAGTGGCTGAGTGAAAATAATGAAGGGAACAGGTCCAAGAACATATCCCTGTGGAACATCACAACATCGATCAACTGGGATGGAGTGTATTCCATTTGCAGATACAATTTGTGTCCTGTTGACATAGTAGGCCTTGAACCACTGCAAGGCTATATTATAAATGCCAAATACATGATGAAGACGCTGAAGTAATATATCATGTTTCTATTGTGTCAAATGCTGCAGACAAATCAAGGAGGGTGAGGACTGTAATATTTCCACTATCCAAAGCAGAGAGAATGTCATTAAATACTTTCAGACGAGTAGTTTCAGTACTGTGGCAAGGGTGATATGCAGATTTTACATTGCTAAAAAGGCTGCTTGAATTCAAATGAGATACAAGTTGCGTTAGATCAACTTTTTCTAATATTTTTTTATATGAACGGGAGATTAGAAACTGGGCGGTAGTTCTTTAAATTGTTATGGTGAAGTGCTGGTGTATTCAGCAGAGGCTTTACAATGGCAGTTTTGACAAATGATGGGAATTCCCCCGATGAGAGAGAAACATCAGTTAGTGAAGGCAATGTTGGGTCTAAGCAGTCAAGAAGCAGTGATGTCGGAATTGGATCAAGTTCACAAGACTCTGGTGCACTCTTCATCACGATTGTCCGTACTAAATAATTAGAAGCAGGATGAAATGAACCTAATGGTTGAACTAATTATCTTGGACCTTTGGGTCAGCAAAAGTACCCTTGATATATTCTGGACTTTTACGGCAAATAAATATTAGAGATATCTCGTGATTAATTAAGAAGACTTGATGTAGATAATTGACTGACTAATAAATACTTAGTCACCATCGCTAGTCTATAAAATACGATGAAGCCTCACTTTGACATTCTGGCGAAACATAATATCCGGACAGACATAAAGCGCAGTGATATCAGAACGAACCAACCGTTTCGTTGGAACTCAAAAGGAGACTTGTACCATTACAAATAAGATATTGTCTGCGTGCAATTGTCTATACAGTAAAGGAATTGTTATTGTTCAGATGTTAATCTAAGGTTGGAGTAATTTAATATGTCTTTACTATTCTTTAATATTTTGTGTTGGAAAGTTCAATTGTTGTAGAACTTAATTAATTGTACTTATATTCTTGTTATAGTAAAATACGACGTTCGCTACCAACTTAATATTCAGTAAAAGTTAATTCAGAAATAAAATACTCTTTAAATGACAGAGCTTTAATATGTTGGCATTTTAGATTAAATTCAGTCAAATATATATTTTACTAAATGATTGCGGTATTATGTTGAATTTTAGATTAATTTGCTATCGTGAATTTATTTGATAGTTAATTACCTGTATTGTATTCAAAAAGACAGAAATCATACAAATATATGATGTTGGTAAGTAATGAAATATCGGTGTTTATATGTCTTTCTTATAGCTGTAATTATGTAGATTGATGTTGAATGTAATGTTATATATATACTGAGTATTTCAATAAAGAGCCGTTTCATCGGAACTCAAAGGAGACTTGTATCATTACAGTATCATTGGACCTCTCGCATTGCCAAATTCCCAAAATGTAGCCGTATCTACACCGTTGTGAGTGACGACCTTTCCTTTTGAGAGAGCTTTAGCTCTTCTTTGCTCTTTCCGTCTCCTTCCCTCTGATCATGGAAAACAGCATTGCTAAGAGTTTATGAAGAAACATTTTCCATAAATTCGGTGGAAAAGGCTTTTCAAAAAAGCTGGTAGACAATACACTCTCTCTCTCTCTCTCTCTCTCTCTCTCTCTCTCTCTCTCTCTCTCTCTCTCACACACACACACACACACACACGAACACCATGGACACTGACATTCCTTAACTTATGAGTAATGAGAAGAAGGTTATTTTAAGGTATAAACAATCTTCATAACAAGCTTTATACCTTACATAACAGTTTTATGGTGTGGACTTTGCAAAGGTATCAAAACCACTAGTAATCAAGATTAGTTTTTCATTCGGTTTCAATAGCCTGGCTAGCTCGATGTGTTCACCACAAAGTTTCCAAGCAGCATTGCTCTTACAACGAATAAAACTACAGAATTACATTTCTGTCAACCTAAATTGACAATGATTACACGAATTCTTGTTCAACACTTGATTTTTAAGTTACAAAAGCTCATTGCAAAATCATTACACGAAATCTTGTTCTATACATCATTTTTAAGTTACAAAAGCTCATTGCAAAATCATTACACGAATTCTTATTTTATACTTGATTTTTAAGTTACAATAGCTCATTGCAAAATCATTACACGAATTCTTATTATATAGATGATTTTTAAGTTACAATAGCTTATTGCAAAATCATTACACGAATTCTTATTTTATACTTGATTTTTAAGTTACAAAAGCTCATTGGAATCATTACATGAAATCTTGTTCTATACTTGATTTTTAAGTTACAAAAGCTCATTGAAACTGTATATTAAAACGGTCACTACCTGTAAGTTGTTCGTGCAAACACGAACATGAAGTCAAAAGTGTGATGTTTGTATTTAAACTATCTCTGATGGTGAATAGGTGATTTTGTGATAAGCCGGCATTTTGCTATACTGTTGAAAAAAAGGTTTTGACTAAATACATACAGTATATTACTCACGTGTAAAATTTATAATGTGAATGAAGACACCTGCTACAACGATTCTTATAAATTTGCATTTAAATTAATACACCAGACAAAAAACTAAATTTTTATTCTTGACATAACTTGTACATGACCGTTACAATTATTTGTAGGAATTCAATATACAAAAACTCCCGATTACACGATTATAAAAGTATAATGTACTTAGGAACTAAATTCGAGAAAGATGGAACAAACTTTCAAACTGAATTTGGCTTTTGACTGCACCGTTGTATACCAAGTGCAATGTATGTGTATGACAATATAAAGATATGGTTGGAACGTGTGCACAGATCAAATTTGTATCAAATTTTATTTATCGTTTATGAAAATAAAGTCTGCAGATTGAATCTGAAGGAAACAAATAGTCGCAATGGCAGTGTTTTAAGATGCACATGTGTGTGATGTTTATCAAACGGTCTACTTCAGATTCCTCCCTAGACGAAACTAACCAATCGTCCACTTCGTTGAGTTAACAGTGAATGACGTCGCACAGAAGGTATGCATTAGAACAGGCACAATACGGGCATTTTGTAATGTTGAACTTATCCGGTAATGAGAACTGTGTATCTATACTGAAATATTAAGCAAATTAAAAGTTCCTGCTTGTATACATAATACACGTGTATGCTTTTCTGAAACCTACCTGTGTCAATAGACTTGTATACATGTGTATGCTTTTCTGAAACCTACCTGTGTCATTAGACCGTTATGTAGTCAGTGAATCTGTGCAAAGTCAGAATATGTCTGAATAGTAAGTGTCTGTGCTACTGTTTCAAAGTTTGTTCCTTTTATACAAGGTGTGATTGCAACAGGTTTTTCTATTACAAGTTTCAAAGTTGTCTTAACTCATACATAATGGGCCAGGTCACACATAAATGAAAAGATTTAAAACTTTAATATTTTTAAAACATTTAATTCCGATATTATTCAACAAAGCTGGATATATATGTTGCACGAAGAAACGAAAGGAGTCGTCACTAAAACTTGCGTCTCATGGTCGTGAAAGAGCTATATCCGTGAACAGACAGGAAACAATGTAACTGTATAATATGTATTCATTGATGCACCAATCATTAGATTCCAACTTTTGTAAATGAGTATACTTACAAATATATGTTGAATAATGCTTATCAGAAGTGCCATTTCTACCTTCATGGTCAAGAAAGAAATGGCTATTTAAGGATGTACATGTATTATTAGTTCTTGGCAACTCATTGTTCTCTAAAGCTTCCGTACAGCGGACACATCCATACCAGGTGATTGCTTAAATGGTACAACCTTCATTGAAATGAAGAACCTCGACTTATTTCAAAATTATGATTCAGTCGATCGTTCTGGGCGTTACTACTACTACTACTATTACTACTACTACTACTACTACTACTACTACTACTACTACTACTACTAATAATAATAATAATAATAAAGAGGACTTTGAGCGCTTAAGCTATAAGTGCATTACATCATTACAAAACACATGTAACATAAGAAACCTATTAACAATGATATGATTACAAACAAAAACAAACGTCATAAAATTAGAAAACATAAAACATGCTGAACATAGTTAAGGTAGAAACATTAAGTCCTTAGGCTTGTTCTTGCAGTCGAAATATGTGAGTCTTAAGAGCATTCTTGAAAGGGATGAAAGGGATCACTGTGTCTTTGTGTCTAAGTTCTGTGGGCAATTCGTTCCACTTTGCTGGGTTCTGGTATGCAAATGAACGTGCTCCACACAATGATTCCAATGGATAACGTGTAGGCAACATCGTCGATTTTTCTAACAATATGGACTTTATTTGAATATATCGCATGATACTATATTTGTTGGGTTTTATCAACGGAAATTGTCTAGCCGGAAAAGATTAATTCCAGAAAAAAGTTTTGATAAGTTAAAATTGATACCAAGGAAGCAGAATCCGAAAATAATACATATCTGGGTTCATCATGAAGTTTGCACAAATTAAAAAAAATATTAAAATTATTATAAAGAAAACATTTAAGCTGGATACCCCCAGGGACAAGATGGACTGGGAACTACGTTAGATCTCGTACCATTCTGCATTTGTGAATCAGTCTGAAGAAAGGGAAGGGAGGGGTGCTGATAGCTAGAAACTAAAGATCTTAATGATATGTATCTCAAAGGGAGATAAGTAAGACATAAGATTGCATTAAGCAAAGACCAGACGATATGGCTCGAGATGGATATGAATAATGAGTATCAGATTGTAATACATGACTATAGTTAAATATACAGGTCACATATTGTGACATTCTTTAATATTACAACAAATGTCTCGTACGTATTTGTAACATGATAACTATATAGTGTCTAGAATTTATGCAACAAATAAAAAATCCTTCAAAGTCATGACATTAGCATACAAGTTATGGGTTTTATATTGCTCCATGGTATTATGAATTGAACAGGTATTGTGGAAATGAATAAAACTGAACGAAAAATACGTAAATGAAACAAGATACAAAATAATAACCTGCCAGATAGTGGTATTTACCTTCTTCTCAGAGAAACAAAAGAGAAAATTTCGGTCGTTTTCTGAGCCTCCATGCGACAATAACGTGAGGATATGCATGTACACACACACACACACACACACACACACACACAAGAAGAGCCATTCTAAATAACGTGTCTATTAAACCTAAGATCGTATGAAACAATACAGAACTGGTAAAGAATAGAGAGAAGGACTGCAGGACGAAAAATGAACCAATGCACGATATCTGCGGGATCCACATTAACGTGCAACGTATTATTGACCTAGATGCACCTAACATATAAACATCAATTTGTTCTGCTCTTCAATAGATCGAGTCGCAACATAAAAATATATCCTGCTTTAGGCCTATAGGTGATTTTTAAATTCACACAAAATCTCATACATACACGGATAAAACCAGCTCGCGGGCCGTATTTTGCCAACCTCTGGTCAAAATTCCATCGACATAATGTTAATGAGTAGACATCATACAAGTCTGCATTTCACGACCACCAAATGGACCAGCACGCGCGAGCTGGGTGTAGTCCAAGTTGTACACCAAACAGCCCGTGAATTCAAAACACCGTGTTTGTTATTCCGTTTGTAGTAAATGGGCATATGAGATCTGAAATAAAAAGTAGAATAAAAGAATAGTACATGACGTCAGACATGCATCGAAGATGCCAAAGACATAGATCAGAAACACATTCCTCAAACCTATTTTCAAGTCATTTGATTCCCAGTGACCAAGCTGTTGAAGTTTACAAACAGACCTTGTGGATTGCAAGCGGCCTCATTTTGAATAGTTATTTCATCTTTAAGAAGAAGGATTTAAGTGCTAAACTATTTCTATCGAGGTTTTGAAATTATGTGTATTGGTTTTTATCTTTCATACATATGTGTTAATAAAACCAATTTTATGTATGTATGTATGTATGTATGTATGTATGTATGTATGTATGTATGTATGTATGTATGTATGTATGTATGTATTTGTGTGTGTGTGTGTGTGTGTGTGTGTGTGTGTGTATGTATGTATGTATGTATGTATGTGCATACATGCATGTTTTATGTAAAATGAACAAAACTACTACTACTACTACTACTAATGAGGAGGCCGAGTGGTCCGTTACGGATCGCTGCCATCTCACCTCTGTCTGCGTGGGTTCGAGTCTAAGATTCGGCTAATGTAGTTATGTGAGAAAGCTTGCCAGTAGCTTCTCGTGGGTCGGTGGTTCTTTCCGGGGGATTTCCGGGTTCTTACTCCACCATACTGACTGCCATGTATAGCCTAAATTGTGCTGAAAAATGGCGGTAAACCATAAAAACAAAAACATAATAATGAGGATCTTTTTATGGCGCCTAATCTTTAGAAGCTCTAAGCGCTTTACAACATCGATAATGATATGACTACAGAAAAACAAAAAACAAAATCCATGAAATTTGAAAACATACAAAATGCAGAAAATATTTAAAATACGAAACATTATTAGGTCTTTAAGTTTGTTCTTGCATTTGAAAAAGGTGACTTTTAAGAGCACTCTTAAAAGAGATCACTGTGTCTTTGTGTCTATTTCGTTCCACATTGCTGGGCCCTGGTACTGAATTGCAGCAAAATATTCAAATAGTAAGAATAGTCTTCAAATAGTCTTCAAAATATTCAAATAGTATGAATAGTCTTCAAATAGTCTTCAAAATATTCAAATAGTATGAATAGTCTTCAAATAGTCTTCAAAATATTCAAATAGTATGAATAGTCTTCAAATAGTCTTCAAAATATTCAAATAGTATGAATAAATATGTGTTATTTTTTTATCCATCATTATATGATGTATATAATGATATTTTGGAATTGACCTTGTCTAAATCAAATTCACTGTGCTTTTGACTACAGGCACTGATAATGTATTAGTTTGGTAAAGAAATAATGCATAGCTAAAATTGTTACCGGAGTGTGGGTTAAAGTTAAATATTATAATTGTTATGAACATAACGGAACTCTCGACAATTAAACCACACTAAACACATCTTTGAAAGGATTTTCACGTACAGCTGTAAAAGTAAACATATTTATTAGGGTCTGGGTCATAATTATTGAATTTCCCCATGGAACAAATACCTAACCCACCTGTTGTTTATCTCATTTAGAATGGCTCTTCTTGTGTGTGTGTGTGTGTGTGTGTGTGTGTGAGTGTGTGTGTGTACATGTATGTCCTCACGAGCACGACATAAGATAGTGTTTCCATTTTCTTTCCTGGATCATATCTTTTATTTAACTTTTTAGAAAGGGAGACATGTTACGATTAAGATGAAGCTAAAATACAGTATAACATCAGACCCCCGCGTATATATTCTAACGGAACTCTCGACAATTAAACCACACTAAACACATCTTTGAATGATTTTTGACGTACAGCTGGCTACACAATAAAACAAGAACTCGTAGGGTTAGTATGGGTTGAAGTACGATTGCTGATATCAGTAGCATATTAATATCCGACTGGTGAATGTGACAATATCATAATAGCAAAGCAGAGTTTTGCAGGATTTGGGGGTGAGTTTTTCTTTAAAAGTGCAACCACAGGGACTTGTAACGTAAGTCTAGTTCACACCACAAGGGCTGGTTCACACACTGCCACACGACAATGTATATTTTGCGTATACATAATACACACACCCGGTGTTATATGCCCCTGTATTATGTGGTGTGAGGGTACAAATACATGTATATTCGAGAAAGTAGTGTATATTGCGTGATTATATCCTATCATTCAATCATTTTCTTTCAGAAAACGAGTATAGAAACACCTCTCTTAAACATACTACACTTGATGAATTATGTTAACTGTTACTGCAACAGGTACATATTTTTTTACATAGTTCTCTCAACTTGCGATTTGTGACGTATATGTGCGGATATAGTGTTTGAGTTGGGGGGAAAAGGCACGATCAAAACAAATCCGTTTGAGGGAAATCATTTACCGAGGGATAACATTGCGACCGCGCGAAAACGATTCCGTTGGCATAACTACTTACAAATGGTATGTGCTGATGGCAGATGGCTTACAAATCTCAGAAGGGATTACATTGTGGATAGAGAAAATTTCCGCCAACCTTTCCCATACCATTAGGCAGATATATTGACCTTTCAACATAAGTGGAATTGGAAAGGTCATGGGAAACGAGGACTGACAGAACCTGGACTGCGAGATTGAAGTCATCCATGAGTAGTGCCCACGTGGACTTGTTTGTGTCAAGTAGAAAGGGGAAAACTATAGACACTGCATTAATCAGAATTTATTCTGCAGCTTTCAGAAACGACCAAACCTTTACTAAAAAACAACAAATTTAAACAACTTCTTTAAAAAAAAAATAGAACAGAATTTACCCTTCCCATCCTTTTTTGCATCTTTCATGATATATTGGGGTGTTGCAGCATTTTTCATTTATATTGGGGTATAGGCTGTCAGAAAAGGGTTGTAATTTTTTTTTAAACCCACCCCCTTTTCCCAATCTAAGGCCTTTCTCACACTATTTTACCTACTTTGACACTTGTGTTGCATGAATGGGCTCTTATTAACAAAGATTGTTTGGCGAGACCAAGGTCACTGTCTGGAAGTGGGGTGCAGTACTGGGATGGGGATGTGTATTGAAATACATAATTAACATATAATAAGCATTGGAATTTGCCACAGGCCCTCATCTCTTATGTTTGCAATATTTACCTACGGAGTTATCATTATATAGAGAGACTTGTACCCTTGGGATTTATCATAGTTATCTTAGATATTATTATTGTTATTTATGCTTTTGTCTTCAGATTTCTTAAACCATGCAAACAGTGTGCGTGCATCACCAAACACTACTAAACAGTCAATTCAAGGTCATTGAATCTGATAATGCTTGAGTGACTTTTGCAAAAGACTGCATTAAGGCATGGCTGTCTAAAGACTGCATTAAGGCATGGCTGTCTAAAGACTGCATTAAGGCATGGCTGTGTAAAGACTGAATTTAGGCATGGCTGTCTGAAGACTTCATTGAGGCATGGCTGTGTAAAGACTGAATTTAGGCATGGCTGTCTAAACACTTCATTAAGGCGTGGCTGTCTAAAGATTGCATTAAGATGTTTCTAATGTTAAAGTAACAAGGATGTTGCCAATGTTAAAGTAACAAGGATGTTGCCAATGTTAAAGTAACAAGGATGTTGCCAATGTTAAAGTAACAAGGATGTTGCCAATGTTAAAGTAACAAGGATGTTGCCAATGTTAAAGAAACAAGGATGTTGCCATTGTTAAAGTAACAAGGATGTTGCCAATGTTAAAGTAACAAGGATGTTGCCAATGTTAAAGAAACAAGGATGTTGCTAATTTCAAAATAACAAGGATGTTGCTAATGTTAAAATAACAAGGATGTTGCCAATGTTAAAGAAACAAGGATGTTGCTAATGTCAAAATAACAAGGATGTTGCTAATGTTAAAATAATAAGGATGTTGCTAATGTTAAAATAACAAGGATGTTTCTAATGTTAAAATAACAAGGATGTTGCTAATGTTAAAATAACAAGGATGTTGCTAATGTTAAAATAACAAGGAACCCCTAGTGGCCGAGTGGTCTGAAGAGCTTTCCGTTACGGATCACTGCTGTTTCACCTCTGCGTGGGTTCGAGTCTAAGATTCGGCTAATGTAGTTATGTGAGAAAGCTTACCTGTAGCTTCTCGTGGGTCAGTGGTTCTTTCCAGAGGTTTTCCTGGGTTCTTCCTCCACCAATAATACTGACCGCCATGTATCGCCTATTGTGTGCTGAAAAAAAAATGTTAAACCCTAGAAAACTAAACTAAACTAAAATAACAAGGATGTTGCTAATGTTAAAGTAACAAGGATGTTGCCAATGTTAAAGTAACAAGGATGTTGCCAATGTTAAAGAAACAAGGATGTTGCCATTGTTAAAATAACAAGGATGTTGCTAATATTAAAGTAACAAGGATGTTGCTAATGTTAAAATAACAAGGATGTTGCTAATGTTAAAATAACAAGGATGTTGCTAATGTTAAAATAACAAGGATGATGCTTATGTTAAAATAACAAGGATGTTGCTAATGTTAAAATAACAAGGATGTTGCTAATGTTAAAGTAACAAGGATGTTGCTAATATTAAAATAACAAGGATGTTGCTAATGTTAAAATAACAAGGATGTTGCTAATGTTAAAATAACAAGGATGTTGCTAATGTTAAAATAACAAGGATGATGCTTATGTTAAAATAACAAGGATGTTGCTAATGTTAAAATAACAAGGATGTTGCTAATGTTAAAGTAACAAGGATGTTGCTAATATTAAAATAACAAGGATGTTGCTAATATTAAAATAACAAGGATGTTGCTAATGTTAAAATAACAAGGATGTTGCTAATGTTAAAATAACAAGGATGTTGCTTATGTTAAAATAACAAGGATGTTGCTAATGTTAAAATAACAAGGATGTTGCTAATATTAAAGTAACAAGGATGTTGCTAATGTTAAAGTAACAAGGATGTTGCTAATGTTAAAATAACAAGGATGTTGCTAATGTTAAAATAACAAGGATGTTGCTAATGTTAAAATAACAAGGATGTTGATAATATTAAAATAACAAGGATGTTGCTAATGTTAAAGTAACAGCATATCTTAGAAGGATGCTTCTATAATAACAGAAACTATTTGGAAGGATAATGCTAATGCTAAATAAGCAATAAATCTTTGAACCAAAGGCTACACATTTTCTGATATATCAATCTTTTCTTTTTTGTCACAGCTTGTTACATCACCTAGGAATGTTGTTACATTAAATGTAACAAATAGATAGCTGTCACATTTCAGGAAAAGTGTCTGTCAAGTCTGTTTAGAGTACCACATAAATCTCCAATAAATATGGATTTTACCATTCATCATACTTGTTGTAAAAAGATTAAAATCCTCAGTGACTGACCAAATTGTTTAAAAATTGTTTAAAATTCTTTAAAATTAAAACAAGTTTTAGTTATTCTAAAGCTGCTGCTAAATGTAATTATCAATGACTATGGATATACTACTTTGATTATATGTGTGTGTGTGTGTGTGTGTGTGTGTGTGTGTGTGTGTGTGTGTGGTGCATTTAGTTTAATACCAAATCAAGTGTGATAACATTACTTAGATTGTGATATCAAATTGTCTGGTAACACTTTATGGGTTGTGATATCAAATCAAGTATAACATTGCATGAGCTGTGATATCTAATTTTTAGGTGATGTTTATAGTTACAGATCTGATATCCTATGAATCAGCTCATCATGATTGTTTGGTATTGTCAGTGGCTTTTTAAAATGTATGTATGTATGTATGTGTGTGTGTGTGTGTGTGTGTGTGTGTGTGTGTGTGTGTTTATAGAGAGATTGATGGATGAACAGATGCATTGAACTCTTAAGTCGGGTCTAGTTGCAAACAGCATACACAGATCTTCCCATGCATTGTGCACTTTAGGATCCGGGTACATGGAGTTTCTCAGGGGCCTAGAGTGGCCGAGTTGTCTAAACTGCTGTCCGTTACAGACCACTGCCATCTCACCTCTGTCTGTGTGTGTTCGAGTCTAAGATTCAGCAAATGTAGTTATGAGAGAAAGCTTGCCAGTAGGTTGTCGTGGGTCGGTGGTTCTTTCCGGGGTTTGTCCAGTTTCTTCCTCCACCATTAATACTGGCCGCCATGTATAGCCTATATGGTGCTGAAAAATGGCGTTAAACCATAAAAAACAAAAAAACAAAACATGGAGTTTGTTAGCACTGATTATTATTACAAATAAAATAGATCCTGTTCTACTTTCACATTTTGTGACAGTAGATCTGGGTCTATTGCATGCATTTTGAGACTTATGAGAGAATTTAAACAGTGGCCTTTTTAAAAATATCCTGAACATTAATAATAGCCTTTGTTATTTTCAGATTTTCACCCTACTTGATCCAGAACCAGGATGAAGATTCTTGGTGTTGAGTTTGCTCCATTGAACATTCCGCTACAGAGGCGACTACAGACGCTAGCAGTATTTCAGCATATTTTGTCTTTTCTGTTTTTAGGATTTGGATGTTTATTTCTCTGTGTTTACTTACTATTGTTTACTCATTATTACCATTTTCCACTTGCTTGCCTTGCTTGGTACGTATATGACAGAAAAACAAGTGCAAGAGGAGGGAGGCGGAGTGAATGGGTTCGTCGATGGAAATTATGGGAATACTTCCGGGACTATTTTCCTATGAAACTCATCAAAACTGCTGATTTGGACCCCAAAAGGAACTACATTTTAGGAATTCATCCTCATGGAATATTTAGCTGTAGTGCGTTCTTAAATCTTAGCACGGATGCCACAGGATGGAGTGAGAAGTTTCCTGGAACAACTCCACATTTACTTGTCTTAGCTGGTCATTTTATGTTTCCAATATACAGAGATTATTTCATGTTGTCTGGTAAGAACAGTTAAATTAAGGTTTAAAAACAGAAAATAAAAATTCATAACTATTATTGAGTTTGAAATTATATGGGAGGAATAATTCTACGAGTTAAAATAGTTTATAAATGTAAAAAATATTGAAAATAATAGCATCTGAAAATACATGTAAGCCTGAAACAGTTTTATATAAATAAGTAACTTGTCTATTATTCTGAAAGCAATTTTATATTAACAAGTAAAAGGTCAGTTGATTTCGAAAGCAATTGTATATTAATAAGTAAAATGTCAATTCATTCAGAAAACAATTTTATGTTAATAAGTAAAATGTCAGTTCATTCTGAAAACAATTTTATATTAATAAGTAAAATGTCAATTCATTCTGAAAACAATTTTATGTTAATAAGTAAAATGTCAATTCATTCTGAAAACAATTTTATATTAATAAGTAAAATGTCAATTCATTCTGAAAACAGTTTTATGTTAATAAGTAAAAGGTCAATTAGTCCTGAAAACAATTTTATATTAATAAGTAAAAGGTCAATTAGTCCTGAAAACAATTTTATATTAATAAGTAAAAGATCAATTAGTCCTGAAAACAATTTTATACTAATAAGTAAAAGGTCAGTTAATTCTGAAAGCTATTTTATATTAATAAGTAAAAGGTCAATTAATGCTGAAAACAAATTTTATATTAATAAGTAAAAGGTCAGTTAATTCTGAAAACAATTGTGTACTAATAAGTAAAAGGTCAATTAATTCTGAAAGCAATTTTATACTAATAAGTAAAAGGTCGATTAATTCTGAAAGCAATTTTATACTAATAAGTAAAAGGTCAATGAATTCTGAAAACAATTTTATATAAATAAGTAAAAGGTCAATAACTTCCTAAAACAATTTTATATTAATAAGTAAAAGTTCAATTATTTCTGAAAACAATTTTATATTAATAAGTAAAAGGTCAATTAATTCTGTAAGCAATTTTATATTAATAGGTAAAAGGTCAATTAATCTTGAAAACAATTTTATATTAATAAGTTAAAGGTCAATTAATTCCGGAAACAAATTTATATTAATAAGTAAAAGGTCAATTGATTCCATAAACAATTTTATATTAATAAGTAAAAGGTCTGTTATGTTTGAAAATAATTTTATATTAATAAGTAAAAGGTCTGTTATGTTTGAAAATAATTTTATATTAATAAGTAAAATGTCAGTTAATTCCGAAAGCAATTTTAAATTAATAAGTGAAGACCATTTGATACTAAAAGTAACTTTGTATTGATAAGTGAAAGGTCAGTTAATCCTGAAAGTAACTTTGTATTGATAAGTGAAAGGTCAGTTAATCCTGAAAGTAACTTCGTATTGATAAGTGAAATTCCAGTTTGCATGCAGTATGGTCTTTAGTGTATTGGATCAATCCATTTTGTAAACTTTTGGAAACATTTATCTGTTTTTGCATGATTGCAAAAATTAAAGTTTTCACATACTTTATTAAAACACTGTCAATTGTATACCCACAGTACACTATTAAGCTTAAATGGGCAACCTATTCTACCCATATAAAACTACCATCCTTGAATAGACAACCTATTCTACACATATAAAACTATCAAACTTAAATGGGCAACCTATTACACCCATATAAAACTACCATCCTTGAATAGACAACCTATTCTACCCATATAAAACTATCAAACTTAAATGGGCAACCTATTACACCCATATAAAACTACCATCCTTGAATAGACAACCTATTCTACCCATATAAAACTACCATCCTTGAATAGACAACCTATTCTACCCATATAAAACTATCAAACTTAAATGGGCAACCTATTCTACCCATATAAAACTATCAAACTTAAATGGGCAACCTATTACACCCATATAAAACTACCATCCTTGAATAAACAACCTATTATACCCAGAGGAAACTACCAGCCTTGAATAAGCGAGTCAATTTACCCATTGAAAACTACCATCCTTGGATGGGGAACTTATTATACCCATAGAAAACTACCAACCTTGACTGGGCAACCTATTATACCCATAGAAAACTACCAACCTTAAATGGGCAACCTATTATACCCATAGAAAACTTCCAGCCTCGAATGAGCAACCTATTATACCCATAGTAAACTATTAACCTTAAATGGGCAACCTATTATACCCATCAAAAACTACCAGCCTTGAATGGGCATCCTATTATACCCATAAAATTTACCAGCCTTGAATGGTCATCCTATTATACCCATAAAAAATTACCATCCTTGATTGGGCATTCTATTATACCCATAGTAAACTACCAGCCTTGAATGAGCAACTCAATATATGCATAGAAAACTACCAACCAGAATGGACTACTTATTATACTTATAGAAAACTACCAACCTTGAATGGGCAATCCATTTATCCATAAAAATGTTCCAATCTTAAAATAGCAACTCATTACACCCACTGAAAATTACCTTCCTTGAATGGGCAACTCATATTATTTATAGAAAACTTCCAATTTGAAAAGGGCAACCTATTATATTCTTACAAAAGTACCAACGACCGCTATGGCAACTCATACCCACTGAGAACTATCAACCTTGAAATAGCAATTCAGTATACCCACTGAGAACTATCAACATTATACTCATTATACCTATATAGACAACTACCATCCTTAAATGGCAATCCATTATACCCACCAAAAGCTATCTCAAAATATGCATGTAGATCAAACACTAAAAATGAATCAAACACTACAAAGGAATCAAACCCTACAGATGGTAATTTTATGTACTAACGATTCTAGTAATGAAGTATACATACTGCACATAATTGAAAGTACAATTACTTTGGCATAATAGATTACAACAATGGAGCAAATAAGTCACTGACCTGTTTGAAACTCCTTTGTAATTCCCAGAATAACAAAGTTTCGCACCAATTTTGAATGATGTCTGAGTAGCTTATCCTATCTTTCCTTATAATTCTCGCAAGATGGTTTAGCGCCTACGGACATTTAGTTCTCAAGATACCAGATTTAGACATGGAATTCTGATGGTGGCCATGCCTTGCTCAGCTCTTGAGTGGATGTCGATTCACCCATGGTCTACTTAATTAGCAGACATTGCTCCCTCCCCGGCAGTCTGTCAAGGGTAAATTTACGACCCCCACAATTTTAACTGGGTTGTATAATTTTGGTGTCAGTAATACTTTTGCTTTAAAACCGGGTTGTATAATTTGGTGTCAGTAATACATTTGCTTTATAACCGGGTTGTATAATTTGGTGTCAGTAATACATTTGCTTTATAACCGGGTTGTATAATTTGGTGTCAGTAATACATTTGCTTTATAACCGGGTTGCATAATTTGGTGTCAGTAATACATTTGCTTTATAACCGGGTTGCATAATTTGGTGTCTGATACTAATCAAGCCTCAATATATTTTGAATAGTGTTCATCATACTTTTGTTGTGCCTCAGGTGTGGCAGAGGTAACGAAGGAGAGCATGAACTATCTCTTATCACAGGAAAAGGGAGGCCACTGTCTTGGGGTGGTAGTAGGAGGTGCTGTTGAAGCATTGGAAGCACACCCAGGAAAATACAACCTCTATATTAACAAAAGGAAAGGATTTATCAAGATAGCACTCATCAATGGGTAAGTTTGAACATTGTTGCTGTTGTTTTTAATGTTTGTAATGCTTTGTATCAATCTGTTTGTTATCTTTGAAAAATGGTTTTCATGAAAAAAATATTGATTGAAATTGCTTTGATTATCAAAATTATAGCTTTCTTCTATTTACTGAGAGTGCCATAAACTAGCAGTTAACCAAATCTGTTAATTTTTATTTCTTCTATTGGATTATGTATTATTACAACTCTGTCACCTTATCTAAACTATTTTATCTCTGCCAGTCATAGACCAGAAGAGTTTTGGGGCCCTGAGTGGCCGAGTGGTCTAAAGCACTTTCCATTACGGATCACTGCCATCTCACCTCTGTCTGTGTGGGTTCAAGTCTAAGATACGGCTAATGTAGTTATGTGAGAAAGCTTGCCAGTAGCTTCTTGTGTGCCGGTTATTCTTTGGGGGGGTTTTCCCAGGTTCTTCTTCCACCAATAATACTGGCCACCATGTATAGCCTATTGTGTGCTGAAAAATGGTGTTAAACTCTACAACAACAAGCACCAGAAGAGTTTTTATCATGTCCTTTTATTCCGCATCAGTTAGTACCAGTTAGATAATGTTATTACTAATAATCTAATGAGAGGATTACATATGCACTCATTCCAATATGCCATCATGGCAGCCATTTTGAAAATCTTTTTACTGCTGTTACTAATGAGCAGATGGACATATTAACATAGTGTTTTAACTGAAAGGATTTTTTTTTATGTTGGGTTGGTCTTGAATAAAAAAAAAGGTGCCAATTTGACATACTATACAGCTGCTGTGCTGGCCATTTTATAAATTTTATTACAGCAGAATGAATGGTCATATTGACAAAGAGTTTTCTCTGAAGACTTCTTGTGATGTCTAGTTGGTTTTAAATGAAAATGTTGTCAATCAAATATTTGATGTGGTCACCATATTAGACATCTTGAAAAACTTCTGATCTCAATCCTCCTGATTAGATTGTTATATAAGTGCATGGTTTTGCTAAAAGATCTCCTATGATGTCTAGTTGGTTCAGGTTAAAAATGGTGCCCATCAGACATCAAATATGGCCACCACATCGGCCATCTTGAACATTTTGTTATCAATGCTCCTTCAGAATGGGGGCTGTTGGTGGCAAAATGGTCTACAGTGCTGATCTTACAGATCAGTGATATCTCACCTCTTCTGCATGGGTTCGAGCTTCTGGTCCAGCCAAAATGGGCATTCTTTCAAAGGTTCTTCCTCAATCAGATATATTGGACACATGGCCTGTCATGTGCTGAAATATATGTGGCATGAAATCTAAAAAAAAACAAACTTCTGAATGGATTGTCATATTAAAAAAAGGGATCTCATTAATCCAGCTTAGTATGATGTCTGATTGAATCAAAAGTAAAATGGTGCTAATCAGACATCCAGTAAGACCATAAAGGTATCTATCTTGAAAATAATTTTATTGTCTCTCCGTCTGCACTGATGGTTGTATCAATATGGGGTTCTCACTAAATGACTTCTTATATAATGTATTTATCACAAATGAAAATAGTGCCTGTCAGACTTACCTTTGTATTCTGATCTTGAAAATCTTATTAATATTCTTCCTGAATATTAATATAGGTCATATTAGTACAGGTCATATTAATATAGGTCATATTAGTACAGGTCATGTTAATAAAGGTCATATTAGTACAGGTCATATTAATATAGGTCATATTAGTACAGGTCATATTAATATAGGTCATATTGGTAGAGGTCACATTAGTATAGGTCATATTAATATAGGTCATATTAGTACAGGTCATATTAATATAGGTCATATTAGTACAGGTCATATTAATATAGGTCATATTGGTAGAGGTCACATTAGTATAGGTCATATTAGTATAGGTCATATTAATATACAAGTCATTTGTAAGTCCTATTTTCTGTTAAGTTCAGAGTACAGTTATATAAAGAAGAAAAACAGATTCACTGCCATGTTGAAAGCCTGGCCATGAGGAATGTGAGTGAGAAGTAAAGTTTTCACATAACCCTGAAGAAAACTTGGAAAAATATGACACTATTGTTGTAGGGTTTCAATAAAAGGCTTTGTAAATGAACCTCCTTTACAAGAATTTGATTGTATCAGCAAATTTAGATACCAGTATAGAATCAGTTCTCGTGTCAGTTAGGTTTCCTGTTCAGGCACTCTACAGCATTTGTTAGATTAGAACAAAAATGGGTCACATTATCTTTACAGTACTTAGTTATGGGGAGAGAACTTTGCAACAGTGTACTTGAACTTTGGAGACGCATCCACCTTGATAATAATACACATGTAATTCAGGGATGACCATATGTATATCAAATGATAAAGATAATTGTATAGAATAAGCTCAAGGCACCACTCACTAAATAAGGTCCTTGTATATTTCTTTTATTTTTAAATTTTTATCTATCCTGACCTAATGTGAATGTATAAACATGACCCTGCATTTGTCAGCAACTGCTATTTTTTAATAAAAAAAACTCTTATAAAACAACTCAAGCTTTACCACATTCATTTATCACAGAGCATCCTGACTTGAAGAGCTTTCATATTAAATTTGGACAAATTACGAGTCTGCCATCACATATGACCAAAAAAACAAAACTTCTGAAAATAAAATAGCTGAACAGAATTTGGGTACATTTTGCAGAAAGCATTCTTACAGGAAGTCATTTCAAAATTGTATAATTGATGCCAGTCTGCCTTCAAATATGGCTAATGTTATTAATTAAAAATAGAAAAAAAAAACTTAAGTGACAGTAAATAGAAATTCCTTTACATTTTTTTTCTTCTCTAAATTCACTGAATAGAATTCGACAAAATCATTAACGAAAGAATTCTGGCATGATGACCTTTCAAATTTTTATGAAAATTCCTGATATGCCAACAAAAATTACCACTGCTTAGTAAAGACAGAAAAACAGTAAAATGTTATTTTCTTAAACATTACTGGATATAATTTGACTAGGTTTGTACAGTTAATATGAAATGTCTACATATTAAAACATTGGGAAAATGCCTGTAAATCACTCAGAACATGGAGCTAGTGTCTTTTATATTTGCAAGTCTGATTTGCAATTAAGGCCAAGCATGCGGCTTCATTCCATTTTCTCCAGAAATTACATTAGATTTTAAAAAATGGTGGACACTATCTTTACACTACATTGAGCTGTGGGGAGAGAACTTTGCCACAGTGCACTTGAACTTTGGAGATATATCCACATTGATAAAAGTACAGATATGGGCCATAGGTACTTATCAGCTTATCCACTGATATACACTGTATAGTATATGTCTGGATTGAATGTTGAATTTTCTGCACTTAAGGAATCACTTCTCAAATTACCTTCCTTTAAAATATCCATGATTCTTTCTAGTTTTTGTTCACCAGGCTAAGTGAGCTCAATACATGGACCAGCATCTGTATCAACAGTACTCTAATATACATCAGCCAACAATTGCTATTTTAAATATCACAAAACACTGGGCCAGTTTTGATCCATTTGGCATCCAGGGATGGTCTGCCATCAGACATGGCCAATGTTAATAAAAACAGAAAACCTCTTTTAAATGACTTCTTCCAAAAAGAAAACAAATGTTGGACAGAATTGTGGTCAGATGTAACAGAAAGAACTCTCGCACAAAGGATGAAGATCAGGCTTTTAGTATGTATATTTTACTAAAACTAGGCTTTTGAGTTTATATTGATAATGCTGTTATTCCATTAAAAAAAAAACATTACTGAAAGAAGAAAAACGTTAAACAACTTCTTGTCAAAATCACTCAACCAGATTTGATAGTAAGTATCTTGACAGTGGGTTTTCAAGTTTTAGAAATGATGTTTTTCTTGTCATCTTTTAAGAATGAACTTTGGTCCCATTTTCAGTGCCTAAGTTCATCTATTTTTAGTATTATAGCTATAATGAGTGCAAAGAAAGTAGTTGTAAATAGTGTGCCAAGAAAGTAGCTATAATGAGTGTGCCAAGAAATGAGTATCAATGAGTGTGGCTAGAAAGTAGCTATAATGAGTGTGCCAAGAAAGTAGCTATGAGTGTGCCAAGAAATGAGCATCAATGAGTGTGCCTAGAAAGTAGCTGTAATGAATGTACCAAGAAAGTAGCTATAATGAGTGTGCCAAGAAATGAGTATCAATGAGTGTGCCTAGAAAGTAGCTATAATGAGTGTGCCAAGAAAGTAGCTATAATGAATGTGCCAAGAAAGTAGCTATAATGAGTGTGCCAAGAAATGAGTATCAATGAGTGTGGCTAGAAAGTAGCTATAATGAGTGTGCCAAGAAAGTAGCTATGAGTGTGCCAAGAAATGAGCATCAATGAGTGTGCCTAGAAAGTAGCTGTAATGAATGTACCAAGAAAGTAGCTATAATGAGTGTGCCAAGAAATGAGTATCAATGAGTGTGCCTAGAAAGTAGCTATAATGAGTGTGCCAAGAAAGTAGCTATAATGAATGTGCCAAGAAATGAGTATCAATGAGTGTGCCTAGAAAGTAGCTGTAATGAAAGTGCCAAGAAAATAGTTGTAAATAGTGTGCCAAGAAAGTAGCTATAATGTGTGCCAAGAAAGTAGCTATAATGAGTGTGCCAAGAAAGTAGCTTCAATGAGTGTACCAAGAAAGTAACTATAATGAAAGTGCCAAGAAAATAGTTGTAAATAATGTGCCAAGAAAGTAGCTATAATGAGTGTGCCAAGAAATGAGTATCAATGAGTGTGCCTAGAAAGTAGCTGTAATGAATGTGCCAAGAAAATAGTTGTAAATAGTGTGCCAAGAAAGTAGCTATGAGTGTGCCAAGAACAGTTATGATGAGTGTGCAAAGAAAGTAGCTTCAATGAGTGTGCTAAGAAACTAGCTATAAATGAATGTGCCAAGAAAATAGTTTTAAATAGTGTGCCAAGAAAATAGCTATAATGAGTGTGCCAAGAACAGTTATAATGAGTGTGCAAAGAAAGTAGCTTCATTGAGTGTGCCAAGAAAGTAGCTGTAAATGAATGTGCCAAGAAAATAGTTGTAAATAGTGTGCCAAGAAAGTAGCTATAATGTGTGTGCCAAGAAAGTAGCTATAATGAGTGTGCCAAGAAAGTAGCTTCAATGAGTGTGCCAAGAAAGTAACTATAATGAATGTGCCAAGAAAATAGTTGTAAATAATGTGCCAAAAAGTAGCTATAATGAGTGTGCCAAGAAAGTAGCTATAATGAGTGTGCCAGGAAAGTAGCTTCAGTGAGTGTACCAAGAAAATAGCTATAATGAGTGTGCCAAGAAAGGTGCTTCAATGAGTTTGCGAAGAAAGTAGCTGTGATGAAGGTGCTAAGTAAGTAACTAATGAGTGTAACAAGAAAGTAGCTGTAATGAGTGTGTCAAGTAAATTGCTGTAATGAATGTGCCAAAAATAGCTGTAATGAGAGTGCCAAGAAAATAGCTATAATGAGTGTGCCAAGAAAGTAGCTATAGTGGGTGTACAAAGAAAATAGCTCTAATGAGTGTACTGAGAAAATTGCTCTAATGAGTGTGCCAAGAAAATAGCTATAATGAGTGTACCAAGTAAAAGGCTGTAATGAGTGTACCAAGAAAATGGCTATAATGAGTGTACAGAGAAAATAGCTATAATGAGTGTGCCAAGAAAAGAACGTTAATGAGTGTACCAAGAAAATAGCTATAATGAGTGTACCAAGAAAATAGCTATAATGAGTGTGCCAAGATAATAGCCATAATGAGTTTATCAACAAAATAGCTGTAATGAATGTGCCAAGAAAGTATTTGTAAAGATCTAAAGAGTCAATGTATCTTTGGCAATTGAATTACGTAAATATTCAGGTATCTTAACATCATAAATACTGGTGAATTACCTTGTAAACAAATTCAGAACTTCCCAATTTTGGACTATTCCAGGCAGTTCCAAACTCCAGGGCCACAATTTGCTGGACCTATTTTCGCAGATAATACAATATAAAAAATAAAATATTAAATAAAATAATAATAAAAAAATATTTAATAAAATAATAATAAAAAATATTAAATAAAATATTAATATAAAAAGCATAAAGGAGATTGATATACCTAATTATTAAATATACCTGAAAAAATGTCATTTTTATAATGGATTTGTTGCTGCTTTGTATTATCCTTCCACAATTAACTGGTTTCATTTTGAACTAGTTATTTATAAAATAATTTATTCTTTCAGCAAACGTTGCTTCATAATTTCACCCAACAACACTAAATTTTTATATTCAATATTTTCTTGGAAAATGATGTGAATTGACAAGAAGCTGATGTGTAAAATACAGCAAAAACTATGTAACATGCAACTAATGGACATTTCAGATAAAGTCAGGACTGGTGAAGCCTGGTCCCCAAATAAGTTCTGCAGAATGATAGTAAAAGTCAGTATTTGTTATTAATACCTTTAGTGCTTAATTCAAGCTTATGTTTTGCACAGTATGTTCTGAATTTATGGAGTTCTGATAGTGCAACACAAATCACACAATGTGACGGAGTGACATCTGTAGTACAGACCCTGAGGCATTCTTTTAGTGATCATTAAATTTTTTTTAAAAAAATAGATCTGTAGTACAGAAACCGTGGCATTCATTCAGTTAGTTTTTTTTTTTAAAAAAAAGGTCTCTTATACCAACCCTGCAGTGGATTAGTTTCAGTTAAAGATTTTTTTTCAAAACAGGTCCTGGGAGATGTTTTTCATACCACTTTTGTTTTGTGTTTTGAGGCTATGGAGTATTAAAACAATTTGGAAAATATAACAATGCAACCAGCTTAATGAGTGACACCTCTTTAGATTGTTACAACAAAAGAACAAATTACCTTGTATCCTTTGAATTAAACTTAGTAACATCTTTACTAGTTGGACCACCCTGGTGGTCTAAGTGGATAGAGCATGTGCCTTGAATGCAAGAGGTACAGGCCAAAACCTTTGACCTACCTGATATTTCTGACAAATGTTATTGTAGGGTTTAACGCCATTTTTCAGCACAATATAGGCTATACATGGCGGCCAGAATTTTTGGTGGAGGAAAAACTTGGGAAAACACCCAGAAAGAACCACTGACCCACGAGAAGCTACTGGCAAGCTTTCTCACATAGCTACATTAGCCAAATCGTAGACTCGAACCCACGCAGACAGAGGTGAGATGGCAGAGATCCGTAACGGAACGCTCTAGACCACTCGGGGCCCCCATATGTCTGACAAATCTCCTTTGTGTGTGTGTGTGTGTGTGTGTGTGTGTGTGTGTGAGAGAGAGAGAGAGAGAGAGAAGCTAATCATCAAAGTTTAAATTGTAACCAATTCCCAACACTACTTACCGTTTTGCTATTCAGGCCCTTATAGATGAATTAAGAAATAATTTGCCAGGGTTTTAATAAATATGCCAGGTTTTTAACAACTATGGCAGGTTTTTAATAAACATGCCTGATTTTCAGCGGATTAATGAGTTTAGACTTTGATTTTGCAGTGCTCCACTAGTTCCAGTGTTCTCATTCGGAGAGACAGACTTGTATGACCAGGTTAACAATCCAGATGGATCATTCCTGAAGAATCTTCAAATGTTCCTGACCAAAAGATTTGGCTTCTCCCCTCCCATCTTTCATGGCCGTGGTGTCTTCAACTATACCTTTGGGATCATGCCTTACAGACATCCAGTAACTACAGTTGGTAAGAAAATTAAATATATATGAGTAAAGTAATATTTAACTTAAAAGATGGCTGTCGTTTGACAGTATATAAGAACAGATTCCTAATGATTGGATCAATTTGTTATCTTACTTAGCTGGAAGCCAAGTGTTCATGGCAGTATGAGTTGATGGCATAGCCTTTCATCCATTATGCATCCATCATGCATCATCTGTCATCCATTTTTGCATGAATTCTTGTTTTTGAACACTCTTGAGGCTTCAACATTTCTGATCAGAACTTGATGAAACTTGGTATGTTAGCTTATACCTTGAAGATTTGAGATGTTTTCGAATGAGTGACATCCAGCTATATTAGTGAGGTAATGTTATTGCCAAAGCTTGTGTGAATTCTCGATGCCATATTTCTGATCTGTTACATCAGACTTCATATGTAAGTTAGTATTATCAAATCAAGGATATTTTCAATTATGAGTAACATCCATGCATATTAATTATGTGGTCTTGCATCGTATTGGATGAGGGTTCAGAGACCATACTTCTGAACAGATTTTTTTCAGACTTGGTATGTAAACTTTTAGCATCAACATCTCAGATAATTTTGATCATGTGCTACATCTATTTGTGTTAGTAAGGTGATCTTGCAATTGATTGGTTGAGCTTGTGAACTCTTGCAATTGATTGGTTGAGCTTGTGAACTCTTGCAGTTGATTGATTGAGCTTGTGAATGCTGTGGAGGCTACAGTTTGGAAGAGATTTTTATCACATTTTAAGTTCAGTTGTCAAGTAACACAGTTACTAGTAAACTACTACATATAGTTTTTATATACATATACATATACTACATATAAACTACTACATATAGTTTCCTAGCCACAGAATAACCTACAACTATGTGCATGTTCAGTAAGTATATCTGGTTCCATTCCCAAATGTTTCATCATCATCATCATCATCATCATCATCTATATATATATATATATATATATATATATGTGTCTATATATATATATATATATATGTGTCTATATATATATATATATATATATATATATATATATATATATATATATATATATATATATATATATATATATATATAACCTTTCTATTGATAACTTACACACAGTGGAGTGCACAAACATAGACCGCACTATAATTGATGGCGTGAGTTACTGAGGGACCACCAGAAATTGAAAAAATCTGCTTTTACATCGAGAAAACTGTGGGGGTTGGGTGGGTAGGGAACCAGGCTGTTTAATGACTGACTCCTCATTTTACAATCATGTTGATAATAATTGTTAATACATGTAGCATGCTTTTTCTATTGATTCAGAAGTTGTTTGTTATTCTGTATAAATAACATTTATTTTCAAAATATCCAGCATGTGAAAGACAGTTCCAACTGGTTTCAACAACCATCTCGTGTACATGAAGACATCTATGTATTATATCACTGCTTTTTGTTTTGTTGATTAGTCTGTGTATTACATCACTGCTTTTTGTTTTGTTGATTAGCCTGTGTATTACATCACTGCTTTTTGTTTTCGTGATTAGTCTGTGTATTACTTCACTGCTTTTTGTTTTCTTGATTAGTCTGGTTCCTGGAGTGGTATGGAAATGGAATAGTACTAGTAAGTCAAAATAAACCAACAGTTGATACACCACCAAACAAGATTTCTTTTTGTCCAAAAGGTAGCGACATTTATTTCATGAAACAATTGCCTACATTGGAACTCAACTTTAGTTGTTATTGGGTTTGAACACTATTTTTCAGCACATGATAGGCTATACTTGGCGGCCAGTATTAATGATGGAGGAGGAACCCGAGGAAACACCCCCGGAAAGAACCACTGACCGACGAGAAGCTTCTGGCAAGCTTTCTCACATACCCACATTAGCTGAATCGGAGAGTCAAACCCATGCAGGTAGAGTTTGAGATGTCAGTGATTCTTAATGGAGAGCACTTTAGACCACTCAGCCACTCAGGGCCCCCTCAGTTTTTGTATTGTTTAGTTAGTACAATATTTATGTCATGTTTTCATTGACAGTAATAGTGAAACTTATCATTTTTAAGGATATCTCAAAGTGCCATTTCAGGAACTCTCTGAAAATTGCTTGCCCACAGTGGTCCATATCTGTGAAAATGAAGCTCTTTTTTTTTATCAAAGTATTCATTTCTCTTGCCTTCCTTGCTATCTCTGATAACAGGTATGAAAGAGTTGGGTAATTTAATGTAGTTTATGTTACTGTTATAAGTATGATGTGACCCTTGGTGCTGTATCAGATTTCAGCCTGTTAGTAGAGATATTTGGCCAGAATATTAATCACAGCATTCTGGATAGTTGATACCAGAGACTGTCAACACCTTCAGCCTCTGTTGTTTATCTTCCCAGGGCTATCTGAGCTTGGACTTCTTGACTTCTGATAAGGCACACATGTTAAATTAATTATAATCCATTATCTGTAGCCCTTTCTAAAACAAGAGTAGAATGCATGAACAGGCAGTTAAGTTATGGGCTTGGTACTGTAAGGAACACTGGAATTGTTTGTATCTAGTTTTTGTGAAAGATTTTAGCTTGATTTTACATAAAGTTTAAGGACCCTTACTTGGTGTTTGTGTCCTTTGGAACCCGAATGTAACATTTTGGTGGCAGTGGTACGGATTCCAAATCTTCTGTGTGAATTATTTGGAATTGTTCAAAATGTTGGAATTGTATTTGACAATTCTGAAAGCTGTGAATTCAGCGAGTCTTTGTGTGATATTAGCAGTGACTGGTTATACTGTGTGTATAATGTACAGTTGTTAATTGCTTAGTGTGACTGGTTGTACTGTGTGTATAACGTACAGTTGTTAATTGCTAAATGCAAAGTGTGTATCACTGTAACGAGTGTACACGTATAAGCCCAGAAATTCTTAGAAAAGAAAAAGTAGTCCAGTGGCTGTGAATACAGTGATAGAACTTACAGTACGTATAGTTTGTCATTATGTCGGTTGCTGATAATGTAGAAGTTGAGGGAGCAATGATTGCTTCAGGACGACCAAGAAGAAAAGCGGCAACACATAATTTGATGGAGTTTACAGATAGTGAGATTCCGGAGTATGAAGAGGAAATTAACCTTGAGCACATGCAACCACCCAAGGAAACAAAGCGCAAACCTAGTGCAAAGAAGAATGAAAGAGAATTGGAGTTAAGACAGAAGGAGTTTGAATGGGAAATGGAAAGAGAAAAATTAAGATTAGAAATGAAGCGTTTGGAAATTGAGTTAGAAAGAGTAAAACGTCAAGAAAACGTGACGGAAAAAGTATCTTCAATGCCATTTAAAGTAAAGTTACAGGCATATGACCATGAACGAGGAGAAGATATTGTCACTTTCCTAGCAGAATTTGAAACAGTTGCAAAACATGCTAAGTGGTCTGACGAGCTGAAAGTACTACAGCTAAGAACTCTTTTGACAGGTGAGGCTAGATATGTTGCAACTCGAGCTTGTGGTGATTATCTGGAACTCAGGAAAGGACTGATTGATCATTTTGGAAGGAGACCGCATGAACATTTCACTGCGTTGGTGAGCATGAAGAAGGGGAGTACAGAGACGTATTGTGGTCTGATGGCCAGAATTGATCAGCACATAAAGCGTTTTTTGGATGATCGTGACCCAGTTATTTGTCTCCGTGAGGAATTTTTCCTGAAAGCCTTGCCACAAGATCAAGCACAGTGGATTAGGAGGAACAAGGGCTCTAGTCCAGTTGTTGAGGCTGCGGAAGATTATATCCCCACCAATATACAACAACAATGGCAGAAAAATATGTTTCGTCTGAACATAAATGGGAATAGTAACAGGGGTATTCAGAACTTACAGCAGCAAGCGAAAGTAACATCAACGAATTACCTGTCCACGCGTAAGAATATGCAGTGCTATCGATGCAGGCAGTGGGGACATATTGCAAGTAAGTGTCCAACAGATGACATGAAACATCGTGGTAACCCAGCAACTTGTTTCGTTAGGCCAACAATTGGTGAAAGGCTTATTTCGGAAACAGGATGTGTAAATGGGCGTGAGATCATGTTTGTGAAGGACACTGGCTCCGATATGACCTTAATAAGAGAAGATCTCGTTGACGAGAGTTGCAAGCTGGAGGGGCACCAAGTTACGTTATATACAGCAGTGGGTCAGCCATTTACCGCACAGTTGGCAGTGGTAAATATCAACACAACGTATTATAAGGGACCAGCACAAGTGGGTCTTGTTCCAAATTTAGCTGCTGAAGCCATATTAGGGATGGATATACTTAGTAAGAAAGGGTCATTTGTTGTTACGAGGTCGATGGCAAAAGGACTCAATGATGAGAGGACGGTAGAAAATACTCACCAATGTGAGAATGAGAGTAAAAATGAAGTTGTCAACGACAGCATCGAGCAAGCAGATACTGATCAGCATGATGACATTGAATTTGACACACTTTCAACAATGAATGCGGACATGTTGTCAAATCTACAGATTGCAGATATTTCACTGAAAATTATTAGAGATAAGTCCATTGCTACGCGGGAAGAGGCTGAGGAGGAGCCAATGGCATTCTTCTGGGAGAATGCTATTTTGCGGCGGAAATGGCAGTCTGGTGATGGTTCGCGTGGAGGGGAGCAGATTGTTGTACCAGCAGGATTAAGAAAAATGGTAATGGAGCTGGCACACGATCGACCCCTTGCAGGTCACTTGGGTTTGGAGAAAACAAAAGAGAGGATTCTCCAATCATTCTTTTGGCCGGGAGTGTTTTCTGATGTAAAAAGATATTGTACATCGTGTCATGAATGTCAGATAACAGCAAAACGTACTGCAGGTGAGAAAGCCCCAATGGTTTGTCCACCGGTAATAACAGAACCGTTTTTGAAAATTGCAATGGATATTGTAGGACCGTTATCTAGAACGAAGTCTGGACACAAATATATTCTGACAGTGATTGATGATGCAACCAGATATCCTGAAGCTTTTCCTCTAAAGGATATGGAGGCAACGAGTGTAGCTAGAGCACTAATTGAACTGTTTAGCCGTGTTGGTTTTCCAAGGGTCATATTAACAGACAAAGGGACCAACTTCACTAGCACCTTATTGAAACAGTTGTATGAACTAGTGGGTATCCGTGGAGTTACAACCACACCTTATCACCCACAAGCGAATGGAAAGGTAGAACGTTTTAACGGGACATTGAAGTCAATGTTGCGGAAGTTCTGTACAGACAACAAGAATGAATGGGATGAGATGTTACCATATTTGTTGTTTGCATATCGTGAGGTCCCACATGAGGAAACTGGATTTGCACCTTTTGAGATGTTGTATGGTTGGCCAGTTAGGGGGCCAATGCAGATTTTACAAGGTTTGTTTACGGGAGAGAAGGATGTAAGGAAGTCAACTGTGGAGCATGTTGTGAAAATGCGTGAGAAGTTGGCTGACATCGGGGCTCATGTCAAAGATAACCTGTTGGGTCGCCAAAAGAAAATCAAGGCACTTTATGATCGTCACACGAAAACACGAGAATTTAGTCCAGGAGATGAGGTACTTATTCTCTTGCCATCAAGTTCATCCAAGATGAAGGCACAATGGCAGGGACCTTATCGTGTGGTCCGGAAGGTAAACGATGTTAACTACCAGATATCGGTACCCGGTAGGCGAGGTATGGTAACCTATCATATAAATTTACTGCGTAGATACAAACGTGCTGTGCTGCTGGCAATGCAGACAGATGAGAACGATGGTGTGGATATTGATTTTCCTCCAAGAGCAGGTGAAGGTGATGCTGGTGTTAAGCTGGGAGTCAACTTGTCGAAGGAGCAACGAGAGGATATTAGAACTCTGTGCAAAGAATTTCAGGATGTTCTAACAACAAGGCCTGGTCGAACAAACATCTTAACTCACAGCATCAAGACAACGTCGGAGACACCAATTAAACAACGGCCATATAGAATACCTTTCGCGCAACAGAAAGAGGTGAAAGCAATATTGGATAAAATGCTGGAGCAAGGCCTCATTCGGCCCTCAATCAGTCCATGGAGTTCGCCTTGTGTATTAGTTGACAAGAAAGATGGAACTCTTCGGCTGTGTGTAGATTACCGCAAGCTTAATAATATCACGTTATTCGACGCCTATCCAGTCCCACGAATGGACGATCTATTTGAGAAGATTCGGTATGGAAGTTACTTGAGTCAGATAGATCTAACTAAGGGTTACTGGCAAGTCCCTCTAGCTGAAGAATCTAGGCAAAAGTCTGCATTTGTGACTCCGTTTGGGCTCTATGAGTTTAATGTTATGCCCTTTGGTATGAAAACGGCACCCGCCAGTTTTGCCCGACTCATCGACTTACTAGTGTCCGGACTACATAATGTCGCAGCATATTTTGACAACATCATTGTGTCAAGCAAGACTTGGTCAGAACACATAGAAAATTTGCGTGCATTGCTGCAACGTATACGGGAAGTTGGACTTACAATAAAGCCGTCAAAGTGCGAGTTTGGAGCAGCTGAGATTGAATGCCTTGGGCATATCATTGGAGGAGGAAAAATTAAGACAGACAACAATAAAATTAAAGCAATGCGTGAGTTTCCATTACCCACAACGAAAAAGGGAATACGCTCATTTCTTGGAATGGTTGGATACTACAGAAAATTCATTAAGAACTTTGCTGAAGTAGCAGTACCATTAACCTCCATGACACAGAAAGGAAGACCAAGTATACTTGTATGGACTGAAGATGCTGTCCAATCCTTTAAAATGTTGAAGGATGCTCTTACTAGACCCCAGTCCTTATTGCACCAGATTTCGGTAGGAAATTCATCGTGCAGACCGATGCTAGTGACACGGCAATTGGTGCTGTGCTAAGCCAGACAATGGACGGTGACGAACATGCGGTGGCCTATCTAAGCCGGAAACTTCTTCCGCGAGAGCAGAAATATGCAACTATTGAGAAGGAATGTCTTGCGATTGTGTGGGCAATTGATTCGTTACGGTATTACCTGTCAGGGACGACATTTGAAATTGTGACTGACCACAACCCATTGACATGGTTGAATCAAATGCAAAGCAAGAATCAGCGTCTACTTAGATGGTGTTTGGCACTCCAACCTTACAACTTCATTATAAAGCACAGGAGCAGCAAACAACATGGGAATGCAGATGGATTATCACGCATGTAACTGAAGTGTGTAGGAATTAAACGACAAAAGATACTGGTGTGCATAGTACACTTCAAAAGTGCTTAGAAACCTACTGGGATAGTTCAGGACTCTAGGATTTTTCAAACTTAAGTGTTCTGTTTTTATTTTATAATCAGAATGAATTTATGCAGATATAGACGGTAACCAATTTGTTGGATTATCCTATTCTGGATGGTTACTGATGGAATTCAAAACTCTTTTACAGAAGTTAATTGTAGTGACTCTAAGCTTTATGCTTGTTAGTAATAATGTGAGCATTATGCAAGTTTTATCATTTTTCTGATGTATAAAATTGTATTGTATCGAAAACATAAAGTTTCCTCTTAAGAAGGGAGGTGTTATAAGTATGATGTGACCCTTGGTGCTGTATCAGATTTCAGCCTGTTAGTAGAGACATTTGGCCAGAATATTAATCACAGCATTCTGGATAGTTGATACCAGAGACTGTCAACACCTTCAGCCTCTGTTGTTTATCTTCCCAGGGCTATCTGAGCTTGGACTTCTTGACTTCTGATAAGGCACACATGTTAAATTAATTATAATCCATTATCTGTAGCCCTTTCTAAAACAAGAGTAGAATGCATGAACAGGCAGTTAAGTTATGGGCTTGGTACTGTAAGGAACACTGGAATTGTTTGTATCTAGTTTTTGTGAAAGATTTTAGCTTGATTTTACATAAAGTTTAAGGACCCTTACTTGGTGATTGTGTGTCCTTTGGAACCCGAATGTAACAGTTACATACACGATAAACATTTATAACGGTGTTCGATTAATCAAATGAAGTTAGTTCACCCAACATAAGGCTGGGGCCACTAGATTTAAAAAAATTCAATGTAGAATTAGCGTGCCTTTTAACTTTTTTATATTTCACATCTTTTATTTGATTCAGAAGACAGTTAACATGATAATACAAAAAAGGCTAGCTTTTTATTCAGTGCAGCAATACAACAAATATTTCTTCAAGTCAGTTATCAATACAATGTCGGCACTTAATTACGTTCTTAGCAAAATGCTTGCGGACATAGCTGTTACAGTAGATTGACACATTTTACATTTAAATATACATTGCATTTATGATGAACTAAAAGAGAGAATTAAAACACAAATTTCACTTAATAAAAATATTTAATTGGCATTTAAATATTAATGTACTGCATACACTAGGCATAATTCACATTTTCATTGACTGAAGTTTCCTTGAATATCTTTAATTAATTATGGTGTACTAAGAATGTTTTTTGAAAAGAAAATGAAACCAATTATATGATTTCTTATTAAAAGTTGATAATTTTGAAATGTTAGTTAAAATTTTTAGGTCATATCTACAGTTTTCAATCATAAAATGAGCGATATATCAATGTCTCAGTGATAAATTATTTTTGGTATTTTCTTCTTTTAAAAAATGGGAACCAGGCCTGACCCTGTGTTATAAGTGGGTTCATGTTTTGAATAAGCTGTATTGTATTTGTTGTTGTTAGCCCTATACATGTGAGATGGCCATCCACCTTAGAGGCATACAAAGCCAATGGAGTATAATCTCAGTGGAACACACCCAAGTACTTTATACCAATGTTACTATTCATATCACAACAGCTAACACTCTACGATTCTTTGATAAGGAACAGTAAGTACAAATTATAGTTAATGACAGGAGTGGATGAAACCCCACTGAATGCCAAAATTGCCACAGACATCTGTATTTCCAAGAACTGTTTTATACCAATTTTATTCTGCACAGAACATTTCTGTTGATGTCAGAACAAAGTCTTAAAGCTTGTATTGATGATGACCTGAAAATGTTTATCCGTATTAGTCCATAAAACACTCAGGTTAAGAACAAAAGTATCAGAATAAAAATCTCCATAAACATTTCTACAATATTTGTATGATTGTTAAAGTTTTTGAACCTTTATTTAATTCCCAAATATTGTGAGGAAGTTTGTATATTGAACTTACACGAATATTTTATGAATATAATGGTTTGAAAATATCAACATTCTCAGTGAATATTATACATGTAGTTATGTATCAGAGGTCTTGATTTGTTTCATGAACCAAATTCATGACATTTAAAGAAATAATGTAAGTTATTATAATGGTTCATAAAAGTTTACCATTATGTTCATGAACATCATGTATAATACATCAAAATTCATAAAGTGTTCAAGATCTTAGCACAAACCCATCTTTTCATGAAACTCTCTCCCCAAGAATGACTGGCATGGAATTTGCTACCTAGAAATTCTGTTGCGACAAGCTCCTTAGCATATATACATATTCCATTAACTCTGACTGGAACCGCTCCGGTGGCCTAGTGGTTAGAGAGTCTGCCCAAGAAGCGGGAGGTCGTCGGTTCGATCCCCGGCCGAGTCATACCAAAGACTTACAAAAATGGTACTAACAGCTGCCTCGCTTGACGCTCAACATAAAGAGGTTAGTGTTAGGACTGGTCGGCCTGGTATCAGGATAATGTGACTGGGTGAGACATCATGCTACATGTCTGCGGCATGATGTCTCAGTGCTAGACATCACTATAAACTGCCTCACTGCAGACATCGTAGCGATATGACTGAAAAATTGTTGAAGCTACGTTAAAAATCCTAATCAAACAAACAAACAAACTCTGACTGGAACTTGTAAGCATGCTAAGTGAGCACCAATTGAGCTATTGTATGATCCACAGCTTGTCCATATGAAATGGGTCGTCCACACTTAGGCAATGTTCTAGTTCATATCTTCAAAAAAGTATTTTCATCCAGGTACTCACCGTAGATGTCGGAATTGGGCATTTTTGTGCTGTCAGTCTAATTTCCAGAAGTTTTGCATTGTTAACAATATCCTGATTTTACTTTAATGTATAATGTTTATAGTGACAATGTACAGAACTGTGTGGAGCACTCTCGGGTTCAAGATATTCACACTCATCATCTAGAGCAGCTTTCTTCATAGTCGGTTCTTTTTGTGATGCATCCTCAGAATCATTAATTCGAGGTCGCTTCTGTGGATGGCCTACTGACCTCTTTAGAGATGATTTTGGCAAGGGAGAGTCCCTCCACGAGCTAGGAAGTGCCTCCTTGCTTGTTGCATAATAAACCCTTCCATCAAAATTAGTACAGTGCTAACAATATTTTGTTTCACAATTACAGCTATCCAGTATAAAAACTTTAGTGGTGGGTATTTTATTTAAACTTTATATATTACTAGCTTGATTCGGCTAACAAAAATATAATTGTTTGTCAGTAACAGGTGTGATAGTTATGGCTTTGATAAGAAACCATGAGCCCTACTTTATTTCATTCAACAATACAACAGTCAGTATGGATTAGTAAAATTTATTGGTATTGTGCAGCAAAACAAACCTCTTATCCCTGGGTCATTATATACCAAGGTGAAAGCATAGTTATTGTTTACAGGTGATAAACCTCTTTGTCGACGATAAATATTGATTTTGAATGTTTAATACATAGTGTGCTCTTTTAATCAAATCCAGATGGCTGCCTTTTTATTTCCGAACACACTTGTCAAAGAAATCCCACAAGTTATATTATTAACAATTATCTCCTAGACACCTTGAAATCTTCGACAGGCATAAAAACAATCTTTGAGCAGTCGCTTGTTTCGAGAAGAGAAAACCACAACAAACAGATCGCCTTTATTTTTAAAAAAATACCAACATATTAATTATGTCGACTCGTATATTGCAACTTGCTTGTTTTTTTTTAGCCCTTCCCAGGCACGCATACAACACCCACCCCATAGAGCCTCTGACGTTTGGTCCTCTAAGATTAGCCATCATACATGTACCTGTAATTCTACTCTCGATGCTAAAATGTTTCTGTCATAAATATCTTAAGAATAATAATTCCAAAATCATATTTAGTTTGTATGAATATCTTAATTACACAGAAATAAAGCTTCTGTAGAGTTCAATGATCACTGATTAGCAGAGGGTTAAACTGGATTGCAAGATTACTAATATGGCAGTTCTTTTGGAAAATATGCACACAATTGTGGCTCTAATACATGTATAGCTGTGTCTTTTGTGGATGAACATGTATCAAATAAACAAAATTGGAAAGTAATGCCCTTTTTTTCATTCATTATCTTTTCTGTGGCGTTAGACAAAATACTTGTTTTACTTCATGGAAGCACAGTCATGTGAGCTAACAGTAACTCCGTTACGGATGTGGCAGGGGCATAAATTAATCTTCACCTTTATGTTTTCGGACACCTAATTAAAGAATTTAATATGTATTCGGACAACAACAAAAAGTAATTATTTATTGCCGTCCGAAAATAACGATAAATACGGTAGTTTTGGCACTTTCATGAATTCATATGTTCATGAACAGTTCATGAGTACTCGTGAAGTCAAGAATTTGTTCTCACATGGGCTGGTGTCTCACTATCTCCCTTCACCTCTTACCTATTCTCCTATGGTATTATGATTGGGTAATATATCTAAGAAACCAAATGTTTTATAGTAAAATGATTATTTGAGATTACTTACCCAATCATAATCTACATACCCTCCTATCATCTCCACAGTTATATACAGTGTTGAGTATGCCTTTGACTCAAGTAGTAACTGATGATTTCATGGGATTTGTTGAGCCAGTCTTTGTACCAAGAGGAGATTAGTCTTCCTGACCACTGCCTAGGTGGGCTGATAACTTTAGCTTTTTAGGAGGGCTGGATTTGCAGGGTAGTAGTTATGATCTTAAGGTATTATGATTAGATAAACATTCTCAAAGAGGCATATTTTACTATTAAAAAGAATTGGTTAATTATTGATCCACTGTGGCTGTGTTTGCTGCAGATCTTATTGGTTTCCATGTTGTGAATCCATGGGTTACGCCATGGGTTTTTTAAGGTGGTCTAGATAGAGCCAGGAATCTATGATGGCTGCACAAATTAACTCCCTTTGTTTTGCCAAGTAAATGATTGCTTTAAGGGTGGGGCTATGAAAAGCTTCTAAGTTGTGAAGTTATTAAATGATGAACTATTTTATATCCTTGTATTTAGGATGTTTGTTTGGAATCATTATGGCCAACCTAGTTTGGGCAAAAATTTAAAGATTTTATTCTTGATAGCACTGGTGCTCTTATCTGCTAATGTTATGTTTGACAGTTTGCCAAACCCGAAGGAGTTGGTGACATCTTAAAAATGTGTTGCAGTTACTATATAATGTTAATTGGGGACGAGTTTCAAAGATAACTTTCAGAGCAAGGGCAAGACCATTGCAGTTGATGAGAGGGAGATGATAAGATAGATAACTAGATTGATAGATAGAATAAGCAGATATTAGTTAATGCATACATTTTCCATCCATTTTCAGTTGGTAAACCGATTGAGGTAGAGAAGAATAGCAAACCAAGTCAGGAAGACATAGATGACCTACACAAGAAATATGTGGATGCACTGATTGACTTATTTGAGACGCACAAACGAGAATATGGTGTTGATGAATCACAGCACCTGAATTTTGTTGGTTAATTTAAAAAATTTACCATATGGGATCGCTAATATGTTGGTTCCAACTGCAGTTGTAAGAACCAGATTAGGGTCTGTAATGACAGATTAGGGTCTATATAGTTTGTTGATAGTAATCATTAAAACAGTAAGATAGACCCTGATTTGTAATGACAGATTAGGGTCTATATAGTTTGTTGATAGTAATCATTAAAACAGTAAGATAGACCCTGATTTGTAATGACAGATTAGGGTCTATATAGTTTGTTGAAAGTAATCATTACAACAGTAAGATAGACCCTGATTTGTAATGACAGATTAGGGTCTATATAGTTTGTTGATAGTAATCATTAAAACAGTAAGATAGACCCTGATTTGTAATGACAGATTAGGGTCTATATAGTTTGTTGATAGTAATCATTAAAACAGTAAGATAGACCCTGATTTGTAATGACAGATTAGGGTCTATATAGTTTGTTGATAGTAATCATTAAAACACTTAGATAGACCCTGATTTGTAATGACAGATTAGGGTCTATATAGTTTGTTGATAGTAATCATTAAAACAGTAAGATAGACCCTGATTTGTAATGACAGATTAGGGTCTATATAGTTTGTTGATAGTAATCATTAAAACAGTAAGATAGACCCTGATTTGTAATGACAGATTAGGGTCTATATAGTTTGTTGAAAGTAATCATTACAACAGTAAGATAGACCCTGATTTGTAATGACAGATTAGGGTCTATATAGTTTGTTGATAGTAATCATTAAAACAGTTAGATAGACCCTGATCTGTAATGACATCCGATTGTAAAAATTTAGCTTTTTTCTTTCATAAAGTTTATTTTGAATTCTGATTGGCTGATGGATTTATTAGTAACACTACCTTTTGGTGTCCTACATTGACTTCCTATTAGCAAAACAATATACATGTACTTTGCTTGTATGAGAATATTGTTAGATCACAGTATGAAAGTAATGAAACAAGTATGGATATTGGTTTCCACAATACATTGTTTTATTGAACTGTGAAATATAAATATTAGCTTAATAAAAAAAATAATATTTTGAATTCAACAAAATCCCATAACTGAATAATATTGCACTGTCATGACATCATAATTGAATAATATTGCACTGTCATGACATCATAATTGAATAATATTGCACTGTCATGACATCACAATTAAATAATATTGCACTGTCATGATATTATATTTGAATAATATTGCACTTTCATGATATCATAATTGAATAATATTGCACTGTCATGACATCATAATTGAATAATATTGCACTGTCATGACATCACAATTAAATAATATTGCACTGTCATGACATCACAATTAAATAATATTGCACTGTCATGATATTATATTTGAATAATATTGCACTTTCATGATATCATAATTGAATAATATTGCACTGTCATGACATCACAATTAAATAATATTGCACTGTCATGACATCACAATTAAATAATATTGCACTGTCATGATATTATATTTGAATAATATTGCACTTTCATGATATCATAATTGAATAATATTGCACTGTCATGACATCATAATTGAATAATATTGCACTGTCATGACATCACAATTAAATAATATTGCACTGTCATGATATTATATCTGAATAATATTGCACTTTCATGATATCATAATTGAATAATATTGCACTGTCATGACATCACAATTAAATATTGCACTGTCATGATATTATATTTGAATAATATTGCAGTTATGATATCGTAATTGAAAAATATTGCACTGTTGTGACATCATAATTTAATAATATAGCACTGCCATGATGTCATAATTGAAAAGTATTGCACAAAGATTACATCATAATTGAATAATATTGCACAAACATGACATCATAATTGAATAATATTGCACAAACATGACATCATAATTGAATAATATTGCACAAACATGACATCATAATTTAATAATATAGCACTGTCATGACATCATAATTGAAAAGTATTGCAAGACATGACATCATAATTTAATAATATAGCACTGTCATGACATCATAATTGAAAAGTATTGCACAAACAAGACATCATAATTGAATAATATTGTACTGTCATGACATCATAAGTGAATAATATTGCACTGTTGTGACATCATAATTGAAAAGTATTGCACAAACATGACATCATTGACTTTTACATGGTTTAGTAATATGCTTTTGTAGAATCATGCAGCCAAAAAATGTTTTTCACAAATCTGAAATTAAATTTCAGTTCGTTCTAAATCATCAAATAAAACATATATGGATTTACAAGTTGGGAAAACTGTTATATGTCCCTCCAGTTAGCATTGGTCAGTATTAAGTTTATTGGGTCATATTCACCTCAGCAGCAGTCGATAATTGTTTAATATTTTAGCATTATTAAATTGTTTACATTTTAATGCATTTTCAATATTCTAAACATTATTTTTTCTATAAATTTATATTTTAAAAAATTTGATGCAGATTTTATTTATATTTCTAATTTACAACAAAAGACTGTATATGGGTCAAAATAATTTAAGTCAGTAAAGGATTTATGCAACTGTACATATATTTGTTTCCTCTTGGAAACTGTTACAAAACTTAAATAGTTTTTGAGTTTTTCATGTTTTAATTTTCATTTCCAGTCTGCTTAAAAAAAATTGTATTTCAATTGTTTGTAAATCATTTAAATTTTTGCCTGTAAATGTTTAGGTATAAATATATGACAGCATGCAAGTTACATACTGCAATTATTTTTGCATTTACATGTATAATGGTTTTAAAGTTAAAAATATATGCTCAATGTCAGTGACAGTGTATTTGTTAAGTCATTCTTATGCATCTGTTCATGTAGAGAGGTTATAAGGTTGGGTTTTTTATGTTGGTGTTACCAGCACTTTTAACACTATTGACTATATCAAGCCAAGGAAATAGTATCTAAATGCCTTTCCGAATTAAATACTGATGTGGGTGACGTGATCTGTCCTGATCTGATCTGTCCTGGGCGGTTATTGAACCCTCAATCTTTGAATTACATTGTTGCAGATCCTCAACTCATTAGGTACAGTGCTATTGCAGATCCTCAACTCATTAGGTACAGTGCAATTGCGGATCCCCAAGTCATTAGGTACAGTGTTATTGTGGATCCCCAAGTCATTAGGTATGGTGCTATTGCAGATCCCCAAGTCATTAGGTATGGTGCTATGTCAGATCCACAAGTCACTATGTACAGTAATTTCTCTGTTCACATGTTATCCTAATTTCACTACAATATCATTAATCACCACATAGGTAGGTGTAGTACAGAGATGTAGATACCTATTTCTTGTGTGGTCACCGTGGGGGATGAGGTCACAGTGTTGGTGAATAGTACAAGAGCGTTATCATCTCATTTTGTACTCTAATTCACTGTAATGAGTTTTTAAATGAAATCTGAAGATGTTAGTGGAGGTCAGTAAATTAATGACATGTAAATATAGTGGACATGTGGTACTCATAAATGCACGTGTCTGTGCTGTAGGACAATTGCTTCCCGTAACAATCCATGATATGTAAACTCCAACAGTGTGAAGTTTTATTAACTTCAATTACATTAAACTCGTTAGTGCATTTGTGTTGCATTATTCCTCAAGATAATGATTTTGTTAATCAACAAAACTTTTGAAATGAGAAAATGACTAGAGTACATTTGCATGCTGTTTTCACTAATCAACAACATTGATGACATGTATGCCTAATTACAGGTTGACACGTTTTGTACCTGTAAAATTTGGCAATTGTATTCAAAAGGGTGGGGATTTTAATTTTGGCTATTTATATTTTTGATTTTCACTGAAGTCTAAGATTTGTTATTTAAGGTGATCAGTTGATTGGGATTTTATTTGTTTTCTCATTTGAAGATATCTTGTTACATTTTCTACAGCACTAGAATTTACTACCATCAAGTTATTGAAAAGTATTATTACAAAATCCCTTAACTCTATATAGTTGTCATGCCTCCAGGAAGTTCATATAAACAAGGTATAGCTCATTTAATAAATGCAGTTATAAATTAGCTGAGATAAATCTGCAATATAATTATGTGAATATTATGGTCGACACAAGATTGTATTATCCAGCATCAGCAACTTATGCCACTACATCTAATGATTTTGGTTACTACTCTACAGCAAGGATAAAGTAATTAGTAATTATGTGAATTTCATTTTGTTTGTCTGTATATAATTATTGTGCACAGTGTTAACATGTGAGATGAACTTGACCCATTATGTTTCTTAGGACATATTTGTCTCCCTTTAGCTCTTTTGGTTTATTGGTAGCAGCTGAATCTGTGCATTAAGAAAAAACAAATTCTTGTCTTTTACCATTCAGTGCTAAATCATACATTTTACAAATCTTTCATTTTATATTTCATCTTTTTCTATTTCTTAATATTGTAATCAGTCAATTTATATTTTTTTAAAGATATATAGAACTAAATCAATTCTTTGTTAAAACATACTACACATATTATTAATGTAAAGTCATTATAAGCTATCACAGTATGTTAATGATTAATACTAATATATTTATTAAAATATTACTTAGATTTTGCATGTTTAAATTGTTTGTTTTGATTGTTTGATAATTAAAATCACTGTTTTCTAATTATTCACAACATTTTAGTTGTTTGTTTTTTTATCTATTATTTACACTTGTTTGGATGCTTTTAACACAAGCTTTGGAAATTATCATCAGACTTCACCACTCTACCCTTTTCTGGAAAAATCAGGAAAGAAATTATATCGGCAGTTGCATTGACATGTGCATCAAGCTTTCCTTCTCTCATCCTGTCTGTCATTCTTTCATTGAGCAGTTAGAGATAGTGTCAATTGCAAGGTCACAGCAAGGTCGTTTTTCGATACTTGCTGATGTAGAACCTACTCCATACTGTAACCAATGGATGCCATGCTCTGTTGTTATGTAACACACCAAGATTAGTATCTTTCCAGTAGACACAAACAGCAGTACAATAGTTACTGTATATAATCACTTTATAAGTCAAGTCAAATAGTTACTGTATATAATCACTTTATAAGTCAAGTCAAATAGTTACTGTATATAATCACTTTATAAGTCAAGTCAAATAGTTACTGTATATAATCACTTTATAAGTCAAGTCAAATAGTTACTGTATATAATCACTTTATAAGTCAAGTCAAATAGTTACTGTATATAATCACTTTATAAGTCAAGTCAAATAGTTACTGTATATAATCACTTTATAAGTCAAGTCAAATAGTTACTGTATATAATCACTTTATAAGTCAAGTCAAATAGTTACTGTATATAATCACTTTATAAGTCAAGTCAAATAGTTACTGTATATAATCACTTTATAAGTCAAGTCAAATAGTTACTGTATATAATCACTTTATAAGTCAAGTCAAATAGTTACTGTATATAATCACTTTATAAGTCAAGTCAAATAGTTACTGTATATAATCACTTTATAAGTCAAGTCAAATAGTTACTGTATATAATCACTTTATAAGTCAAGTCAAATAGTTACTGTATATAATCACTTTATAAGTCAAGTCAAATAGTTACTGTATATAATCACTTTATAAGTCAAGTCAAATAGTTACTGTATATAATCACTTTATAAGTCAAGTCAAATAGTTACTGTATATAATCACTTTATAAGTCAAGTCAAATAGTTACTGTATATAATCACTTTATAAGTCAAGTCAAATAGTTACTGTATATAATCACTTTATAAGTCAAGTCAAATAGTTACTGTATATAATCACTTTATAAGTCAAGTCAAATAGTTACTGTATATAATCACTTTATAAGTCAAGTCAAATAGTTACTGTATATAATCACTTTATAAGTCAAGTCAAATAGTTACTGTATATAATCACTTTATAAGTCAAGTCAAATAGTTACTGTATATAATCACTTTATAAGTCAAGTCAAATAGTTACTGTATATAATCACTTTATAAGTCAAGTCAAATAGTTACTGTATATAATCACTTTATAAGTCAAGTCAAATAGTTACTGTATATAATCACTTTATAAGTCAAGTCAAATAGTTACTGTATATAATCACTTTATAAGTCAAGTCAAATAGTTACTGTATATAATCACTTTATAAGTCAAGTCAAATAGTTACTGTATATAATCACTTTATAAGTCAAGTCAAACTGCAAAGAACAAAGATCAAGGTCTGCCAATTTTAATGTGCTTACAGATCAGAGTCTATGTTGTTTATTCTACTGATTATTCCTAACAAACTGCACAGACCCAGATTTTCTGGCACACAATGCAAAATTAGATCCTGGTCTGGGCATTTTGCAGTTGCACTCATTTTATAAGCAAGTATACATGGGAGTTAATATAATTTACCTAATGACTTGCAATAATGATGTTACACCATCAGGCACAAAAGTCCTTGTGCAAAGAGACTAAGACATGCAGCTAGCCCAAAAACTAAAATCGAAAAATGAAATGCCACTAAAAGATGATGCTACCGTATCACAGCAGTAATTTCAGATTTGTTCCATAAGTCGTTTTGCTTTAAACCAAAAAAAGAATGAACCATACAGACTCAAATTTACAGGTTCATTATGTGATTGCACTTGTACTGCATTTAAGTTGAAACCAGTGTAATTGAAGTTCTAAAATTTGTTCATATTTTATATTAATGAAGTGAACTAGTTTAAATCATTAAGGAAAATGACAATAAATTTGATCATATTTTATATTAATGAAGTGAACTAGTTTAAATCATTAAGGAAAATGACAATAGAATTTCAATGTCCAATAGTAAATTAATTACTGAGATATTCTACAGTTTTAGAAGTCCATAATCAGAGATGTTCTTCAGTTTTAGAAGTCCATAATCAGAGATATTCCACAGTTTTAGAAGTCCATAATCAGAGATATTCTACTTTTAGAAGTCCATTATCAGAGATATTCTACAGTTTTAGAAGTCCATAATCATAGATATTCTACAGTTTTAGAAGTCCATAATCAGAGATATTCTACAGTTTTAGAAGTCAATAATCAGAGATATTCCACAGTTTTAGAAGTCCATAATCAGAGATATTCTACAGTTTTAGAAGTCCATAATCAGAGATATTCTACAGTTTTAGAAGTCCATAATCGGAGATATTCTACAGTTTTAGAAGTCCATAATCAGAGATATTCTACAGTTTTAGAAGTCCATAGGCCTAGAAAGTATAAAAGGTATGAGTAGAACAAATTACAGACTCAAAGCTAACAGCAAATGTATTTTTTTTTTTAAATCAGAAAATATTTGAAAGTAATAAAAGACAAAAAAGGAATACTGTATTGAACAGGAAAGGGAAAAAAAGAATCTTTAAAAGGTGACATTTTTGGAATAGTATAAAATTTACCGAGTTGTGCAGACTGTGCTCCTGAAAATTTCATGAATACTGAAAATCCTTTCCATTCAGAAATAGGGCCATGGTTGTAGGAAAATGGGGCCATGGTTGTATGAAAATGGCTGAGAAGGTACACAAACTGTTCCTTCTATTTATCAAATTTATATTAATTTTAAAAAGAGCACAAACTTGTCATCACCGATAATCTAGACCCTCTCCTGCATCCTATCACATTTCTTTTTCAAAACAAAATCGGTGGAATTCCCTCCTTTGCTATATTGTTTGTTATAAATTCACTCCATTGAAATACTATACCATAAATCGGTCTGCTTTCAGGTCTTTGTTTGATTAAGCAGATAAATCTGTTACTGATTTCAAGAAAACCTGTCCAAGTAGAAATACTGAATAATGTACCTCGAGTACAAAATTTACTGTACTTGAAACCATCCAAGTACAATCATTGTAATTTTCCTAGTATAAACACTGTATTTGAAGCCATCCCAGTACATATGTTGTTGTTGTTGTAGAGTTTAATGCCATTTTTCAGCACACGATAGGCTATACATGGCGGCAAGTATAAATGGTGGAGGAGGAACCCAGGAAAACCCCGGAAAGAGCCACCAACCCACGAGAAGCTATTGGCAAGCTTTCTCACATACCCACATTGGCCAAATCTCATCCTTGAACCCACGCAGACGGGTGAGATGGCAGTGATCCATAATGGAGAGCGCTTTAGACCACTTGGCCACACGGGGCTCCTTCAAAGAACATATAGCGTGCTAGAAACTGTCCAAGTACAAACACTGAACATATGATTCACTTATTAGTTTTTGATCTATACCTTCACTTCAGATGGGCATAGAAGCATAAAAAAACAGGGAAACTTATTGTTTTGCATTCGTACATATAGAACCAATTACAGTGATAATTGGATCTTGAACCTGATGCCTGAAGAATGGCTGAAAGTGTACTTCTAAAATATTTTTGTATGTTAACATTGGTTGTATGAGCTCTGTACATGTTTTGACATGATGACTCTATCCAGTCAACCTAAATTTTAACCTGGATTTGCTGTTTTTGCAGCGTATTAGAGCTTTTATAAAACATTGCTGGGTCACTGGAGTTAACAGACTTTTACAAGATAGTCTTGTAATGCCAAACATGAAGAAAACCCCCAAAAAGTGAACAAAAGAAAACCAGCAATCTCAAATTTATTAAAAACTTTAAATAGAAAAGAAGGTTAGTAATTTTCTTTGAATTCTGTTTTTTCACAATCCATGTACAGTGAAGAATATTACATATTAAATGCATAACAATCAGGCACAGTGTTGAGTGAGGCAATATACATGTACTGTAATGTTTTATTATGGAGTTTTTATACTCATTTTTTCTTGTCAAATTTTTTTATTTCAAAAATAACAAATTATAATAACTTCCAAATATTATAATTATTAGTTGTACCTATGCACCAAAAAAAGGTAAAAGTTTTGAGACAAATTAATGACAACACAGCAAATGTATATACAAATAAATAATTTATCTTCTTTAATAACAGAATGTCAGTTAATGAACATCATCTCTTTCATCACAGTTATTTTATCATATCAAGTGGCATAAAATGTTAGCTTGAATGTATTCAGTACAGACTCAGTCTAACACTAATCTCAATTATGCTTGTAATTAGAAATTACAAAAAAGCAATTAAAAAAGTGAGACAACTAGAAACGATCACTCTCTCTCTCTCTCTCTCTCTCTCTCTCTCTATATATATATATATATATAAATGGAGAGTAAAAAACATCCACAAAAAGATAAAACAGAAAATGGAATTCAAAAACATTCTTATTCATAACTGTATTTAAATTTACAAACAATTCAATAAAAGACAGTAGTTGACAACAAAAGAGAATCCATAATTTGACAGACCAATATTTTTTTGTCTTCCATTATGAAACAATATTGTTCAAATACTTTAATATATGTGCCAACTGTACTGAAAAATAATGCTACAGTATTTGATTCATCATTCATTAACAGATTAGGAAGATCAGTTACCTAGCTTGCAAACTAAATAATAAAATAGTTCTAACTACACACACACATATATACACACACACATACATATATATATACACACACACACATTGTATATAGGTGGGTGGGTGCAATACTAGAGAATATCATTTTAAAATGACATTTTACAAACAAAATTCTGATGTCATAACTTTGTTGCATGAAATTTCACTGCATCTTAATCATTTTGATATTTGTTTGAAAAAGAAATATTTTTATTTGTGAAAGATTGCACCAGTTGAAATGTAGAAACACCAGAATATCGAAATGTAGAAAACTCAGAATATCAATATTATGCCTAAAGGAATGTTTTTTTTCATTATGGATCATATATGGTATTCACTCATTCAGGATATATGAGAAAATATTTGGATAGTAAATGTTTTCTTATTTTGGGAACAGATGAAAATTTGACTACATTATAATTTCAATAAATCATCGACAAAAATGCAAAATCACTCAAATTAAAAAATATGCAAAATCACTCAACTTAAAAATTTTAATGTTTAAGTAAGAAATTTACAAAATTGGAACTGCAAAAATGTTCCCATATATGATATTTAGATGAGAATATAGCAGAAAATGCAAGTGAATAGCAAGCAAAAGCAATGCTTGTACTGGATGCGAAGGCACGGGATTGAAGATTCCTTGGGGATGCTATCACATGCAGGCTTCAACTGAAAGCTAAAAAAAAAAGAGGCAAATCAGGCTTTCAGACAAATGCTTAGCTCAAAATTTAATGATACCAAACTTGAGAAAAGTATGCCAAGAAATAAGAAAGAACAACTGGCAAAAAGCTAAAGAAATAAGCAAGCTGAATAACTATGTAAAGTAATACATCTACTGTATGTACTTGCTTATAAGTCAAGTCAAATTGCATACAACAAGGACCCTGATCTGCCTTATCATAATATGCTGCCAGTTAAGGTTTTTGTTGATTACTCCTAACAAACTGTGCAGAGCTGGATCTACTGGTGCATTATAATGATGTTTGCAGTTGGTATTGACTTGTTAGCAAGTAGAGATGGTAACTTAGAAACTAACAAACTTTATTGTGAAAATTGTGTCAAACTTCTATAGAAATTATTTATTTATTGACTAAATTCTGCACTAATTACATTTTAAAATTTTGAGTCATTTTGTCATAGTAACATCATTAATGCATTTTATTGATAGATGATGAGTTAAAGTTTGTTTTCATGTTAAAACATTCATGTTCATTTTACAAATTTGCATTTATGATAAAAAATTGTTAAGGATTTATCCTAAAAGTAATCCATGTTTCATGGCTATCTATAAAATATTGGTTGACTAGCTGCCTCAACATCATTGTTATACACTGCATTAAACTAGAAAATAATAGGAGCAAGAACTCAAAAATTGTAAGACCATGTGAGCTTTCAAGATGAAATGGGCAATAACTCAAGCAAAATTTTGGGACCAAAGTGACTTGTCAATACTGGCATTATCATGGGATGACAGTGGTTCCAGTAGTAATTTCCAGCTTTCATTTAAATCCATCAAATAATACATTAGCAATATTGTTTTATACACTGCTACAAGACAGAAAGGGCCATAACTCTAACAACATTCAATATGCTTTGTCAACATGTTCATCTTTTGTTTGCAACCTTAATTTGTACTAAGTCTCATAAGCAGTCCATCAAGAACTGCATCTATTGAGGCAGGGTGTACAAAAATTAATTAAGTAAGTTGACAGTGATAACAAAAACTGGGGCATCATGTTATAGACATGTAGCACGATGTCCCACCCAGTCACATTATCCTGACACCAAGCCGACAAGTCCTAACACTAACCTCTTAATGCTGAGATGTTAGCACCATTTTTGCAAGTCTTGGGTATGACTTGGCCTGGGATCGAACTCCTGACATCCTGCATCTGAGGCGGATGCTCGAACCACTAGCCCACTGGAGTTGTCCACTTAGACAAAAAGGTTCTTATTCTTGTGTGATTGGTCAGTGTGTGGCTTTGATCATTCTAATTTGTAATAAAAAACATATTTCTGCTTATCTAAGTTCTACAAAAAATTACCAGTCCAAGAGGAGAAATATACGATTTTTTAAAAAAACCTACCGAAGAAAAAAAAAACAGTCAAGTGGAAAGGACAAAATATGCAACACAACTTGCAACACTCTAAAATTATAATTTTTTTATATTCAGGAATATATTAAACATAATATAATAAACATAGACAGTTTATTTTCTATGGTGATTCCAACAAACGTTCAAGACAGAATTTGATGCTTTTAAGCCTATCTGAAAAGTAGGTCATTTTATAATTAAGTTTTAACGTTGCAAGAGAATGCAAAGCGATGAAACAAAATGGACAAATGTTATTGTCATAATAATTTATCATAACAATAATGGCAGAATAATGTTAGTGCCAATCAGATGTGAACAAAATCAGAATTTGTTCAGAAGGTTCCACAGCTGCTGCCTAAAAACATTACCATTTAAAATTGTGTATTTATATAATATTTCTGGATTCCAATCTGCATATTTTAACTAGAAATTTATATAGTTTTTTACATTATTTTGGAACTTTGACTCCAGGGGATCAGTCTAACATCATTTCAGAATTTTCTTAGATGTCCAACAATATTTAAAGCTTGCCATCTGGATGACACAATAATTTAATAACAAATTGCAAAATGTCGTGGTGTGTTTTATCAAGATAACGTTTATGAAATCTTCTTTATGTCTAATTAATATCATTATATGTTTATTTTATCATAATACATTTTATTAAATCATTATGTTTATTCTAATACTTTTTAACCTTAGTTTTCTTCTTTATATGTTTTGATTTGATGTTTGAGTCCATCTTTTGGCCTATCATATGTTCCTTAAAGTGGTAACATTTGGTTATACTATTTATGGTATTGTTTACAATATATATTTTGTACACCTATTTTTCTTGTGAATAAATGCTTATTTATTGTCACATCTAGGGTGGCATTAGTAGATGGATATGTCAATAAAGGCCTATATATGCTTCCATTTTACAGCCCTTAAAGGTAAATCATGCTTATCAAGAAATATGCTGAAATAAGGGTTTGAGATAAATGGGGACATCAAGGCTATACAAACAAATCTGCTGTCTATACTAACTTATGAGTCCAACTGCATACTGCACAGACCTAGATCTGCCATCACACAAGGCACTGGCAGATCTGGGTCTGTGCAGTTTGTTATGAGTAATCAGTAGAAGAAACAAAATAGACAATCATCTGCAGGCATCTTATGCTATTGCAGACCATGATCTATGTTGTTGGCAGTTTGACTTATAAGCATTAGCGTATATGTTAGTATGCAGCAATTGACTACATCATACCCTATACTATGTACTATCGGACTGAAATGGGTTCATTGCAATAGCTTTAATATAGGAAGGACTTTTGTGTATACTATCTTGATTTCTCACAGGAAGCATTACTTTTGAGACTCCTGCCTGAGACTGTTGACTCTCCTTGTCATGTGCTTGCTTTGTCTCATCTACACTTTCCTTTTCTTCCAATGACATATTCGTATCTTGTTCCATTATCGACAGAGATTTCTTTAAGTGTTTACGTTTGCTTGCTGTTTTTGTTTCTGTCTCCTGTATCACTATAGATGGTGTTGTTTGAGATGTTTCTGGTGAATCTATTGTAAATTGAACTAGAGTTTGCATATTTTGAGGTTTTTTAGCACCTGTCTTAGAAGACTTTGCCAAATCAAACGATTTGGATTTCTTTAAACGTGATCTTCGTGGATTTAAAGGCTTCGGTGAACCTACTCTCATTGGAGATCCTGAACCATTAGAGTTCCCATCCTCTGAATGCTCAGATATTATTTCTAATGAACCATGACTAATCGATGGAAATTTGAAATTATCTTCCTTGATCACATTCAAAGGAGATAACTCCTGTTCATCCTTTTCATCAGATGAACTCCTAGATCTGGCTTTAAACAGATTTAATCTTCTCAGAACTGGAGAAGTCAATGCTATTCCTTTGAAAATATTCCCTTCTGAATGGTGCTTCTCACTCACAACTGGACGTTTTTCTGGAGCAGCTAGACTCAGCCTTCGACGATAATTTGCAGTGGCATTGGCAGCACTTTTAACAGGACTTTTGTTGATGTCCACAATCCCTGGAACTGAGAATTGTGACGGAACTGCCCTGGATATTCTGCGAGTTCTGTTCTGTTTCTCCCGAAGATAGCGGAGGAGATCATGTTCACTGGAATCTGTTTTCAAGTTCTTGTCCAGTTTTGTTACCTGCATCTGAAATACAACATATGTATTTGTAAGATAAAGGATGCCAACTATCATGTTATATCCATAACATACACACAGAAACATAGTACAGTAAAATCTGTCTTGAAAGACCACTGCCATGTGAGACCACCTGTCTTGAGAGACCACATTCTCAGTCCACATATTTATTGATTACCGTATATAGCTTAGTGACCTGTTATGAGAGACCACCTGTCTTGAGAGACTATACTTTTTTGGAAAAAGAGTTGTTCTTTCAATACAGGTTCTACTGTATGGGTCTGGGCTTGGATAAGTTCATCAACTACATGTACACACAGGTCATCAGGTAAAATGTGAATTGCTGTAGAGCAATGGTTTGATACTCCTGCACTTGTGACTTGAATAATTCTTACAGGTAAAACTGCAAAAAAGTAAATTAAAGTGCTACAGGTTATTTATTTGATACCTGAATGCATCTGACTTGTAATTAATTGGGGTCCCAAACATGAGTTTTAGCACTGGAAAGTAGTTGAAGAACTATTGGAAAATAAGTCAAAGCAGTCAAGTATTAATGTCCTATCCACCCTTATCTTAAAATTCAATGATACTGTGGATCTGTTATTAATGGCTGTGTTAAAATGATAGTTATCAATGATTCAATGAAAATGAGATTGTTATCAATGACTGTACTAAGATGGAATTATTATCTATGACTATTAAAATTATCATGACTGTACCAAAGTGGCTGTATTAAAATGAGACCAAAAACTGCATTAAAAATGAGATTGTTAATAGTGACTATATTAAAATGACATTGTTATCAGTGACTGTATTGAATTGAGATTGGCTGTCTTATGATATTGTTATCAATGACTATAAAAATGAGATAGATATCAATAGCTGTTTTAAAATGACATTGTTATCCATGACTGTACAAATGACAGTTATCAATGAAATTGTTATGAATTAAAATGAGATTGTTATCAATGAATAAAAATGATATTTGTTATCAATGATTGAATTAAAATGAGATTGTTATCAATGAATAAAAATGAGATTTGTTATCAATGACTGAATTAAATGAGATTGTTATCAATGAATAAAAATGAGATTTGTTATCAATGATTGAATTAAAATGAGATTGTTATCAATGAATAAAAATGAGATTTGTTATCAATGACTGAATTAAAATGAGATTTGTTATCAATGACTAAACAAAAATGAGATTGTTATCAATGAATAAAAATGAGATTTGTTATCAATGACTGAATAAAAATGAGATTTGTTATCAATGACTGATTTAAAATGAGATTGTTATTAATGATTGCATTATGATGAGATTGTTATCAAAGACTGAATTAAAATGAGAATGTTATCAATGACTTAAAATGAGATTTGGTATAAATGGTTGTATTATGATGAGATTGTCATTAATGACTATTAAAATGAGATTGTTATAAATGACTGAATTAAAATGAGAATGTTATCATTGACTGAATTATAATGATATTGTTATTTATGACTGAATTTAAATGAGATCTTTTTATCAATGACTGAATTTAAATGAGATCTTTTTATCAATGACTGAATTAGAATGATATTGTTATCAATGACTGAAATAATATAAGATTGTTATCACTGACTGAATTAGAATGAGGTTGTAATTAATGGAATCTGTACTAAAATATGATTTACAACCATATGTTTGAATGAATGGGTGTGAGATAAAAAAATCATGCATATTGTATACAAAATTGATGCAGAGGTATAAATATTGACAAACATTCATACAAATACAATATGTATCTTTTGAAAATTGTTTGATTTCCTGAGAATTCATATATATACTGGCAAAGGATAACACACTCAAAATTTTGAAATCTACAACTTAATGGAAAATAAAAAACAAAGAACATTTCCATTTCTAAATTGGTATACATGTACTTGATTTTCATCATGAATGCAGCAAATTACAAAGCATGGAATAAGTAAGTTTAGTTCAACTAGGTATTACTTCAGGCAAACACGGCATCGGTTGTTTTCACAGACATCATGATTGTGCATGCCAATACAGACAGTACAACAATCCTTTTCGACATCACATGTATTCAAGATAAAACTCTGATCTAATCATCGATACAGATATACTCAATTTATGATTAGTATGGTCAAATATAGTATTTGTGGTGGAGATGGTGGATACAGAAACTATTGAATGATTACAAGAACTGTTCAAAGATGTTGTATCAGCTTCCATTCATTAAAATGACTGTGTCAAATGTCAAAACCAAGTATTCTTGAAGTGCAGCAGAAATATTCTTCTAAAACCAAATTGATCCATTAATAAACAGATGCATAAACAAACGATTACACAAAGTAGAAACACTGTAGTTATTTTTAAAAATCAACTATTGGTTATCATTCAAGTTAAAAAGCTAATCAATAATATATACTTTCATATTTCTAAAAGTATTTTCAGAATATTTTGTTTTCATTCCATGCAAAGCTATATTCTATTAGGCACATGAAATGTTTTTGAAAAGTTGATTACTTTCATTCAACATCATCCTCCATCCATCATCTCCAACACAAATATAATATTGGACTGAACTAATTAAAATTGGTTTGCCACAAGCACATGCATTCACAAAAAGTATTTGTAGCTAAATGTTCTTCCATGATACATGAAAGATCATTGTCCAGAAATACTCTTTCAAGATGACAATCTTGGGAACATCATACAAAATAATTTTGTTTGTCAACAGTAACTGCATTTATATTTGATAGCAATATGCATGATTGCAGTTTAACTTCATGATTCTGTCTTTCGATATAAGCCAAGGAACTTGAAGCTTTATTTTATCTTGCATGCTATAGGGGCACTCAGTTTCAAGTATAATCCATGTACCATTTTGAGAATGAAAATATCCTTATGTTGGACAAAGTATTGTTAGGAAATCAAAATGGTGCCATGATGTACTATGGGTATTTGTGTAAACAATCATGACGTATGTGAAAACAACCCAAAATGAAACACTTCATGACACACAAATAAACAACACAGGGAGGGTCATTGTAACCTGTCTTTTGACAACAGCACAAAAAAGAGGAGGGTCATAGTAACCTGTCTACGAGTGGGCGCCATCATCCTTCTTATGTCGAGGGGTGTTGGATTTTCAGGGATCCGAGGTTCCTGCCTCTTTGCTAGGTTAATCATCGGAAACATTGACTTTCTTCTCCTTTCTACTATAATCAGAGATCAAAAACTAATGTTTAAATAATTTTCTCTTTAACAAGATATAGACAGATGTAAATTAGAATTGCATAAAACCTGATGATTCACTTTAATAAAAAAACATTGATAGATGAAAATTGAAACTACATAAACCCTGATCATTCTCTTTAGCAAGACATTGACAGATGTCAATTAGAACTACATAAACCCTGATCATTCTCTTTAGCAAGACATTGACAGATGTCAATTAGAACTACATAAGCCCTAATCATTCTCTTTAGCAAGACATTGACAGATGTCAATTAGAACTACATAAACCCTGATCATTCTCTTTAGCAAGACATTGACAGATGTCAATTAGAACTACATAAACCCTGATCATTCTCTTTAACAAGACAATGACAGATGTCACTTAGAACTACATAAGCCCTGATCATTCTCATTTGCAAGATATATACAGATCTAAATTAGAACTACATAAACCCTATAAGACATTGTTTTGAATGATGTAGCTATCAAATAAAGTTTTATTAATGCAAATAGTAAGCATAAAGATTACCAAAGAGAGGTCTGTGTTGAATTCGAGAGCATGAAAGTCAGCTGATGTAGTGTATTGATAAAAGATAAGTTTGTAAGTAAATACTATCGACTATGACAACATCTCAATGCTTTTCATCCAGATGTATTCACTTACATCCCACTCCAACACCACCAGAACCCTCCCACCCCAAAATTAAATATTGAACTCATTAAATTATGACTACAGTAAAACCTGTCTTGAAAGACCACTGCTATGTGAGACCACCTTTCTTGAGAGACCACATTCTCAGTGCACATATTTATTGATTATATTGCATTGTGACCTGTTATTGGAGACCATCTGTCTTGTCAGAGACCATATTTTTTGGGCAAAAGAGGTGGTCTTTCAATACAGGTTCTACTGTATCAAAATTCTAAAAAGAAATCTGATAATTGGCATTATTAATTTGTAATGCTTGTTTTTGCAATCTATTATAAAAACGCAGAATGAGTCTTTCATGGAATAAATTCTTTATCTCATTTAATAACCCAGAATGAGTCTTTCATGGAATAAATTCTTTTTCTCATTTAATAACTCAGAATGAGTCTTTCATGGAATAAATTCTTTTTCTCATTTAATAACTCAGAATGAGTCTTTCATGGAATAAATTCTTTTTCTCATTTAATAACTCAGAATGAGTCTTTCATGAAATAAATTCTTTATCTCATTTAATAACCCAGAATGAGTCTTTCATGGAATAAATTCTTTATCTCATTTAATAACTCAGAATGAGTCTTTCATGGAATAAATTCTTTTTCTCATTTAATAAGTCAGAATGAGTCTTTTATGAAATAAATTCTTTATCTCATTTATTAATGACCATATCTGGAAATATCTCATGTAATTATGAATTTCCTTTCCTCTAAGTTGTAATACCCTTCAATATGGGTGATAATGGAATTGATTTAGTTGATTATTTTTAAAGACTGTACAAATTAAAAATGATGAAATTGTATTATCACTGTGTATAGTCAATGTGTTTACAGTGTTCGTTGGTGTAGCATTTCCGTATAAGGTTGGACTGGAGTGAACAGTTTCTTTGTAGTTGAGCTGTTAGAACTGGACAACAGAAATGAAATTAATTAATTCCTTTTTGTTCCTTTTTTAGTTTACTAGCTTTTGTCATTTCTTTGCTCAGATTTTGCAAGCTTTAAAGATGATACATACTGTTTATGCAATACATGGATAATGTAAAGATGTATTCTTTAATGTTGTTTTTATAAAGGCATTATTTAATCATTCAGGAGTCCAGAATTTCTGTATTGTAGAATTAGCTTCTTTTTATCTCTCTACTTTATCTGAAGGATTTTACCAAATGTCAAGGACATTTGGTAATTTATATCTACGGTGAATATCTAATCGGCTAAACTAACTTGCTGATTTTATTAAGTTCAGTGATATGCATCTGTCAACATGCTTGATCTACTTATAAAAAGAGAGACGTAGAGAGAGATTCAAAGATTGGCACAGTTATCTAACATTCCTAGCTCTTCTCTATGGAGAAAGCATTAGTGAAAACAAGACAAAATGTGGCACAAAAGCCATATACATGTATGTGATTAACAGGGTCAAAGTACAAAGAAAGCTTTAAATAATGAAAATAAAACTGGATGAAAATCTACATCAAATTTGTGCAAGCAGTATTATATTTATGCTGTGGTTTAAATAGCAAAAGTTTATTAAAAAGAAGCAATAATTGAGTAATCCATATAAATGCATACAGTGCATACATTTTAGCCTTTTAAGTGTAATTACTAAAAAATGAAATCCCTAAGTATGCTTGCAGACTGTGGTTATGTCAGTAAACTATATTTGAACAGTACGTGTTAAACACCATAGTTTTAAGTTCTGAGTTATTGTTCATCTTCAAGATAAGTGCTGCTGGGAAATTTGAACCTAACTGGTGCAGTTCTATCTTGTACAGTATTATTGAATATGTTTGGCGTGTAGAATAGTGCTGAATATGTTTGGCTTGCAAAATATTATTGAATATGTTTGGCTTGTAGAATATTATTGAATATGTTTGGCTTGTAGAATATTATTGAATATGTTTGGCTTGTAGAATATTATTGAATATGTTTTGCTTGTAGGCTATTATGGAATATGTTGGCTTGAGGACTATTATTAAATATGTTGGCTTGTAGAATATTATTGAATATTTTTAGCTTGTAGAATATTATTGAATATGTTTGGCTTGTAAAATATTATTAAATATGTTGGCTTGTAGAATATTATTGAATATTTTTAGCTTGTAGAATATTATTGAATATGTTTTGCTTGTAGAATATTATTGAATATGTTCGGCTTGTAGAATATTATTGAATATGTTTGGCTTGTAGAATATTATTGAATATGTTTTGCTTGTAGGCTATTATGGAATATGTTGGCTTGAGGACTATTATTAAATATGTTGGCTTGTAGAATATTATTGAATATTTTTAGCTTGTAGAATATTATTGAATATGTTTTGCTTGTAGAATATTATTGAATATGTTTTGCTTGTAGAATATTATTGAATATGTTCGGCTTGTAGGCTATTATTGAATATGTTTTGCTTTTAGACTATTATTGAATATATTCGGCTTGTAGAATATTATTGAATATGTTTGGCTTGTAGAATATTATTGAATATGTATGGCTTGCAAAATATTATTGAATATGTTTGGCTTGTAGAATATTATAGAATATGTTTGGCTTGTAGAATATTATTGAATATGTTTGGCTTGTAGAATATTATTGAATATGTTTTGCTTGTAGGCTATTATGGAATATGTTGGCTTGAGGACTATTATTAAATATGTTGGCTTGTAGAATATTATTGAATATTTTTAGCTTGTAGAATATTATTGAATATGTTTGGCTTGTAAAATATTATTAAATATGTTGGCTTGTAGAATATTATTGAATATTTTTAGCTTGTAGAATATTATTGAATATGTTTTGCTTGTAGAATATTATTGAATATGTTCGGCTTGTAGAATATTATTGAATATGTTTGGCTTGTAGAATATTATTGAATATGTTTTGCTTGTAGGCTATTATGGAATATGTTGGCTTGAGGACTATTATTAAATATGTTGGCTTGTAGAATATTATTGAATATTTTTAGCTTGTAGAATATTATTGAATATGTTTTGCTTGTAGAATATTATTGAATATGTTTTGCTTGTAGAATATTATTGAATATGTTCAGCTTGTAGAATATTATTGAATATGTTTGGCTTGTAGAATATTATTGAATATTTTTAGCTTGTAGAATATTATTGAATATGTTTTGCTTTTAGACTATTATTGAATATGTTCGGCTTGTAGAATATTATTGAATATGTTTGGCTTGTAGAATATTATTGAATATTTTTAGCTTGTAGATTATTATTGAATATGTTTGGCTTGTAGAATATTATTGAATATGTTTTGCTTGTAGAATATTATTGAATATGTTGGCATGTAGAATATTATTGAATATGTTTAGCTTTTAGACTATTATTGAATATGTTGGCTTGTAGAATATTATTGAATAAGTTGGCTTGTAGAATATTATTGAATATGTTTGGCTTGTAAAATATTATTAAATATGTTGGCTTGTAGAATATTATTGAATATTTTTAGCTTGTAGAATATTATTGAATATGTTTTGCTTGTAGAATATTATTAAATATGTTTGGCTTGTAGAATATTATTGAATATGTTTGGCTTGTAGAATATTATTGAATATGTTTGGCTTGTAGAATATTATTGAATATGTTTGGCTTGTAGAATATTATTGAATATGTTTTGCTTGTAGAATATTATTGAATATGTTGGCATGTAGAATATTATTGAATATGTTTAGCTTTTAGACTATTATTGAATATGTTGGCTTGTAGAATATTATTGAATATGTTGGCTTGTAGAATATTATTGAATATGTTTGGCTTGTAAAATATTATTAAATATGTTGGCTTGTAGAATATTATTGAATATTTTTAGCTTGTAAAATATTATTGAATATGTTTTGCTTGTAGAATATTATTAAATATGTTTGGCTTGTAGAATATTATTGAATATGTTTGGCTTGTAGAATATTATTGAATATGTTTGGCTTGTAGAATATTATTGAATATGTTTGGCTTGTAGAATATTATTGAATATTTTTAGCTTGTAGAATATTATTGAATATGTTTTGCTTGTAGAATATTATTGAATATGTTTTGCTTGTAGGCTATTATGGAATATGTTTGGCTTGTAGAATATTATTGAATATGTTTTGCTTGTAGGCTATTATGGAATATGTTGGCTTGAGGACTATTATTAAATATGTTGGCTTGTAGAATATTTTTGAATATTTTTAGCTTGTAGAATATTATTGAATATGTTTTGCTTGTAGAATATTATTGAATATGTTTTGCTTGTAGAATATTATTGAATATGTTCGGCTTGTAGGCTATTATTGAATATGTTTTGCTTGTAGAATATTATTGAATATTTTTAGCTTGTAGAATATTATTGAATATGTTTTGCTTGTAGAATACTATTGAATATGTTTTGCTTGTAGAATATTATTGAATATGTTGGCATGTAGAATATTATTGAATATGTTTAGCTTTTAGACTAATATTGAATATGTTGGCTTGTAGAATATTATTGAATATGTTGGCTTGTAGAATATTATTGAATATGTTTGGCTTGTAAAATATTATTAAATATGTTGGCTTGTAGAATATTATTGAATATTTTTAGCTTGTAGAATATTATTGAATATGTTTTGCTTGTAGAATATTATTAAATATGTTTGGCTTGTAGAATATTATTGAATATGTTTGGCTTGTAGAATATTATTGAATATGTTTGGCTTGTAGAATATTATTGAATATGTTTGGCTTGTAGAATATTATTGAATATGTTTGGATTGTAGAATATTATTGAATATGTTTTGCTTGTAGGCTATTATGGAATATGATGGCTTGAGGACTATTATTAAATATGTTGGCTTGTAGAATATTATTGAATATTTTTAGCTTGTAGAATATTATTGAATATGTTTGGCTTGTAAAATATTATTAAATATGTTGGCTTGTAGAATAGTATTGAATATTTTTAGCTTGTAGAATATTATTGAATATGTTTTGCTTGTAGAATATTATTGAATATGTTCGGCTTGTAGAATATTATTGAATATGTTTGGCTTGTAGAATATTATTGAATATGTTTTGCTTGTAGGCTATTACGGAATATGTTGGCTTGAGGACTATTATTAAATATGTTGGCTTGTAGAATATTATTGAATATTTTTAGCTTGTAGAATATTATTGAATATGTTTGGCTTGTAGAATATTATTGAATATGTTTTGCTTGTAGAATATTATTGAATATGTTCGGCTTGTAGGCTATTATTGAATATGTTTTGCTTGTAGAATATTATTGAATATGTTGGCTTGTAGAATATTATTGAATATGTTTTGCTTGTAGAATATTATTGAATATGTTTGCTTGTAGAATATTATTGAATATGTTTAGCTTTTAGACTATTATTGAATATGTTTGGCTTTTAGACTATTATTGAATATGTTTGGCTTTTAGACTATTATTGAATATGTTTTGCTTGTAGAATATTATTGAATATGTTTGGCTTGTAGAATATTATTGAACATGTTTGGCTTGTAGAATAGTATTGAACATGTTTGGCTTGTAGAATATTATTGAATATGTTGGCTTGTAGAATATTATTGAATATGTTTTGCTTGTAGAATATTATTGAATATGTTTTGCTTGTAGAATATTATTGAATATGTTTTGCTTGTAGAATATTATTGAATATGTTTGGCTTGTAGAATATTATTGAACATGTTTGGCTTGTAGAATATTATTGAATATGTTTTGCTTGTAGAATATTATTAAATATGTTTGGCTTGTAGAATATTATTGAATATGTTTTGCTTGTAGAATATTATTGAATATGTTTGGCTTTTAGACTATTATTGAATATGTTGGCTTGTAGAATATTATTGAATATGTTTTGCTTGTAGAATATTATTGAATATGTTTTGCTTGTTTGAATATGTTTTGCTTGTAGAATATTATTGAATACGTTTTGCTTGTAGACTATTATTGAATATGTTTAGCTTGTAGAATATTATTGAATATGTTTTGCTTGTAGAATATTATTGAATATGTTTGGCTTGTAGAATATTATTGAATATGTTTGGCTTTTAGACTATTATTGAATATGTTGGCTTGTAGAATATTATTGAATATGTTTTGCTTGTAGAATATTATTGAATATGTTCGGCTTGTAGGCTATTATTGAATATGTTTTGCTTTTAGAATATTATTGAATATGTTCGGCTTGTAGAATATTATTGAATATGTTTGGCTTGTAGAATATTATTGAATATGTTTGGCTTGCAAAATATTATTGAATATGTTTGGCTTGTAGAATATTATTGAATATGTTTGGCTTGTAGAATATTATTGAATATGTTTGGCTTGTAGAATATTATTGAATATGTTTTGCTTGTAGGCTATTATGGAATATGTTGGCTTGAGGACTATTATTAAATATGTTGGGTTGTAGAATATTATTGAATATTTTTAGCTTGTAGAATATAATTGAATATGTTTGGCTTGTAAAATATTATTAAATATGTTGGCTTGTAGAATATTATTGAATATTTTTAGCTTGTAGAATATTATTGAATATGTTTTGCTTGTAGAATATTTTTGAATATGTTCGGCTTGTAGAATATTATTGAATATGTTTGGCTTGTAGAATATTATTGAATATGTTTTGCTTGTAGGCTAGTATGGAATATGTTGGCTTGAGGACTATTATTAAATATGTTGGCTTGTAGAATATTATTGAATATTTTTAGCTTGTAGAATATTATTGAATATGTTTTGCTTGTAGAATATTATTGAATATGTTTTGCTTGTAGAATATTATTGAATCTGTTCGGCTTGTAGAATATTATTGAATATGTTTGGCTTGTAGAATATTATTGAATATTTTTAGCTTGTAGAATATTATTGAATATGTTTTGCTTTTAGACTATTATTGAATATGTTCGGCTTGTAGAATATTATTGAATATGTTTGGCTTGTAGAATATTATTGAATATTTTTAGCTTGTAGAATATTATTGAATATGTTTTGCTTGTAGAATATTATTGAATATGTTTGGCTTGTAGAATATTATTGAATATGTTGGCATGTAGAATATTATTGAATATGTTTAGCTTTTAGACTATTATTGAATATGTTGGCTTGTAGAATATTATTGAATATGTTGGCTTGTAGAATATTATTGAATATGTTTGGCTTGAAAAATATTATTAAATATGTTGGCTTGTAGAATATTATTGAATATTTTTAGCTTGTAGAATATTATTGAATATGTTTTGCTTGTAGAATATTATTAAATATGTTTGGCTTGTAGAATATTATTGAATATGTTTGGCTTGTAGAATATTATTGAATATGTTTGGCTTGTAGAATATTATTGAATATGTTTGGCTTGTAGAATATTATTGAATATTTTTAGCTTGTAGAATATTATTGAATATGTTTTGCTTGTAGAATATTATTGAATATGTTTTGCTTGTAGGCTATTATGGAATATGTTGGCTTGAGGACTATTATTAAATATGTTGGCTTGTAGAATATTATTGAATATTTTTAGCTTGTAGAATATTATTGAATATGTTTTGCTTGTAGAATATTATTGAATATGTTTTGCTTGTAGAATATTATTGAATATGTTCGGCTTTTAGGCTATTATTGAATATGTTTTGCTTGTATAATATTATTGAATATTTTTAGCTTGTAGAATATTATTGAATATGTTTTGCTTGTAGAATATTATTGAATATGTTTTGCTTGTAGAATATTATTGAATATGTTGGCATGTAGAATATTATTGAATATGTTTAGCTTTTAGACTATTATTGAATATGTTGGCTTGTAGAATATTATGGAATATGTTGGCTTGTAGAATATTATTGAATATGTTTGGCTTGTAAAATATTATTAAATATGTTGGCTTGTAGAATATTATTGAATATTTTTAGCTTGTAGAATATTATTGAATATGTTTTGCTTGTAGAATATTATTAAATATGTTTGGCTTGTAGAATATTATTGAATATGTTTGGCTTGTAGAATATTATTGAATATGTTTGGCTTGTAGAATATTATTGAATATGTTTGGCTTGTAGAATATTATTGAATATGTTTTGCTTGTAGGCTATTATGGAATAAGTTGGCTTGAGGACTATTATTAAATATGTTGGCTTGTAGAATATTATTGAATATTTTTAGCTTGTAGAATATTATTGAATATGTTTGGCTTGTAAAATATTATTAAATATGTAGGCTTGTAGAATATTATTGAATATTTTTAGCTTGTAGAATATTATTGAATATGTTTTGCTTGTAGAATATTATTGAATATGTTCGGCTTGTAGAATATTATTGAATATGTTTGGCTTGTAGAATATTATTGAATATGTTTTGCTTGTAGGCTATTATGGAATATGTTGGCTTGAGGAATATTATTAAATATGTTGGCTTGTAGAATATTATTGAATATGTTTTGCTTGTAGAATATTATTGAATATGTTGGCATGTAGAATATTATTGAATATGTTTAGCTTTTAGACTATTATTGAATATGTTGGCTTGTAGAATATTATTGAATATGTTGGCTTGTAGAATATTATTGAATATGTTTGGCTTGTAAAATATTATTAAATATGTTGGCTTGTAGAATATTATTGAATATTTTTAGCTTGTAAAATATTATTGAATATGTTTTGCTTGTAGAATATTATTAAATATGTTTGGCTTGTAGAATATTATTGAATATGTTTGGCTTGTAGAATATTATTGAATATGTTTGGCTTGTAGAATATTATTGAATATTTTTAGCTTGTAGAATATTATTGAATATGTTTTGCTTGTAGAATATTATTAAATATGTTTTGCTTGTAGGCTATTATGGAATATGTTTGGCTTGTAGAATATTATTGAATATGTTTTGCTTGTAGGCTATTATGGAATATGTTGGCTTCAGGACTATTATTAAATATGTTGGCTTGTAGAATATTATTGAATATTTTTAGCTTGTAGAATATTATTGAATATGTTTTACTTGTAGAATATTATTGAATATGTTTTGCTTGTAGAATATTATTGAATATGTTCGGCTTGTAGGCTATTATTGAATATGTTTTGCTTGTAGAATATTATTGAAAATTTTTAGCTTGTAGAATATTATTGAATATGTTTTGCTTGTAGAATATTATTGAATATGTTTTGCTTGTAGAATATTATTGAATATGTTGGCATGTAGAATATTATTGAATATGTTTAGCTTTTAGACTATTATTGAATATGTTGGCTTGTAGAATATTATTGAATATGTTGGCTGGTAGAATATTATTGAATATGTTTGGCTTGTAAAATATTATTAAATATGTTGGCTTGTAGAATATTATTGAATATTTTTAGCTTGTAGAATATTATTGAATATGTTTGGCTTGTAAAATATTATTAAATATGTTGGCTTGTAGAATATTATTGAATATTTTTAGCTTGTAGAATATTATTGAATATGTTTTGCTTGTAGAATATTATTGAATATGTTCGGCTTGTAGAATATTATTGAATATGTTTGGCTTGTAGAATATTATTGAATATGTTTTGCTTGTAGGCTATTATGGAATATGTTGGCTTGAGGACTATTATTAAATATGTTGGCTTGTAGAATATTATTGAATATTTTTAGCTTGTAGAATATTATTGAATATGTTTGGCTTGTAGAATATTATTGAATATGTTTTGCTTGTAGAATATTATTGAATATGTTCGGCTTGTAGGCTATTATTGAATATGTTTTGCTTGTAGAATATTATTGAATATGTTGGCTTGTAGAATATTATTGAATATGTTTGGCTTGTAGAATATTATTGAATATGTTTTCCTTGTAGAATATTATTGAATATGTTTGCTTGTAGAATATTATTGAATATGTTTAGCTTTTAGACTATTATTGAATATGTTTGGCTTTTAGACTATTATTGAATATGTTTGGCTTTTAGACTATTATTGAATATGTTTTGCTTGTAGAATATTATTGAATATGTTTGGCTTGTAGAATATTATTTAACATGTTTGGCTTGTAGAATATTATTGAACATGTTTGGCTTGTAGAATATTATTGAATATGTTGGCTTGTAGAATATTATTGAATATGTTTTGCTTGTAGAATATTATTGAATATGTTTTGCTTGTAGAATATTATTGAATATGTTTTGCTTGTAGAATATTATTGAACATGTTTGGATTGTAGAATATTATTGAATATGTTTTGCTTGTAGAATATTATTGAATATGTTTGGCTTGTAGAATATTATTGAATATGTTTTGCTTGTAGAATATTATTGAATATGTTTGGCTTTTAGACTATTATTGAATATGTTGGCTTGTAGAATATTATTGAATATGTTTTGCTTGTAGAATATTATTGAATATGTTTTGCTTGTAGAATATTATTGAATATGTTTTGCTTGTAGAATATTATTGAATACGTTTTGCTTGTAGACTATTATTGAATATGTTTAGCTTGTAGAATATTATTGAATATGTTTTGCTTGTAGAATATTATTGAATATGTTTGGCTTGTAGAATATTATTGAATATGTTTGGCTTTTAGACTATTATTGAATATGTTGGCTTGTAGAATATTATTGAATATGTTTTGCTTGTAGAATATTATTGAATATGTTCGGCTTGTAGGCTATTATTGAATATGTTTTGCTTTTAGAATATTATTGAATATGTTCGGCTTGTAGAATATTATTGAATATGTTCGGCTTGTAGAATATTATTGAATATGTTTGGCTTGCAAAATATTATTGAATATGTTTGGCTTGTAGAATATTATTGAATATGTTTGGCTTGTAGAATATTATTGAATATGTTTGGCTTGTAGAATATTATTGAATATGTTTTGCTTGTAGGCTATTATGGAATATGTTGGCTTGAGGACTATTATTAAATATGTTGGCTTGTAGAATATTATTGAATATTTTTAGCTTGTAGAATATAATTGAATATGTTTGGCTTGTAAAATATTATTAAATATGTTGGCTTGTAGAATATTATTGAATATTTTTAGCTTGTAGAATATTATTGAATATGTTTTGCTTGTAGAATATTATTGAATATGTTCGGCTTGTAGAATATTATTGAATATATTTGGCTTGTAGAATATTATTGAATATGTTTTGCTTGTAGGCTATTATGGAATATGTTGGCTTGAGGACTATTATTAAATATGTTGGCTTGTAGAATATTATTGAATATTTTTAGCTTGTAGACTATTATTGAATATGTTTTGCTTGTAGAATATTATTGAATATGTTTTGCTTGTAGAATATTATTGAATCTGTTCGGCTTGTAGAATATTATTGAATATGTTTGGCTTGTAGAATATTATTGAATATTTTTAGCTTGTAGAATATTATTGAATATGTTTTGCTTTTAGACTATTATTGAATATGTTCGGCTTGTAGAATATTATTGAATATGTTTTGCTTGTAGAATATTATTGAATATGTTTGGCTTGTAGAATATTATTGAACATGTTTGGCTTGTAGAATATTATTGAATATGTTTTGCTTGTAGAATATTATTGAATATGTTTGGCTTGTAGAATATTATTGAATATGTTTTGCTTGTAGAATATTATTGAATATGTTTGGCTTTTAGACTATTATTGAATATGTTGGCTTGTAGAATATTATTGAATATGTTTTGCTTGTAGAATATTATTGAATATGTTTTGCTTGTTTGAATATGTTTTGCTTGTAGAATATTATTGAATACGTTTTGCTTGTAGACTATTATTGAATATGTTTAGCTTGTAGAATATTATTGAATATGTTTTGCTTGTAGAATATTATTGAATATGTTTGGCTTGTAGAATATTATTGAATATGTTTGGCTTTTAGACTATTATTGAATATGTTGGCTTGTAGAATATTATTGAATATGTTTTGCTTGTAGAATATTATTGAATATGTTCGGCTTGTAGGCTATTATTGAATATGTTTTGCTTTTAGAATATTATTGAATATGTTCGGCTTGTAGAATATTATTGAATATGTTTGGCTTGTAGAATATTATTGAATATGTTTGGCTTGCAAAATATTATTGAATATGTTTGGCTTGTAGAATATTATTGAATATGTTTGGCTTGTAGAATATTATTGAATATGTTTGGCTTGTAGAATATTATTGAATATGTTTTGCTTGTAGGCTATTATGGAATATGTTGGCTTGAGGACTATTATTAAATATGTTGGGTTGTAGAATATTATTGAATATTTTTAGCTTGTAGAATATAATTGAATATGTTTGGCTTGTAAAATATTATTAAATATGTTGGCTTGTAGAATATTATTGAATATTTTTAGCTTGTAGAATATTATTGAATATGTTTTGCTTGTAGAATATTTTTGAATATGTTCGGCTTGTAGAATATTATTGAATATGTTTGGCTTGTAGAATATTATTGAATATGTTTTGCTTGTAGGCTAGTATGGAATATGTTGGCTTGAGGACTATTATTAAATATGTTGGCTTGTAGAATATTATTGAATATTTTTAGCTTGTAGAATATTATTGAATATGTTTTGCTTGTAGAATATTATTGAATATGTTTTGCTTGTAGAATATTATTGAATCTGTTCGGCTTGTAGAATATTATTGAATATGTTTGGCTTGTAGAATATTATTGAATATTTTTAGCTTGTAGAATATTATTGAATATGTTTTGCTTTTAGACTATTATTGAATATGTTCGGCTTGTAGAATATTATTGAATATGTTTGGCTTGTAGAATATTATTGAATATTTTTAGCTTGTAGAATATTATTGAATATGTTTTGCTTGTAGAATATTATTGAATATGTTTGGCTTGTAGAATATTATTGAATATGTTGGCATGTAGAATATTATTGAATATGTTTAGCTTTTAGACTATTATTGAATATGTTGGCTTGTAGAATATTATTGAATATGTTGGCTTGTAGAATATTATTGAATATTTTTGGCTTGAAAAATATTATTAAATATGTTGGCTTGTAGAATATTATTGAATATTTTTAGCTTGTAGAATATTATTGAATATGTTTTGCTTGTAGAATATTATTAAATATGTTTGGCTTGTAGAATATTATTGAATATGTTTGGCTTGTAGAATATTATTGAATATGTTTGGCTTGTAGAATATTATTGAATATGTTTGGCTTGTAGAATATTATTGAATATTTTTAGCTTGTAGAATATTATTGAATATGTTTTGCTTGTAGAATATTATTGAATATGTTTTGCTTGTAGGCTATTATGGAATATGTTGGCTTGAGGACTATTATTAAATATGTTGGCTTGTAGAATATTATTGAATATTTTTAGCTTGTAGAATATTATTGAATATGTTTTGCTTGTAGAATATTATTGAATATGTTTTGCTTGTAGAATATTATTGAATATGTTCGGCTTTTAGGCTATTATTGAATATGTTTTGCTTGTATAATATTATTGAATATTTTTAGCTTGTAGAATATTATTGAATATGTTTTGCTTGTAGAATATTATTGAATATGTTTTGCTTGTAGAATATTATTGAATATGTTGGCATGTAGAATATTATTGAATATGTTTAGCTTTTAGACTATTATTGAATATGTTGGCTTGTAGAATATTATTGAATATGTTGGCTTGTAGAATATTATTGAATATGTTTGGCTTGTAAAATATTATTAAATATGTTGGCTTGTAGAATATTATTGAATATTTTTAGCTTGTAGAATATTATTGAATATGTTTTGCTTGTAGAATATTATTAAATATGTTTGGCTTGTAGAATATTATTGAATATGTTTGGCTTGTAGAATATTATTGAATATGTTTGGCTTGTAGAATATTATTGAATATGTTTGGCTTGTAGAATATTATTGAATATGTTTTGCTTGTAGGCTATTATGGAATAAGTTGGCTTGAGGACTATTATTAAATATGTTGGCTTGTAGAATATTATTGAATATTTTTAGCTTGTAGAATATTATTGAATATGTTTGGCTTGTAAAATATTATTAAATATGTTGGCTTGTAGAATATTATTGAATATTTTTAGCTTGTAGAATATTATTGAATATGTTTTGCTTGTAGAATATTATTGAATATGTTCGGCTTGTAGAATATTATTGAATATGTTTGGCTTGTAGAATATTATTGAATATGTTTTGCTTGTAGGCTATTATGGAATATGTTGGCTTGAGGAATATTATTAAATATGTTGGCTTGTAGAATATTATTGAATATGTTTTGCTTGTAGAATATTATTGAATATGTTGGCATGTAGAATATTATTGAATATGTTTAGCTTTTAGACTATTATTGAATATGTTGGCTTGTAGAATATTATTGAATATGTTGGCTTGTAGAATATTATTGAATATGTTTGGCTTGTAAAATATTATTAAATATGTTGGCTTGTAGAATATTATTGAATATTTTTAGCTTGTAAAATATTATTGAATATGTTTTGCTTGTAGAATATTATTAAATATGTTTGGCTTGTAGAATATTATTGAATATGTTTGGCTTGTAGAATATTATTGAATATGTTTGGCTTGTAGAATATTATTGAATATTTTTAGCTTGTAGAATATTATTGAATATGTTTTGCTTGTAGAATATTATTAAATATGTTTTGCTTGTAGGCTATTATGGAATATGTTTGGCTTGTAGAATATTATTGAATATGTTTTGCTTGTAGGCTATTATGGAATATGTTGGCTTCAGGACTATTATTAAATATGTTGGCTTGTAGAATATTATTGAATATTTTTAGCTTGTAGAATATTATTGAATATGTTTTACTTGTAGAATATTATTGAATATGTTTTGCTTGTAGAATATTATTGAATATGTTCGGCTTGTAGGCTATTATTGAATATGTTTTGCTTGTAGAATATTATTGAATATTTTTAGCTTGTAGAATATTATTGAATATGTTTTGCTTGTAGAATATTATTGAATATGTTTTGCTTGTAGAATATTATTGAATATGTTGGCATGTAGAATATTATTGAATATGTTTAGCTTTTAGACTATTATTGAATATGTTGGCTTGTAGAATATTATTGAATATGTTGGCTTGTAGAATATTATTGAATATGTTTGGCTTGTAAAATATTATTAAATATGTTGGCTTGTAGAATATTATTGAATATTTTTAGCTTGTAGAATATTATTGAATATGTTTGGCTTGTAAAATATTATTAAATATGTTGGCTTGTAGAATATTATTGAATATTTTTAGCTTGTAGAATATTATTGAATATGTTTTGCTTGTAGAATATTATTGAATATGTTCGGCTTGTAGAATATTATTGAATATGTTTGGCTTGTAGAATATTATTGAATATGTTTTGCTTGTAGGCTATTATGGAATATGTTGGCTTGAGGACTATTATTAAATATGTTGGCTTGTAGAATATTATTGAATATTTTTAGCTTGTAGAATATTATTGAATATGTTTGGCTTGTAGAATATTATTGAATATGTTTTGCTTGTAGAATATTATTGAATATGTTCGGCTTGTAGGCTATTATTGAATATGTTTTGCTTGTAGAATATTATTGAATATGTTGGCTTGTAGAATATTATTGAATATGTTTGGCTTGTAGAATATTATTGAATATGTTTTCCTTGTAGAATATTATTGAATATGTTTGCTTGTAGAATATTATTGAATATGTTTAGCTTTTAGACTATTATTGAATATGTTTGGCTTTTAGACTATTATTGAATATGTTTGGCTTTTAGACTATTATTGAATATGTTTTGCTTGTAGAATATTATTGAATATGTTTGGCTTGTAGAATATTATTTAACATGTTTGGCTTGTAGAATATTATTGAACATGTTTGGCTTGTAGAATATTATTGAATATGTTGGCTTGTAGAATATTATTGAATATGTTTTGCTTGTAGAATATTATTGAATATGTTTTGCTTGTAGAATATTATTGAATATGTTTTGCTTGTAGAATATTATTGAACATGTTTGGCTTGTAGAATATTATTGAATATGTTTTGCTTGTAGAATATTATTGAATATGTTTGGTTTGTAGAATATTATTGAATATGTTTTGCTTGTAGAATATTATTGAATATGTTTGGCTTTTAGACTATTATTGAATATGTTGGCTTGTAGAATATTATTGAATATGTTTTGCTTGTAGAATATTATTGAATATGTTTTGCTTGTAGAATATTATTGAATATGTTTTGCTTGTAGAATATTATTGAATACGTTTTGCTTGTAGACTATTATTGAATATGTTTAGCTTGTAGAATATTATTGAATATGTTTTGCTTGTAGAATATTATTGAATATGTTTGGCTTGTAGAATATTATTGAATATGTTTGGCTTTTAGACTATTATTGAATATGTTGGCTTGTAGAATATTATTGAATATGTTTTGCTTGTAGAATATTATTGAATATGTTCGGCTTGTAGGCTATTATTGAATATGTTTTGCTTTTAGAATATTATTGAATATGTTCGGCTTGTAGAATATTATTGAATATGTTCGGCTTGTAGAATATTATTGAATATGTTTGGCTTGCAAAATATTATTGAATATGTTTGGCTTGTAGAATATTATTGAATATGTTTGGCTTGTAGAATATTATTGAATATGTTTGGCTTGTAGAATATTATTGAATATGTTTTGCTTGTAGGCTATTATGGAATATGTTGGCTTGAGGACTATTATTAAATATGTTGGCTTGTAGAATATTATTGAATATTTTTAGCTTGTAGAATATAATTGAATATGTTTGGCTTGTAAAATATTATTAAATATGTTGGCTTGTAGAATATTATTGAATATTTTTAGCTTGTAGAATATTATTGAATATGTTTTGCTTGTAGAATATTATTGAATATGTTCGGCTTGTAGAATATTATTGAATATATTTGGCTTGTAGAATATTATTGAATATGTTTTGCTTGTAGGCTATTATGGAATATGTTGGCTTGAGGACTATTATTAAATATGTTGGCTTGTAGAATATTATTGAATATTTTTAGCTTGTAGACTATTATTGAATATGTTTTGCTTGTAGAATATTATTGAATATGTTTTGCTTGTAGAATATTATTGAATCTGTTCGGCTTGTAGAATATTATTGAATATGTTTGGCTTGTAGAATATTATTGAATATTTTTAGCTTGTAGAATATTATTGAATATGTTTTGCTTTTAGACTATTATTGAATATGTTCGGCTTGTAGAATATTATTGAATATGTTTGGCTTGTAGAATATTATTGAATATTTTTAGCTTGTAGAATATTATTGAATATGTTTTGCTTGTAGAATATTATTGAATATGTTTTGCTTGTAGAATATTATTGAATATGTTGGCATGTAGAATATTATTGAATATGTTTAGCTTTTAGACTATTATTGAATATGTTGGCTTGTAGAATATTATTGAATATGTTGGCTTGTAGAATATTATTGAATATGTTTGGCTTGTAAAATATTATTAAATATGTTGGCTTGTAGAATATTATTGAATATTTTTAGCTTGTAGAATATTATTGAATATGTTTTGCTTGTAGAATATTATTAAATATGTTTGGCTTGTAGAATATTGTTGAATATGTTTGGCTTGTAGAATATTATTGAATATGTTTGGCTTGTAGAATATTAATGAATATGTTTGGCTTGTAGAATATTATTGAATATTTTTAGCTTGTAGAATATTATTGAATATGTTTTGCTTGTAGAATATTATTGAATATGTTTTGCTTGTAGGCTATTATGGAATATGTTGGCTTGAGGACTATTATTAAATATGTTGGCTTGTAGAATATTATTGAATATTTTTAGCTTGTAGAATATTATTGAATATGTTTTGCTTGTAGAATATTATTGAATATGTTTTGCTTGTAGAATATTATTGAATATGTTCGGCTTGTAGGCTATTATTGAATATGTTTTGCTTGTATAATATTATTGAATATTTTTAGCTTGTAGAATATTATTGAATATGTTTTGCTTGTAGAATATTATTGAATATGTTTTGCTTGTAGAATATTATTGAATATGTTGGCATGTAGAATATTATTGAATATGTTTAGCTTTTAGACTATTATTGAATATGTTGGCTTGTAGAATATTATTGAATATGTTGGCTTGTAGAATATTATTGAATATGTTTGGCTTGTAAAATATTATTAAATATGTTGGCTTGTAGAATATTATTGAATATTTTTAGCTTGTAGAATATTATTGAATATGTTTTGCTTGTAGAATATTATTAAATATGTTTGGCTTGTAGAATATTATTGAATATGTTTGGCTTGTAGAATATTATTGAATATGTTTGGCTTGTAGAATATTATTGAATATGTTTGGCTTGTAGAATATTATTGAATATGTTTGGCTTGTAGAATATTATTGAATATGTTTTGCTTGTAGGCTATTATGGAATAAGTTGGCTTGAGGACTATTATTAAATATGTTGGCTTGTAGAATATTATTGAATATTTTTAGCTTGTAGAATATTATTGAATATGTTTGGCTTGTAAAATATTATTAAATATGTTGTCTTGTAGAATATTATTGAATATTTTTAGCTTGTAGAATACTATTGAATATGTTTTGCTTGTAGAATATTATTGAATATGTTCGGCTTGTAGAATATTATTGAATATGTTTGGCTTGTAGAGTATTATTGAATATGTTTTGCTTGTAGGCTATTATTGAATATGTTGGCTTGAGGACTATTATTAAATATGTTGGCTTGTAGAATATTATTGAATATTTTTAGCTTGTAGAATATTATTGAATATGTTTTGCTTGTAGAATATTATTGAATATGTTTTGCTTGTAGAATATTATTGAATATGTTCGGCTTGTAGGCTATTATTGAATATGTTTTGCTTGTAGAATATTATTGAATATGTTTTGCTTGTAGAATATTATTGAATATGTTGGCTTGTAGAATATTATTGAATATGTTTTGCTTGTAGAATATTATTGAATATGTTTTGCTTGTAGAATATTATTGAATATGTTGGCTTGTAGAATATTATTGAATATAATTTGCTTTTAGACTATTATTGAATATGTTTGGCTTTTAGACTATTATTGAATATGTTTGGCTTTTAGACTATTATTGAATATGTTTTGCTTGTAGAATATTATTGAATATGTTTGGCTTGTAAACTATTATTGAATATGTTTAGCTTTTAGACTATTATTGAATATGTTTTGCTTGTAGAATATTATTGAATATGTTTGGCTTGTAAACTATTATTGAATATGTTTTGCTTTTAGACTATTATTGAATATGTTGGCTTGTAGAATATTATTGAATATATTGGCTTGTAGACTATTATTGAATATGTTTGGCTTGTAGCCTATTATTGAATATGTTTGGCTTGTAGAATATTATTGAATATGTTTAGCTTTTAGACTATTATTGAATATGTTTGGCTTTTAGACTATTATTGAATATGTTGGCTTGTAGAATATTATTGAATATGTTTAGCTTTTAGACTATTATTGAATATGTTTGGCTTTTAGACTATTATTGAATATGTTTAGCTTTTAGACTATTATTGAATATGTTTGGCTTTTAGACTATTATTGAATATGTTGGCTTGTAGAATATTATTGAGTATGTTTTGCTTGTAGAATATTATTGAATATGTTTTGCTTGTAGAATATTATTGAATATGTTTTGCTTGTAGAATATTATTGAATATGTTTTGCTTGTAGACTATTATTGAATATGTTTAGCTTTTAGACTATTATTGAATATGTTTGGCTTGTAGAATATTATTGAATATGTTTGGCTTGTAGAATATTATTGAATATGTTTAGCTTTTAGACTATTATTGAATATGTTTGGCTTGTAGAATATTATTGAATATGTTTGGCTTGTAGAATATTATTGAATATGTTGGCTTGTAGAATATTATTGAATATGTTTTGCTTTTAGACTTTTATTGAATATGTTTGGCTTTTAGACTATTATTGAATATGTTGGCTTGTAGAATATTATTGAATATGTTTTGCTTGTAGAATATTATTGAATATGTTTTGCTTGTAGAATATTATTGAATATGTTTGGCTTGTAGAATATTATTGAATATGTTTTGCTTGTAGACTATTATTGAATATGTTTAGCTTTTAGACTATTATTGAATATGTTTGGCTTGTAGAATATTATTGAATATGTTTGGCTTGTAGAATATTATTGCATATGTTTGGCTTGTAGAATATTATTGAATATGTTTGACTTGTAGAATATTATTGAATATGTTTGGCTTGTAGAATATTATTGAATATGTTTGGCTTGTAGAATATTATTGAATATGTTTAGCTTTTAGACTATTATTGAATATGTTTGGCTTGTAGAATATTATTGAATATGTTTGGCTTGTAGAATATTATTGAATATGTTTAGCTTTTAGACTATTATTGAATATGTTTGGCTTGTAGAATATTATTGAATATGTTTGGCTTGTAGAATATTATTGAATATGTTTGGCTTGTAGAATATTATTGAATATTTTTAGCTTGTAGAATATTATTGAATATGTTTGGCTTGTAGAATATTATTGAACATGTTCGGCTTGTAGGCTATTATTGAATATGTTTTGCTTGTAGAATATTATTGAATATGTTTGACTTGTAGAATATTATTGAATATGTTTGGATTGTATAATATTATTGAATATGTTTGGCTTGTAGAATATTATTGAATATGTTTGACTTGTAGAATATTATTGAATATGTTTGGCTTGTAGAATATTATTGAATATGTTTGGCTTGTAGACTATTGTTGAATATGTTTGGCTTGTAAAATATTATTGAATATGTTTGGCTTGTAGACTATTATTGAATATGTTGGCATGTAGAATATTATTGAATATGTTCGGCTTGTAGACTATTGTTGAATATGTTGGCTTGTAGAATATTATTGAATATGTTTGGCTTGTAGACTATTATTGAATATGTTTGGCTTGTAAAATATTATTGAATATGTTTGGCTTGTAGACTATTATTGAATATGTTTGGCTTGTAAAATATTATTGAATATGTTTGGCTTGTAGACTATTATTGAATATGTTGGCATGTAGAATATTATTGAATATGTTTGGCTTGTAGAATATTATTGAATATGTTGGCATGTAGAATATTATTGAATATGTTTGGCTTGTAGACTATTATTGAATATGTTTGGCTTGTAAAATATTATTGAATATGTTTGGCTTGTAAAATATTATTGAATATGTTTGGCTTGTAAACTATTATTGAATATGTTGGCATGTAGAATATTATTGAATATGTTTAGCTTTTAGACTATTATTGAATATGTTGGCTTGTAGAATATTATTGAATATGTTCGGCTTGTAGACTATTATTGAATATGTTTGGCTTGTAAAATATTATTGAATATCTTTGGCTTGTAGACTATTATTGAATATTTTTAGCTTGTAGAATATTATTGAATATGTTTGGCTTGTAGAATATTATTGAATATGTTTGGCTTGTAAAATATTATTGAATATGTTTGGCTTGTAAAATATAATTGAATTTGTTTGGCTTGTAGAATATTATTGAATATGTTTGGCTTGTAGAATATAATTGAATTTGTTTGGCTTGTAGAATATTATTGAAAATGTTTGGCTTATAGAATATTATTGAATATGTTTGGCTTTTAGACTATTATTGAATATGTTTGGCTTTTAGACTATTATTGAATATGTTTGGCTTGTAGAATATTATTGGATATGTTTGGCTTGTAGCCTATTATTGAATATGTTTGGCTTGTAGAATATTATTGAATATGTTTGGCTTGTAAAATATTATTGAATATGTTTGGCTTGTAAAATATTATTGAATATGTTTGGCTTGTAAACTATTATTGAATATGTTGGCATGTAGAATATTATTGAATATGTTTAGCTTTTAGACTATTATTGAATATGTTGGCTTGTAGAATATTATTGAATATGTTCGGCTTGTAGACTATTATTGAATATGTTTGGCTTGTAAAATATTATTGAATATCTTTGGCTTGTAGACTATTATTGAATATTTTTAGCTTGTAGAATATTATTGAATATGTTTGGCTTGTAGAATATTATTGAATATGTTTGGCTTGTAAAATATTATTGAATATGTTTGGCTTGTAGAATATAATTGAATTTGTTTGGCTTGTAGACTATTATTGAATATGTTGGCTTGTAGAATATTATTGAATATGTTCGGCTTGTAGACTATTTTTGAATATGTTTGGCTTGTAAAATATTATTGAATATCTTTGGCTTGTAGACTATTATTGAATATTTTTAGCTTGTAGAATATTATTGAATATGTTTGGCTTGTAGAATATTATTGAATATGTTTGGCTTGTAAAATATTATTGAATATGTTTGGCTTGTAGAATATAATTGAATTTGTTTGGCTTGTAGAATATTATTGAATATGTTTGGCTTGTAGAATATAATTGAATTTGTTTGGCTTGTAGAATATTATTGAAAATGTTTGGCTTATAGAATATTATTGAATATTTTTGGCTTTTAGACTATTATTGAATATGTTTGGCTTTTAGACTATTATTGAATATGTTTGGCTTGTAGAATATTATTGAATATATTTGGCTTGTAGCCTATTATTGAATATGTTTGGCTTGTAGAATATTATTGAATATGTTTGGCTTGTAAAATATTATTGAATATGTTTGGCTTGTAAAATATTATTGAATATGTTTGGCTTGTAAACTATTATTGAATATGTTGGCATGTAGAATATTATTGAATATGTTTAGCTTTTAGACTATTATTGAATATGTTGGCTTGTAGAATATTATTGAATATGTTCGGCTTGTAGACTATTATTGAATATGTTTGGCTTGTAAAACATTATTGAATATCTTTGGCTTGTAGACTATTATTGAATATTTTTAGCTTGTAGAATATTATTGAATATGTTTGGCTTGTAGAATATTATTGAATATGTTTGGCTTGTAAAATATTATTGAATATGTTTGGCTTGTAGAATATAATTGAATTTGTTTGGCTTGTAGACTATTATTGAATATGTTGGCTTGTAGAATATTATTGAATATGTTCGGCTTGTAGACTATTATTGAATATGTTTGGCTTGTAAAATATTATTGAATATCTTTGGCTTGTAGACTATTATTGAATATTTTTAGCTTGTAGAATATTATTGAATATGTTTGGCTTGTAGAATATTATTGAATATGTTTGGCTTGTAAAATATTATTGAATATGTTTGGCTTGTAGAATATAATTGAATTTGTTTGGCTTGTAGAATATTATTGAATATGTTTGGCTTGTAGAATATAATTGAATTTGTTTGGCTTGTAGAATATTATTGAAAATGTTTGGTTTATGGAATATTATTGAATATGTTTGGCTTTTAGACTATTATTGAATATGTTTGGCTTTTAGACTATTATTGAATATGTTTGGCTTGTAGAATATTATTGAATATGTTTGGCTTGTAGCCTATTATTGAATATGTTTGGCTTGTAGAATATTATTGAATATGTTTGGCTTGTAAAATATTATTGAATATGTTTGGCTTGTAAAATATTATTGAATATGTTTGGCTTGTAAACTATTATTGAATATGTTGGCATGTAGAATATTATTGAATATGTTTAGCTTTTAGACTATTATTGAATATGTTGGCTTGTAGAATATTATTGAATATGTTCGGCTTGTAGACTATTATTGAATATGTTTGGCTTGTAAAATATTATTGAATATCTTTGGCTTGTAGACTATTATTGAATATTTTTAGCTTGTAGAATATTATTGAATATGTTTGGCTTGTAGAATATTATTGAATATGTTTGGCTTGTAAAATATTATTGAATATGTTTGGCTTGTAGAATATAATTGAATTTGTTTGGCTTGTAGACTATTATTGAATATGTTGGCATGTAAAATATTATTGAATATGTTTGTGGTGAAGGGGTTAATAAGATGTTTACATTGTTTTCATATCCAACATAAAGACATTCATTAGCTGATCTTTCAGATACGAGTTTGTCAACTGACTTCGATTTCTATAAGTAGTTCAGCATGTGTATTTCCCATGTGTATTATTATTTATATGTGATATTTATATGTGATGTTACCAGGATGTACACAATGTTATGTTTGTCATAAACATCATAGGCCTTGAGTCAATGGCTCAGTGTTTATGGGATTTAAGACGTGTGTAACAATACTTGCTCAGATACCATATAAATGTACACTTGCTTAAAAGTCAATTCCGACTGCAAAACAACAAAGTTACTAATCTACCATAGCTTAATGCTTCTACAGATCAAACTGCTTCTTATATTGATTACCAACAACAAATAACTGCACAGACCTGGATTGGATGCTGCATTATGCAGCTGTAGATCTGGGTCTGTGCAGTTTACAGTTGGACTAATCTTATTGTTGCAAATAAGACAGAAGAATATTTGATCATCCAGTGATGACTACACTGATAAAGTTCAACCAATCGCTGGAGTTCTAGATATACATTCTTATTGATTTTTTTTTATCTCACTGAAATTTGTAGACAAAAATCATATTTGGTTTACTGGGCTCTGCAATATGTTGTGTCAGTATTATCTTCTGTTTCAGTTGTGCATTGATTTATATGTGAGATAATATGCTTAATGGAACCATGTCCTAAAAGGAAAACGAATTGACTATGGATTTGTATTTTTTAAAATAAACATATTCTGTCTCTGAAGCAGAGATTTTCATTAGTAGAGTACCATATATGCTTCCTTATAAGTCCAGCTGCATACTACAAATTAACCCTTATCTGTCATTGCATAATCAATTATGCAATGACAGATTTAAATCTGTGCAGTGTGCATTTGGATCCAACTTATAAATAAGTATATATGGTACCATATCACCAGTCAATAACTATTTCACAGCAGCCTGATTCTTTGTTATTCAATTTTGTATGTTCAATCCTTCAGTTTTACTTCATGATTGGTTATCATACATACCAACTTATCAGTTGAGTTTCACTGTAAATAAAACAGACCCTGATTGGACATGACATAATGTGCCAGCAGATCAGGATCCATGTATTTTTTCCACTGATTACTCCTAACAAACTGTTTAGACCCAGGTCTGTTAGTGCTTTATGTGCCAGCAGATCTGCATCTATGCAGTTTGCATTCAGACTTGGCTTCTAAGTGAGTATATCTGTTACATTATACACATGCAGTTATTTTAAGCATTTCTTGCTCATTTTCTAAGTTGTAAGTTTTATTAGCTGTTTGTTTTGTGATTGAATTTAGCTTTTTATTTGTTTGTAAGTCATTGTTTATATATGTGTATGATGATCATGACTTGAAATCTTTTATTGTGTGATACCTTTCCTTTATAAATGATATCATGATTCATGGTCTATTATTGTGAAGTAAGTTTCGTTTTTGGATGATATCATACTTCTTGGTCTATTACTGTGTAGTGACTTTCCTTTTTGGATGATATCATACTTCTTGGTCTATTACTGTGTAGTGACTTTCATTTTTGGATGATATCATACTTCTTGGTCTATTACTGTGTAGTGACTTTCATTTTTGGATGATATCATGTTTCATGGTCTATTACTGTATAGTACCTTTCTTTTTTGGACCATGATTCATGGTCTATTACTGTGTGGTAGCTTACCTTTTTGGACCATGATTCATAGTCTATTACTGTGTGGTAGTTTTCCTTTTTGGACCATGATTCATGGTCTATTACTGTGTCATAGTTTTCCTTTTTGGATCATGCTTTGTGGTCTATTATATACTGTGTTTTAACTTTCCTTTTTGAATGATATTATACATCATGGTCTATTATTGTGTGGTACCTTTCCTATTTGCATGATATCAAGATTCATGGTCTATCACTGTGTAGTAATTTTCCTTTTTAGATTTCCTTTTTGGACCATGTTTCATGGTCTATTGATGTTTATTAGCTTTTCTTTTGGATCATGATTCATGGTCTATTACTGTGTGGTAGCTTACCCTTTTGGACCATGATTCATGGTCTATTACTGTGTGGTAGCTTACCTTTTTGGACCATGATTCCTGATCTATTACTGTGTAGTAGCTTTCCTTTTTGGACCATAATTCATGGTCTATTACCATGTAGTAGCTTTCCATTTTGTATCATGATTCGTGGTTTATTACTACTGGTAGGTAGCCTTCCTTTGTAAAATTTAAATGTATAAATTGATTGTTTATTTTTTTCTGTTAACTCCCAAATTTGTATTTGAGATTTGCCTACTTCTTAATTAATTTAGCATATTGGTATGTCTGTAAGAAGGTAGGTTGTTAGGTATGTGCTATTTTGATTTTGGCATTAATAGAATATATTTCACAGTCTGTAAATTTTTATTATAAAAATGATTGTATCACTTTATGGTAATGCCCTATTTTGTTATGTGTGATGTGTGTGATATTCAATGAGTAACAATATTTCCATTTTCTTTGTTTGCAGTTGGCAGGTAGATAGAAACTATAGTTTTATAAGCTAAGGCTTATTGTTATAAATTATATGGTATAAAATCAAATTATGGTCACCAAAGAGAATGTGCCTGAATATTTATGTTTTATTTGTATATAAAAACGTGCAAGCATGCACTGTATTTCATTTCTGGGACTAAATTTGTTAGATGGGCTACAAATGGTTTGAGACTAAATTTGTGAGAAGGGCACTTGTGTTTGGGACTATTTTTGTACTATGGTTAGTCAACTTGTTTGGGACTATTTTTGTACTATGGTTAGTCAACTTGTTTGGGACTGTTTTTGTACTATGGTTAGTCAACTTGTTTGGGACTTTTTTTGTACTATGGTTAGTCAACTTGTTTGGGACTATTTTTGTACTATGGTTAGTCAACTTGTTTGGGACAAAATTTTGTTTGATGTGTATTCAACTTGTTGTAGAGGATAGTGCTCAGAGGCACAGGTTGACAACATTATTATACCCAACAACAACAACAAAAATAGTTACAGTCATTAAGTATAGAAGCTGCAGATTGATTTATATGAAACTATACTGCTTTATAAAGATTAATAGGTACAATTTAGAGGCATAACAAATTAAATTTGTTAACACTGTACTTTGTGTCAGACACTATTATAACAGATTACACAGAAGGGATTATTACAGGTGTGTATTATGTTTTCTAGCAGATTCATAGGTATTTAAATTCTAAATATATGAAAAAATAAAATTGTCCACTCATACTCACCTGAGATCAGGTCAGATTATTTGCACAGGTAAGATAATTATTTCTATTTAACTGTTATGTTTGTCACATTTTGACCAGAAATAATAATTATTAACTTTGTTCTTGGTCCAAATATGATATGTTCCACTGTTATGATCTGGCTTAGATGTTTTGTGCATGTTGACTGCTAAACAGTCTTAGAAAAGCTAAGATCGACAGAATGAGGATTGATACTGTATCATTTTTGTTTTTTGATCACCTTTACCGTTGAAGAACTCAAAGTCACTTCCCTGTCCGCTAAGGTCTGGACTTGGGGAGGCAGGCAGGGATTTATAGGACACAGTGGTGGAAGGAAGGACAATACCATCAGACTCCGATTCTTCAATTGTTTCTTCTTCTTCCTCCTTATCTTCCGAACTGATAGATAAATTGACTGGCTAATTGATTGATTGATTGATTGACTGATTGATTGATTTGATTAATTGATTGATTGGGCAATTGACTGATTGACTGACTGATTGATTTGTTGGTTTATTTATTTATTGATCAATTTATTGATTGATAATTAAGAAATCACAATAAAGCACACTTTTATAAAATGCACAAAAAATAAAAGAGTATATTCAAACTTACAAATTTACTTGAAAAACATTATAATCAGGTGCAAAGCCAGCGCTTAACATTAATAAAGTGAAGAAAATAAAAATGCATACGTTTTGCTAGCAAATTATGTATTCCACAATAAATATATAAAATATTGTAAAATTTATGATTATATGTAGTCATGCTATTAAAAATAAAACAACAACAAAAAGAAAACAACACCAGGTTCAAATCTAATGGCCAGTATATCATATTTATAAGATGGAAGGTTGAAAAAGAGGTGTAAATGAGAACTCCAAATGCAAAGAAAAGTTAATCCAAATTAATGTAACTTTTTTATATCAAAATAGACTTATGTGTTTCAGTCCTTAAGAAAATATGCTGTAAAAAGACATACTCAACATCATGGTCCTCATCAATTGATACATTTCCATATTTCTCTTGTATCATCTTACTTCCTGCCAGATTCTCAAAATGTTGTCTGCCATAAAACAGACACAAGAGGCAAATTAGACAATGATTGATATCTGTTTCAAACATTTCATATTATGAATGTCTTTCATTTACAATGATATAAATACCCCCATGCCCAAATCCTCATATATATATATATATATATATATATATATATATATATATATATATATATATATATATATATATATATATATATATATATATATCTGTACTAATATCTGTACTAATGTTCAAACTAAAGGTGATAAACAATATTTGCCATAAGAGTCAGATACCAAACTTCAATAAAATAAAGGAAACAAGCATTGTCATATCTAATCATTAATCCCAATTAATCCCATTAATCCCAATTAATCCCATTAATCCCAATTACAAAAAATTCTTAATCAATCAAAACCTCCCAGATGAGATTGAAGCTTCTGTTTATGATTCTTTCCACATCTTCGAAAAGCAGCAGCCACTAGAGAAATAATGGTGAAGTAAACCAAACTGTTGGGAAATAGACACATCTATAAAATGTTTTACATACTTATTGCTTCAAAACAAATTGAATGGCATGTTTTGAATTCATATAATACAGTTAACTCTATGATTTGTTCTGCCACATTTAGAATAAAGGGATGTACTGTGGAATAATTTAAAACAAATTGTATTCACCCATCCCCCACCCCTATTCTGACTTACCTCAGTGCTATTTTTTGAAACATCTTCATTATTTGATCATCTGTTGTCAATGGATTTCGTTGCAACCAGTTTTTCAAATATTTATTATTATAATGTTCAATAACTTCCTGTAGGGTAAAGAAAAAAAAACAAATGTAGGTCATGAGCTTAATGGTGAAAAAATGCATGTGATGTCATGAATACATTAAATAATGCAGTAAAAGTAAGTCTAATTTGTTAAGTTGAAATCATAAAAGTACAAATGTATTATTAATTTGAACACCTTGTGGTTATTCTGATCATTAGTATGGGTATGTTCAGATTAATCTATTAATGTGACTGCATATCAGGGTAAGTACTGGCTGCATGTGTGTATCAGTTATACAAGTACTAATACAGTACAAACAGTTAAAATAACAAAATAAAAACTACATGAATTGGTGAGAAATTTGCTCACCTAAATATAACTATGCCTCTCCTGTAACTACAATACTTGTACTGTTTGAGCACACCATACTTGTACTGTTTGAGTACACCATACTCATTGTTTGAGTACACCATACTTGTACTGTTTGAGTACACCATACTCGTACTGTTTGAGTACACTTATCTTCATGACCAAAACAAGTCTATAGCTGTTTTCAGTGGATTACACATAGACTTAGGATTTATTATGGTCATCAACAGATGTGTATGTGGGTCAATAATTGTACTTCTACTAACTGAGTACAACCATAATCAGACTGAGTACAATAATAATCAGACTATTTGAGTACAACCATTCTCAGACTGAGTACAAGCATGCTCAGACTATTTGAGTACAATCATACTCAGACTGTCTGAGTACAACACTGCTCAGATTGTTTGAGTACAAACATAATCAGACTATTTAAGTACAAATAAATTCAGGCGGTTTGAATACTACCAAACTCACTGTTTGAGTACAACCATAATCAGGCTATTTGAGCACAATCATACTCAGACTGCTTAAGTATGACCCTACTCAGACTGTGATAGAGATGATTCCATAGTTTAAAACCAAAGTTTATAACTTAATCTACCACAATGATGGTACAATGAATTGCCAACATACCGATGTGTATACCAAAAGTTTTGCAGTAATCCATTGTATACTGCCGAGTATTTTCACCATCATATTAAATCTAGCAATATGCTTCTTTACATGACTTTGATATGTGCCATCCATAAGTACTGCAAGACAGAATTATATTATGTAATGCATTTAGACAAAAAAGGGAAATAACTTTAAGAAAACTGGAAGATTACTCTGCTTTGTTTAATGGGCATCTTCATATCACAGCCATACCATGTGCAAAAGTTTAGGGAAATCCAGTGAAAACTGTAAGTGCAATAACTCTAACAAAAATCACAATAGTCCATCAATTTCTTAATATGCATATCTTCAGGTATTGCTCAAAATGTGTGTTAGGTTTCCCTGTGATCCATAAAAAAACACTGGAACTATCTGCATTTAGAAAACTTTGTCATACACTGTATTGAGCTGTGAGTCGCAAAGGGCAATAACTCTTCAAATATTGCTCATAATATGTGTTATGGGAACTATCTGTATTTACATACCTTTGTCATACACTTCATTTAACTGAGTCACAAGGGGAAAGAACTCTAACGAAAATATTATGAGAGAACACCACTTGTGTTTCCTTCACTAGATTTATCATACACTACATCATGATTCAAGTAAAAACGTTCCATAACTCTGACAAAACTATTCAGAGCACAGTCATTTCTTGATATAAATATTTTAGATGATGATTGTATAATTTCCTAAATTTTAGGATGATTAATTGAATTCTGTGAGACTACTTTAATTGTGTTCACAACAATCGGTCTTTTGCTACATCCAGCTGCCAAACATATATGATACTAAAACTACAATACCAGTCACAAGTGCATGGTAATGTATCAATATGCAGATCTTCAGATGGGTGATGACCATAATATGCTACTAACATTCAGATGGGTTATGACCATAATATGTATTAACATTCAGATGGGTGATGACCATAATATATGCTACTAACATTCAAATGGGTTATGACCATAATATGTACTAACATTCAAATGGGTGATGACCATAACATGTACTAACATTCAGATGGGTGATGACCATAATATGTACTAACATTCAGATGGGTTATGAACATAATATTTACTAACATTCAGATGGGTGATGACCATAATATGTACTAACATTCAGACAGGTTATGACCATAATATGTACTAACATTCAGATGGGTTATGACTATAACATGTACTAACATTCAGATGGGTTATGACCATAACATGTACTAACATTCAGATGGGTGATGACCATAATATGTACTAACATTCAGATGGGTTATGACCATAATATGTACTAACATTCAGATGGGTGATGACCATAATATGTACTAACATTCAGACAGGTTATGACCATAATATGTACTAACATTCAGATGGGTTATGACTATAACATGTACTAATATTCAGATGGGTTATGACCATAACATGTACTAACATTCAGATGGGTTATGACCATAACATGTACTAACATTCAGATGGGTTATGACCATAACATGTACTAACATTCAGATGGGTTATGACCATAACATGTACTAACATTCAGATGGGTGATGACCATAACATGTACTAACATTCAGATGGGTGATGACCATAACATGTACTAACATTCAGATGGGTTATGACCATAACATGTACTAACATTCAGATGGGTTATGACCATAATATGTACTAACATTCAGACAGGTTATGACCATAACATGTACTAACATTCAGATGGGTTATGACCATAACATGTACTAACATTCAGATGGGTTATGACCATAACATGTACTAACATTCAGACAGGTTATGACCATAACATGTACTAACATTCAGATGGGTTATGACCATAATATGTACTAGCATTCAGATGGGTGATGACCATAACATGTACTAACATTCAGATGGGTGATGACCATAACATGTACTAACATTCAGATGGGTTATGACCATAATATGTACACAGCATATTCACAGCAATACATTAAAACCCAGTAAGAAATTGCTCTCTCAAGAATTTGACTGAAGATGATTTCTCACTCAAATGCCCTAATTTTGCTAGGAAAGGATAGATAATTCTTATTATACCCTGACATAGTGCTCTCCCCTTTCTCCTAGAATTTCCTCTATCCCAGCCATCACATGATCTGTCACCTGAAAAGCAAGATTCTTGCAAAATATTAGCTTCCCTAAAAATAATCTTTGTTTATTTTAGCTGATATTAAAAGCTGCTGATGTATGAGGCAGTACTGAGGGTACGGAGGAGTATTGCCGAGGGTGTTGAGTACTGAGGGTACGGAGGAGTATTACCGAGGGTGTTGAGTAGTATTACTGAGGAAGATTTTAAAGAATCAATGTATTTTTGTTTTATATGTCCGGATGACAAAAGTTTATAATATCACATATGTGTAATCAAAACTATAATTTGGATTGCTATGACAAAGTGATTCAAGCATACATGTTCAAATATTAATTTAACTCTAGAATGTTAAGGCTATTCATTGCAAACTCAACAGGTACAGAAGCAGATTGAAGCAGGGATGTTTAAAGATGAAAAACTTTACAATTTAAAACTGGTCTTGCTCCTTGTTCTTTTTCGTTCATTTGTTTTTTTTTTATTTCTTAATTCTAATAGTGCTACCATCCAAACAATACATGCATGGTAAATGCCTAACTGAAGAACAGGAATAAAACAATAAAGTCAGTAAGAAACCATTATATCATTGGTTTCAATGGATGGATAGACATGATCAATATCACTCCTGAGCACCAAATATAAGATAAGAATTCCATATCCTGAGCCCTAAATATAGAATCTCTTCATCATCTTAAATATAAGATAAGAACTCTATATCCGGAGCCCTAAATAGAAGATAAGAACTCTATATCCGGAGCCCTAAATAGAAGATAAGAACTCTATATTCGGAGCCCTAAATATAAGATAAGAACTCTATATTCAGAGCCCTAAATAGAAGATAAGAACTCTATATCCGGAGCCCTAAATATATGATTTCTTCATCCTGTGCCTTAAATATAAGATAAGAATTATATATCCTGAGCCCTAAATATAAGATAAGAACTCTATATTCGGAGCCCTAAATAGAAGATAAGAACTCTATATTCGGAGCCCTAAATAGAAGATAAGAGCTCTATATCTGGAGCCCTAAATATAGGATTTCTTCATCCTGAGCCGTAAATATAAGATAAGAATTTAATACCCTGATCCATAATCATAAACTCTGCATCCAGAGCCCTAAATATAACAACTCTTCATCATGAGCCCTAAATATAAGATAAAAAATCTTTATCCGGAGCCCTCAATATAGGATTTCTTCATCCTGGGCCCTAAATATAAGATAAGAATTATATATCCTGAGAAAGGTTGTAACACCTTCTCCACTGTCCAGCATGGACTGTATTAACAGCCGACGGTAATTCTGTTTAAAGGTTCTTATAATTCCCTGGTCTAGTGACTGGATTAATGATGTGTTTTTAGGGAGATATTCCACTCGGATCTTTCCGTCGCTTGTTTGTAGTGAATCAGCAAGGAGGGGGGGGGGGGCCGGGCAATTGACTAATAGCAATAGAGCTTTCTCCTCTAAGCCCCTGGACCGCAGGTGGTTTCTGACGGCGGGGACAAACATCTTAGAAAACCACTCCGTAAATATTGTTGCAGTCATCCATGCATTTCCACTATTTCTATATACAAATGGAAGGCTGTCCATATTCATGTGATGAAAACAACGGGGAGACTTGTATTTGCCAACACATTATGGTTTCATTTTATGTGTGCCAGTTTTGTTAACACAAAACAAAAGTGTTAATCTCTCTTTGTTCAGCTTAAAACCCTCCTTTTTTGTGTATATCATCTCTGGTAGCTAGAGTTTTGTCTGGCATCATCCGATATCATAGACCAGCCTCATTACAATTATAAACTTGGTCGTCTGTATATTCATCACGGGTCAGTATTTCTTGGAGTTGGTTAAGATAATTAGATGCGGCCGCCTGATTTGCTGATCGAATCTCTCCCGACAATGAATTTTGTTTTATTCCATGTCGGTGCTGGAATCTCCAAAACCATCCATGGCTTGCCATGAAATCTGAATCAGTATCCATAGTTTTGGCCATTTTCTCTGCCTGGGCCTTGAGAATTGTTCCCGAAATCGGAACACCTTGTTCACATTGCTGTGTGAACCAGGTGTACACAGCATCATCTAATTCTGTGTCGTTTGCAGTGCGTGCCCGTTTCCGTTTAAATCCATCATCAGAATCAACTTCATGCAAATAATCCCGAAATTTCTGCTCATCCTTAAGCCAACCTCTGAGTGTCGACTCGGCAAGTTTAAGTTCACTACAAACTTTTGATCTTGATTCACCATTACGAACCCTTTCTATGACAGTAAGCTTTTCATTCACCGAGTACACCTTTCGCTTGATTCTCTTGCTCTCCATGATCACATTTACAAATGATCAGGATAAATTACTGATTAATATATACTTTAATGACAAAAAGTACATACTATTTGAAGCCATGTTCGATTGGTCCAATTAAATTGATTGATGTTGAGACACGATATTGACCACAAGCTTTTATGCATGTAGGATTTGCAATTCCTTTGAACTTTTGTATTGTACGTCTTTTACCTGATTTGATACAAAAGACCGACTTAACGTGATAAAACAAAGCAGGTCTATTTTAATTGATTTTTACAATGCAACAAACACTTCCCCAAGTCGTCGATCAAAACGCAGCCGGCAATTAATTAGGTTCTGACAGATGTGCTCGCGGGCATCGATGTGACGGTCAAATGACTCTTTTCATGTTTGAATAGAAGAGAACATGCAACTATTATACTGCTTACACTGCAACACAATGAAAAGATTAAAACACTAATTTCCCCTGACAAGATATATTTAATTAGTGTTCATTTCATTCAGTGTTGCCACCTGTTAGCATTTACTATAATTAATTGATCGCTGTTTCGCCACAGTGAACTGAGAAAATATTTTTTCCGATAAAATCTAACAAGATATGTGATTCCGTACTAAAACCTGAAAATTTCACGATGTTGATTCTTACTTTTCGGGCACTAACCGCCATTTTCGACGATAAAACGGGTGATATATCAAGGCTTCATTCACCAGTTCTGATCACGATTTTCTTCAATTTTTAAAAATATTTTCTTTTTAAAAAAAAACTGGGATCCACGCCGGACACCGCTTTATAAGCAGGTTCGTGATTTATCAGGGCGCAAGTTATCGAGGGAGCGGTGTACCAGCAACATTAAATTTACACAGTTAATATGAAACCTAGGTATCACTCTTGACAGTACACTCTTGACAGTACACTCTCATTACATGAGCATATAATGAATAAATGCGAAGCTGCTTAACTGGAACTGGGATGCATCAGCTCCATTCACAATTTTCTTTCAGCTGTTGGCACTAAACGCTTGTGTGTTCCATTGTATGTTCCAGGCTGGACTATTGTAATTCACACCTGTCTGGTTCATCTCAGTATCTACTACAGAAACTGGACTATTATAATTCACTTCTATTTGGCTCATCTCAGTATCTACTACAAAAACTGGACTATTGTAATTTACTTCTATCTGGTTCATCTCAGTATCTACTACTGTAACAGAAACTTCCAAAAGTTCAAAACACGGCTGCTCAGATCATCCTTAGAGTACGAAGAACAAAGCACACCTCACCCTGCTCTGTAACCGTCACTAGCTACACATTTCAGAATCACAGAATATGTTAATTTTTATACATTTCAGTTACTGGCTCCAGTCCAATATGCCTATCTGTCCTCATCTTTATACTTATTCAACATAGAAACTTATGCTCATCTTCCAAAACTCATACTCTTTATTCCCACTGTTAAAGTGAAGTCATATGGACAACATTCTTTTGCATGACAGGGACTAACTATGTGGAATGAACAACGACAATGTGTCCTCATTCAAGAATACTCTTAAAACTCACTTATATCTACTAAAAACAGACTTAAAGACTTAATGATGTTTACTTTTTAATTATTATCAGTTGAACAGTATGAATGTTGTAGATGTTATGGGGACACATAACTGAGTGAATGTTGTAGACGTCAAAGTCACACATACATAGCCATTTAAATTTGATTTGTATAATTGGCACATAATTAAATTCATGGCAGTGGCTAAGGAGAGGGTACACTAATATATCTGTTGGGGACATGATCAGTTATTAAAGAGGTCTTTTTGATAACTGTGCCAGGTGAAGTTTTGGTTGCTTGTTAAGAATTACAAAGTTTAAAATGTTGCAGAAGCAATGTTTGTACTTGCTTAACTATTTTTCCTAAGTTGATAATTTGCAAAGATTGGTTATTAAGGAAGAGTGAACGTAATGTTTTCCAAACTCCATATTTTCGTGTGTTAATTTTGGCTATTAAATAAACCTAAAATCCTGCTTGGTTAAGTTGACAATCATGGATTTGTTTCCATGTCAAGTTTCGTGATTTATAAAGGTGTTTTGCCGTAACAATATTCAGTTTTCTGAGGAAAGAATGAAGTCTTGACTCCATGGAAAATAACAATTATTTTTCTTTTAAAAACATGTCCAAGAGATGACTATTTGAAGACTTGACGATTTTGACGATTTTGTAAATGGATAAAAGAGAGAAATGTATCAAATCATAGTTTCGTGCAATTGTCATTGATATGAGCCTTAAGATAAGTAATGAATGTCATATGACTCATGTATTCTAAGAACTTCATACCTTATTTGCTTGCTAGGATTATTGAGATATTTGTTTGAATTTATTGGTTTTCATGTCATATAAATCATGTATGCGAAGAATCGTTAGTATTCTTAGGTTGGTAGGATTATTATGTCAATAGAATGCTAGTTAGCAAAAAATGAAGATAATGCAAGAAGTGAATTTTGTTAATTCATTTGTATAATTAAGTTGTGAATTCTTTTAACAGAGACTCAAATGTATTAGCACTGGAGCAACAATGAGGATGATTTATTGACGAGCGTATACGGACATTTGTCCGACCTAGTAAAGACAGTGATTAATAGTTCAAAGGGCAGGGAATTAATTGGTGACTAAGTGAGACTATATATGCTAAATATCAGATTAGTGATGTTAAAATAGATCTGAGGAGAGATACATTAATCTTCTTGTAATGTTTTGTTTTTGGAATAAACTGAGCTAGAATGTATATAGTATCTGGATGTATTAAGAAAATACGTTTTGATCCTTTGCCATGTAATAGAACAATTTGTAACTAAATTACCCCATCGTATGGCAGATATGGCCTCGAAACCATATTAGCAGATAGTGTCTGTTTGAAGCACGATATGATGACAATATATAGCGCCAAGTAAGGGAAGTAAGGGAACGCCGGTCCCACGTATTTCCACAACATATTATTATTATTATTATTATTATTATTATTATTATTATTATTATTATTATTATTATTATTATTATTATAAATCCCAGCTTAATCTTCAAGTTGGGTGACAGATCACCAAGTTTTAAATATTGGACCGAGCTTCATAATAAGATGAGTTATAACGCTGGTTGCCTTTGCAAGTCATATCATATTCAAATTGGTATAGCTGACACTGCCTTTACAAGCCACTTTACATTCAGACTAGTACAGATAACACTGCTTCGAACTCATTTCCATTTCCCATTACGACAGTACTGTTAATTTGTTCTTTCAAGTGATAATCACACTCTTAGCAGGATTAACCCAGCCATAACTAATGTCAATGACAAGAGTTTGAAAAAATGAGCTAATCTGGAGTTTTAGACATTAGATCAGTACAATTGGTCATTAACATAATTTTTTACTTTTCATGTACATTAATGCATACACCCCACAAGTTTTGAAAACGAATTACACATTCAAGTTCTAAGTTCCATAATATTTACAAACCAATGCACTGTATCTAAAACAAAATTAGGATACGAAAGACAACATAAGAAAGAATGGTTCGGAGTTACGAAAGTATTGTGAAAAAAATCCATGCGCAATTTTATCTCCTCATTTCATACAGTTAATTACGCATTATGTATTAAACCAATGATCAAAATATTTCCCTGCTAATGAAGGGATCAATATCTGCCCCACTATTTACAAATTGATGGGATCAATATCGGCCTCACTATTTACAAATTGAAGGGATCAATATCGGCCCCACTATTTACAAATTGAAGCAAATATTGATAGCCAGTGTAACGCATATTAATATACTCGACGTACGTGACGATGGATCTCCTCACTGATGGTCGACTTTTGCTTTTCCTGCATCTTGACCCTCAGAAACTTGACTAGTGGCTTAATGCTAATCCCCTGTGAAGAAAAATAGAATTTCATTTTTTCTCCACACATTGATACCGTGTTGAGGGTTCAGCGGCGTAGCTAGAGTTTTTGGAGACCGGGGACAAGATTCCTTTTTACGCCCCCCCCCCCCCTTCTGAAACCCATTATTTTCATCAATAAAATCACCATCAACCAATGTAACGACAACGGCTATTAAAGAGAAGAAAAATCTAATGCATATTGCATATTTGCAGCACAAATTCACATACAACCTATTTTAAAGCCCATTTTGGCGCACCCACCAGTCTAGCGTTCGATGACATATGTCTCCCTCTGCCCTCCCCACCCCCAGATATGCCTCTGTGAGGGCTTAATATTATAAACTTTAGGTTGGTAGTTGACTTCTTCACTTCAAATGCAGATGCACGTTTTATATATATATATATATATATATATATATATATATATATATATATATATATATATATATATATATATATATATATATGTGTGTGTGTGTGTGTGTGATTCAAGGTTAGGATACGTTTAGTTTATCATCATGAAATATTTGACTTTCACAACCCATGCCCCCTTCCCTCTCTCTCTCTCTCTCTCTCTCTCTCTCTCTCTCTCTCTCTCTCTCTCTCTCTCTCTCTCTCTCTCTCTCTCTCTCTCAAACACATGCACCGATATATAGAGAAACGCTGACTATACATAAATTTTAGAAAGCAATCCATTAGTGTTTAGATTTAGGTAAGGTGTAACACTGGATGATTTTTAATAGATGATCTTTAATAATGCTGAGTCATCAGATTACAGGATGTAACTGGCAATGGATTTATTAACTTGTTTCTTTTCCGATTTCATACGATACAACACCAAACAGTATTTTTTATAACATCACATTTCTTAATGACATCCGTCCTGTTTTTTAGTGGCTTTTGAATTTACCTGTACGAACACTGTGAAAAAGATGAGCACGAGAGTAGTAGTAAGAAATAGTCCTTTCTTCGCTACATTCTGCACATCCAGAAGGTCCACCAGAGAAAAAGCTACAGCACCCCTGAGTCCACCATATCCCTGATGATAGAAATGAACATAAAAGTCCCAAAAGCTAATACTAGTCTGACACTAGTCTTGTGTTATGCTTTGTCATATATATATATATATATATATATATATATATATATATATATATATATATATATATATATATATATATATATATATATATATATATATATATATATATATATATATATATATGCGCACGCATACACACACACACAGACAGACAGACAGACAGACATACCTACATACCTACCTACATACCTACATACATACATACATACATACATACATACATACATACATACATACATACATACATACATACATACATACATACATACCTGATCAGACCAAATGGGTAATTAAAGAACACGGAATTTTAAACGCTCTTGGTGGGAAACTAAGCATTACTTTCTGTACATTTTCACACGCCATAAATAGGAAAACTAATAGCAACATTTTACAGCTATCATTGCCACAATAAACGTTACACAAAATTAAAAGATATACAGCATCTGAAATAATTATAATGTTTAACAAAATAATCGATTCATTTTTGTCGCTGACAAAGTTGTAACGGTAATATAGAGTTTTGAAAATGTAAGGCAAAAAAGCCCACAAAAAAACGATTTGAAACGACCAGAAATATTGTTCTTGTGCTGTGAATTGTTTTTTTTTTCTTCAAATATTGCCTTTTCTAAGTGACGAATTTAAATAAATTATTTAAAAATTGCAATGTCCAGAGAAAATTTAAGTGATCAGGCCACCACACCGGTGGTCTAGTGGTTAGAGCGTCCGCCTCAAATGCAGGTGACGGGTTCGAGCCCAGACTGAGTCATACCAAAAGACTTATAAAAATGGTGCGAACAGCTATCTCACAAAGGCGCCCAGCATTAACAGGTTAGTGTTTGGACTGGTTAAACTGTTGTCTGATTAATATGACTGTATGGGACATGATGCTATATGTCTGCTGCATGATGTCCCTATGGTAGACATCACTATAAACTGCAATTATTGACACATTTGAGATATGACAGTTAAAGCCACGTCGTGACAGCAGCTGTTCTGTTGTTTGCCCTTAAAGACACGCTATTTATTTTATGTTTTGCCTTCATTGCTTCAGATCATATTTTATACACCGGTACAAAGAGTTTGACATCTTCGCTAGCCAAGGTTCCGATTTGATAATTCTATGTACACCTTGGCGGATCGATCAGATATTTTGGTGCTTTGTCCTTGCGACATCGGTTGGATTTCACGAGTTGCCTCCCTTATTATGCAATGCCAACTAACCCATAGCGTGTAACAGCGGTGCATTGTACATCCACCGAAAATTTTTGGAGGCAATACACGTCAAAAGGATACTTCGTATTTTTGACGTCGAGAGTATGACTATGTTCCAGAGGGAAGCCATTTCTGGTGTATTTGAGTGAAAAGTATTTGTAAAAATACGGATCGGCAGTGAGAAATTCCTCTTTTAGCATTCCAGTCAAGCTGTGTGCTCCTTTGTATTGATCATTTCGGAACAGTGCTTCAAATATATTAACTTAATTTTGATTGGAAGCGGTGCCAGAAATATATGCTCGATAGACCACAGTGTAGATAGGGGAGTTATCATATCAGAACCTTGGCTAGCTAAAATGAGAGTTTGGATGTTGGATAACTCTTAAAGGCTTGATTTCAAAGGGACACAACTCGTTTGGATAATGGTGGTATGTACTAAAACTGGTAAAGGTTTTTTATAAATAAATGTATTCCATTGTCACTCCAACATTAGTTGAGACTTGGAACACGTTTTACGTTTAGATCTTGCTTAATCAGACCTTACACATGGTTAATTGAGACTTTTGCCATTTGAGGGTCCCCGGAAAAGTTCTTAAGTTTCGTTCAACCCAACCTCTCGTGCGACTTTGTGAGTTCTCCACTATATAAGGGTATGATAAAAAGTATATTCAAATGACTGAAATCTGTGAGATCTTCACTTATTGCTGCTCTTCTAAAGGTAAATGATCGTAACACTCAAAATGAAGCTTACCAACGATCTGATAGGTTGGCACGAAAGTCATCCTTCCTAGTAACAACTCAGACCACATATTTATATTTTATTTATGTTGTAGTTCCCCCCCAAAAAAAAAAAAAAACCCTCGTATAAGTTAAACACGTTTTGCTTTTAAACAAGAAAACCTTTATTGTGACACTAGCTTAGAAAATACTTGAAAGCAGCACAACCAGTGATGATGTAGTTATCTTCCATATGTTGTATTTCATGAATAGAGAAAACAAGAAAGAAAAGAAATGAGCAACAATATTATCCAGTGTCACCTGAGCGACTCACACTCACATTTTTGCGGAAGGTTAAACAATTTACAACTGCATCCTATTATTTTTTCCACCGATAATCATTAGTATCAAACTGACTGCATATAATAATGGAAGTTTAAGGAGTCAACATTATTCTATATTTTGAGTTTTAAATGACGAAGATTAGATTTTGGGTTTACACAGCTGGGCCTTACATGTTTTGTGTGTGTGTGTGTGTGTGTGTGTGTGTGTGTGTGTGTGTGTGTGTATTTTAAACGCAGCTTTGAAAAAATGCAGTCTTATCACTACGATGTCTGCAGTGTGGCAGTTTTTAGTGATGTCTAGCGCTGGGGCATCATGCCGCAAACATGTAGCATGATGTCCAACCCTGACACCAGGCCGACCAGTCTAAACACTAACCTCTTAGTGCTGAGCGCAACAAGTGAGGTAGTTGTTAGTATCATTTGTATAAGTTTTTGGTATGACTCGGTCGGGATTCGAAACCGCGACCTCCTGCATTCGAAGCGGACGCTCGTTCTATTAGGCTAACGGAACGGTCCCTTACTTGTTGTGCCTCGGAGACGTTTGTTATTTCTGCATGGTTATTTTCATCTTCTGAACTGAATAATTAACTTTCTTTTAAGTCGAAAACATTTTAGTCTTTTGACATTTTAAAAATTTCACACGTGCTCTCTTAGACAAACGTCTCTAGAAAAGACCGGCGCTCTATTGACTGAAGAGAAGTTCCCGAAACCAATATAATCATTTTTTTTCTTTCGAACAGCAGGTGATGTTGAAAACATTTATGATAGTCTTCAGCGACAACAATATTTTCAAATCAGTCGTTGTGGTGCACATATTCGATGTCATCTTGTCACCATGTTTATTTAAGCCCAACAAAGAGTCATACGAAGTCGTCTGGTGGAAACCTCATGTTGATATGATTTTGCGGTTTGAATAACCATTGATAGCAAGATTTTCAAGATGAATGCCATGGTGGACATATTTAATATTAAACTGGTACCATTTCTTTTTATAGCCAGCTCGACATCATCAGGAGTCTTTTGGCAATGTAGACATGACTAGTCAAAAGAGAAGCAGCGGCCATTGTGATAGCAGAAACGAAACAGTAGCCATATTTTATATCACATCTTCCTCTAATACACGAAAAAACAAGTAGACATCACAGTAAGTCTTTCAGTTAAAAACTCTAAAAATATATTAAAGAAAGCACTTGATGTTATGTGCCATATATTTATAAATCTTTCTAAGGCCATTTGGTGTCTGAAAATGAATGAAATAGCCGACACTTCGGTCCTTTCAAATCAACGCGATTTACTCGGTAAAGAAAATAAACTAATATACAAGATACGATTGTGCAGTTTATTTTCAAATATTGTACAAACCTAAATGTTTCAGTTGTTACAAAGAATTTATTTTGTAGTCATGGTTGATCATTGCATTTCGGAGAGCATGACTGGAAATATAATTTCGGTAACTGTGATTGCACATTGCATTTCAGTAAGCATAGCTGCACACTTCAATTCCGCTAGTATGACTCACTCTGAATTACATGCATTTCAGTAAGCATGATTGCACACAGCATTTCAGAACGCATGAGTGCTATTTCATAAGCAAATTATGCTTTATACTGCATCTCGGTAAGCATGATGGCACACTTCGTTTCAGTAAATATGATTGCATACTGCCTGAAACTACATTTCAGTAAGCATGATTGCAAACTGTATTTCAGTGAGTACGACTGCACACAGCATTACACTGAATTTCAGTAAGCAGGATTGATTTCTGTATTTCAGTAAGCATGATTGAGCATGCAATTCCGAATGCATGATTATACAATGACTTACACTGCATTTCAGTAAGCATGATTGCACACTATATTTCAGTGACTACGGTTGCACACTGCATTAAACTGTATTTCAGTAAGCATGATTGCACCTGCAACTTTGCAAGTATTATTGTACACTGCTTTACACTTTATTTCGGTAAGCATGATTGCACATTGTACATCTTTGAGATCGGTTGCACACTGCATTATGTTATATTTCAGTAAGCATGGTCGTTCACTGCACTTCAGTAAGTATGGTTGTTCACTGCATTTCAGTAAGCGTGTTTGTATACTATAATTAAGTAAGCATGATTGCACACTATAATTAAGTAAGCATGATTGCACACTGCATTTCAGTAAGCATGGTTGTTCACTGCATTTCAGTAAGCATGTTTGTATACTATAATTAAGTAAGCATGATTGCACACTATAATTAAGTAAGCATGATTGCACACTGCATTTTAGTAAGCATGTTTGGACACTGTAATTAAGTAAGCATGACTGCTCATTACATTTCAGTAAGCATGTTTGGACACTGTAATTAAGTAAGCATGACTGCTCATTACATTTCAGTAAGCATGTTTGCACACTATAATTAAGTAAGCATGATTGCACACTGCATTTCAGTAAGCATGATGGCACACTGTTTTACTCTGCATTTCAGTAAGCATGATGGCACACTGTTTTACTCTGCATTTCAGTAAGCATGAAGGTACACTGTTTTACACTGTATGTCAGTAAGTACGACTTCTCACTGCATTTCGTAAGACTCGATTACACACTGCTGATATTATTTTTATGAATAAAATGGTAAGCATTTTATTGATTGTATTATGATACAAATCCAAGAATAATTTTAGTTAAATGGGATTTTGAAGAAGTTATCGCTTGCTATTCTCACCATAATAAATTGCTCTTCCAAATCTATCTTTCGCAGACGACTGGAATGGTTGATGCAAAGGGTCAAGAGAAACACAACTGGAAAAGAAAATTAAATAATTTTGTCCGATCTACATTGCTAGTAACATGTATATGAGATAATTCTGTTTTGTATCGCTTGTTTAACGGCACCTTGATTGCCCATAACACTGAAAAGTGTCAAGTGTACGTGACAATTCTAAAAAATTGCCAAAGCCTACCTGAGTTACATTTTAAGCATTTACTCGGACACGTACATTGTACGAGTTTAAAATTTCAAAATAAAATGTAGTCTGTTAGTTATCACCACATTTATATGCATCCAACACAACTGCTTGTCCATAAGGAAGCAACAGCGAATAACAAGGACCACTAAGTTCAACAATAGTAGCAATTAAAAAATATTTTCGGGAGGGGGTGAAGGTGGAAGGGAAATTGATGGAATGTTTACATCCTGTTCTAAAATGTTATGCATCATTTCGCAAGTTAACCTCGTACGTAGCCAATCACATTTTGTGATTTAAATTAACTGATAAACACCTTTATGCTAATTTGTCTAACGTGTAAATTTCCTATAAATTTGTCTTTCGACTACAGCATTTCTCTATTGACTTATTGACTGTCGTTTCTCTACTGACTGTAGCATTTCTCTATGGAATGAAGTTTCTTTATTGACTGTAGCATTTCTCTATGGACTCTCGTTTCTCTACTGACCGTATGGTATTTTGAATTTGTATAGTCATTTCTTTGCAATTTCTCTATTGTTCTTTTTAATGAACTTAATGAAAGACATTTTAACCTTACAAGCCTTACGATTTCAAGGAAAATATTGGTTATTTTGTTTAAGAACCGAAGGAAACTAATGCAAAAAACCCAAAAAACAAGATAGTGGTAACATATATCATGCGACTCAAGAAAATACGATTGAATATCCCCCTAAATAAATAAATAAATAAATAAATAAATAAATAAAAAAATAAATAAATAAAGCCACCAACAAATTAGAATATAGAGAACAAGGTTATGAAATAATGTTACAAGCAGTAGCAGTCTGGTTATTTATACATGATTCACCAGGTTCTTTTTCATCATAATCGTTGTCGTCGACATCGTCATCGTCCTCATCAATAAAAACAACAACAATAACAACAATACTAAAGATCTTCTCTTTACAGAACTTAACACCATTCGAATGTACTTTTTATATAAAAATTATACTGATCCTCAATGCACACTGAATAAATACAGCTATCAACTACTGAGTGTTACCTACCTATAAATCTGGTAACAAAACAGAGAACCACTGCCCAGATGATAAATCCCGCGTGCCATTTTGCTGACGTGAACAAATCTTCTTGGTACAGTTCGAATCCCAGAAACATAAAAATGATACATTCGCTGGTAGAACTAGAAATAAGAGTTGATAATGTATGTGTACATATATGTATTTGCTATTATTATTATTATTATTATTATTATTATTATTATTATTGCAGTTGTCGTCGTCATCATCACCGCCATCAAACGAAACCCATAAATAAACAAATTGGCTATGACATTACACGTACAGATAGTAATATAATAACTTTCCTACAACGCAGGTACATGTATAAATATATAAAACCAACAACAAAAAGGCAAGAGCCTGCATGCAGAGTCCATGATCAAAAGCATTGATGTGAAACGTCTTACCTTGGCTCCAAGGTGGAGCATATCTCGCAAAGAATTGTCCGTGCGTCATAATAATTCATCTCATTAAAAACCTCCATTAAAAATTTAGGAATATAAGCAAAATAAAAAATTAACCAAAGTCTTGACGCATATCTGTTAGACTGTGACCTTGATCACAATGCCAAACAGGACAACACGTGCGTCACTGAATGAGCTGTCTTAATTTCAAAATGATTGTTCCAAGGTAAGAAGAAAAAAATGCATGATGGTATTTAGGAAGTGCAAGTAAATGAAGAATTAAAAAAAAACCTTATCGCAAATCTTCTATGAATGTAGCCTTGACCACGACGTAAAATGGGTGGGCTAGCGAGTATATTGTAGAATGAGTTGTCTTCAGAATAAATCATGCAAAGTGCCACGAAAATACATCAAGGTATTTTAAGAAGTATAATGCAAATCAAGATTTTAACCGAAACCCTGACAAGCTTTTGACCACGACGACGACGACGAGGGAAAAGTGACTTTGATTCCCTTCCTACTAACGTCGACATAAGGAAAATTAAACACTTAAAATAATTAAAATTTTTCACTTTTAAAGTTTTTATTTGCTAATTTGTTTTATTTTTTTCTTTCAAACTTTCCTTTTGAATATTTTTTTTGTATTTAAGTTTGTATATCTACCTGAATAGACTGTATGCCGTCAATGTCGTGTAAAATTCTTATGCGAAAGAATTTGCCTGTTCTATAAATTAACAAATTTCGAAAAGAGGAATACTTGATGCCATGATATTTTGCATGCTTGCATTTCAAAGTATAATACAATGATATTTATAAGCTGATACATTATAATGAATTCTATTGAATTGAAGGATGTGATAACTAAATCCACTTCGGCCATGACCAATCCCCATTTGTCATCAAATCACGTCTTAACGTGTTCATTTTGAAAAACCTGGGCTGGATTTAAATTTTCAGGAGCCTTCTAAAGAAAATAAAAATAAAGAAAAAAATAAGCTGCATGTTATATTCATTTGCCTATATACTTTCTTTTTTGCTGTAACTAAGATTTCTTTCTCTATAATATTAAAGATAATTTCTCATGCATTTGATCAATATTTAAAAATGTAACTAAAAAGTACCACAGTTAGTGTATTATGGTCTGAAATCGATAAAAAGTACTTTAAAAAAGGAAACATTTTGTTTAAGGAGACTTATTACCTTTGCATCTTGCTGAAATACTTTACTGTGGTATACGATTTCCTTGATATGTTGTGAAATGCATATTGTGCCTGTGTTAATCCACATGCAATAATACTGAAAATGAAATGAATAGGTGTCAGTGGAAGAATATAAAACTACCAAAGTCACGCAACATTATTATTCGACACTACTTTATTATGGTTATTTGTTACCTTCAAAGATATCTCCGGTTTCACTAAACGTCTAGAATATGTATCTTCATATTAGGATTTTTCATTATTATTATTATTATTATTATTATTATTATTATTATCATTATCATTATCATTATTATTATTATTATTATTATTATTATTATTATTATTAGCAGAAGTATAGTAGTAAAACTAGTAGAAGTCTTTATTGATTAAAATTAAACATTTCCGTACTAAAGAATAACAATGACGCTCTATCTAACCGTAGCTAAAAGAATACTCTCTCTCTCTCTCTCTCTCTCTCTCTCTCTCTCTCTCTCTCTCTCTCTCTCTCTCTCTCTCTCTCTCTCTCTCTCTCTCTCTCTCTCTCTCTCTCTCTAAGATTACAGGTCAAGATAAAAAGTGAAAAGGAGTAAACCTTATAATCCCTGAGAAATGAAACATCTCTGCCGAGAGGTAAGAGATGTAGGCAATAGTAAATACAGCCAACGGTTCCACCACTGTAAAATAAAAAGACAAAAACAACAAACTTGTTAATCTTTTTCTTTCCAAGTAGTTCGATATAGATTTCGTATCTATTCAGCTTATAGTGGTGGAGAAATTCCCATATTAATATTTATTTTATTATATCAATATTTACCAGTTAAAAGTTCCGGAGCTTTCACAACTCACAGTCCATTTGTTATGTACAATTATCAATATATTGAGATTTTAAATGTTAACCAAAAATATTTTATATGAAGTGAATGTATGTTTGAGATTGTTGATGAGATATGGACAAAACTACAACGTGTTTTATGTTGAGTTGACGGAATGAACGACGTGGATATGACATAAGAGTATGATGAGTTCATAAACCATATCAAACGAGTTTTTTTTTCGTTTGACTCGGAATCAAAGAGGAATGCGGTTTTGTATTTATTGCATACTCTCTCATGTATTCTTTATAAATATTTTTAACGATCGTGACGTAATTTGTGACGTAATTTGCGGTGTTCTTACACCTGTTACACAGAAACAAACTTGTGAGCTAGACACAGAAACTTAATCTATGTCACTGACGTGTTAAATGTAGATAACAGAGAACATTTCTGTACAGATGTGATTCAGAGATGCTAGTCTAGCCTGAACAGGGGGCAAAACTTGACGGGCTGTTTGATTTTTTGTATAGGATACAACAATGTTACAGCACATGGCAATTCAGGAAGGTGGATCATTTGCCCTCCCCAAATGACGTTTCTGAGTAATATATTTATTGTACTGGTTAAAATGTGTCCCTTTGCAATGTTTAATGGTTTCAGTTATAACAGTATTTAAACAAAAAGAAAATTAACTAAACGCAAAAGTTAGTCTACTAGTGAACGTTTATGACAAAAGTTAGACCCTTTCACTGTTGACTAGGAAGCATAAGAAAGGATGTTTGAGATGCGTATATATTGTATATGCATTGACAGATGCGTATATATTGTATATGCATTGACAGATGCGTAAATATTGTATATGCATTGGCAGATGCGTTTATATTGTATATGCATTGACATATGCGTTTATATTGTATATGCATTGGCAGATGCGTTTATATTGTATATGCATTGGCAGATGCGTATATATTGTATATGCATTGACAGATGCGTATATATTGTATATGCATTGACAGATGCGTATATATTGTATATACATTGACAGATGCGTATATATTGTATATACATTGACAGATGCGTATATATTGTATATGCATTGACAGATGCGTATATATTGTATATGCATTGACAGATGCGGACGCCATGGTAGAGGATAGAGCAATAGCTCTCCACTACTTCATGCAGGTAAAACAGAACTATCTAAGCCACTCACATTATTTTTTTGTGCATAAGCGTTTCGTATACGTATATTACGATACAAAATTTTAAACCGAATTGTAGACTAGCCAGATTATATGATACATTGGGTATCATTGCAAAATCATTAGACCTGTGATTATAGGGACATTTACAGAAGTAAACTACAAATAATTTAAAATGTTTATAAAGTTACACTATACACAATTAAAGTTTTCAAAAACACGACAGAAATATATGACAAGTGTGACGGTCAATGGTATTTGTGTTGAAGAACACAGAGCAAGAAGATAAATGTGTCGGTTTCTTGAAATCTAACAAACACAAAATATACACCAAAGTCATTTTAAAATATACAAATGGTCAGATAACATTCTATGATGACCTCTCCCGTGATATAAGTAGTTAGAACGTCAGCCTCGGATGCGGAAATTCGCGGATTCGACACACACACACACACACACACACACACACACACACACACACACACACACACACACACTTTCTATGACGTCATATATTGAATAACTAACATTACCAACTATAGCAAGATTATTAAAGCTGTGCAGCATTAAAAAAAACGCAGATGTTTTTGGCTTCATTTACGATACCGCTTGAAACTATCATTACATTTACAAGGTTAGTTAACAATAATTTGAAGAAGGAAAAAAGAACAGATAGAAATTGCGGAAAACAAAGTCCCATTTAAAAAAAAAGGAATTGCGTTACAGTATATGAAATGGCCGCTGAATGAGGCAGACAAAGTATTGGAACAATTTTAGATCTGCTTGAAAGGACTTATGAAACATTGGAATTTCCTGCAATAAAAGTGCCAATTTTAGCTGGTCGCGTTGTCTTATTGACAATCCCTGAATGTTAATTTATCAGGCATAAGCGTTCCCTGGATGTTTTGTTAGATTTTTTGGCGGATTTGAGGGTATTCGTGTTATGTTTTGTTAATCCTTTTTGTTCATGTCGTTCCTGATATTGTTTTTGGAGGGGGTGCTTTTTCTATAACCGTTTTAAACGACGAATAATTAGCGCTAATTAAGACATGTTGATACGAGAAAGGAAGTCTAGTAGCTTACACAGTTATGCAGATAAAATTAAACCGGCCGAAACAAGAATAAAGAACTGAATTGAGAGAACGATTATCTGAGCAACCCAGGGCTGGATCAGGTCAAGTAACAGCGGGAGAGGTTTCGAAAAATTTCGAAAAGGATCCTGACTGTCTTGTAAAGGGCACCAAAGCTAACGTCTGTGTCTATTTACTCAGAGTGCGCTGTTATTGTTGTTGTTGTTGTTGTTGTTGTTGTTGTTGTTGTTGTTGTTGTTGTTGTTGTAGGGTTTAACTCCATTTTTAAGCACAAGAGAGGCTATACATGGCGGCCAGTATTATTGGTGGAGAAAGAAAACGAGAAAACCCACGGTAAGAACCACCGACCCATGAGAAGCTACTGGCAAGCTTTCTCACATACCCACTTTAGCCGAATCTTAGACTCGAATCCACGCAGACAGAGGTGAGATGGCAGTGATCCGTAACGGAGAGCGGTTTAGACCACTGGGTCACTCGGAGCCCCTTTCACTCAGAGTGTGCATTGTACAAAATAAATGTGAGCAACAAATAAAACGATGGTCAAATTTCAAGCGATAAGTGACTGTGTGTAGATGTTGTTTTTTTTTTTTTTTTTTTTTTTTTTTTGTTTTGGGTTTTTTTTAGCGGGCGGGAGCGCAAACTACGGACACCCTCCGCGATTCGCAATCTGCCTGTTACACAAAATATTCTTATACACAGGTCTATGTTAGTGGCGTTGGTATCATTGTCTGGCGGACATAATACGCACGACGAGCGAATCTGAGATATTCACAAAACCAGTGCTGGTAATTACATTTTTTTTTAAAAAAAATATTTAAAGAGAGAAGATGCAAATTTATTAAAATGATTCCGTCTACATTGGCAAAAATGCTGAGACAAATATACATTGTTGCATACTATAAGCTGGTCATTGAGCGATGGACATCATTATAGGTACGACGGACATCATTATAGGTACGATGGACATCATTATAAGTAGCGCAATTCACACAAAGCCAGGTCAAAGGTTGATGTAATCACGTCTCTGCAACAGTATACCAAGCAGATATAGCAATAGTACCAACAGTTACACAATCAACTTGCATTTTTTCCTGGACAAAGTGTATATACTATGCACGATTACAACGTATTCATAAACTTTCTTCTTTAAATTATTACAACATTTATCCACGTCAAGGAAATGATTTGAATGAAGTAAAATCCAGTAGAAAATTTGTGGATACACAGATTTAAAAAATAAAATATTTGTTAAAAAGAAACCTACGGCAGAACGTTCATTTGATATCTGGTTGTATCTGAACCATACGATACAAAACTTAATGATACAATCGTGTCATGGACTCCAGAGGCGAAGTCGTGCCGAATGGAAGGTGTGTCAGAGGTACAGTCAGGCATAATGTATGCACGTGAAACACAATCACTCCTAAAATGTTAAATGAAACTGAGAATAATGATTGGGAGAAAGAAAAACAAGACACGAAGTACCACAAATATAAAGACTTTACCATCAGAGTTGTTACAATCGTATGACAGTGAGGAAAGGAAAAGATCACAGAGATTTACACTTTTATAGTTTGTATTTCCAGTTTACAACAGTAGTTGTGTGGGAGTCATTGGAATCCAGGGGAAATATGGGACTTTTAGCGGGATTCACGCCAGGGTTTGACTTGGCTTGGTCAAGAAACCCCACTGGCCTCTTACAATATTTAAGAAGATCAATATAGGAAATGTAGACGCACAATACGACGCACACCAGACTCAAGGTCATACCATAAAACTGTAAAATGATAGTGGTGAAGATACCATGATTTTCCAGTTTCGGCATGATTATAGAAAAGAATTTCAAAATAACTCTAATAATTAAATACATCAGTATGAATCTTATTGTAACAAATGTACCTCTGTACATCAGTATGAATCTTATTGTAACAAATGTACCTCTGTACATCAGTATGAATCTTATTGTAACAAATGTACCTCTGCAATGTTGAGTGTACTTGGTAATTATAGCAGTCAGAATTCCAAACATAAGGCCAACGGTCATTCCACCCAAACTGACCACAAAGAAAGCCACGATGCCCAGTATTACCTGCAAAAAAGGAAAATAAATTGTCTAAGTTTTCAGCTATTTAAATACTTTACTTGAAAATACATTCTAATAGATAGATAGATAGATAGATAGATAGATAGATAGATAGATAGATAGATAGATAGATGGTTTTTAAAAAAAGTTTTTTTCTGTAAAACAACATTTGCAACAATGATTGACTATCTCAACATTTTGACAATGATTCCAAGAATTATATATATATATATATATATATATATATATATATATATATATATATATATATATATATATATATATATATATATTTACCTAATTGATGTCAACTATTTGATTATGGAAACAAAAAGTGAAAATAAAATTATTTTTGACCCAACTACACACATTTCCACTTCGCAAAATATTATAAAAATGTGTCCTGTGAGAGAATGAGGAATATTCCTGGACTCCTCCATGTACATTAAAATTCAGACGCATGAAAATGAAAACACCTGTTTAATAAAATACTAAATCTAGATCTTTGCTTATCTACCTTGATGACAACACGCACTTTACCTGCACAAGCCTTGAGACTTATACACTTAAATATAGACTGGTTTACCTTTAAATGAACATTGCCAAAAGTTTCTAGCACCTGCTAAGGGTAAAAAGGAATTCGATAAGAAATCTGTATTTAAACAAGAAAGTACAATTTTATCCTTTCCAATTTCAGCTATTATCACTTAAACACTTATGCAGCGATAAAAACAGAATCAAATTTATAAATACAACACTGTGATGTGAGATATTTACACGATGATTATGATGTCGTCGAAAATACCAGTCACGAAAATACGTACATTTACATCAACAGCTTCAATATGCATTTACAATTACGAATGGGATTGTTCCCCCAATGTTTCAGTGACCTGTGATGAGCATAACACAAAAAAGGTTAATACCATTACATGTTGTAGAAGTCGCACGTATATGTACATGAACATGTGACACAAATCTCTCAGATATGCGACTATCATTTTAGCGAAGAATGAAAATTAAATTTATTTTGTTCATTATTTGTATCCTGCAATGGTAAAGACTGAAACTGAAATATTTGATAATAGTCGAACTTCAAAACTTTCCTGCCATAATGATTGCCACTGATATTCGTCTCTCGGTTTTCTATCAACTTTATAGTTTCCGTTTAATTAATTCTGCACGGAGCGAATGTGTTCTATCAATCTTATAGTGCCATGTTTAAGAAATAGATGCCAAAGTAAAATAACCCAAAATCAAGAAAACGCACGTGCTAGCTATAGACAACAATGGTGAGTGAGATCTATAGGCAGTCAGATAATCAAAATGTAGCCGTATGTACTATGTCTCAAAAAGCATCAAAGACAGTACAAATTATACCTGGTCAATTGTGATATAAGGCATTAGATTAAAGGTATTCGTCATGTTGTATAGAACCACTGTCACGGCATCTGCAAAATAAACGCAGTGTAAAGCAATTGTATTCATGCATCGCACGAATAGGGAGAACTGAAACACATAACTTGTTTTGAGATATGCTGTTGTTGTTGTTTTTGTTGTTGTTGTTGGGCTTAACACCATTTTCAGCACACGAAAGGCTATATATGGTGGCCAGTATTAATGGTGGAGGAAGAACCCGGGAAAGGTTCAGGAAAGAAACACCGACAAACGTGAAGCTAATCGCAAGCTTTCTCACATACCCGCATTGGCCGAATCTGAGACTCGAACCTACACTGACGCAGACAGAGGTGAGATGGCAGCGATCCGTAAGGGAGAGCGCTTTAGATCACTCATCCACTAGGGGCCCCTGTTTTAAGATATAACAGTAGCAGTGCATTCTCACATGCAAATCTTGTATAATATCGAAATTATGTAAATATATTGAAGTTGTTCCTGTTTTCGATCTACGGTCTTCTTATGTCCAAGTCTGCCCTAGATGCAGTGACGTCACTAGGGTTGGTGTCACACAGTGCGGCAAATCCTGGTGTCACCCTCATGGACATGCTTCCTGCTCAAAAATACAAACTTTGTATTGAAAATCATTTTAGTGTTACCCACTCTGATGGTGTCATCCAGTGCGGTCTGTACCCCCCACCCACGTGACGCCACTACCTAGATGCATGACCATGAAAAGAATACATTTTCATCAACGACATTCTGATTTTCTAAAGTCTACATGAATCTCTAAGCTCGTATCAAGGACACGTGTCCATACAATCGGAACAAAGTAGCTGACATTGCAAATACACGTACCTTGTTTACAGTGACGTCATGTGGACGTCACACATCATCATCGAATACACATTACGACAACTTATTATTTTGATAACTAAATGATTTTCAAGTATAAGTGGAGTTTGATACTATACTTGTGCAAAATGTTGCATAAACGTATCGTAATACTTTGACATGCTTCTATTTTGCCTAGAGTACTTCGGATGTGGCTGAGTTTTCCGCTATTTTCCAGTTGTTGTCCTCTTTTTAAGATCCATGGAAGTACTTTTGAAGTAGATATTTCTAGAAAATTTCCAATTTTGTCCAAAAAGGCAAATTTTTATCATGGTATAGGATTTATTTACTTTTTTGCTAGTACACAATCATAAATAGGTTGCTTCTTTTCGTCGACTTTTAAGTTAATCTTCTTTTTTTTCTTTATAAAATGTGGTAATTAATTAACTGCAAATATATCATAATTTTGGTTTTTAGTCTTATAATACAGAACAAGATACTGTTTTTTGAATTTCATGCAGTTATGGGACCAAACAAGACCCCTATTCAATCTAGTTCCTTTTTCTGTGATATTTAAATACTCTCCTAGAATATTTAATTATTGAAGAAAAATAAGCAACATTTTATTAGATTCAGAGAAGAAATTGTAACTTCGAATATATCCCAAATTTCCTGAAATTATCGTGAATAAATCACTGAATGGTGCGAATCAGTGTTTTAAGGGCTGAACGTAATTTTTTTTAATAGTAATACTTAATTATATCTCTGTTTACATTAAAAAAGGATCATTTTGCCATATTTTATTTTCTGAGATAGTATATATATATATATATATATATATATATATATATATATATATATATATATATGCATGTGTGTGTGTGTGTGCGCGCGCGTGTGTATGTATGTATGTATGTATGTATGTACGTACGCGTGTGTGCGTGCGTGCGTGTGTGTGTGTGTGTGTGTGTGTGATTGCGTGCGTGCGTGCGTTTTACCATTTAATAAAGATTCTCCAAAAACGAGAAAATAGAGAACATTGTTAACGCCGACTTCTTGGAAAGTGGCCAGTACCTGAAAAAGTATTAAACTTAATCAATCCTACAGAAATGTAAACTAGGAAATGATACAAATTATACCCATTTGGAAATATTATGAATGCCCTCAGAATGTACATATTTTTAAAAATAATGACGACAACTATAGAATTGCACCCATTTTGAATATATTACGAAAAGTATCAAATTGCACTTGTTGCGAATTAATAATCTCCAAAGTAACCTAGCATAATACATAACGGATACTTTCCCGTTTTACCCATTGTGAATAAATAAAGTTGTACGGAATTTGAATACATAAATAATACTGTCCAATTGTACACACTGTGTATACATAAAGAATACTTTCTAGTTGTACCCTATTGTGAATACAAAAGAATACTATACAGCTGTACCAATTGTGAATACATACAGAATATTTTCCAGTTGTACCCTATTGTGAATACAAAAAGAATACTATACAGCTGTACCAATTGTGAATACATACAGAATATTTTCCAGTTGTATCCTATTATGAATACATAAAGAATACTTTCCAATTGTACCCTATTGTGAATATATTATGAATAACCTAATGTTGTTCCAATTACGAAGATTATGAAGTTATGAGCTCGCTGTGCCTAAGGACATGTTTCATTGGTGTATCAGATAACATTTTTTATGAAGAAGAAAAGCACTTCGAGTGTAACTATTTTAATTCCGACTTTAATATCTGATAGACTTGTAACAAAATTGCACACACACACACACACACACACACACACACACACATTCCTGTCAACTTCCAGTAGTTTTTATTTCTTACATTGCCAATATGAGGCAAGAAAATATTACAAAGTTATTTTATTGTTATGTACATCAACACGCCAGATTCAACATTTTTTGTTTTACGTTACAGAAGTATAACTACTAATAGAAGGAGCAGACGTCGACTGGTATATTTTCTGTTTTCTTTTCTTGGTTTTTGTTTCTATTTAGAATTTTATTTGATATTGTTATATGTGCCAAGATATTAAACGGTAGGTTTTGCTGCCAAATGACACTGTCGTGCTTAGTGTCACACTACAGCTGTAATCACACGAACAATGTTACTTCCACTCAATGAAAAACGACGTTTTATAAACAACTTTATACTCTTTTGTGTTTGGTGCATATAAAGATCACAAACTGAAGATAAAATTTCTATATACTTTAGACCTTGAAAGAATACGATTCTCGAAGATCTGTTTGAGCTTGAGTTTTTCATTCAACCACTCCAAAGTAACTGTTGTACACAAAATCAAAATAACCTTGCTGATATCTAATTCCCAGACCCAGAGCATTAACTTCTAAACTGGCGATAATCAAACAAACCAAAATACAGCACAGAAAGCATGGATTGGCAGACGGGAAATGCTGTTTGATTTCTTTTATCTGATCTGAATCCACAAGGAGTTTGAAAACCGTTTTATATTTCTAATGCGTAGTAATTACAGGAATGTGTTCTTTTCTCTTCCCTTCAGTTGAGCTGGTAGCAATTGTGCTTTAGTGTGGGTGTAAAAGGTCAATTATGTTCCCATCTATCAAGGGACTCGCGGTCTTTCAACTCGCACAATTCGGATTGGAAATAGGAAGTACGTTAAGATGATAATGATAGAATTATCACTTTTAGGTACAGAGTATTCTTTGGGGTATTGCTTAATTTCAGCAGTCGTTTTCTCATTTGAACACCTCTTTGGGCGATTATCGCTATAGTCACAGATGGATTCGTATTCTCATTTGAACACCTCTTCAGGCGTTTATCGCTATAGTCACGGATGGATTTGTTTTCTCATTTGAACACCATTGAAACAATTATCGCGATAGTCTTGGATGAATAATATATCTTTAAGTGTGTAACAGGGTTGTCTTGGAAGCTTCCGTTCTATGTTCTGAACATGTTTAAAGACGAGAATATCAAACGGAATTACATTCACTGCCTTCAGAATCGTTCTCTTAACGGAATACAGCAGGACTGAATACATTCGCTTACCTCTTCATACTTTTCTTTGTGAAAGATTATATTCTGTTTCAGATCAATCAAAAGGAGTCAATAGCAAAAGTGTATTCTTCTTCAAATCAATCAAAACTAGTCAATAGTAATCTATGATTAAACGCATAACAATAACATTATTTTTGATGAACCATATAATTTTTTCATACATGATACAAACAGTGTTGACTCTCTCTGTCAGTTAGTCCAACATATCAGTAAAACTTATTTGATAATTACGTATCTCAGGAAAGTGCTCAAACATGTTACGAAAATGTGAGACTATTGCATTCATAAATTAATTGCAGATATTCATTAACGCACGCAAAAATTTATAATAATTTAATTATATATAATTTAATTACATTAACGTTTACGTTGCTGAATGACATTGTTGAATATTAATCAGCAGTGTGGCCTACCATATCTATCGCATTGATGTTAACAGTAGTGTGTGTGTGTGTGTGTGTGTGTGTGTGTGTGTGTGTGTGTGTGTGTGTGTTTGAAGATAACTCACAGCCACGGGATCCACAGCTACTATAATGGAGCTGAATACGAGACACTGAATCAAGTCGATATGGATATTGCTGCCCATTGCTCCCATATAGATCAACCCGTACAGTGCAGGACCTGCAATATTTACATAAATGCTGCCCTCAACAAATTATTAAACTTTCAACCGTCTTTGATTTAAGATAAAACAGATATAGGACACAACAACAGAATGGAATATCTGTCTTTGACCTTTGATATTGGTGAAAAAAATGTGGAAGATAATAGAAACAAGTCTCTCTCTCTCTCTCTCTCTCTCTCTCTCTCTCTTCTCTCTCTCTCTCTCTCTCTCTCTCTCTCTCTCTCTCTTAAAGGGAATATTATCGATGATGAAGCATATGGTAATAAACGTTTGAGCTTCTAGCCGAATAGAATCGTGAATATATACTTGCTTGGATAGTATAGTAGCAATATTATTCAACATTATCAGGTTAGCAAAACCACTCCATTCGCCTTATGGTTATAGCGTCCGACTCGGATGCGGGAGGTCACGGGTTCAAACCCTGACTGAGTCATTTTACTTACAGAAAATGGTACTGATAACTGCCTCCCTACGCGCTCAGCATGAAGAGGTTATTGTGGTCGGCCTGGTGTCAGGATAATGTAACTGGGTGGGACATCATACTACATCATGTCTTCAGCATGATGTCCCAATGCTAGACATCACCACAAACTGCCACACAGCAGACATCGTACCGATATGACTGAAAAATTGTTTAAGCTGCGTTACAATTCCAACACACACACACACACACACACACACACACACACACACACACACACACACACACACACACACACAGGATAGCAAAATTGAAACCAAATTAATGAAATCTTACCAATAAGGAAAAAGTTGAAAACAGTCCCCTGTAAGAAAAAGAGAATGATTTCTGTAGTACATGGCATATAAACCGTTAAACTTGATTCATTGTAATAAAGATGATATGTAAACATAATGCATGTACTAAATATTGATTTAATACATTGATATAAGGGAGAGATGTGAATTCTGAAAACGCCCTAGGTAGGTTTGATATAACTTATTGTAATCGACAGCAATAATAAAACATGTCTCGTTTAATATCCTGCAGAAATGGAGAAGCATGGGTTATCATAGGCACTTCTGGCAATATTTGCTCAATCTAATATGTATAATTGAAACGCAGACTTTAGAGTTTTATTCTTTCCACTTTAGCTCATTACTAAAAAATTAAGTATGACGAGCTGACGGTGTTATTTTTGGACTAAAAATTTCAATTGAGAAACCATTGTAGCTGTGAGAAAGAAATGGAACTTACAAGCAATAATAGCTAATTTTTGAAGATTATCTATTTTGCAATTTAAAGATGGGAGCTCTATAAATAAAGTCGTCTAATGCCTTGCTGTATTGCAACTCAACAATTCTCGTTTGTTGTTGTTGTTGTTGTTGTTGTTGTAGGGTTTAACGCCATTTTCAGCACACGATAGCCTATACATGGCGGCCAGTATTATTGGTTGAGGAAGAACCCAAGAAGGACCACCGACCCAAGAGAAACTACTGGCAAGCTTTCTCACATACCCACATTTTCCGAATCTGAGACTTGAACCTAAGCAGACAGAGGTGAGATAACAATGATCCGTAACAGAGAGTGCTTTAGACAACTAGGCCACTCGGGGCCTAAACAAGTTTTGTCGTAATGTTGATGATGATATCTTTCACAAGATGGATTTGATTTCATCGAATTAGTTATATCAAGTAAGAGAAATCTCACAGCTTTGCTACATCCCGCATAACAAAAGCCATGTTGCTAAATTGTTTCCTATTAGTCAAATTTTGTTTTCTATTTATCGTTTAGTAATAAAAAAAAATAGTTGACGTTTACATTCCGTAAATACTCACTTATAAGTGGCGTCAAAATGCAATCAACACTGATCATGACCTGCCATGGCATAACGCGCCTACATATCAGGATCAATTTGTTCTACAGATTACTTTTATAAAACTTCACAGATCCAGATATGCCGCTTCATTATGCACCTGCGGATATGAGTCTTTGCAGTCTGCAGTTGGACATGACATAGAAATAAGTATATTCGGTATGTTTCTGTGTGAAATTATATTTCGAACCTTGCATGACTTGAATGTGAATATTCTATTTTTCTCTTGTAATTTCCGCATCATACATATACTTTTTCAAATGCACCAGATCCCTGAGAAATAGATTTTATAAATGAACAAATATAATAGAAACAAGCATGACAATGCACACTGCAGCAATTCAGAAAAATCTGTCCAAAAGCTTTCGAAATCTGTAGATCCTCTTTTCAACAACAAAAGACAACTAACAATTACAAACATAAAACTTCTAACAAGATATATATTTACATAATATTGTTTTGATACTGAAAAAGCATCAAAGAAATGTAATGCAAAAAGATCGTATGAAAGCAGAAAATACCATATATAAATATATGAACTGATACATGTTTCTTACTAGTTAGAGTAATATCAGTAAATCTTGTTAGCTTTTGTGCACTTTCCTTTTTACTACCGTGTTTTTATGTCTGCGTGCAAGTGTGTGTGTGTGTGTGTGTGTGTGTGTGTGTGTGTGTGTGTGTCTCAGAGAAAAGTGCGGATACATACTATCGCGGCATATATCAAAACTGTTCCAACATTGTCATAAAATGTTCTGTCATGAAGGCTGTATGCTGATTCTAGAATGCTCCTGAAAAAAGAAACCAAGACAGTTGGGTCAATTCGATAACATCTCTGGGAAATGCGGCCTAAAAACTATAGACTCCCAGCCCCCGTTTTCAAGGAAATACCCAACATAGCAAGTCTTAAAAGCAAGGAAAGCAGGAGACAGAGACTCACCAGTCTCGGTGTTTCGCGGCAAAAACTGTTTGCTTGGATGACACTTGCGTGAACTGAGAATACCGGAAAAACTGTATCGGTGAGTGCTTTAAATCAATCTACAAATGCGCAATAAAAAGGGATGGTAAACTTAGCTGTGTGCGTGATAGGCGTTCAAGCACACTACGTGCTATGTTGCCACTACTTAAATTGCGTCGTAGGAGCACACCCTAGATAATTAACATCTTTATTAGAGGCTGGCATCATCCCTTAGGGATACCCGTTTGAAGCTGATTCGGTGATATTTTTAGAAAACACATGAACACAGATCCAAAAGAAGAAAAATCACAAAGGAAAAACGTTAGGAAATTCCAGTTATCTGACAAAGTGCAGTTAAGCAAGGCAGGAAGGATTTGAAGATCCCATTTAGCCCACCAAGCGATTCGTATCGCTCACGAGATTTTAAAGACGCGCTTAAGGAATTCTCACTGATAAGCGAAGTTCTTGAATGTGGACCTATCTGACTGGGTTTTCGAATGGGCAGACCTGTAATTGCTGAATATCGTACGTTATCAACCAATGCGAGATGGTTCATATAAAGACAAGAGCCTTTCTGGCCTCTACTGGAAACTCGAGGCAAACATAAAATATAAAATTGACTAAAACGTTTTAGGCAAGAGACATATGAGTGGCCCTGAAAAGGGCCTTTGAGTTTTTATTGTTGTGCTAACGTCATTCCAAAGAGGGCATCGCATATGTCTTCTTCTCTTCTTCAAACTTATTCTGACTTCTGGACAGTAGATGAGGACTCTCTTCATAGATCCTCGTCTCACCACATCGTTCCTTCTTTTCCAAACGCTCGTATAGGTGGTCCTAATGATTGTCCATACTGATTTGACAAACACGGGTAAGCTCATGCGGAAGAGCAGGGACGATATGAGGGTAGACGATTCAACGTTAGTCCACACCTTGTGACGAGAAAAGATGAAGGAATTAAGTGAACCGCGGTTATTTGTAGTGGAAAAGCGGATCGAAACGAATTGATTTTTTTCACTAATCGTAACACGTATTAAAAAATTCAGTCACAGTGCAAAGTCTTTCTCTGTATCCAAAGGATAGCTACCTGTGATGTCACTTTCTATATATAGGTGCGTTAGTATCTGTGCCCAGTGAATCAATGCGACATTGTTTTCAAACATGACGGAAACTAGGAAGACGACGAATTGGGGTCCACCGATCGTGGGGACAAAAAGTGATAGCATAGCAACGTCTACCGATGTTAACACGGTCCTGCTTCCATAAGAGACCGATTTTAATTGGGATTTAGTGGATTTTCTTTCTTCTCTGCAAGACTTTGTTCAGGTACCAGCCCCTTTGTCACCTTCTTCTTACTTACTACACAATGAGGAAGAAAAGAGGCAGAAAAAAGAATTGGATAAATTTTTTTACAGCAGCAGAAAGAAGCAGAACAAGCTTTTCTACTTCAACACTAACAGCAAGGTGAGGAGGCAACAAGAAAGAAATGACAGGAAGAAGAAGCATCAGCAGACAAGAAACAAGGGCTGCAAGAGAAGGAAAACAGTTAAATTCAAACGGCGATGGTACACTTAGAAATTTTATCAGAGTTAAGAAGTATAAAATAAATGTATCAGAACCCTTTAATGCGACCCAAGAGAAAAGGAGCCAAACAGCCCAACCCTGTTACTACACATGAGATACCAACCATATAGATTTCTACCAATTCATAAACAGGAGCATGTCATAAAGTAGGCTTAGGCAATCCAAAGGCTTAAGGCAGATAAAGCTGATTGCTTCCCGCTTCTGCGCTTTTTTTTTCTCTTTCTGGTCGGCATGAGAGTGAACTGAATAATGGAAGGGAAGACACTAACCCTTTATATAAGGAAGACACTGGCCCAACATTTATGTAGGTACCCATAGCGTTTAAAATGAACAAAAGTGTTATTGGTAGACGACTTTCGTAGCATCAAGTACAGCATCGTTCTAATTAACAATCCTCAAGACCAGATGTGCTTAGCCAGTTCCGTCGTGGTGGGACGAACGTATGCCAACAAGAACGACACGGTAAAATGGAGAAGAATATGGAAAATTATTCAAATTTTTCGGACCGAGCCAAACAAAAAAGAGAAGTAGAACTCCTGTTACAGCAAGCTAGGCTATTCAAAGACGCGGACTGCGGCATTCCTAAAAATGCAAACTTTGCAAGACATCTTGGCTCCTTGCTTCACCTTGAAAGTGCACCATCAAGAAGTGCGCTGACTACTGTTGTTTCGTGACACAAATTTCAAAGACGGAACATACATTCACGTCTATCATCAAGATAAACATTGCAATGTCATCACCAGTATCAATGCATTACTATGATACGGTTGTTACTGTGAGAAATGTATCTATGTTTGGCCTCTAAACCCGGTCTGGACGAAGGACAATATGAGTGCATTGCACAGCTTGTCAGCTCACCTTTGTCAGCCCGACCTGTTACCGACAACATCTCAAGATGCTAGGTTCACATCAGAAAGGTTCTTGTCAACTCCTGAGATTATTTAGTGACTAAGCAATTTGGATACGACTACGGAGTGTGCAAAACGTAGACTACCATGCCACGACCTTTATCGCTCGTGATACAACGATTGGCGCGGAAGGAAATCAATAACAGTATTCAGACAGTGGAAGATTGCCAACACTTATTACGAGCACTAAATCCAATGATTTTGGGTCGTCGTGTACTGTGTGTCTTAGTGACTTGCTATCTGGGATTTCGTTCACCAGCCGAATAATTGTGGGCTCTGTACTATCTGTACAGTGAGGTACCGCCAAAATACACGAACGTGGTACCTTTAAATGTCCACTAGAGACTCATTCACGCCGACGAGTTGTGATCCTAAAATCGTCCAGTGAAAAACAAAATAACTTTTAAACTGTATTAGTGATAATGTCAGAAGAAGAACACGTCACCGAGGAAAAGCACCCGCTTCAGGACAGGACTTTTATGTACATTCCCTAAAGGCCATTCTAGGAGGACACCTGTGTGACTGTACCAAACGTAGAGACTCTAAGAACATTACACACTGTCCCCAGGACACCATACTTTCGTCAAATCAAATGTTCTATAGAGATTTGTCTATATTCCACTTTGATCGTTGTGATGTGTATTTTAATGCTGTACTTAACAATTTAGATGTTATGTCTTTTTGTCTTTTTGTTCTTCCATGTAAGCAAAATCAATAAACGTGTCCTGGAAAAGTATAAAATCTATTGTCTGTTCCCTCTTCCTCCATGTTTAAAAGCATCGATGAAAACTGAGATCGTGCTAGTTGGGAGGCATGGTATCTTCGCCATCCCCTTAACACGTTAATTGCAAAAGCCAACGGTTCAGGCAAAACCGAATTAGTGAAACGTTTGATCGAACATAAAATTCATTTGATCATCTGAGACTTAGACGTTTTTGATTACTAAAAAAACATGACATAGAAACAGAACGAAAGAAAATGATGCAACGAGAGTCTTGCCCGTGTTCCAAGTCGGAACTTGATCTGTTCGCCATGCCACCCAGCATAACGAGATGCAAAACTCCTAATGGGTAGAATTTCATCCCGTTTCCTCTGTTAATGACTCAAAATCAGCCTCCATCTAATTTGAAAGCAATGGACAGCCCGAAGATAACAACCATCAGAATAGCAGTAACTTGTACTTAAAACTCCAAGTAGCCGAAGTGGACGGTACTGACAAACTCAAAGACGAGGACAAGGTAGACCCGTCAAACATTTTCATGTATTCCTTAGTGGATTTGTAATTGAATAACAAACTGATCAGCAGTAGCATAAATACTTACCTTTATTGAACGTACCTGGAAAACCTCTTGATGTACGAAACAAAATCCAAAAACACACATCTTGAATGCCTAAATGGTATGGCAACCTGAAACGCCGGGCAAGTTCAAAAGGATAGATGACAACAATGTGAGGTTGAAAGACCATAAAGATAAAAATTGCTAGAAGCTGTAATTTAGAACTGATGGATCGTTTGCATTTGGGCATGTGGTTGCAAGAGAATTCTTCGCTGAACGGAGTAGAAATCCGCTTGCGACTGAGTAGAAACATTGCCGTTTTTAGTTTGATGGCTGAAGATGTTGCTTCCAATTTATAAAACCATCATACAAGAAGACCAACTTTACGTACGCCGTGTGAACGTTTCATCTAAACTGGTAGACGATATCAGTCACACTTTGAGCTGAACAACCACCAAGTATCTGACACGACGTGTGGAAGGGAAAAATTGACCATTCCCGCTAACTAGTGATCCATGGTCGAAGATCATCTGTTTCAAGGACAGTTATCCAAACGTTGAATCATTGGCATCGTTGGGAATTCAGCCGTCAGTGGAGCCTACGAGGACAATCCTATAGAGTTTAATCATTTTGACATGTTCAAGATTGAAGGCAGTTGCGATGGCAAGACAGTGTGTGCCAGATCATTGAAACCTGAATTTGAACAAAAAAATAACTTGAGGTGGTACTTGTTACTGTACGAAGCCACCGGACAGTTCGGAACCATCAGCAATCACGACATGTAGTACAAGGACTATGCAGGAAGCTATGTGTTGTGGGATTTCGATTTCACTCCAGACCAAGGCAGATACGAGCGACATGTCCACCCTATCAATTTCGGTCAGATTCGTGTGAAACGTCAGTTTAAATGACCGCTGAAGGAAACAGTGAACGTCATCCTGCATGCCGAATTCGATTATACAATATAAATCTATAATTTGAGAGAAGTCATTCTAGACTATTAGAAGCTATGGAGCTATTTCTCCTTGAATTGTGGAGAATCTGTGCAAATAGAACGGGAAGCCAAAATGGAATGGGGATCAGAACCCAAGACAAAGACAAAGAGGTGATAGTGATGGCCAGAACAAGAACAACATTAAGTCTCCTGGCAGAAAAAATATGGAATTAATCAGAAAAGATTGCTATGGATGCCAAAACGATCATCCCAGGAAAATTCAACACGACAAATGTCTGATTATGAGTCAAGAAAACAAACTGGATGAGTGTCTGGCGAACTCTTTGAGTCGAATCTAGGAAAAGGGCAGTGTTGCATCGGTGGTGTGTAGACTTGCGTGATCATTCCTCGCCTCTGTTATTGCTCGAGAGATCCAATACATTGAATTTCTCTTGGCTCAGAGTGTGGAGACAAAGCGACGAAACGGTTACTTGTCATAGACTTTCAAGCAACATGTCAGGATTAAATTGAATACTTATAATTACCTGTGGAAAAAACAAAACAAGAAGTATTGGATACTTGAAAACTTTATTATCTTTTAAACAAAAGTTCCATCACTACTTCTTGGAATCTTGTGGTGTGTGCTAAAGATAAACTACCTCATCGCTAACCTCAAGACCATCACGCTTATATCATCAACAGGGACGACATTCATCTCCCAGGACCCCACTACGTTCCTAAAGAGGGTTGTGTGGAGTATTTTTATTCGTATGGATTGCCACCTTTGGAAGACGACATCATTGACTTTATGAGAAGAAATGCCCAGACAACACGATTCAATAATGTGAAATTACAAGACACATACTACATTGTGTGTGGACAACATTGTGTGTATTTTTATTAATCAACGCAGTCTTAGATATCCCTTAGAACATTTAATGACTTATTTTGATCGTAACTCTTCTAGAAGCAATGACAAAGTAGATCGATGAATTTATGACCAATATGGCACTATGTTGTCCATCACCATAAAAATCAGCTACCATAGTTTTCCAGCCCAACAAAAGTAGTAGGGATGTTTTCCATCGTTCCCGCGCTTGCGCCATATAAAGAGAATCAGCCTCCAGTCTGACGTGAATTTACATCGTGTCAGGCAGAGTCTGATATGGAAGCATGATGAGATAGAGAATGTCAGGATGTTGAAAGTGACCCGAGACCTGATAGAATAGGTCTTTAGAGAGAAAATCAAGAAAACAATACATTAGATAATTTCAAAACCTAATAATATGCACAGATGTCATTTAACATAATACATATACAAGACTATATGATAACATATTATACAAAAGAGGTACACCATACATAAATCAAATTTGATATGCTAAATAACCAATGACTACCAATAAAACCTTTACATGGCTTATTTCAAATGGGGTCTAATCCGTGGTACAATATTTACGAGCAAAAATCTAAATAAGGACACGTAAGAAAATAAGCGAGTTAAAAGAGCATATTACAACGATAAATTATTGCACACGATAGAAAATTCAATGACAATGACAATGACAATGACAATGTAAATAGTATACAATTCAATCAGATACGTGAAATATTTAGATAAGAAGATAATGCGAGGCAAGAAATAGTTATTTCAAATAAAGACTTGTGTCCAAAACGCATCACTTTATGAAGAACAAAACCCTTTCGGTAGAATTATTTTAAATGTAAATTTCAATTACTTCAATAATTGAAACAAATTCCTTTCTGCAATAACCTCAGCTTGTTTGAATGAGTAAAATTGTACTTCAATTGTACATCTGCTTTTGTTGGTAAAACTTGAATTATTTTGTGGTGATGGGTTCCGATTTTTGTTTTTTAATTTTTAAAAGGTTAACACGAGAATCGAGTATAATCTAAATGGTTTCAATAGATTCACATCACTTAAGAGTGTTGTCCCTTTTTTACGGATGGTATTGTATCTAACGAGCTTGGCATATTACCAATTTACTTCGCAATATCATTTGCAATTGTCTCTCCAGACACGTTTTGATCCAAAAAGTAAACCAAAAGAAAGAAAAACTAATATTCAGATCAAGTTTCCCAGCACATATTTGACAAGAATTACCTTACTATGTCTTATGTGGAAATGACCATATAAAATAAAAGTACAGTATACTGTTTTCGAACATGCATTTAACAAAAAATGAGAAATGAATAATAAAAATGTCTAGAAGAGAGAGCACGTATGCGATTTGTATATTATGTAGTTTACCGTTATCTTTGAGGAGTCTTTCTCTCTCTTTCTCTCTCTCTCTCTCTCTCTCTCTCTCTCTCTCTCTCTCTCTCTCTCTCTCTCTCTCTCTCCTAAAATAAATATGGGGCACCTCATACGATATGTAGAACTCGGCAAATTATGTTAGTTGTATTTCAGAAGGTAAAGACCTTAATATCGCTTTTTTTTACCTTCATTTATCATTTGACCTAAATGGACATGGTACTCGTTCGCTATCATTAACTGATGTTTGATTTTATTTTTCTTAAACTTTTCATCTTAAACTTCATTTCAATCAAATGCATCTGTCCTGTTAGTAAAATTAAGCCGTTTTATTTATTATAAGTTAATGTTCAGGGAACCAAATTATGTTATTTCGTCAAGTAATTACTCAGTTCCACATTTAGCTAAAAAAAATGATTCTAATAATAAAAATATGTAAAAGTATATAATAAGTATAATTAAAATGCACGCGTGGACAATAGTCTCAAAGTCAGTTTATAAATACCAAGGTAAAACTTACGGAGGAAGTAGATACAGAAAGAAAAGATTAGACGTCATATTCGGGCTTCTTCCACCTTCCTCGAGTGAAAAACTGAAAGAAATAGGTAAATCAGCTTGACAGATCTTGTCTGAATTGATATCGGCTTTAACGAGTAGACTGAATTTATCTTTTCTAATTAGTCTACACAGAGACTGAACTGATCTTTTCTAATTAATGTACTCAATTACTATATGACACTGTTTTAATTAGTGTACTCAGAGACTAAATTGTAAAGGATCCTTGGTAATTAGTATATTCAGAGACTAAATTGTACTTAGCGATCTCAGAGGCTGAATTACTAACGTCCCTTTGTAATTAGAGTAATCTGAGACTGTGTTGCAAACCATCCTCTCTGATTAGTGAATTCGGAGATTGTACTGTAAATGATTCTTTCTAATTAGTGAGACAGAACGGTAAACAATCCAGAACCATAATTGAAACTGATCCTTTTCATGCGATTATCGAGTGTCTGAATTTTAAACGCTTCTTTCTAGATAGTGTACTCAGAGCATGAATTGCAATAGGATAATTTCTGATTAGTGTATTCAGAACATGAATTGCAATAGGATAACTTCCTATTAGTGTACTCAGAGCATGAATTGCAATAGGATAACTTCCTATTAGTCTACTCAGAGCATGAATTGCAATAGGATAACTTCCTATTAGTGTACTCAGAGCATGAATTGCAATAGGATAACTTCTTATTAGTGTACTCAGAGCATGAATTGCAATAGGATAACTTCCTATTAGTGTACTCAGAGCATGAATTGCAATAGGATAATTTCTGATTAGTGTATTCAGAACATGAATTGCAATAGGATAACTTCCTATTAGTGTACTCAGAGCATGAATTGCAATAGGATAACTTCCTATTAGTCTACTCAGAGCATGAATTGCAATAGGATAACTTCCTATTAGTGTACTCAGAGCATGAATTGCAATAGGATAACTTCTTATTAGTGTACTCAGAGCATGAATTGAATAACGACCTTTTAGAATGAGTACACAAGATTGTGAATTTAAATAGGATCCTTTCTAGTTATGTATATTCAGGTGCTCTATTGAAGAAACAAATTCTACTTAGCCTCCTCTGAACTGCAAAACTTTTTAAACAGTCCTAATTGTAATCTATCATTTTTCATTATCTGAAATGAGGAACGATCCTTTCAAATCAGTGTACTCGAATCCTGAACTGTAAACGATCCTTTCTAATTAGTGTAAAAAGAATACTTTCTGACAGGAACGGCATTTAAGGATGGCAAGTGGGGCGACCACCCTATGCCCCGCTCTTTATGGGGCCCTGCGCTTCAGGCCATAATCAGTGTTTGCAGTAGCATACCAGTCAAGGTACCAATACACTGGTCTAGCGCGGTCAAGGTCTGCTCGAAGCCCTTCGTACTCCTGACGCCTCCTCTGCTATTTGATTTGTGTACTCAGTCAGGATTGTAAACCATCTTTTCTATTTAAAGTATTCGGTGTCTAAATTGTCGAATTTTTCATCTAATTAGATTACAAATTATAATCTTTAATTAGTGCATTTATAGACAACTAGAAACAAATCCTGTCTAAATAGTGTATGTATAGATGACCCTTTTTAATTGGTTTGCATATATATTGAATTGTAAAGTGTCCTTTCTAAATTGAGTACTTATACATGATCACATCTAATTGGGTTGCTTACGGACTGAATTGTAAAGGATACTTTCTAATTAGTGTATTTACAGAATGAATTGTAAATGAATTTCACGATTGAACTTTGACCTTTCTGGTACCTATTGAACTTTCATAATCAAAGGAAAGATATATATATAACAATTTCACGATTGAACTTTGACCTTTCTGGTACCTATTGAACTTTCATAATCAAAGGAAAGATATATATATATATATATATATATATATATATATATATATATATATATATATATATATAATTACAGCTTTTATCCATACATGTGTGTTATTAGTATTTTTAACGTAGTTTTAACAATTTTTCAGTCATATCGCTACGATTTCTGCAGTGATACAGTTTACAGTGATGTCTATCACTGGGGCATCATGCCGCAAACATGTAGCATGATGTCCCACCCAGTCACATTATCCTGACACCAAGCCGACCAGTCGTAACACTAACGCGAAGAGCGAGTCCGCTGTTAGTACCATTTTTGTAAGTCTTTGGTATGTCTCGGCCGGAAATCGACCTTCCGCTTCCGCGGCGGACACATTAACCTCGCAAGGCCACCGGTGCGGTTCTAGTGATAACTAATGTTTCTTACAAGAACAGTGACATATGTAAAAGAGAAGACCGTGTGTCAAAATGTATCTTATTTGATGTGGAAGAGGAAATAGTGCGTCAAAATATTATATATTTAATCTTAATTTTGTGAAACATTTTAGCCTCTTTAATCATTACAGATGATCAAACTTTGATTGATTACGAATTTCTGACTGCGTAGTAAAGGCCGTAAAATCAAATGCAGTTTAAATCAATACTCAAAATATAATTTGAAAATTAAATTGTAAAGACTAGGCCATGTTAATTGAAAATTAAATTGTAAAGACTAGGCCATGTTAATTGAAAATTAAATTGTAAAGACTAGGCCATGGTGATTATTATATTGTAAAACTAAGGAAGATATGCATAGCTCTTACTTTGGAGCCTGGGTTGATATTTTGATTACACAAGATAGGTGCACATACACAACAGAAATTCACAGCTAAACAGATCATGCTACTAAGTCGAGATATATGCGTAGCAGAAAAACTCGCATGTCGACATAGTAATCAATTCTCATCTGACTACACATTCATTCTCAACTCTTGCGACATAAATCAAGGTATATATAATTAATAATGGATAATTACAACTATACACCAAGCAGAATGGAAAGTGTTATCTCTGGATAACAGGGCTACTAGAATGGAAAGTGTTGTCTCTGGATAACAAGGCTACTAGAATGGAAAGTGTTATCTCTGGATAACAAGGCTACTAGAATGGAAAGTGTTATCTCTGGATAACAGGGTTACTAGAATGGAAAGTGTTATCTCTGGATAACAGGGCTACTAGAATGGAAAGTGTTATCTCTGGATAACAGGGTTACTAGAATGAAAAGTGTTATCTCTGGATAACATGGCTACTAGAATGGAAAGCGTTATCTCTAGATAACAGGGTTACTAGAATGAAAAGTTTTATCTCTGGATAACAAGGCTACTAGAATGGAAAGTGTTATCTCTGTATAACAAGGCTACTAGAATGGAAAGTGTTATCTCTGGATAACAAGGCTACTAGAATGGAAAGTGTTATCTATGGATTCTACAGAAGAATGATTGATACTAGGCGCAATTAATATTTTAACATAATTAATAGCATCATACAGGTTAGAGAAATTTTAATTCTTACGATATGTTATTTTATACTTACTGGAATATAGCACCGACAAAAGCACCAAGGATGATCAGCAAGCTGAATAAGAAAAAAAAAAGCAATTATTACAAATACCGGACAAAACATAATAGTGTAACCAACAGTTACTTTTCTCAACTCTAGGATGCCTTAAGATGTCACTAGAAGCCATTGTTGATATATATATAACATGCAGAAAATAAATCCAAACTAAAGTCATCTTGATAGTAAAATGTTCCGTCGGATATTTTTAAGTGAGCTTTTTCTGTTGCCTTTTTATCTTTACAATTTTAGAACTTAACTTTTAATATGCATTAAATAGCCTGTTTGATGTTGGCTGGTATTAAACTATATACCTACCTGCCTACCTAGCTTATTTTTTTTTCTTCAGTTGCATCACTACAATATATGCACTGTGGCAGTTTTTAGTGATTTCTGTCCCTGGGACAACATGCCACAAATCAATTAAATCATGTCCTACCAGTCATATTATTCTGACACCAGGCCGAAAAGTCCTAACACTGACGTCATAATGCTGAGCGCCAAGCCAGGCAGGTTTTGGTACCATTTTTGTAAGTCTTTAGTATGACTCGGCCCGGGTTTCGAACCCACGACATTCCTCTTCCAATTAAAGGAGTCGCACATACAAATAGTCAACACATTCAATGAAACATGAAAGAAAGATCATCGATACGTCTTCTTGCAATATGGCTATAGTTAGTATCAAACGTTAATTTTCATAATTTGTATTCGGGTATAATGAGTGTGGGTGTCAGAAACGTGTGTCGTCATTAACGAAAACACATCCCAAAACAGAAAAGGGTGCACTATTGATCTCAATTTTTCTCGTTATGGTGCTGAACAAATAGAAATTATCGTATCTTATCAATTTCACGATTTTTGTGAAAACAAGGTCTGTGAAACGCAAAGGCGTAGCGATGATATTTTGCGCCCGGGGACGAACTATAAAATTGGCGCCCCAGCAATCTTGTGACCGATTTATTACCCTTGTTTACTTATTATAATGTAAAGTTGCAAGCCTCATTTTGGCGCCCCTGTACCTTGGCGCCCGGGGACATATGTACCCCCCTGCCTCCCCCCTTAGCTACGCCTCTGGTGAAACGATCATCAAATACGAATTTTAAACCAGGTCAGTGAAGCGTAAATTAGAGTCATAATGATTTACTATTAATATGTTGAAGCAGTGTTCATTAAAATGTCCTCC